>CM057455.1:1172385000-1173586666 GCA_016271365.2 Neoceratodus forsteri | reverse complement strand
GGTGGGGAAAACAGTTCTTTAAATATATTAAGGAAAAAAGAAGGAAGAGGGAGGAGGAATTATTAGGCTAACTGAGGGAGGTAGGGTAATTGATGGGAACAGCGGAACTAGAAAGGGGGGTGGCAAAGGGGAGATGGTGCTGGTGGCAGGAGATCTAAACATACCAGATATTGATTAGGTCAATCCAGTGGCCAAGAGCTCCAGAAGTCAGGTCCTAAAGGACACATTGCAGGAGTGTATGCTGGTGTATCTAGGTAAGGACCCCAGTAGGCAGGCTGCCATTCTCGATGTGGTGCTCACCAACTTGGAAGTGGTAAGAGGAGTGAGGGAAGGGAAGCCACTAGGGTCCAGTGACCATAACTCTGTATGGTTGAACCTGGAACTTGGGACAAGTAAGCCCTCATCAAAAGCTGATGTGTTAGATTTCAGAAGGGCAGACTTCAACTGAATGAGAGAACTGGTCTGGGACAAGTTAGTTGGTGTGGACAGTATCAATATTGTGGAGGAAAGATGGGGGCAATAAAGGGGTGCTATTCTCAAGGAAACAAAGTCTTGTACGAAAACAGTGATCAAAAAAAAGACTGTACAAGAGACCAATATGGTTTTTTGGAAAGGTCAGGGGAGCAGTGAGAGACAAATAAAAGCCTTCACCTGGTACAAGGAAAAACAAAGGGAGGAAGAAACCAACTTAGGCACCCTCTGTTCATTGAAACACAAGCTACATCAAACGCATATGTCCAGAGTCACCTGTGACTGTTTCTCCTAACCTCCTTGGCAGTTGCTCCTGTTCTTCACACCTCTCTACTATCCCCACCTCTGCCTGCCATCACCCTCTCACCCTCCTATACTCCTGCCTCTCTCCCTAGCCCTGGTCCACCACCTTCCTCTCTTACCCTCCTTCATCTCCCTTCCCCTCTCCCTTTTCTAATCTGCTCACCCCACCCACTGTAGCACAAGTTCCCCAATCGTTGCCTCCCAACCACCTCTCCTTCTACCTCCCTCCCAGTTACCCCTCTATGCCCACTTTCTCTTCCCACTTTCCTACGCTATCTGGCACAACTGGCAGCAACTCAGTTTTCCACTCCACCTTTCCCTTTGACAATGTCTTTCTGGCAGCTTTAATTCATGTAAATATTGTTTGCTGTGACTCATCATTCTTAAATGTATGCTTGGTTGTGTTGTTCTAACTGTTAAATATATTACCTGTAGGTTTTAGACCATGTATACCCTGTGCTGACATTTGTATTCCAACTACTTGCCTGCTAATCTCACACAAATTGTACTTCTATTCTTTGTATACTGATGTGGAAACTTTGAGAAAGAGCCATTGGCTCAAAGGTATTTATCTGAAATTCCAATAAATAAATACATGAATAAATAAATAAATAAGAATGGGGAGAATACCTAATGAGAACAAGGGAAACAAATAGGATGGTCAGAGAAGAAGGGCAGACACAGAGCTGCATATTGCAGAGTGGGTCAAGGATGGGGAAAACAGTTCTTTAAATATATTAAGGAGAAAAGAAGGAAAGGGGGAGGGGGAATTGTTAAGCTGACTGAGGGAGGTAGGGTAAATGAGGGGGAAGGCCATAACATAGCCATTCTTAATGACTACTCGCGTTTTATATTCACAAGGAAAGGCAGAGGGCCTCTGCCAGAGTGTGGCATTAAGGCAGCTGTAAAGTGGATCCCTGAGATAAGGCAGTATTTACTGGTGATATGGTTTGGGAAGGGCTAGCAGTTCTAAAGATAGATAAGGCCCCCAGGGCAAGATGAGAAGCATCTAATGGTGCTCAGGGAATTGGCAACAGAACTAACTGAACTCCTGGTGGGGTTATTCAATAGCTCAGTTCAGACAGGGGTAGTTCCAAAAGACTGGAGGGTAGCAGATATACTCCTGCTCCATGGGGGGACAAGGAGCAACCAGGTAACTACAAACCTGTCAGTCTTACGTCTATTGTGTGTAAACCAGTAGAGACAATAGTCAAAGAGGACCTCATAAACTACCTGGACAGTAATGGACTCCAAGGTAGTAAACAGCACAGGTTGATGGTAGGAAGACCTTCTCAGACCAACCTGATCGTATTCTTTGACTGGGTAATGACGGTAGTGGATAAGGGCCATGCTTTGGATTTACTCTACTTCAATTTTGGCAAGACTTTCAAGTCAGTGCCTCACAGAAGGACGCTGAAGAAGCTGGAGCATCTGGGTACGGCGAAAGACACAGGTGGATGGGTGAGAAACTAGTTGAAAGAAAGAAAGCAGAGGGTTTTGGTTAAAGTAGTCAAATCAGAAGAAAGGAAAGCCACCAGTAGAGTGCAACAAGGATCAGTCCTGGGTCCAGTCCTTTCCAATATGTTCATTAGTGACATGGGAGAAGGAATCCAGGGCACAATGTGTTGTGTTGCAGATTACACTAAGTTCTGTGGCAATGTAGATAGCAAGGTGGGGGTTATGGAGATGCAGAGAGACTTGCAAAAGCTAGAGAAGTGACCAAAGGTTTGGCAGTTGAAATTCAGTGCCAAAAAGTGCAAGGTGATGCACTTAGGGAAGAGGAAGGACAGAGTACTGAATGGGGGGGTGGGGTGGAATTGTAAAGCTGAGCACGAGCTCTAAGGAAAAAGACCTAAGAGTCTTAATCAGTGACTCCCTAAAACAATCAACCCAGTGTATCAAGGCCTAAAGTAAGGCAAACAGGATGCGGTGGTGTATAGGAAGGGGTACTGCTAGATGAAGAAAGGAGGTATTAAAACCTCTCTGTAGATTACAGGTGAAGCCTCACCTGGAGTACTGTGCCCAGTTCTGGAGTCCTCACCTAGGGAAAGATAAGGACAGGCTGGAGGCAGTGCAATGCAGGGTGACCAAAATGATTCAGGGCCAGCAGGGCAGATCTCACAAGGATCGATGCAAAGCACTGAACATGTAGTCACTGCAGACCAGACAAAAGAAGGGAGATATGATAGATACCTTCAAGTTCCTGAAAGGAATGAACAAGGTAAACTGTGAGGAACTATTTAGCATTAGTTGTGGATCAAGAACATGGGGGCACTAGAGGAAACTGATGGGTGGAAATTCAGGCGGAAATGAGAACGGTTTTATTTTACAGAAAGGGTGGTGGAGTCATTGAACAATTTGCCAGCTGATGTGGTGGGTGCAAAAATTATCAATGGTTTCAGACATGGCTGGGACAGAGTGAAGGCCTCAGTGGCTGTTCAGGGTGATAGCAGTAGGGCAGGGAGCATGGGAGTAGATAGTGTGGGTTTGAACCCTGCATGGGCAACAGGTTCCAGGTTGTTTAGGGTTTATTGGCAGACTAGATGAACCAGTAGTCTTTTTTCTGCCATCATTGTCTATGTTTCTATGTTTCTAATACAGAGCACTTTACTTATACTGTAACAGACGGTGCCATAATGGACAATCAGTTATAGTTGGAGGCGGTCCTAAGGGACATCTCCGATGAGGTCACCTCTGAGCTAATCATCCTGGGGGACTTCAATCTGAATTGGGGCCTGAAAGACAATCCCTCCCTACTAGGGCTGGTTCAGGAAGCTAACCTTATGCAGATTATCACAGGGCCCACCCGAATGAACTACAAAACTGGTAACCATTCCATACTTGATTGGGTGCTTACTAGCAAACCCGCCAATATAAAGGTGGCTGGCACCCTAGCGGATGCCCTGAGTGATCACTCCCCAATCTTCTGCTCCTGGAAAAACAGGGCCCCCAGAGTCCCTCCGCGAATACTCGTGACACGGGACTACTCAAACTATCAACCTGAACACTTGATTGGCTGCCTAAACAGGATTGATTGGAGCCCAATCAAACTACTCCCCACACTGGAAGAGACTACGGCCTTCTTCCAGGAAGCCATCATTACAGTTGCTGACTGCTTGGCCCCTTTGAAGAAATTCTGCACCAAGGGGAGCTGCTACAAGTGGATCGCCCCTCAAGTGAAAACACTGATGAAAACTAGGGACACTGCTTGGAAAAAATACAAGCTCTCCTCCCTATCGGCTGACCTAAACCGCTACAAGACGCTGAGAAATCAGTGCAAACTGGCCATCAAAGTGGCCAAATGAGACTACCTCACAGATCTACAGAAAAAGAACCTAGGCAACCCTAGACTCTTTTGGGCTCACATAAATGGGCTTATAAAGGGGAATGGGAAGACCACTCACTGCCCTATAGAGGTCAATGGCCAATTAACTAATGACGACCCTAGCATCGCCATGGCTCTCAATTGCCAGTTCACAAACCAGGACCTGCTCAAATCGGACTTGCCACCCCTCCTCCCAGTCTCGAATGATCCCATCCCCCAAAGCCTGGACCGCCCAACCTTCCACATCCGGCTTGTAAGACCAAACAAAGTCCTCCCGTTACTAAAGTCCCTCAAAATGTTGGGAGCTATGGGACCCGATGGCATCCCCCCCCCCGAATACTAAGGGAAGGGGCCCCTGCACTCGCCAGGCCCCTCACCTGGCTCCTCAATTGATCCCTTATCGCAGGTGCCATCCCAGAACAATGGAAACTGGCCCATGTAGTCCCTGTCCACAAGGGTGGTTCAAGGGAGACTACCAACAATTACAGACCCATCTCTCTGCTATCTAGCCTTGGTAAGATTCAAGAGAGACTAATTTACGGACAACTCCGGGACTACCTAGAGCTCCACCATTTACTTGCCCCCTTCCAGCACGGTTTCAGAACCAATCATGGGACTGACACCACGCTTATCAAGTTCTCCACTGATGTTCTCAGAGAACTGGACAAGGGATCCCCCACCGGGGCAGTCTTCATTGACCTTTCCAAGGCTTTTGACCTTGTAAACCACAACCTGCTCCTTACAAAACTGAGCCAAGTTGGGTTAGACAGCCACTCCCTAGCGTGGTTCAACAGTTACCTCACAGGGAGGACACAGAGGGTAAAATGGAAAGACTCCCTGTCGGAGTCTCTCCCCCTAACGGATGGGGTGCCCCAAGGATCTATCCTTGGCCCCCTTCTCTTCTCTCTTTTCACAAACGATCTCAGTAAACACTGTGGGGGTAGCTCAGTGGTACAGTATGAGGATGATGCGGTCATATACCACCCCTCCTCTAATCTGGGAGATCTCTGCTCTGGGCTACAGGAAGACCTGGGTTCCCTTGAGCAATGGCTTGTCACCAACAGAATGATCATTAACCCTAACAAGACCAAGGCCATGCTATTTGGCCCAAGAACCCTCAGCCGGGAGAGAAGCCCACATTTCAGGCTTATGACCAAATCAGGAAAAAGACTTGTGGTGGTTGAATTGATAAAATACCTTGGCCTCACCCTGGATCAGTGCTTCTCCCTCAAGGATCATGTCAACCAGGTAACCAAAAATATTCACGCCAAACTCGGGACCTTGTATAGGCTGAAAGACCAGTTGATACCCGCTGCCAGAGCCTCCATCACCACAAGCGTCCTCCTCCCTACCCTCTCCTATGCTGCCCCGGTGATACAGGGAACTGCCAAACAAGAGATGCACAGATTGCAAGTTTTCTATCACAAGGTGGCTCGCTTCACCACCCTATCCAGCTCCTGGGCTCACCACTGTGACACTCTGTCCCAACTAAACTGGCCCTCCTGGGAGGCCCGGCTCCAATACCCTCTACTCTGCCACACTCATAAACTACTCAGTCCATCCCCTCCTCCCAGCCTCACTGGACTCATTGTCCAAAAGAGAAACCCTAGGCTCCTCAGAACAACAGACAGAACCCTCCTCGCAGTGCTAAGGGTTAGAACCAAGGTGGGGGTAAGTCGTTTGCCATCACAGCACTCACCCTATGGAACTCCCTGCCCCCGGTGTTCAGGATGCTACCTCTATCCACACCTTCCGCACAAGGCTAAAGGCTCATATGATGGTCACCTCCATATGCAACTGCTAAAGTGAAAGGCTCCTAAGTGGAAGCCCACCCCTCTCCCTCATATGGAAATAGCGACTATCACTGCACCCCATCTATATAGCACTGCACCCCATCTGTAGAGATTACCCAGCAAATGTTAACTGATAAAAAGCTACTATGTTTTACCTCTTAAATGTAACTGCTGAAAAACTACTATGTATTATGTTCCTCGCTGTCTAGTGTAATGTACCTGTGCTGTATGCTACCCCATGTATTATTCCATGTAATTCCCCGGGTTGCCCCTGAAAAAGGGACCTTCGGGGCCCAGTGGGCTTACCCGGTTATCAAAATTTAATAAATAAATAAAAAAATAGTGGACAAAAACTGATATCCCAAACCAAATATATCAAATCCAAATCACTTTTCTCTGATTATACTGGACAGAAATGTTGCCTTTAATGGTCACTATGATGCTTTTGTGGGCATTTGTAGTGCTTTTTGGGGGGAAGCAGAGCTGGAGAGGATATTTGGCAAATGTAGAATTAAGAGGAAGTGCTACAGGGATTAAAATTCTTACAAAACAAGTCTCCACGAGCTACACAAACCTTTGTTAATTATACTAAAAGGAAATGATCCTATATTTCAATAAAACTCTTACAGTAAAATTGCCTTTGTTCTTACTGCCCTAGAACCCCAATATCCAGTCACTAGAGTTACTAAAGGAATAATGCACAACAGGGTGTGTGTCGTGCTGGGATAATGCCACACCTCGGGTGGTTGGGTACGAGGCCGTAGGCCGGAGTCGTCCGACAGCTGAGGTGTGGCGTTATCCCAGCACAACACACACACTGGAGTGCATTATTCCTATTATACAATGGCTCCTTTATTTAAAAAAGAAAAGAAAATGGGGGAAAATATGTTTAAAATGTTTTTTCTCCCAATTTTGTCTTAGGGCAGGTAGCGCTGGTGCTGTATGCTTGCACTCTTTCCAGTTTTAGGGTGAGTGCGTGTGTCAGTGCTTCTGTGTGCCCTCCCTCAAATGTATTGGTGTGTTGCTCATTCATTGACTTGTATTATGATCACTCTGTGCCCTTTTTCAACTCAGCATCATCGTGTTTGAAGTACCCTGCTCTGTTCCTTGTATCTACCTGTGGTTAGCTGGGACCTGAAGCCGACCACCGCGCGGTAAATTTTGAAATCGCACTCCCTTTCAGTCTGCGGTTGTATAAGATA
Organism: Neoceratodus forsteri; assembly: GCA_016271365.2. Lineage (NCBI taxonomy): Eukaryota > Metazoa > Chordata > Ceratodontiformes > Ceratodontidae > Neoceratodus > Neoceratodus forsteri. The sequence continues at coordinate 1,173,579,572 of CM057455.1, read as the reverse complement.
AAGCCATTTGAGTTATGGCAAAACATTTAGCAGTGTTAATTTAGTAGGTAAAAACAAAGCAGCATTAATGTAGTAGGGAACAAAAAAAAAAGCGCTGCTGTTTTGGATTATGAGGCGGAACCTGGACTGTTACTTCCGAGTTTGATGGGAGGATCTGCCGAGTTGTTTTCGATCACTAAATTTTACACACTTTCAAGTTTTTTTTTTTTAAGACAGAAGCAGTACCGGTTTGTAAGTCGTCCCCGGAACACAGGCGACAACGACAAGCGTGGTATGCAGTGGCACTTTGAGAAAAGACTTTGGCCGGATATTCAAAGGGTACGCCCATGCGCAACAGGGTTATGCCAAGTCCAAAAATGCACCATTTTGCGATATTCAGAAGGAGGCAGTTGCGCCACCGAAAACATGCTGAGCAACAGCATATGCAAATGAAGGCATGCGTAACCGAAGGGGTGGATCCATGCATAAAGAGCGCAATACGATATTCAAAGACTTACTCAATGCGCAAGCGGAACAGGCGGAAGTGCGCTAAGCGGAAATGAGCCAAAATAAAAGGCTCAAGGAAGCGGCGAAGAACGCTATAAGGATGCCAAGTGGGGGAGAGAGAGAGACAGACAGACAGAGTGACAGGCTAGGGCAGGCAAAGGCAAGCATGGGCCATAGGCTGTAGAGGCCAGTGGGGGTGCCGGTGCAGTGGAAGTAGCAGTGAGGACAGCGGGGTAACCAGCAACACCAGCCAGGGGGGGTCAGAAGCCAGGGAGATGGACAGTGCCAGCTTCCACATGGAAGCTGTAATGAGGGGGGTGATAATGCATGCTGCAGGGGGATGTGGCCGTGGAAGGGCCCGTCAGTGGTATGCCCCCAACAGGCAGTACCATGCCTGTATCAGCTTTGAGCTGTACACAGATGTAGAGATCGTGGGCCGGTACCGCCTGAACAGGGCAATACTGAGATGGCTCTGTGAGCTGTGCAGTGATGTGATGCAGGCACCCTCACGACAGAGTCACGCTCTGTCGGTGGAGACCAAGGTGACAGCCTGCATGTGCCTGCTCGCCACGGGCACCTTCCAGAGGCCGACAGGGGACACCACAGGCATCACACAGTCGGCCACGTCATGCATCCTCACCCAATTCCTCAGCGCACTGCTGCCACATGCTGCGGAGTACATCCATTTCCCCAGCACTGCGGCAGAGTGTACAGCAAACATGCAGGAGTTCCACAGGGTAGCACGTATGCCTGGCATGCTAGGGGCCATAGACTGCACCCATGTGGCCATTCGCATGCCACCTGGCCCTGATGGGGCTGCATATAGGAACAGAAAGGGCTTCTCCAGTGTCAACTGCCAGGTGGTGTGTGATGCCACTGGGCGCATAATCAATGTCTGTGCCACACACCCTGGTGGAGCACATGATGCCTTCATATGGTATCAGTCTGCACTGTGCCATCGATTCGAGAGTGGGGACATCCCCACAGGCCATCTAGTGGGTGAGTACATATGTATGGAATGCAAACTCGGGGCAAGGGTGGAATGCGACAGGTGCCATGGTAGTGGCACACAGGGATATGGGCAATATGGACCTGAACATGAGACTGATCTCCACTATCTCCACACAGGTGACAGCGGATACCCACTCTGTCCCTGGCTGCTCACACTGTACCGGCACCCCATGACCCCATCGCAGCAACGCTATAATGAGGCACATGCTTCCACACGCAACATCATAGAGCGGGTGTTTGGGATGCTCAAGGCACGCTTCCGATGCCTAGACACCTCCGGCGGTGCCCTACAGTACAGCCCCCAAAAGGTCTGTGGGATATTCCTGGCCTGTTGCATCCTGCACAACATGGCCAAAGACTGTGGGATAGCCGTACAGGTTGAAGAGGGGGACAGCGATGGGGACGCCAGTGGCGCCGGTGTTGATGGTGATGAGCAGCCCCCCCTAGGATGGCGGGACCCCCGACTGATCCGGCAGGCCCAGCTGCACCGGGACACCATCACAGAGGAGCACTATGCAGAACACAGGTAAGTCAAGGGAACATGTGCAACCAACACTGTCCATGCGCAAACCACAGGCACACAGGGTAACACACCAGGGGTGCATGACGGCCAGGGGAGTGGAAGGGTCCAGGCATGCAAACATACCATCAGGGAGGGGTGAACACTCATATGGACACACACACACCAGGCACAGAGCGTACATGGGCAGATGGCACACAGCAGAACCAACATTGCTAACACACAGAACCACCGATCCCCACCACCTGTACTGTCCAAATCGTGTGTCAGATGCTGGGCACCCTTGCACCTTGGTGTACAGTACAATGCAGGCATCATCATGCACACACACCTGTGGACAGCAGTTGGGAGGGTGTGCAGGTGGTCCGTGTGTCGGCGTGTTGAGCAGAGCACCCAGCAGTGCACTTCCCACCATGACACACATTGCACACAGGCCAGCACCAGACAGGGCCCGCACTGGGAGACAGGTCAGTCATGTAGCACTGTCCCATGGCCACCGCGGATGCGTGGACAGCCCCGCCATGACCCAACAGCCCTGGCAGGCTGAGCAGGGGCCACATGGGGTGGCACTGTTGGACCACCAGGGGTCCCACTGCGCGAACGCGACCTTGCCCGCACAGGGGTCTGCAGCATGCCAAACAAACCTGCACCAGGGGTGCTCTGGATGCCCACAGCAGAACCCGGCATTGACAGGCCTGGTGTCACACGACGCTAGGAACAGGGAGTGGAGAGTGAACTGTGTGGGGTGTGCGGTACAGGGGCACCTGACTGTGTGCCTAATGCGTCACGACAGAGACCACTGCCTGGGTCAGCCTGTCAATGGCGGCGGTCACATCTGTCCGCATACAAAACCAGCTCTGCATGGTCCAGAGCACACCCCTGCTGTGCCACTCACAGCCACAGACAGTGCCTCACGACATTGCAACCCGCCTCTGCTGCTGTACTGATTCCTGCAGCAGGCGGGTGTGCTCGTCCAATGGGTACTGTGCCCCAACGGCATCCTGTCCCCCAGGGTGTGGAAGGTCCTGATGCACAACACCTCTTGAGGGTGGGCGCTGTTCACCAGGACCAGGAATGGATGGATCAAAGGGCAGCAGACATGTGCCACCGCTTGACACTGTACCCCCAGACCTGGTGGGTGACTGCTGCTGCTGCCTCTCCAACCGCTGTGCCCCAGGGTCCACTCGTTCCACCGCTGTGGCTGCAACAGTGCCAGACACCTGCACAGCCACCGGTGCTGCCCACCGGTGCTGACAGGCAGCCTGTGACTGTGGCAACATGCTGGTACACGTTGGAACCAGAAAGGCCCAGGGCACGTGTTGGCCTGTGTGTCCGCATGGGACACACACCTATCACTGCCCATTGCAGTCCTTGCATCATCAATGTTGCAGGTACGTGCTACAGCCATAGTCACAGCGTGCTGGCATGCTTGCATGCCAGACTGCTGAGACACAGGCTGTGCACCCCCACACCGAATCACCGCCACCAGAGTTGGCGGCCCAGCGTGCATGCTGCTGCAGTGCATGCTGGCTGGTGACAGAGGTGGATGGACCCTCCTCCATGTCCAGCAGGTCATCATCACTGCCTGGACCCACCACCACCATCTCCTGAAGATGAACAGGATCTGTAACAGAAAGAGAGTACATGTGGTGCATGTGAACAACCTTCCCATCTCAACACCACCACCATGTCACACTGCAGTGATGTGGTTTCACCTGTGTTCGAATCCACCTCCTGGTACGCCTCAGCAGCGCCCACTGCATTGATGCAGCCAGTGTCTCCTCAGCCGGGTCAGCCCAACACCGCTGGCTGGCCCCCGCCAGTGCCAGCACGCGTCCGCCCTGAAGGCTTCCACCTCTCCTTCAACCTCCTGCGATCTGTCCCCATCTTTTCTGCATTCCTGCATGGAGCGCTGGTGGCTTCCATGCAGGTTCACGGCCTGCTACCCCTCCCATGCAGTCTTACGGGACTGAGGGGTGCCCTCGTCCACTCAGTAGTGGCTCTCCTCCAGGTAGGCCTGGAAGAGGGCCTCTGTCTCGCTGGGTAAAGTTGGGCCTCCCACGCCCACCATCCTCACCTCACCTGAGCCCTGCTCGGTCATGGCGACCTGTATGTGGGGAAGTGGACACCTGTCGCTGTGCAGCCTACAGCATTTTCCCATGACCATTGTCTCAGAATATCACATTCGTGTAACTCCACCTCTCACCTGCAGTACCTAATCTGGCCAGCGCAGCCCAACATCGACATTTATAGCGCAATGCATGCAAATTAGGGTGGAGCAACTATAATGAGATGCAAATCGTGCACTGCGCCTTTGAATGGCTGATCAGATGATTTGTATGTGTTGGCTGAATATCGCTAATTTGCGCTTTGCGCAATACTTGTTGAGTCGGGCTGAGCCAATGGCACAGGTCTGTGACTGTGTGGTACACTGCATTGTGCATGCCCAGATAGCTTACGCAGGCGCCTCTGCACGCTCGCTGACGTGCTAAGCGCCGATCGGCAATTCAGACCATGGCCACCATTGTGCCAGTGGCCTGCCAGCACTGGGCACTATATGGCGCCAGGCACTACTGCACAATAGTCCACTGTGGCACTGGTACGCAGCTGGTCGGTCGCGCAGGATGCGTGATACGCATGATGGCACTGTGCGTGGCCTTGCGCCATTGCCCATGACCTCGTGTCCCACTTCCGCTTCTGGCGCCGTTCCAGCCGCCATGTTTACGTTTTATTGCGCCGTCTGCGGACAGCGCCATGTGAAGGACGGCGCTGTTCAAACAGCGTGATTGGAACCTGTGGTGGTCTATTGTGCAACATCTCCACGTGGGTTACGGTCGCAGCGGGCGCCATATTGCCTGCTGTAAAGTTGGTACCATGGCACGAGAAGAGCTGTGCAGTGGAGCCTGTAAAAGTGGCCAACTTGGTGGCCCTGGTGGAGCCCACTATGGGGCACTGTATGGTGGGTGACCTCACCATTGCTAGGACGCAGGTCTGGCAGCAAGTGGCCAGTGACCTGGTGGGGTACTGGACAGTGCCGGTCAGCTGAGCAGTGCCGCACGGTACAGTGACCTCCCAGGAGGGATCCTCATCTTCTGGATCAGCTGTGGTCATGTGCCAGGAGGGGGTGGTGCTCAGGCCAGGTGGTGTACCATCTATGCACCTGTATTCTCTGTAGGGGTGTGAGTGTTTTGGTGGCTGTGCATAGGTGATGGCTCTGCCATGGTTGGCTGTGCTGTGTGTGCAGGTGTGAGATGCATGGGTCTGGCTGTGTGGCAGGCACTCCACTGGGGCAGGGGCAGTCTGCTTTGGAGTCACACTGATGTTTTTCTCAACATATGTCTCCCACAGGCCGGGATGTGAGGATGCAGGCACGGGGTGAGGAGGGCCGTGCCAGGGCCCCGGTGCCGGTGGGTGTTGCGCCCCAGCAGCAGCAGCAGCAGCAGTGGCAGACCCAGCTGCTTGAGGAGTGTGAGTATCATTACTTCATGGATGCTATTGCATGCTGGGGCAAGACCACCAGCCATGCACAACACAACCATGCAGGAAAAGGGAGGTCATAATTCCACTATACAAGACACTAGTGAGGCCCCACCTGGAGTACAGTGTACAGTTCTGGAGACCATACCTACGTAAGGACATAGACTGGGTAGAGAAGGTTCGGAGGAGGGCAACAAAGATGGTGCATGGATTGCATCACAAGTCCTATGAAGACAGGTTGAAGGAACTGAACATGTACCTGGCGAGAGGAGGGAGAGAGGGATATGAGACATACAAGTATCTTACAGGAGGAACAGGGTGCAGGAAAACACTATTTTAAGCGAAAAAGATGTTCCAGGACTAGAAGGCATGGGATGAAGTTGGAGGAGGACGATCTAGAGGAAACATGAGAAAGAATTTCTTCACAGAACGGGTGGTGGACAAGGGAACACCCTGCCAGAGGAAGTGGTGGGGCTGAAACAATCACGGATTTAAGAATGCACGGATAGACATAAAGGAATTCTGGAGGTCAGGGTAAGGTGCAACAGACTTCTAGGAAAACAAACTGAACTTACAAGCTCAAATGGCAGACTGGTGGGCCATAGGCCCTTATCTGCCAACACTGTCTATGTATCTATGTATGTATGCACGACACAGGTGACATGCATCACTGTCCAGTGTCACAGCACGCCTGTGTATGCGCCACTGGTGGTCCATGCATGCACTGGGACATAGCTGTGTAACTGGCATCGCACCATGTTGCCACACCACTTGACAGCCTTGTTTGTGCTGTGATGGACATGGGCAGTGTGTGTGCAGTGGTGCACATAGCTGGTGCTGCCTGTTTGTGATGGCCATGTGCATGTTCACTGTGGGTGGGTGCATGCCATCACAGGTGCGGAACATTGGGCTATATGGCTTGCAGGTTGGGTGGTGTTCAGGGTTGTGGTCAGTCACAGCCATTGACTGTGTTCCCATTTTCCTAGGCCTCACAGTTCTCAGGAGGATCCAGTGGGACATACGTGGCTAACACAAGTGTCCCTAGACAACCAGGCCATCCTGGAGTGACATACGTAGAGACATGGCTCATGGAGGAGGCATCGCCAGAACAGCGGCACTGGGCAGAGGACGACCAGCCTGCTGGGCCTTAGGCCACATTACCCTTCCCACTTCACCCATCCCTCCCACCCTGCCTTCCTCTCCAAGTTGTTCATCCTTTGCCCACTTTCTACCTTGTACCCGCATTCCCACTTGTAAATAGTTCTGGTTGATTGTTTTGTACTTTACACATTTTGAGAATACATTTATATTTTGATATGAATACTGTGTTGGTCTCTGATTTGCAGCTGGCTATGGTTGCTCAGTTGCAGTGGTGTACATGCCATCTGGGGTGGTATGGTCCTGGGTGTGTGTGTGTGTGTGTGTGTGTGCGTGTGTGCATGGGGAGGTATCTCCGGCATGGCAGTGACTTTCTGTTGGTCTTGCCATCTGCTGCCACCCACTGCTGGGTGCACAGGGTGTGTCTGGCTTGTATGCTTCTCTGCTGCATGGGGTTGACGTGTGCTGGGGGATGCATGGTTTCCTGCAGTGCCAGTCACTGCACATGGGTGGTGTCTTGGGGTCACGGTGCAGGGTGTGCTGTGCGTACGGGGGGCTGATGTGCACTGTGGTTGTCAACCCCCTGTGTGTGCACTCTCAGCCTGCCAGTGGTTGTGCTGGGGTGTCATGGCTCTGCTGTGCTTTGTTGGCTTGTCCCCATGGGCCAGTAGTATCCGTCCCACCCCAGTGATGCTGTGCTTGGGGTGTGCAGGTGTCTTGTTGATTCTGCAGTGTGTTCCTGTGCCCATGTGTGGCATGGCTGGTGGTGGCCCCAGCCTGCCTCCCTGGATGTGCAGTTCCATTGCTCTGGGGGGGGCTCTGCTTGCGCTATGGCACCTCTGGACTGCTCAGCTGGGCTGCCCTAGTTGCGCTATAGCGCAACCTTTCTGCTCAGCTTCTCCTTCCTGGTTGCGCTATGGCGCAGTATGTGCGATATTCAGACGTTGGCTGCTTGCGCAATTTGTTCTGCTCCATGTTTGAATATCGCACCTGTTGCGCATATGCGCAATTGTTTTGTGCTTGCTCCTGCTGTTGCACACATTTTGGGTGCAGTTTGAATATCTGGGCCTTTGTGTTTTGCTTTTTTTAAATACAATTTGTAGTTTTCCAGAACAGATTTGAAATAGTATATCACCTTAGAGGATTTTATTTTCCCCCCTAAATGCATACATTAATTTACCAAACTATGTTTTCACTGCCAAACATATGTTAAAGCAAATGGCAATTTATCTTACCCCTTTTCATTTAAAATGAGGCTCATGTCAAGGGTGCCCACTTTCATCATAGTTATTTGCACTTTATATTGAATCACTTGAGGAGGCAGTATGCAAGAATACAGAAATAACATACATTACAGTAGGGGTTGAGGAATTCTGAATAGCACTATATTCAGATATTTTGCTTTTATTTCTTGTTACACCAGATACCTCACTTCTAACATCATTCACACTCCTTAAACTTAACTCAGATGAAGCACCCCTTGGTGTGATACATTACGTAACATTAGTCAAAGTAGTTTTTAACTCCATTCTGCTTATGCACATATGATGCAGGTGTTTGTGCTGTTTGCAGGATATCCTGTGTTGGGAACTTCATTTAACCTGGACCTGAGCTTTTGTAGCCAGTCAACTCCCAAAACAAGGCTATGCCAGCATACATTTGTCCTACCATCACTGTTTTACCAGGAAAGCCAGATGACTGGAAAGGGGCAGAGTTTCTAGTTTCAAAAGCCTATGGGACCAAATTGAGAACTGCTATGCTAGCTACTTGCTTGTTCCTACCTGCAGTTGCTTTCAGGAGTTTGTTGTTGAGCTTGGGTAAGACATTTTCCATTTTTGCTGTTCCCCACCAGTATTACACCTGAACTGGCTTTGCCATTTTCCCGGTATAGTCAGCCAGTCAGGAGGCATGGAGCTTCCAGCTTAAACCTCCACCTTTCCCCAGTAGTCTACTGTGGAGGTGCCCATAGCAGAGTGATTGGAGTAGAGTGGGAGTCAATGTGGGAAGCCTAAAGAAGGAAGCTATTTTAACATATTTCATTTTTATATTATGTGTATTTCCATTACTTGTGTTTGTAATTTGTAATTATTTGTAATGTTTTTTAATTAGGAAAGGCACAATAAGCTGTGATAGTGTGTTTCCAGGTGAGCCCTTGGGGGTGGGTTACATGGACATGTTTTAAAGACAAGGGACTGTAGGCAATGACATTGGAGAAACTCCATGACTCTGTTTCAGTAAGTGTCATGGAATCTTTAACTTCCACCTGGACAGTGACCAGAGATGGGCAGAAGGAATCTTGGTTTACCATCTCATCTGAAGGACCACACCTTAACAGTGTGGCACCCACCTAGTACTGCACTACAGAGTTAGCTGTGGGTGTGTCTCCAAGTATCCCCAAATTTAAATTGTGGTAGAAACATACTTTGATTGACTTATGCTGGTATTTTTGAGAATGTTTAGGCTTTTATTTCTCCTCCCAACAGTGTTTCTGACCTTTACCTGTTATGGATTTTGAGCTGTAATATCCCTTTAATGTAGGTGACGTCTCTCTTTTTTTTTGGAACTGCTGTACTGTAGCTTTTACATTTTTGAATTTTGGGCCTTTTAGTCCTGCACCAAATATGAATACCAATTTTTGTTTCCCTTCCTGTGGTTGTTCAAGGTTATTATGTCTTCATATAAAGTAACTTTAAAAAACTTACTGTATATGGAGTTTGTAACTGATGTTGGACCTTTTTTAAAAGGGAATATTTAGGAGCTTGCTAAGCAAGTTGCTTTATTGAGCTATCAGTCTGTCCCTAGGGTTCTACACCTGTGGAAGTTCACGCTTGTAAAATTAAGATGCAATCTGCTTTTTCACTTGAAAGCCTGTCTTTTTTTAAACAGTGCATTGGACTGATGTCTTACTATTTGTAATGTTAGTGTTCTGTTATGGAGTGATGTTCATCCTAACCTGGGTCTAGTTATGGATCTGCCAGCCCCCACTAGAATGGTGAACACTGCTGAATTACCTAAAACCAAAGGTATTTCCAAGGATGGTTACATGGAGGGCCCTGTACCCTATATTACATACTTTATATTTTCGGTAAAGTACAATAGGCAATTTTTCTTGACCAATGATTACTTTTTTATGATGAACGCCCCCGCCGCCCCTTGCATTTTATGTCTAAAGCCTCCCATGAATATTTCTATGGTTCACTTTAATTTTCACAGTCTTTTCCCTAAAACTAATTGTTAGTCCTGATTTCATCATAAGTATGGGATCACAGTTATTTCCTAACATTTCTAACAAACTCATCACTTTTAATTGATTACAATTTATGGAGAAATTATCATAATAAACTTGGTGGAAACTTGTTGTTCTATGGTTTAACCAATAATGATTTGAAACTACTTAATTATTTATCTGTTATGGAAGGCTTGAAAACACTTGCAGTCAAATTTCCTAACACAACCCCTATTTATTTAATGGGCTGTTATCATCCTCCAAAAACTGACCCTTTTATTGTGTCCAAACTTATTAGTTTGTTATTTAAATATGCTGAGTCCTGAAATTTTATTAGTGGGGAATGGCAACTGGGTCTCACTTTTGGAGGCGGTCCCCTTTGGATTAGGACTCTATCAGCTGATTTAAGAATCCACCAATTCAAGTAATAAAACTTTCATATCTGTTATCACCCTAGACATAATGGTTACCTGGTATCCTGATAGATATGTTCAGGCTGGAATGTTGGCAGACAGTTTTTTCAGATCACCAGGGTATATTTTGTCTAAATAGAAGGCAAGGCTAGGCAATTTTATTTCTACGGCACCCAATCCCTGGGGCTCTGGGTGCCTTACATTAAGACAGGTAAGGTCAAAACAACACATACATTTCATAAAAACATACAGAATAGCAAAAATAAAAATATTAACAATAAATACTTCTAAGCATGATTAAAATGAACTCAAGTAATTAGTGCTGGTCAATCACTCTCATTGTGAAAGGCCAGATGAAGCAGATGAGCCTTTAGCCCCTTTTTAAATGACTCATCTGTCAGGGCCTCCCTGACAGCAGCTGGGAAGGTGACACTGAAAAGCACAGTCACCAGAGGTTTTGAGCCGGACACTGGGAACATCAAGGAGGCTCCTAGTCAAGGAGTGGAGGGAATGAACCGAGGTAGCAGGTGTGAGGAGATCAATCAGATAGTTCAGGCCCAGCCCATATAGGGCCTTGTAGGTGAGCAAGCTCACCTTGAAGAGGATCCTCCACCTGACAGGCAGATAGTGCAGAACTCACAGGACTGGGGTCACATGACTGGATCTAGTCAGGCCTGTCAGTAACTGAGGCTGTGCATTCTGCACCAGCTGCAGCCAGCAGAGGGTCCCTCCAGTGATCCTGAAGTAGAAAGCATTACTGTAATCAAGCCTCAAAGTAACAAAGGCATGTACCAGTGCCGGCAGGTCTTCAGGCAGAACTAGTGGGCTAATCATGGTGATATTCCTCAAGTGGTAGAAACCACTTTTGACCACAGATGACACCTGAGCTTCAAGTGTCAATCTGCCGTCCAGGATAATGCCAAGATCCCGGACCCCAGGGGAAGCCATCAATGGAGTGGATCCCAGAACTAATCCTGTAACCACTCTGGAAGCACTCCCATCGCGCTCAGGACCTGGCTCAATCACCAGTGCCTCCATCTTGTCCGGTTTCAGTCACAACCATTGAGGACATCCAGCCATTGATCTCAGCCAGACAATTGTTAATCACTTTCACAGAATCAGGTGTTCCAAGGGCAAAGGACAAATACGGCGGGGTATCATCTGCATAGCAGTGAAAACCCCACACTGTAATGCCGAATGAGTTCTCCCAAGGGTAGCATGCATACCGCGAATAACATTGGCAACAAGATCGAGCCCTGAGGGTACTCCACATGACAGGGGCTTCGGGAAGGAGGAGGAATTCCCCATCAGCACCTGCTGTAACCCTACCAGAGAGATAGGACTCAAACCACTTGATGACAGTATCAATGAGTCCATGATACTCATAAGATTAGCATAAGATTACATGTAAATCTAAATACAGCATATCATTTATAGTTATTTGAAGTTTAATGAGTGTAATAAATTTATGTTTGATTAAGAATCAGTTCAGTGGTGCAGACTGGCTTCAATTCCTTCTGTTAATGAGGCTTGAAATTTTTCTTAAACTGAATTTTCAAGTGTAACAGACTTTCATGTGCCAGTTCATAGAAAAAAGGTGAAACAATGCAAAATAGCATTTCATATGAATTTGTTAAAGGGACACTGTCAACCCTTTCTGCGTTATGTTAATTGTAGATGAAAAGCCACAATTTCTGATTGTTCACCTTCACTAAAATTCATTGATGTTGCTGTTTTTATCAGCTGCCTTTCTGAGTAGAACTGAAATGCATGATAATGGTGTAATTATACCCAATCTTGTTTTGTTTCAAATTCTTGATCTGATCTTTTTACATACTTCCTGAACATTAACCCTCCTCCAAACAGTGCACCCACTCAAGATGTAATGATCTCCTTTTCTTTCACTGCATCTGGAGTGTCTAGACTGTGTTGGTGGTGTTACCAAGTCTAGAAAAGATACGGTTGGAGTTGATCAAGGACTGTAAACAAACATGTTTTGTGTGGTAACACCAGTATTGTGAGCAGTCTGTTTTTCACTTTTAAAAAGAAAAGAAAATGACTTTAAATAAAACTACCAGCTATATCAGCAATGTCCACAGCACGTGAGCAATCATAAAATGTTTTTTTAAACTAGGGAAATTTTGAAACCTAAGAGGTTGATAGCGTCGCTTTAACATTAAAAAAAGAGACAGGGCTTGGACTAATGCTAAAAAGTCTAACTCACCAGAAGGTCACTATCATTATCATTCTCTGTAAAATAAATATTTAAAGGGAATTCATGTTGTCAAATCTAACTTGTATAAGTAACAACTTTCTGATGATGTTCAGAATCAAAGATTGTTCTGGAAGTTGATGAATTCTTTGGATAAGGCTCTGGTAAGACTTTTCCAAATCTATTAAACATAATGGTAAAATGGTTGCTAATCCTTTGAAAAATGTGGTATTATTTAATTTTACCGTTATTAAAACTTGTAGGATTTCAAATGATCTAATTAGTCTAAAGGTAGGCAAAAATGTGCCTTCTAGTACTGTTATGTCTCCCATTTATAAAGAGAACAAGATGGCTGAGGTGCTGTTCCACTCCCTGCTGCTCCGCTCCATTGCTGCTTTCTTTTTGGAATCTGGCTCTCCCTAGACATGTTAACTAGTTACCTAGGTTTAGCCTGATCCTGTGGTTGTTTTGGTAATCTGTTGTCTATTTTAAACAAATGCCCAGCTTTTACAAGCTCACAGCCCAGTCTAGCTGACAGAATTTGCACATGCTGGTTGGCGTTGCACTAGCTATCCAGCTGGTACTGTTTGATTTTGGCCAGTTTGTATAATGTTCTTGTACTGGTGCAATACTAGTGTTGTGGACTGACCTCTTATTATCAGATGGCTTCTTTGAGCAGAATTTAGCCATGGGCCTGTGATCTAGAATGGTGGAGACTTGGAGCTTGGATGAAGCAGTGAGCTTTGGCTGGAGGGAGTCCCAAGTTATGAGGTCCAGTGGTCCAGAGGTTTGAGATGTTCACTGTTGATGAGTGTAGTGGTTGCACTACAAGTGCTGAAAAGCTATATTAAATTTTATACAAATTATGCTAACGTTGCCAGGGAGTGGGGGGGAGGGTGTCTATGTATTTTTCTAAGAACAGAAAAAAAATACTATGCTCAGTGGAGTATTTTCCTGTTTTCTGACTCCCCAGGTCAGCACCTGTCATGGAGATTGAAGCAATAGAGCTTATGAAGTCAGACAAGAGCGGACATAAGAAGAGAAACCAACCAAGGCAGTCTCCGAGAGTGTTTAGGGAAGGAAGAGATGGAGGCTCTGCAAAGAAACCCTCAGAGGGCTAGCAAATATGGATAAATATCTATATAGTCTTATCTGCCTTTTTTGGACCCTTCTATGTGGTCATTTTATTTATTTAAGCATTTATTTATTTAAATTTTGTTAACTGGGTGGACCCGCTGAAACTAAAGGATCCCTTTTTCAGGGGTGACCCGGGGTTAATAACATGGAAATTGCTGACAATTATAAAGATATGTGTACATGTTTTACATGTAATATTACAAAACAATGATTATACATACAGTGACAAATTGTGAGTTACAAACAAATAAGTACATAACATATTTTAATCATGGAAGCTATAAAGGCCAGGTAGACTTGTAATGAGGCTCAGATGGAAATGTATCAGCGAGGACAATTGTAGGTGCTTAGTTCTAACAGATAAGCCTTTAGGCCTTTCTTAAAGCCATCTAGAGATTAGCATTTTTTTAGACTGTTTGGGAGGGCATTCCATAGGGTTGGAATGGTGGTGGCCAATGACCTAACCTCTGCAATAGTCTTGGTTTGTGGGACTAATAGCTGGGGTCAGTTGGCAGATCTGAGGGGCTGCCTATTAGGTTTGTCTGTTAACAGATCTTTAGGCTGGGGGAGTGCTGTTTAGTTGAAGCTTGTATGCTTGACATAGGGGATGGTAAGCTAACTTCCCTTCAAGTGTTGGCCATTTTAGTGAGTGCAGGACATTGCAGTGGTGCTCCATGGGAGGGACTGCATCAGCGAAGTGACCAATTCTATGGTGAAGAGATTTGAGCTCATACAGTTCTGTCCTTGAAAGAAGCAGTTGTGACACTGTTGTTGAAGAAAGCTTCTCTGGACCCAGACTCTCTTGCAAACTACAGGTCTATCTCGAACCTCCCCTTTGTGGGGAAGGTGATTGAGAAAGTAGTGGCTGCTCAACTGGAGAACCACTTGACCATCCATAGCATCTATGAACCTCTCCAGTCTGGTTTTTGAAAGAGGCATAGTACCGAGACAGCGCTGGTTCGGGTGCTCAATGATCTCCTGATGGTAAAAGACCAGAGAAAACAGTCCATTTTGGTACTCTTAGATCTGTCATCAGCTTTTGACACTGTTGACCATAGGGTTTTGCTTGAGCACCTGAGATTTATATGTGGACTCTCTGGTTTGGTACACAGATGGTTTACATTTTACCTCACTGGAAGAACTCAGAGGGCAGTGTCGGGGGTTTTCTCTTCTGATCCGATCTGTCTGTCATGTGGGGTTCCTCAGAGCTCAGTATTGTCCCTATGTTGTTTGAGGTGTATATGCTTCCCCTTGGAGACATTGTAAGATGGTATGGGCTGAAGTTTCATTGTTATGCCGATGATACCCCGCTCTACCTGTCTTTTGTGCCCGACCAGAAAGGAGCAGTTTTGGTATTTAATAACTGCCTCGATTAAATCCAAGATTGGATGAAGTCCAGCTGGCCGAAGTTGAACCCTGGGAAGATGGAGGTAATGGTTTTGGATCCAGGTCACCGGATAGGGGGGCTGGGGGCAGGCTGCTCTTAGGATTGTTCCTTGAAGACACTGAGCTTCAGGCCTCTGAACAGGTGCAGACCTAGGGGTGTTGTTGGACACGGGGCTGACACTTCAGGCACAGGTGTCGGCTGTCGTTAAGTCATCTTTTTATCATCTAAGAAACATCGCTAGGATCCAGCACCTTGTTCCGTCCGGAGACCTGCCTACATTGATCCATGCCTTTGTGACCTCGCGTTTAGATTACTTCAACTCGCTTTACTTTGGGCTACCGGGGGTTGATATCTGCTGCTTGCATCTGGTGCAGAATTCAGCAGACCGGTTGTTGGTGGGGATTTCTAGATCTTCCCATATCACACCGGTGCTGCGGGAACTGCACTGGCTGCCAGTTCAGTGGCAGATCACCTTCAAAGTCAGGTTACTGACATATAGAGCCCTACATGGACTGGGCCCTGACTAAATGAAAGAGCTGCTGATCCCTTATCACCCTGAGTGACCACTCCACTCAGCCGACAAGGGGTTGCTGGAGATTCTGAGGGTGATTTTAAAATCTGCTGGGGCCCGGGCATTCATGTTTGTGGCCCCTAACCTCTGAAACTCTCTACCCCATCAGATTAGGGAGTGCACAACAGTGGGGGGATTCAAACAAGCCATAAAAGCATTCCTGTGGAATAAGGCATACGGTGTTGATGATGGTTGATATAGTTTGTATTTTATATTTTAATGTGATGATGATTCTGTTTTTATCTGTTTTAATTGTTTTAATTGTACTGTGCCTTGGTATTCGAAAGGCACATTATAAATAAAGTATTATTATTATTATTACTCCTGAGGGAGTACAGAACTGTAGACTCATAGAGTAGGGTAGGGAGAAGGATGCTGTTTGCAACGTGAAGTCACAACTCCATAGTAAGGAAGGGAACCAAGGTGTACAAGAGACCTATCTTTTGATTCAGAGATTTAGTTAAATGGTCGATATGAGCTTTGAATGTGCAGTTCTGGTCAAGATATATCCCTAGTTACTTAATAGATTCAACTACCTTGATTTCAGACCCATTAACATTGCTGACTGTGGCTGAAGAGGAGCATGGCAGAGACCCACAAAGATAAGCGTGAGTGGTGCTGAGTGCATTGGAGAAAGGAGGAGCGGGGACAGAGCAGACAACAAGGATGGAGACACGGGAAGCCAACACCAAGGGGAAATAATTAAGAACTGGGGTAACATACTGGTAATCACAAGCAGAGGAATACTAGGGATTGTGTACTGTGGTTGGTGTAGTGGGGGATTGATTTAAAGCCTACCTGATATTCATCACATAACAGGAGCTTGCTTGGTGTGACTGATTGTTTCTTTTCCATCTGGCACTGAACAAAGGATTAACCTTCCCACTCTCCCCCATTCCAACTCACCCACGTGTTTATCCAACTTTATAGGTGGCTGGCAGGCCCCACCTTCTTAAAGGCACAGTGGTAGTTCAGAAGAATGGAACAATAAGCAAAACTCTCACTCATACAGACAGCAATTACAAGGGATGGAGTATGCAGTAGCACAGGAAAAATGCATTAGACAGCAAGGAAAAGATGAGGGATAAACAAAAAAACACTTTACAGTGATAAAGAGCAACCACAGGGTAATAGTGAAGGAATAAGGCAGAAGAGAATGATGCAGGGAGTGGTGCAGTCAATGGGTGTGGAGCAGCAATCTTCAGGAGAACATTCTGGATACTGTGATGCTAGCCCATTTGCAGGCACCTCTCTGGACTGAGGGCAGAAGTGGCCAGTCTCCGGGCAGAGCTGGCAGGAGTACTAGAAACTTTCACTACCACCATGAGGCCACCATTTCCCCAGTAACTGCCACATCGGATGCCAAGGCAGAGGCAGGGATGGACTACGGTGGGCTTGGGGAGGGTCAGGGAGGGGGGTCAGAGGCACATCCCCCACCCAGTCCAGCTCAGGAACTCCTACACAGTTCTGGAGGAGCAGGAGAGTCCCGCAGGGGAACACAAGGCTGCGACCATGGGGGAGAGGCGAGGGTTCTCCAATATGGAGACCCAGTGATGGAAGGAAGGGGACCCCAAAGAAAGAAAAATGTACTCCTGTTGGGGGCCTCAATTTTCCAAGGACTGGAGCTGGGCACAGATAGCAGGGAGGAAATAGAGGTCAAGTGCCTTCCAGGAGGCACAGCTCAGATGGAGGGGGAGCAGATCCAGAGGATGGCTGAAGCTGTGGAAGGAGAAGAGGGGTTGGAGGTCATTATCCATCTGGGATTGAATGACTTATCCAACAGCAAGGCAAGCTTAGAACAGGTGCAAGAGAATTTCAGGGTGTTGGAAGGAGTGTAGGGAAGGTAGCAAGCTCTGTGACTTTATTTGAGGTCCTGCCAGTCCACGGCAGTGGGGTGGGGGAGGAATCTCCATATCAGTAGCTTCAACACATGGTTGAAGGGCTGGTACAGCAAGAAGGGGTATGGCTAGACTGGGGACTATGGACCCACCAGGAATAATGTGGCCCTGTACAAGGGTGATGGACTGCATCTGTCCAGGAAGGGGAAGGCAGTCCTCAATGAATGGTTGAAATGCTTCGTAGTCAGGTGTTTAAACTAGCTGGGGGGGGGGCTAATGGGAGTAGGTAAACCAAAGCAGCCCACCCCCCCACAAGGCAGGGAAAACAGAATTGAGAAGCAGAAAGACAAGTAGAACATAAGGATACCAGAACCAGGCACAAAGGTAAAAGCAGAATTCAATCAGCACAAGAAAGAAAACTGGCTAGGAGGAACAGATCAGGGGAGCAAAGGCAGGAGTGGGGAGAGGACAGGCAACAAAACATGGAAGGCCATGTTAATCAATGCCCACAGCCTGAATAATAAAATCCCAGATCTGGAAGCCTTGCTAGTAGAGGGGGACCTGGACATAGCAGCAATAACAGAGACTTGGTATACCACAAATTATGGATGGGATGCAAATGTATTGGGTTATGCTCTGTTTAGGAGGGATGGGGTAAAGGGGGGGCCTGTACGTCAGAGAGGGTATAAAGGCTATGGAGGTGCAGGGTAGACAGGTGGAGGCCGAGGCACTGTGGGTCACCCTCGAGTCTGGCAATGGCACAGCTATATGCATGGGAGTGATCTACAGGCCTCCAGCGCAGGATGAGGAGGCAGATAGGGAGCTAGTGGATGAAATACATGAGATGGCATTGAAGGGGGAAGATCTGCTGCTGGGTGATTTCAATATGCCAGACATGGATTGGACCACCCCAGCAGCTACTTCAACCAAGAGTCAGGACACCCTAGAGTCCCTACAGCGGGCCAGCCACAGGCAGATGGTGCTTGATCCCACCAGAGACAAGGTGATTCTGGACTTGGTGCTGACCAATGGGGACAGGATCTCAGAAGTCTGGGTAGAAGGTCAGCTATGGGCAAGCAACCACCACATAGTGTGGTTTAACATGGGGACAGGGACAAAGTCAAGTCACACAAAGGCAAAAGTCTTAGATTTCAGAAGGGCAGATTTTGCTAAGATAGAGGTATGTCTCAAAGAAGCCTTGGTGAGAAGTGGGGAAGCAGGGGAAGTTGAGGAGCAGTGGGAACACCTGAAGGGAACCACAGAGGAGGTGACAAACAAATGCATCAGGGTGGTAAACAAAGGCAAGAGAAGAAAGAAACCACTATGGTTCTTGAAAGAGGTGGAAGATAAAGTAAGGATCAAGAAAGCATGATTCAGAAAATATAAGGAGACTCAAAGGAAGGAGGACAGGGAGTTGTACCTAGAATATCTAAGGGGAGCAGGGAAGGCTGTAAGGAGTGCAAAGACATGGACTGAGGAAAGATTAGTGCAGACAGTGAAGAAAGGAGACAAGACATTCTATACTGTAGGTACATCAGCAAGAGAAGGTAAGCTAAGGGAGGAGGGTTTTAAGGCACAGAGGGGTAGAAGGGGAGTGTAAGGAGGAGACCTGGAAATGGCAGAAATACTGAACAAATACTTCTGTTCAGTTTTCACGGAGAAGGGGCAGGGTCAAGGGCAGCAACTGAACAACAAATATGAGGGGGAAGGGGAAGAGGTGAACTCCAGTCCATTCACAAATGAGAGAGTCCTGGAGGAGCTCACAAAACTGAAGGTGGACAACGCAATATGGCCAGATGGCATGCACCCGAGGATATTAAGGAAACTGAGGACAGAGCTAGCGGTGCCACTGGCAGCCATGTTCACTGAGTCTCCTGAGTCTCTAAATGCAGGAGTAGTTCTAGAGGACTGGAGGAGGGCACATATAGTCCCTCTGCACAAAAGTGGGAACAGGAAGTAGGCAGGGAACTATTGGCTAGTCAGCCTCACCTCAGTAGTGGGGAAGATCATGGAGGCACTACTTAAAGAAAGAATAGTGGGACACCTGCAATCCAATGGTGCCCAGGATCTGAGGAAACATGGATTCACAGCAGGGAGGTCGTGTCAAACAAATTTGATGATTTTTTCGACTAGGCAATGAGGGAGGTAAATCAGGTGGGAGCAGTGGACATCACCTACCTCGATTTCAGTAAGGTCTTCAACACCATCCCACATAAAAGGATGATTAACAAGATGGAAAGTTTGAGCGTGGGCCACAAGATTGTAAACTGGGTGAGGAACTGGTTAGCAGACAGGAGGCAGAAGGTGGTGGTAAATGGGATCCAATCCAGGGAGAGGAGGGTGGCCAGTGGGGTACCTCAGGGATCAGTCCTGCTCAATATCTTCATTAGTGACATAATGGAAGGGCTTGAAGGAAAGGTCTGCCTGTTTGCAGATGACACCAAGATCTGCAACAGGGTATAGATACTCCAGGTAGGGTGGAGAAAATGAGGAGGGACCTGGGTAAGCTTGAAAGATGGTCTGAAGTGTGGCTGCTGGAGTTTAACTCAAAGAAGTCTAAAATAATGCACCTGGGAAGAGGGAATCCTGAAGAGAGCTACAGAATGGGGGGGGATTACTGACGACCACCAAGGTGGAAGGGATCTGGAGGTTATCATTTCAGATGATCTAAAGATGTCTAAGCAGAGTGCAAAGGTAGCAGGGAGGGCCAGTGGCATGTTGGGGTGCATAGGTAGAGGTATCACTAGTAGAAGGAGAGAGGAGGTGATGCCATTATATAAAACACTAGTGAGGCCTCACCTAAAGCACTGTGTACAGTTCTGGGGGCCACATCTTCATAAGGACATCGACAGGGTGGAGGCAGTCCAGAGAAGAGTGAAAAAATGGTATGGGGCTTACACCAGAAATCATATGAGAGGCTAAGCAACCTCAGTATATACTAACTGGAGGAGAGGAGGGATCGGGGTGACATGGTAGAAATATTCAAGTACCTTAAGGGCATAAACAAGGTGCAGGGGAACACAATCTTCCAATATAGTAGGAGTACAAGAATAAGGGGGGCATGATATGAAACTGGAAGGTGGCAGATTAAGGGGTAATATGAGGAAGTTTTTCTTCATGGAGAGGGTGGTAGATGCATGGAAAAGTCTGCCACAGGAGTGGTGAGAGCAAGCACAGTAAAGAGTTAAACATGCATGGGATAACATAGAAACAGAACACAGAATTTGATGGCAGATAAGTACCGCTTGGCCCACCTAGTCTGCCCATTTCCCTACCTAATGGATAAGCTGCAGATCTTAGTTAACCAACAGTCTACTTCCTCCTACCCCCTCTAGAATTGCCTTATGTCTGTCCCATGCATTCTTGAATTTCCCCACTGTTTTTGACTCCACTACCTCCTCAGGAAGGCTGTTCCATGTATCCACAACTCTCTCCATGAAAAAATACGTTCTCACATTACTTCTGAGCCGTCCACCCTCTATCTTCAAAGTATGCCTCCATGTTCTTGTACATCTCTTTTCCTGAAAGATGCTACCCACTTGGACTTTGTTGATTCACTTGAGGTACTTGAAAGTTTCTATCATGTTCCCCCTCTTCCTCCCTTTCTCGAGGGTATACATATTAATAGATAGACATAGACATAGGGTATTCTAGAAGTAGGAAGGAGAGGAGAAAGGAGCTGACCTAATAGGGTCAAAGACCACAAATGGAGGGAGTCTTATGGGTAGACTAGATGGGCCCAATGGTCCTTATCTGCTGACAATTTCTATGTTTTGATGTTTCTATGTTTAAGAGTGTAGGGGTGAAGATACAGTATGTGTTCTATTAGGACCAGTGTTTTTGTGGCCGAAGAGGACAGCCTTTGTTTTTTGGCATTTAGTACCAGTTTGTTAGTGTGGAACTAGGACTCCAAGGACTGTATGTCACTTGTGAGTAGGTTTGTCAGTTTGAAGGGATCATGAGAACTAGAGATGCAGCGAATTTAAATTCCGCCAGTGAAGTGAACGCGAAGTGGACACTTCACGTTGCCACTCCGCTACACAGAGTGGGCAATGCAAAGTGCTCACTCCACCTTGTCATTACC
Source organism: Neoceratodus forsteri (assembly GCA_016271365.2). Classification (NCBI taxonomy): domain Eukaryota; kingdom Metazoa; phylum Chordata; order Ceratodontiformes; family Ceratodontidae; genus Neoceratodus; species Neoceratodus forsteri. The sequence continues at coordinate 1,173,558,112 of CM057455.1, read as the reverse complement.
ACTTTGAGTTAAGGAAGAATGGCAATGCGAAGTAAGGTGAAGTCATTGTCTTTAATGGACTTTGCATTCCTCATTATGATTCTAAGTGATCCACTCAGTGTTTCAGATTTGGCAGCCCCCCACACATCACAGGGCTTACAGTACTGTAAGTCACATGCTCTTTAGCTAGGAAGGCAGGAAGTGAGTCATACAAGCAGACATGTTTACTTTCTCCTACGCAGAATTAGAGAGAGGACTGTGTTATGTGACTGCTGATACTTTGAGGTCAGAGAGAGGATGAGATGTAAACTTTGATTTAGACCCAACAGCTTTTTTAAAAGCTACATTTTTTTGTCTTTTCTGTACTCTTTTTTACTTAATTTCTTCTTTTTGTAAATTTTATTTTCCTTACCTTTATAAGTAGTTAGTTGTTTGTCCCCCCCAGAAGCAGGACCAGCACCTCCTCCTGTCCTGACTCTGAGGCAGTTGAACCACCACCACCACCAAGTCCAGCACCAGGTCCTCTGGAGCAGGGAGTGCCTGTTTCCATGGACCCAGGTGTGGATCCCATCCCTGTTCAGCACCGTGACCAGTCGGCTGCCAGTTCATCTGGCCCTCTCCTTCCTGTGACTGGTCCCCTCCACACCTCCGTTGTTTGGCAGTTTTTTGACTGTGTCAGCCGAGGATGGCAGTGTGGTCAAGTGCCCCCATGTGAGGTGGAGGTGTAGGTGCACCGTGGCCCCTGGGGGACTCACCTGGGGACTGGGGGCCAGCACACCCATATGCTCAATCACCATCAGTTGGAGTGGCAGACTGCCACAGAACAAACCATGCCTGTACCTGCTGGCCATTCTGTGGCAGAGGGTGCAGCTGTGCATGGCGGCATCCCTAAGATGAGGAGGGCCACACAGCAGCACCTGCTGCTCCACCAGCACCACCACCACCAGCACCACCACCACTACCAGCAGGTCAGCCTGTAGAATGTGTGGACCCCAGAGAACTGCATGTAACACAGGCTGACTTGGCAGTTCTCTGGAGTGCTGTTGAGGAGAACAACGAGAGGGTGAGTGCTGTGGAGCAGCAGCTGGATCGCATAGAGGGACATCAGTTGCTAATTAGGTCCATGCTGGAACTGTTGCTGGATCACCATGGGATCCCACATTAGTTATTTTTTCCTCACACCATGTGCCCCTCTCATCTTCCTTGCTGTGTTATAAAATGTATTCCTCCACCATCCCTGACCCTTGTATGTAATTTTGCCTTTTTTTGTTGTCTTCCGTATGTGTAACACTTTGTATTCTGAGCAGTGCAAGTATACTGTACTAAACTACATGTGTGCAGTCAGTCTTCTTTCCAGTCTGTGTACGTACTGCAGACACTGTCCAAATCCCTGACTTAAAAACACGTATTAATGAGTACAATGGTGGGAAGGTGAAGCCTGGAGAGATACTACAAAACAGGCTTACAATACATCCAAGTAACTTGTAAAAAAATTAATGTTGTGATTCGTGACATAATCGTAAATCGTGATTTGTGACTGCATTTGTCACCATGATGATGAAGAACGCGATTTGTATCATGAGTGACTCGTGATGATGGTCCTGACTTAAAAACGCATATTAATGAGTACAATGTTCATGCAGAATTATGCACCACACCTGTCCAGTACTCTGAAGGGAAGCCAAAGAAACAACTGTGACTTAAGTTAGAGATGGAGATTGGGCCCTAGAGAGATGCAAATGCACAGACAGATTAAGATTGCGCTGCACACTGAAGAGATGCAGATGCAAAGGCACAACACCTAACCAGTGTTCACCATCAGAAATTCAAATATGGAAAAGAATTCCTTTGCCGGTTGGGACGGGCCATGGGGGCGAGGCAGTGTACTGCACTGCTGCAGTAACAGTCACTAGTACTAGTACCAGTAAAGATACCACAAAGAAGTACAAAAATTACACAGCTGCAGAGGATAGCAGGTTCACATTGCTGAAATTATGTGGCACAATAAAAAGTGCCTGATTTGATGACAGTTCATACACATACTCACACACACACTAAGTAATGCATAGCAGATTGAAAACTTCAGCAATATAACCACATATTTTAAACAAACTAAAATTGTGCATCGCTGCACCACAATCAGCAAAAAAATGGCAAGAATTACTGAAAATATTACTGTGTACATTAATACAGTTATACAAGAAAAATATCACCAAAACAGAAAGCACTGTCTTTTTCTCCAAGTTAATCTACCTACACCACAGATACGCCCCTTCCCCTAAGCACACTTCCACTGTCTCTTAGTACACAGACTGAATATTGTACATTAACATTCAAAATCCACACACAAACAATAAACGCTCAATGATATGAGCACATGAGGGTTTCCTATAATCGATGAACTAAAGTTTCAGCAAAACCAATGATCCAAAAAGGCATTTTTAACAGCTTTTAGAAGGTTTGAATCCCAGAGAGCTCTCACAGCAGATTGTCTCCTACAGCTTCATACACACACTACCCCAAACTGAGGCTGTGCAGAACAATCTAGAGCCCATGTGACCTGAAATCCCATGAATCACTGCAAAATGCACCTTTGGAGCTTAAAAACCAGGTGAAGTGAGGCAGAGTACATTGTTTTTAATGTACTTCGCCTTAAGAATTGATGGAGTAGTGGTTTGGGAAGGCGGAGTAACGCAAAGTAATTGTTTTCAATGGACTTCACGTTACCCTTATAACGCCAAGTGGCTCAAGCCTATCATGAGCACTCCATGAATTTGTTTCACCCATGAATCACTTTTGCAGAGCAAATTGGGGCCACTTCCAACTACCACTCAGAACTCCTATACACGATTGCATCATCCACATACAGGATCAGATTAGCACCCCCACAGTTCTTGTGCAAGTGGTTCACATACAGGGAGAAGAGCAGGGGTCCCAGTATTGAGGCCTGGGGGACTCTGTCTACAATAAGGCATGCATCTGATTGTACCTCTTTCAATTTTACTTATTGTGACCTATTAGAGAGATAGCCAGAGAACCACCACAGAGCCAAGGGATCTAAGCCAAGGCACCTCAGCTTTGATATAAGGAGCTAGCTGGTGATTCACTTAATCAAACACCTTGGCAAGGTCTATGAAAACTGCTCCTGTGAGCTGACCATTATCAAGGGCAGAGAAGATATCTGTAGTTTGGCAAACAAAGGCTGTGTCTGTTCTGTTCTGATATTTTCTGAAACCATACTGATGGGCAGTGAGAAGGCTATGTTGTTCAATGTAATCCTGGAGTTGGTTGTAAGCAGTCCTCTCCAGTATTTTGCTAAGAGTGCAGAGAATGGATATGGGGTGATAGTTTTCAACTAACTCCTGTGACCCACCCTTGTGGATTGGGGTTACAATGGCAACTTTCCATACTGTTGGGACTTTTCCCTTAGAGTATGGATCTATTAAAGAGCCATGTTATTGGGGTAGCTAAGACTGGGGTCACCTTGTTTAGCAGCCTTGGGTCTAGTTTGTCATGTCCTGGAGACCCAGTAGTTTAAATTTTTTGTAGCAGTTTGAGAACCTCCTGTCTGGTCACTAGTTTGAGATGGAAGTCGGGGTAAGGGGAGATTCACTATGGAAATCTTGTTGAGGTGTCAGGAAGGTTGGGGAAAAGCTTTTGAATTTGTCCAAGTCTGTAACGAACTCATTGATAGCCATAGGAGAGACCACCAGAGCTTTGAGGTGCACACCATTTGCAATGATATCACATGTACATCCTCCTGCAAAACTACTTTGACCATGTCACCAACCACCCCCTGACACATCTCCTACTTCTGCCCCCCCTCCTTTCAGGCTGCGTATCATCACCTGCAAAAAGGTTAAACGCTACCTCACCAAAGTCCTACGCAACTCATGCTACAGCAGCAACTCCCTTGACCTCAAAATTCTTCGGCTAACCCTTGATGAGACCCTGCCTCACCTCACCAAACTCCTCAACTGCTCACTTCGGCTTGGCCAAATCCCTAACCCCTGGAAATGGGGTATCATCACGCCCATACTAAAGAATGGGGATCCAACGGCTTCTGGTAACTACAGATCCATTACTATCCTTCCCCCCCTCTTGAAAGCTCTCGAAAAAATTTTGTCATACCAACTCACCGAATACTTGGACAAACACAAACTCCTTTGCCATGAACAACATGGCTTCAGAACGGGACACAGCACTACCTCGGCCCTTCTCGAATTAACATCATACATTCATAAAGCACTAGAACAGGGTCAATAGCTGGACAATCTATGTTGATTTGACCAAGGCTTTTGACACCGTCAATCATGATCTACTTCTCCACTCTCTTGCCTCCCTCCACTTTGCCCCTGAAGCTATTTCCTAGTTCAAAAACTATCTCACAGACAGGACACAGCAAGTGAAAATTAGCAACACAATCTCCTCCAAACAACCGGTTCGAGCAGGTGTCCCTCAAGTGTCAATACTTGGCCCACTACTTTTCACTCTTTTTTTAAACTCACTCCCCCAGGCCTACAGTGGAAAGCTATTGCTATATGCAGACGATGCTGTACTATACTGGAAACACACCAATCCAATCTCTCTCCAAAACACCCTTCAAGCCTGGTTTGGAGAGCTAGAATACTGGTTCACTGACCACCGACTAATACTAAACTACAACAAGACAAAGTCTATGATATCTGCTCACCGCCAAAACCCCCTCTGTAATACTCAGATCTCAATCTCAAGCCTGCAGGGTAACCGCATTGAACAAGTCCCACATTTCAAATATCTAGGTATCACACTGGACACATTCCTCACCTTCCACACCCATATTAAACACTTCTCCTCCTCTGTTAACACCCGACTAGGGATTCTCTTCAGACATAAACACAGCCTTACCCCCAGTCCCTACTGCTGGCTGTTACCTGCTCAGTCCTTTCGTTGGTCAATTATGGTATATTTATTTATGGCACTGCTGACCAAACAGCCCTTAACTGCATCAATCTAGCCCTCAACAAAGCCTGACGTCTGGTCACAAGCAGTGAAAGGCTAACCCATACATGTGTGCTCTATAAACTAGCTGACTGGCTGACCTTTGAAGGGAGGCTAAAATACCACACCTGCCTCCAAGCCAAAAAGATACTTTTGAAGCTCACACCAATTGGTCTACACCCCCTCATCCAACCAGCCCCCCCATAGGGGTACCCCCAGATGCCAGGCTGGCACCTCCCTCATAGTCCCCCATTGCAGGACCTCCCTAGGGCAAAGGTCTTTCCACTGTTGTGCTCCCCTCTGGCTTAACAACCTACCACCCTCCATCTCACTTTCTCCTAGTCTTGGTCAATTCAAAGCTGGAATCAACAGTCTTCTTTTTGACTCTGAGACCCGTGGCTGTTTCCAACAGCCCTACCTAGGCTGAAGTTGTTAAAAAAAATGGCCTACAACACAGAGGGTTTGCCCTAATGTAGGGCTAGATAAAATATGCCTGTATCCATAACCTTTGCCACCATAACTTGTTTGATCCAGGGTCCTCTTACAACCCTTGAGATGATAGCCAAGCATTGTAAATACCATGTACTGTGATTTTCTGCACAACTTGTCAATCTGTAATTTCTGTTTGTAAACTACGTACAATCTGTCTTGATGTATTGTTCTGTTGTGACTGACGTGGAGCCTTTGCACAGGAGTCTTCGACTCAAAGGATTGTAATTTCAAAAATTTCAATAAATAAATAAAATAAAAGAAATAAAATGTATGAGAGCTAGCATTTCTCTTTATAAGTGTGTTGATTTGTGCCCAGAAAGTCTTGGGGTTGGAGAAGTTTTTGGTCTGTAGGTTTTTGACGTAAGTTTGTTTTGTAACCCTTATGTTCTGTTTACATTCGATTTGCAGCTCTCTGTATTTCAGCCAATCAGTGGATAGGCCCGAGACCTTAAAGGTATACCAAGCTGTACTGTATATCTAGCCTTCATGACTGTTTTAAGTGGATGGGATAGCAATTGGAATTTCCTGCCCTTTGTCTCTGAGCTGTTTAAATGGGGCTTATTTATTTAATATTGATAAAAAGCTATTTATAAAGAAGTGTAGGGCAACAGTAAATCTAAGCATGGAGCAGTGTTAATTTGTGACCAGTGCACCTTAGATAAAGATTTGAGGAAGGCTCTTGAGTTAAATTTAGAGAAGTCCCTAGCCCAGAAAATTCTAGGAGGTGGTAACTGGTGGTTGTTTCTCCAGATACAAAAAATGGGGGCATGATCACTTAAGGCACTGGTAAAGACCCCAGCAAGTTTGATACAATTGGGTTTTGAAGCAAGGATCCAATCAAGGGTAGTGTGATTCCTGATTTCATATTCATCCATTTTAATGGTGTTTCTTCCATTACCTGCACCTGAAGATCATTCTTCCTTGGAGGTACTATTTTTCTTGTTATATATTTAATGGCACATTTGACAAAAAATCTAAAGGCTGTGGTTTGTGACTCTTAAAAATAGACCTATATAAAGGCTCATTTATAGGAACAAGATTTTTCTCAATAGGATGACATAAACTGCTGTGACCTTTTATTTATGTAATCTGGAGGAACATAGGACTAATTTTTCAAGAAAGTTGCCTTTGTATATTTATGAATTCCCAAGTGATATGAACATGCATTGCATTTATTCTATAGTTATATCTTTTCATTGCTATCTTTTTTCATGTATGTATGTCTGTATGATTAATGTTGTAATTGCTTGCAGCCAATTGATTAAACTTTTCAACCAACCAACCATTTGTAAAGATTTTTTACATTTTGGAAGAGAACCATGAAGTTCATATTGAATTATTAAAACTTGATCCTAAGAAGTCAGAAGGTCTGGGTGGTGTGTATTGTAAATTGCTGCATTATGCAACTCCTGTAGTATGTAAACTACAGTATTGACCGATATATTCAAGTTGCCCTTGTGCACCAGAGAGTTTTCTTTTGATCTGAAGCATGCCAAGGTGTTACCAGTGTTTAAATCTGGAGGCTGCTGTTTGATTTGTAATTATCACCCTGGTTATCTGTTGTCTGTAGTGTTGAAGGTCTTGGAAAAATTTATGTTTGTCCAGATTTGTTCATTTACTTAGCACTATGTACAAGTGTATTGCCAGAAAGTCCCTATGTATATCACAGATTGTTTACAGATTAGAAATATTTGTACTGGTTTAAGAGCTTCATGTGGGCTTAAATTTGACCATTCCAGAGAAAATCCTCAATTGGACATTGGATTTTCTCTTCCACAGGGCCATCAGTTTGGGACTCAGTTTCCTCTCATTGACAACCTACTGGATGTATGGTAATTTACCATATGTATGATAAAAAAATGGTTTATGGAATTTTCTAGTGCAAAGTGTTATGCATATTTTGGGTATATATCAAAATGGTATGTTTAAATTGTATGGTAGGCCTTTTATTATTATATTATGTGGAAACTTTTATATTGAATTTCAGATGCTGTAAGTGTATTCTCAATGTACAGATGAAAAGCAGCTTCAGCTCAATGGTTGTAATATCATTCTTACTAATAATATCATAATAAACAGTAACAATAAACAATAATAGTAAAAATTTGAGTTAGTTGAACATTATACAATTAATGAAAAGAAGACCTATTTTCATTATACAGCCTCACAATCATTATGACAGATGAACCCTTTTAAGTGGGATAGAATGGAATTGACATACTAAGGGATAAAGTAACCATAAGATTTAAATGGGCTTTATAAGCATAATTATGGTCCATTAACTATTCAGTTTAAACAGACATGACACATTGGTTGATACTCCCTTTATTGCTGGAAAGGAGAATTGGGTCAATTAGAATGATTACAGTACTTTTTCCCAAGATTACTTAATTTATTTTAGACCTTCTCTAGCTCATTGGAAAAGACAGAGTAGCATGCCGGGGGATTGCACTCTACAGATACATCTGGTCACACTGAAATAAATGACGTCTTAAAATAAGAAAAAAAATCCAAGAATTTAAAGTTTATCTTTAAAACAAGCTAAATGATCTGCCTTTGGGACAAGATAATGATCTTAATCTTATGTCAATGTGAGTTTTTTTTTAAACAAAAAAAAAACCTGAGAAAAGAATTCTTATTATCAGAATAGGGATTTTATAAAACAAGTCAACACATCTTATAATGAAATATTTCCAGATCTTGGCAAGATCATAAATCATATTTCAAGATATTAAAGAGCTAGGGTGGGATATTCAAAGGGGTTGCACCATGCACAACCCATTAATGTGCCCTGGCATGATATTCAAAGGGGCAGGTTGCACTGCACAACCCCTGATGTGCCAGGGTGCACCAGTAATGTATGCAGTGCAAGTGCGGGGGGCATGTCTTTGCATATGCGACACATCCCTATATTCAGCCTGGGATGCACCACATATGCTGGCACATATCTACCGCTCAGGGGGGCGCAATGTTGCAACTGGTGAAACCAGGAGCAAGTCCTGGCCACCCACAGGAGAGCTGCCATATTGCAAAGTGCAACACGGCAGCCACCTGCAATGGGTGGCCACCTGACCTCCCAGGACACCGTCCACATGCCCCTGCCCAGGGGGTGACGTACCCCCCCATGCCTGATCGTGGGCAATCATTGTATATATCCCTGGTGGTCCAGTGGACTGCTATCCATTGCCTGATCATGGGCATACCCCATATATCTCCCCAGTGGTCCAGTGGACCACTATCCAGTGCTTGATTGCAGGCATAGCCCATATATCTCCCTGGTGGTCCAGTGGACCACTATCCAGTGCCCCATCGTGGGCATAAGACTTAAATATCCCTGGTAGTCCAGTGGATTGTTTCCCATCACCCAATCGCGGGCATCACTGACAACTCCCTGGTGGTCCAATGAGCGCTCATTCACGATTCCGGACTGTGTAGTACAATATGGTCTGCACAGACATTGACCCACGCAGTGGACCAATCGGCATACAGCCCTACTGTACACTGTCAGTCGGCGGGCAGCTGGGTGGCTTGTGGGTGGGGAGCAGCTGCCCACCGCTGACTGGGGGGGTGCAGAGTGGGGACCCAGTGGGTGGTGGGGAAGGGTGGTACCACTGGACCACCAGGGAGTTATCGGTGACAGCCATGATTAGGGCACTGGATAGAGGTCCACTGGACCACCAAGGAGATGAATGTGTTATGCCCACAATTGGGCAATAGTTAGCAGTCCACTGGACCACCAGGGACTATGTCTACTCATGCCCATGAGTTGGTGAATGGGAGTGGCACCCGCTGAGGGGCAGCAGGGTGTTGGTCTCCGATGGCTGCAGCCTGGCAGGGTGTCAGGCTCAAGTAGCCGGGGATCGGTGCACCGCATGCAAATGGGGCTATAATGAAATGCAAATGGCCCCATTTGCACCTTGCATGCATAATGGCCTCATTTGCATGCTCACAGCTGAATATTGCTGTTGCTGCACCTAGTGCAACTGCACTTGTGCTGGTGCAGCCCCCTGCTCCCCTGCTGCCACTTGCACTGGAGCAGTGCCACTGTGCCGTGCACAGTGCATGTGCCCTCAGTGCCATATTCAACGGTGCTGAGCCATGGTGCAGCACCATTGAATATTGCCTGGTCCATGCCCTGGCTCTTCCCAGTTGCGCTGCACCCAGGCTTGTGCCCCTGCCGGGCACAGTCTGAATAACCCACCCCATGTGTACTGCCTATAACTAATATTAGTTTCTAAAAGCAGTCAGCCATTACTGTTTATATTTGGGTTACATTTTCTTTTCCCTTTGGTTAATCAGAAGATTGTTTGCCTGCTGTAAGTATGTGTGATATGTGAGACAACACTCTGCCTGGCAGCTGACACATTGAGCTCTGTTACTCCCACTACATCATCAGCATTGATACCTCACTGACAGTGACGTTACTGCTGCTTAGGAACAGCCACTCGGTGGCTGCTAGGTCAGTCACCAGTTATGTCACTGTCAGTGAGATCACAGTGCTGATGATGTAGAAGGGGGACTAGTAATAGATACCTCAGCTGCCAGGTTTAGAGCTGTTCCACACATCAAGCACAATATTATCATATGAAAAACTTTCTAATGAGCAAAAGAAAAAAAAGGAAAAATATTTAAGAAATAAACTGACTACTTCTTAAAATTTGTGTTATTTTCATGTTTGCCTGTTTCGGCTCTACTAGCTGTTTAAGTCTTATTTTCTGATTTCTCGAGCTACGTCTCCTCCACTTCCATTCACCATTCACCCTCCCGCCCAACAATCACTGGACCCAAATTGTACATATAGTACTGTAGATCTCCAGGGCCACAAGGACTGGTACTTCGAGCCATGCCTCCTCCACTTGCATCCTCCAATATGGCAGTGACTGTGCTTCACCAGGTGGGGCTATAGAATAGCCCACCAATTTCAAGCAAAGACAGTGAGTTGCATGCTGCTCTCTATTTCCAGTACACAACATTGGAGTGAGAAGGGATTGAGAGGGCTAGCCAGACTTCACCAGGCACCCCCATAGTTGCTGGATCCAAAATTCTACATAGCTCTCCAGAGGAATACAAGGACTGGGACTTGTAGCTGCACCACCTCCACTTGCATCCTTCTATCCAGCAGCAGCATCTGTGCTTCAGTGGGTGGGGCCAAGGAACAGCTCACCAAATTCAAATAAAGATGCCAAATGGCATACTGCTGTTCCTTTCTGGAACATGCTGAGAAGGGGTTGAGAGGGCTTGACAGACTTTCCCACACGCCCTCCCCTGAATGATTGCAGCTCTAGCATGGAACATTTTATGTAGTGGTAAAATGTCTAAATTTCAAAATCTGCACACACCATGGCATTAGAGGAATTTTATGGAAATAGTAGTGCTTGGTTTGTTTTATATTTTATTTTAGATATTTCCCATGTGGGAGACTGAGGCACGAGAGACTGTTTAAGCCTCTTCCCATCCATATACTGTTACCTTTTTTGTGCATGTTAGCATCTTACCACATTTGTGCATGTTAGCATCTTACCATTCAGTTCAGCACTTGGTTTGTTGCATGTATAGGGAGTTTGAATTGTGGCATCACCAAAACTATTGACAGTTGATTGTAGCATGCCAGACACTATAATGAAAACCTAGAATAAATGTTTTAACTATGAAATGTTTTTCTGATGGTCGATATAATACCGTGATGTATACCTAACCAAGTATCATTGAGTGCTATGTTTTTTCTTATACAGCATAATACTGAATGCAACCAGAGGCAGTACCTAAGGGAACTTGATATTTATGCATCACATGAATTACAGATATGTGGGTTGACATAGGGTATATCCCACTCTGGCTACCCATTAGCCATTAGCAGCAGTGCTAGCACTGAAGAACTTGCTGCTGTTTTATTTTATTATTATTTTACTTTTATTAGGGTTTTGTTTATTTTTATGTTTAGTTTAGCTGTTTTTAGTGCTAGTCAGCAGAAACAGAGAAACATAGAATTTGACGGCAGATAAGGACCGCTTGGCCCACCTAGTCTGCCCATTTTCCTACCTGATGGATAAGATGCAGATTCTAGTTAATCAACAGCTTACTTCCTCCTACCTCCCACTAGAATTGCTTTATGCCTATCCCATGCATTCTTGAATTCTCGCACTGTTCCTGACTCCACAACCTCCTCAGGAAGACTGTTCCATGCATCCACAACCCTCTCTGTGAAAAAATAATTTGTAACATTACCTCTGAGCCATCCCCCCATCTTCAAATTGTGCCCCCTTTTTCTTGCATATCTTTTTTTCTGAACGATACTACCCTCTTGGACTTTGTTGATTCCCTTGAGGTACTTTAAAGTTTCTATCATGTCCCCCCCTTCCTCCTTTCCTCAAGGGTATACTTATTAAGCTGCTTTAGTCTCTCCTCGTATGTCTTCTGGTGCAGACCCTGCACCATTTTGGTTGGCCTTCTCTGAACAGTCTCCACTCTGTCTATGTCTTTGTGGAGATGGGGTCTCCAGAATTGCTTGCAGTACTCCAGATGGGGTCTCACTAACTGTCTGTACAGAGGGATAACAACTTCCTGTTTTTTACTGTTGTTGCCTCTCCCTACGGATCCCAGTATCCCCCCAGCCCTCCTTACTGCCTTCTCACATTGCTTGCCCACCTTTAGGTCATCTGATATAATTACTCCTAGGTCTCTTTTGATTTTTGTTGTTGTTATTAACTCACCCCCCCATTGTGTACTCTTCCAATGGGTTTTTGTTTCCCAGATGCATTACCTTGCACTTCTTTGCATTGAATCTGAGCTGCCACATATTTGACCATTCCTCCAACCCTGCCAAGTCCCTTTTCATTCTTTCCTCCCCACCTTGTGTATTAACCCTGTTGCAGATCTTTGTTTCATCTGCAAAGAAACATACCTTTCCTTCCAGGTGCTCTCCAATGTCACTTATGAAGACATTAAAGAGGACCGGTCCCAGTACCGAACCCTGCGGTACCCCACTAGTTACCATCCTTTCTTCACTGTGGACTCTATTTACTATTACCCTTTGTGTCCTGTTGTCCAGCCAGTTTTTTTCTGGACTACCACCTTGGGACCCACTCCAAGGCTGGCTAACTTATATATTAATCTTTTGTGTGAGACTGTGTCAAATGCCTTGCTAAAATCTAGGTAGGCCATATCCACAGCCTCTCCCTGGTCTACTACTTTGGTCACCCAGTCAAAGAAATCTATTAGGTTCGGCTGACATGACCTTCCTGCTGTGAAACCATGTTGCCTTGGATCCTGTGCCCCACTGGTCTCTAGGTACTCAACAATTCTTTCCTTCAGAAGTGACTCCTTCATTTTCCCTACCACTGAAGTCAAACTAACTAGTCTGTAGTTTTATTCCTCTGCCCTGCTCCCACTTTTGTGAAGTGGAATCACATTTGCCCTCCTCCAGTCCTCAGGTATCACTCCATCCTCCCATGATTTGTTAAAGAGAGTAGTCAGTGGTGTTACTAGTTCTACCCTTAGTTCTTTTAGAATTCGGGAGTGTATCCCATCAGGCCCCATTGCTTTGTCCACCGTCAGTTTCAAGAGTTCTTTCAAAACCCTTTCTTCTGTGAATGGATTGGTATCGACCCCCCTATTTAGAGTTTCTCTCTTGTTTGGTTTAGGTACCTCCCCTTCCTGTTCTGCTGTGAATACTGGGCAGAAATATTCATTCAGTATCCCTACTTTTTCACTGTCAACCTCTGCCCACATTCCCTCCCCTTTATTAAGTCTCTGTATACCTCCCTTGGTCTTTCTTCACTCCCTAATGTACATATAAAAGGTTTTATCCCCTTTCTTAACAGAGTTGGCTATCTTTTCCTCAGTTTGTGCCTTTGCTATTCTACATATGCAAATCACCACAGAATGTTATGCTGGTCCAACTTTAAGCAGAATTGCATGGTGACGAAAGGCCTCTCACACAGTTTGCAAAGGGTGCTAACAGAAGACATAGACACGTGTTTCGTCCTACCAGGACTCATCAGTATGCCTCGTCTGTTTGACACCCCAGTGGAATGGACCAGCTACCCTCAAGGCAGTGTGCCCTGATACATTGTGGTAACCCATTAAAATAAAAATTATTCAAAGACAGATCTCGTGAACATTGAGGAACAGGAGTTGTCATCGTTTAAGAACAGTACACACATGCCCCACAATGCATTGTGGGGTATGTGTGATTTTGTATTTTCTTGAAACTTGGCTTCCCAGCCATATGCCCTTTGGGGTAACCCTTGCCTCGGTGTTTGCGCACAGAGGTTCTTTGTCTTTTTGCTATTCTGACTGCCTTCTCTGCCTCCTTCTGCTTTAACTGATAACTTTCTCTGTCCTGCTCCTTCTGTTTCCTTATATTTCCTGAATGCTATCCATTTCTCCTTAACCGTCCCTGCCATCTCTTTTGAGAACCATAGTGTTTTTTTCCTTCATTTTGTTTTGTTGATTTGCATCACAAAGAGGCTTGTTGCCTCTGTGATGGCTGTTTTGATTATTCCCCATTGTTCCTACACCCCTCCTTCTTGCCCGTTTGCTAGTGCTTTTCTGAGGCACTCTCTCATTTTCCCAAAGTCAGCCTTCCTAAAGTCCAATACTCTTGTTTTTGTACGGCTTGACTCTTTGGCTGTGTTTATTGTGAACCACACTGTTTGGTGGTCACTTGTTCCCAGAAGGCTACCTGCTTCCAAATCTGAGATCCCTTCTCTTTTCCCATTTGTGAGTACCAGGTTTAAGATTGCTCCCTCCCAAGTGGGTTCCAACACTAGCTGTCTGAGGCATGCTGCCTGTAGGGCATCAAGAATGACCCTGCTCTTGGATGTGCCTGCAGCAAAAGTACTCCAGTTAACATCTAGCATATTCAGGTCCCCCATCAACAATAGCTCTCCTTTTTCTGCCATTTTAAGGATGCCGTCTATCATTTCCTTTTCCATTTCCTCCCCCTGAGATGGGGGCCTGTACACAACCCCTGTGCGGATTGTGGTACCATTTCCTGTCTCCAGGGTGACCCATAGTGACTCATCAACTTCCTGTTTACTCTTTAGTTGTGTTGCTTTAATCCTTTCCCTTATATAGAGAGCTACTCCTCCTCCTCTTTTACCCACCCTGTCCCTCCTGTTGACTGTGTATCTTGGTATGTTGACATCCCAGTCATGGTTCTCTGTGTACCATGTTTCAGTGACTGCCACAATATCCAGGCATCCCTCTTCCATCAAGGCCACTAGTTCAGGGAGCAAGTTGCACAGACTATGGGCATTGGTACTCATCACCTTCCATTTATTTTTTATGGCCTTACCCCTTTTAGCCCATCCCTGTCCTTACTGCCTTTTACTGCATTTATCCCTGTCCTGCTCCCTACTGACTTCTCTACCTTGGTGTTTACCTCTCTAACTACTGTGTTTTGTGGGGGGGAGGCTGGGATTTCCCTGCTTCTTTTCAGTGCCTCCCCCTTTGGCTAGTTTAATTGATTGCCAATGAAGCACTTAAACCTGTCTCCTAGGATCCTGGTTCCCCCCCAGACAGATGTAGACCATCGCGCCAGTATAAGCTTGCATCCCTCCAGGTGGCTCCCCAGTCCCCAATGAAGCCAAAACCCTGAGCTCCACACCAGTTTTTCAACCATTCATTGAATCCCATGGTGTGGAATACCCTAGCATCATCCTTGCCATAGACAGGCAGCACCTCCGACAAGGTTACCGTACATGCTACTTGTCTAAGGCCTCTTCCCAACTCCACAAACTCCTCTTGCACTGCTCTGATCCCATTCACAGCCAGATCATTTGTCCCTAGGTGGACAATGACATCCGGCTCCCTCCCTCTTGCAGCTGCTCCCACAATCCTGAGGATTCACTTCCTGTCCCTCTGAGCCATGGTGCCAGGCAGGCATCTTACCTCCCTATCCCCTTCCTCCCCCACTTCTACCCCCCTAATGATTGAGTCCCCCACCAGGAGTTGTTTCCTTTCCCTGTGGGAGCTAATGCCACCTTCCTGTGGGTCTCCTTTGTGGAGGTTCCCAGCATCCTCCTTGGTCTCCACCACAGGTGCCTCCATAGAGGAACCACTCTTTGCTAGAACAGCATATGAATTGTGGGGAGGTACAACTGGAAGGATGCACCTCTGTTCCACCACCCTGTCCATCTCTGAGCCCACCTTGGTCCAACTGCTCCTGTCTCTTGGCAACCTCTGAGGTAACGGTGCTGGCCCTGGTGGTCCCTGGGTGGGAAAAGAGGTTTCACGAATCCTAGCCAGGTGAGCCTGGAGATGAGCAACCTCCTCCCTCAGACCAGAGAGGTGCCTGCAAACAGGGCAGCATCACAGCCTCCAGAATGTCTCCTGGAACACTGCTGCCCCACAGCCATTGCACTGAACCATTCCCATCTTGACTTATTTTGTGTCCCCTCTCCTGTTGCTTTGTATGCTTACTGTCTCCCCCCTATATATTTTTACACTTACTTTCCTACTGCCTATGTGCCTTTACAACTCTCGCCTTTCCTGTTCTGGGACAGGAACTTCCTGTAGTCTTCAATAGTCTCCTTCTTCCATGCTTGGATTCCAACCTCCAGCAGCCAAGGAGGGAGAAAGAGTTATTTTTTAGGTTCCTTCTAGACTGATAAAACTAATGTGTCTCAGTGATACTTCCCTTCCCTTCCTACTGTCAAAGAGGAAGTTCCTGTTGTCAGTCAAATCCAGTGGCTATAAAACTAGAGCCGGCTTTGGGTGGGTGGGAAGGAGGGCAATTAGTAAAAAATGTGTAGATGTAGACTGCTGCTTCTTGCTCTGAAACCAAAGTTCTCCTCTATTAAAAACAGCAAGAAGCTGTAAATGGAGCTACCTGCTTTTGTACTCCTGAGCTTCTAAGCCACACCCCTAATTAGATTCACCCTCTGCACTGACTCAGTAAATTAAGCTGATACAGCCCCCTTCCTCAGAGAAGAACACAGTGACTTTCTTCTTTTTTTTTACTTAAATGAGACCCCCTTCTTCTAATAAAGTATCTGTTTGTCTTAACAGGTACTGACTCCTGCTGAGATAGAAGTGATTTATCAGTAAAAAAATCTGTAGATCTAGACTGCTGCTTCTTGCTCTGAAACCAAAGTTTTCCTCTATTAAAAACAGCAGCAAGGATATTAAGTGAATTAATGGAATAGGTGATTTGCATCTCGGGTGGTAGTCAGCTTGTAAGTCGCTTTTGATAATATTTTCTTTTTAGTGCTGTACATTTCTGAGCTTTCTCTGATCTGGTGCTTTTAATTTTACCATACCAGAGTTGTCTTTAAACACTAAGTAAGCTCTACCTGACTGCATTTGGACACTCTATAATTCTTTGTGAGTGCTGACTCTGTTAGAAAGAGAGGAGGAAGGCGAAAGGAATGGTGGGGATCAAATCTGTCAATGAGGAGCTTGGGAGTTGGAACTGTGGAAGTTGGAACATGGTTACCTGTCAGACCTTCTCACACCCACTGTCTTGGTCCGCTCCCTCCGGTCCTCATCTAGGGGCCATCTGGCGATTCCCAGGATGAGGCTTAAAACCACCGGTGACAGAGTGTTCAGTGTCGGTGGTCCCATCCTGTGGAATTCGTTGCCTCCATCAATTCAGGAGGCCCCCTCAGTTGAGGTTTTTAAGGCCTGCCTCAAGGCCTTCCTGCTTAATCAAGCCTTCCCGGACCTTAGGCATTAGTCCACCCTAGGTACCCGACTTATTTGCTGAGTATCAGATTTTAGATATATATATATATTTATTAATTTATTTATGCATACTGATATATTATTTAAGCAAATAATGCCAGACAGGGTGTGTGTCGTGCTGGGCTAACGCCATGATTCAGGTGGTTGGGCACGAGGCCATAGGCCAAGTGCATCCAACAACTGAGGTGTGATGTTATCCCAAACGACACACACCCTGGAGGGCATTATTGCTATTATACAATGGCTTGTTGTTATATATAAAATAAAAAAATAATTTTAAAGAATGTTTTTTAGTGTGGAAAAATAATTTTGTTTCTTAAGAGGAGATGCAAAAAAAGAGCTCATCTAGCTCATCATCCAAACAATCATCTACAGGTTCACAGTGAGGCTGAGACTAGACCTGTGATATTGTACTGGAATAACATCACAGGTCCAGCCCAAGACTGACTAATCAGAGTCCAGGATTTTTTCCTGCCATTGTATAATGTTTTATATTGTTTTATATTATTGTATTGATAGTTTGCTCTTGTTGTTCAGTGGCCAGAGCCTCCAGGATTGGGCACCAGAAAAATAAAATTTGCCTTGCCTTTTCCTGGTCACTGTGGTGAGGAGTTTCTGCCTAGCTTTCAGAGGATAGTGTTGAGAATGCTGTGAGGAACGTTGATACCATCGATTGGGACTGCTATACTTGGTGGCTGGTGGGAACACTGGGGGGGTTGCACACCACTCCAGGGGTGGCTGTCCAAGCTGAATCTCCAACTGGAGGAGAGTGTCTGAGGTCGCTGAAGGTCAGTTGTCATGTCTGGCTCCTCTAGGTTGCCAGTGGTGTCTACCGGTGGGTGGATGCAAATCTGGGGTCATTGTTTTGGGGGTTGAGCTGGGGTGACGGCTCTTGTTTGTTTGATGTGTTGAGCCCGATCCTTTTTCTGGAGCTAAGCCTGTCTACTGTCTGTGTGGGACTCCTGGGGCTGCTGCAGTGCTGGTAGTTGCAGGAGGGGTCCACGCAGTATAGCAGGCTTAAAACTCATGTTTGCAGATTTGGCTCAGCAGTGCAATAACTGTGAAGAAAGAGGGCCAAGAGAAGAAAACACAAACTACTCCCTACAAGTATAGTTGAACAGAGGACCTGAGATTGTGGCACTGCTGGGTCAGGTTTGAGCTGATTTAATCTGATTTTCAAACGTAGTGAGAGTGCCTGGTTCTGTCTTAATTCTCATTAATTTTCTGTTGAGCTCCATTATGAAAGTTTTGGTGAGACCATAACAAATGTCTTGGATCTCTTTTGGACACTTTGGCCGGAGAAACTGAGAGTTTCAAAGGATGACTGTTTTACTGCTCAGGAGAACTAATGACTCTAAGTTTAACTACTGAAAGACTCACTTAAAAACTGCTTAAAGACTATTATTGTATTTTTGTTATTGAATATTTATCGTATTGTTTATAGTTTGGGTAGGTTTGTTATGTATTTGATTAGTTTGGGGTAATTAGTGTGGTTATTTTGTTATTGGTTTTTTTCATGTTTTATTTAGTAATTTAGTATTTTGTTTTAGAAAGGGGTGAGAGTGTGTTTTTTTGACTTTTGGGGGTACTGTTTTTTAGTTGTTTGTTTTAAAGTGTGACAGAGTATTTATATATTGTTGTGTGTAGTTTGTGCTCTGCTTGGCTACTGTTAGCTTAGTATGTGTTGGCAGAGGGCACGAATGGTCAGGCATTACTTCCCCACCAGGCTCAGGGACCTCCATCCTTTTAGCGGCCCCCCTTTGTCTGCAGAGGCATACAGACTGTGTCATGCCTTGGGGATTGCTAGAAGGAGGAGGAAGTGGGATGGTGCTGGGCAGTGTGGGGGAGTGGAGGGGAGTGGGTGGATTAGGGTTGTGGTGACGTGAAGCTGCCCTTGGGTGAAATGGGTCCAGGATAGGGGTTCTTCCTACCTGTTTCCCATACCCAAGGGTTCCACTGTATGTGGGCAAGTAGTGTGGTCTTCCTTGTCCATGCATCCTATTTGGGCAGTGTTGTGCAATGTCAGGTCTATACAAAACAAGCTCGATGTGATAGCTGATCTTGTTGGGACATCAGACCTGGCTTGCATCACCTAGACCTGGCTGGAGGAAAATGCTGGCCCAATATTGGCTTCAGCAGTTCCAGCTGGATACTCGGATGGATCATAGGGGCAGTGGTGTAGCCATTTGTTTTAAATTGGAACTGGGCCTTGTGGATGTTCTAGTGGGGATAACCAGGTCCTTTGAGTGTATCATGGGAGCAAGTGTAGGATGCAAGATACTTCTCATTTATTATCCACCCGGTAGTGAGAAGGAATTCCTGCAGTAAGTCGCAGACTTCATTGTCAACATGGTGCTGGAGCCCCCACATGGTTAATTCTGGGGGATTTCAATGCCTGGATAGATGATGAACTCTTGCTATTTGGTCAGGACTTCCTCCAACTTATGATTCTGTTGGACCTCACACAGGTAATTACCTCTGTTACCCACAATTGTAGTCACTTATTGGACCTGTTGTTACTACTGGGGATGGAAATCTCTGATTAGGTGATGGAGCCGGTCGAGTAGTCAGACCATCATACCATAAGGTTCAGTTTTGAGGCTCCTCCAAATAGACCTGTCCTCATGGAGATGGTCCGGTAACACCCTTTTAGCGGCGTTTCCCCAGATAGTCTAATGGCGGTACTGGACCAATCAGGTGTGATAAGTGAAAGCTTGGATCCAGGAGATCTGTTCTGCACCTATAATAAGGTGGTGATGGTGGCCCTGGATTCCATTGCTCCTGTTCATATTCTCCCCCTCACTCTTTGCCCAAAGTCCCCTTGATTTGATGGGACTTTGAAGGAGATGATCTGAGTGGGTTGAAGATAGGAGAGGCGCTGGTGGAAATTGGGTCTGTTGGATGACAGACTTAGATTGATAGACCATTATAAGGACTATCAATTGGCAATGTCCTGTAAGAAGGCAGAGTTCCTGTCCAGGGAGATTGCCTCTGCACAGAATCGACCAGCTCAGCTTTTCTGGACTGTCAACAGATTGTGCAATCCAATCTGTCTTCAGTCTCATGGAGCATTTTTACAAACTAAGTGTGATGAGTTTGCCCACTTCTTTGCAGATAAGGTTGCCACCATCAGGTCCAAGATCTGTCTAGCGGCCTCTATAGGGTGTTGTGGAGGTTGGCAGGAGGCTGCGTGTGCCCAGTTTGTCTGGTCTGACGTTGGCCTTCCAGCAATCACTGACACTGTGAGGATCATCCAGGGTTTGTGACCAACATGCTGTAGTTTGGACCTGGGCTCAACATGTCTCCATGTGGGATGTGTTGAGGTGATTGGCCCTACCCTAGCCAAGATAGACTGGATTTTGTTGGAGACAGGGGTATTTCCTGACCCCCTGAAGGAGGTGGTTTTGAGACCACTTCTTAAGAAATCCTCCCTTAACCGTGACTGTCTGGCTAACTAATGATCTGTCTCTAACCTACCTTTTGTAGGTAAGGCTATTGAGAAGATGGTTGTGTTGTGGCTGGAAGATTATTTAATCATTCATGATGTCTATGATCCTCTCCAGTCCAGATTTAGGAAGAGGCACAGTACTGAGATGGCATTGGTTCGGGTGCTGAATGATCTCCTAATAGCAAGAGTTTGGAGGACCTGTTTGATCTTGGTTCTCCTTGATCTCTCTGCAGCATTTGACACCGTGGATCTTGGTGTGTCATTGGAGTGACTGTGGTGGCTCTGTGGACTGTCAGGTACAGTACTGAGGTGGTTTCAATCTTTCCTGGTGGACAGGACTCAGAGAGTGGTATCGGGGATTCATTCCTCGGCCCCTCTCCCACTGTCCTACGGAGTCCCACAGGGCTCCATTCTATAACCCATGTTGTTTTCAGTGTATATGCTGCTGTTGGGAGACATTATAAGGTGGTATAGGCTGAGTTTTCACTGCTCTGCAGATGATATTCAGCTATGCATGTCCTTGGTACCCAAACTGGATGGTGCTATCTTGGTCTTTAACAACTGCCTCACTGAGATAGAAACATAGAAACATAGAATTTGACGGTAGATAAGGACCACCTGGCCCACCCAGTCTGCCCATTTCCCTACCTAATGGATAAGCTGCAGATCCTAGTTAACCAGCAGCCTACTTCTTCCTACCCCCACCACCTAGAATTGTCTTATGACTGTCCCATGCATGCTTGAATTCCACCACTGTTTTTGACTCCACAACCTCCTCTGGAAGGCCGTTCCATGCATCCACAACCCTCTCTGTGAAAAAATACTTCCTTAAATTACCTCTGAGCCGCCTCTATCTTCAAATTGTGCCCCTTGTTCTTGCACACCTCTTTTTCTGAAAGATGCTACCTTCTTGGACTTTGTTGATTCCCTTGAGGTACTTGAAAGTTTCTATCATGTCCCCCCTCTCCCTCCTTTCCTCGAGGCTATACATATTAAGCTCCTTAAGTCGCTCTTCATATGTCTTCCGATGCAGACCCTGCACCATTTTAGTTGCCCTCTTCTGGACAGCTTCCATCCTGTCTATGTCTTTGTGGAGATTGGGTCTCCAGAACTGCACGCAGTACTCCAGATGGGGTCTGACCAGCTGTCTGTACAGAGGTATAATAACTGTTGTCTTACTGGCGATGCCTCTCCCTATGCATCCCAGTATCCCCAGCCCTCCTTGCTGCCCTCTCACATTGCTTGCCCATCTTTAGGTCATCTGATATGACTACCCCAAGTCCCTTTCCATTTTGTTGTTGTTAGTATCTCACCCCCATTGTGTACTCTTCCCTGGGTTTTTGTTTCCCAGGTGCATTATCTTACACTTTTAGCATTGAATCTAAGCTGCCTACATTTGACCATTCCTCTAACCTCGCCAAGTCCCTTCTCATCCTTTCCACCCCACCTTGTGCATCAACTCTGTTGCAGATCTTTGTGTCATCTGCAAAGAGACATGCTTTTCCTTCCAGTCCCTCTGCAATGTCACTTATAAAGACATTGAAGAGGACCGGTCCTAATACTGAACCCTGCGGTACCCCACTAGTAACCCCCCTTTCTTCAGAGTGGACTCCATTTACTATTACTCTCTGTGTCCTATTCTCCAGCCAATTCTTTACCCAGGCTGTCATCTTGGGACCTACTCCCAGGCTGGCTGACTTGTATATTAATCTTTTGTGTGGGAGTGTGTCAAATGCCTTGCTAAAGTCTAGGTAGGCCATGTCCACAGCCCCTCCTGATCTACTACTTTGGTCACCCAGTCAAAGAAATCTATCAGATTTGTCTGGCATGACCTTCCTGCTGTGAATCCATGTTGCCTTGGGTCCTGTGCCCTCTAGCCTCTAGATACTCGACAATTCTTTCCTTCAGAAGTGATTCCATCATTTTTCCTACCACTGAGGTTAAACTAACAGGTCTGTAGTTTCCTGCTTCTGCCTTGCTCCCACTTTTGTGAAGGGAATCACATCTGCCCTCCTCCAGTCCTCGGGTACCACCCATCCTCCCATGATTTGTTAAAGAGGGTAGTCAGTGGTGTCACTAGTTCTACCCTTAGTTCTTTTAGAATTTGGGATGAATCCCATCAGGCCCCATTGCTTTGTCCACCTTCAGTTTTAAGAGTTCTTTCAGAACCCTTTCTTCTGTAAATGGGTGGTATCAACTTCTGTATCCAGAGTGTTTCTACTGTTTGTTTTAGGTACTCCTCTTCCTTTGTAAATACTGAGCAAAATATTTGTTTAGTATCTCTGCCTTTCACAGTCACCCTCTGCCCACCCTCCCTCCCCTTTATTAAGCCTCACTATCCCTCCCTTGGTCTTCCTTCGCTCCTGATGTACCTATAAGGTTTTATCCCCTTCTTAACTGAGTTGGCTATCTTTTCCTCGGTTTGGGCCTTTGCTGTTCTGACTGCTCTCCCAGCTTCCTTTGCTTTAACTGATACAGTTCTCTGTCCTGCTCCTTCTGTGATTCCCTTGTACTTCCTGAATGCTTTCTTTTTCTCTTGAACCTTCACTGCCACTTCCTTTGAGAACCATAGTGGTTTCTGACATCATTTCATTTTGTTTATTTGTTTCACACAAAGGCTTGTTACCTCTGTGATGGCAGTTTTTATTATTCCCTATTGTTCTTCCACCCCTCCTTCCTGCCAATTTGCTAGTGCATTCCTTAGGCACTCATCCATTTTGGCAAAGTCAGCCTTCCTAAAGTCCAGTACTTTTGCCTTTGTATGGCTTGACTCTATTGCTGTGTTTATTGTGAACCACAGTGTTCGATGGTCGCTAGTTCCCAGATGGCTACCCACTTCTACATCTGTGATCCTCTCTTCATCTCCATTTGAGAGAACCAGGTCTAAGATTGTTCCCTCTTGAGGGCTCCAATACTAGTTGTCTAAGGCATGCCCCTGTAGGCGCCTAGAATAACCCCACTCTTGAAGTGGCTGCTGCAACTGCACTCCAGTTAACATCTGGCATATTCAGATCACCCATCAGTAATATCTCCCTTTTCTGCCATTCTAAGTATACTTTCTATCATTTCCTTGTCCAGTTCCCTCCCTTGAGAAGGGGTCTGTATACAACCCTGTGCGGATTGTGGTGCCATTGCGGTCTCCAAATTTACCCACAGTGCTTCTTCTCCTCCCTGTTTTCCCTTTTGTTCTGTTGCTTTGATTTCTTCCCTTATGTAAAGAGCTCCTCCTCCTCCTCTTTACCCTCCTTGTCCCTCCCGTAGATAGTGTATCCCGGTATGTTTACGTCCCAGTCATGGTTTTGTGTACACTATGTTTCTGTGACTGCCATGATATCCAGATGTTCCTCCTCCATCAAGGCCATTAATTCAGGAAGCTTGTTACTTAGACTACGGGCATTGGTACTCATTGCTCTCCATTTCTTGATGGCTTTACCTTCTGTTGCAGCATCCCCCACTGACCTTTCTACCTCGGTCTTTTTCTCATTTAGTACCCTGTTTTGTAGGGAGAGGCTGGGATTTTCCTGCTGCTTTTCAGTGCCTCCCCCCTTGACTAGTTTATAAGCTTGCCAATGAAGCATTTAAACCGATTGCTCAAAAGACTTGTTCCCTTCCTGGACAGATGCAGACCATTCTGCCAGTATAGGCTGGTGTCCCTCCAGGTGGAACCCCAGTCCCCAATGAAGCCAAACACCTGTGCTCCACACCATTTCTTCAACCATTCATTAAACTGCATGGTGCAAAGTGCCCTCGTCTCACTCATGCCATTGACAGGCAGCACCTCTGAGAAGGATACTGTGTGTGCTACTTGTCGTAGGCCCCTCCCCAATTCTAAAAAGTCCTTCTGCACCGCTCTAATCTCATGATGAGCCAAGTCATTTGTCCCTAGGTGGACAATGATGTCCAGCTCAGACTCCTGTGCAGCTTGTTCTCTGATCCTGAGGATGCCTCGTCCCTCCAAGCCATGGGCACCAGACAGGCACCTTACTTCAGTTTTCCCTGCTCCCCCCAGTTCTATCCCCCTAATAATTGAGTCCCCCACCAGGAGCTGCTTCCTTTCCCTGTGGTGTCCTCTGCCTCCTTCCTGTGGGCCTCCCTTGTGACAGTTGTCCTCAGTCTCCTTAGTCTCCTCTGCGGGTGCATCCATAGGGGAGCTATGCTCCCCCAGAATGGTGTATGGATTGTGGAGTGGAACAACTGACTGGGTGTGCCTCTGTTCCACCATCCTCACCCTCCCTGAGCCCACTGTTGTCCAACTGCTGTGCTTTCTACACAACCTCTGAGGTAGTGGTGGTGGCTCTGGTGCTCCCTGGATGGGGGTGGTTCCCTTCCTACCATCCAGCATGGCCTGGGGGAAGGTTCCCTTACTACTGTCCAGTGTGGCCTGAAGACGGGCAACTTCCTCCCTCAGGGCAGAGAGTTGTCTGCAAATAGGGCAGCATCTCAGCCTCCAGAAAGACTCCCGGAAGACTGCTGCCCCACAGCCATTACATTGCACTACTCCTCACATGTTTATCTATTTTTTTATTTTGTGTGTGTGTTTGTGTGTGTGATTGGTGTATTTTATAGAAATATATATATTATACAATGTGTATGCTTATATTGTCAGTGCAGTGTGCTAGAGAGGATATGACAGTGATATGCACCTTGCACTCTTGAGGAAATGATGTCAGAACCCCAGGTATAAAGGAACTATTTCTAGGGGGTGGGTAGTGTGGGAAGGGCTACCTAAACAGTGCCCCTCACAAAACAATCAGCTAAAAGCTCTGACCCACCACTGCTATGAGTGCCTTCCTGTCAGTAAGATGCCCTACACAACAATTTGACAGAGAAAATACCCTGCTAATCGAACAGAGAAAAATCCAGACAACCAAGTCAGACACAGGTAAACCTCCCCAGCCCCAAAACAGCCTGGTAGTTTGTGCTCTGAAAGCAGTCAGCCCCAAAATAAGTCAGCTGTGCTTTAAAGTCTTCCTGCACTTAGAATCTTAAGAATTGTAACAAACGTAAGGCTACATCCACCCAAAACAATTGGCTATGATGTAAGGTCTCCCTGACTAGTGAAGACAATTTCTACCACCTTAGGCTGTGTCTGGCATCAAATTACAAACTGCAGCCTTTGCTATTCAAAGTACACAGCTACTACCAGTAAGTTATTTCCAACTATTTTATTTCCAACTATATTAATGTAAACTGTCAGAATACTAGCAGACAATCCAGATAGCCACAAAGGAAAATCAAATATGCAGTTATTTCAACCCTTCTGAAATTGCTCACAAGATAAGTATTTTTGAAAACCCCCTTCCTGATTTAAAAATGAAATTAAACACAAAACAATCCCAATGTAAGACTTTAAAGTAAGGAAAACTTCCCTCAGATGTAAGTAAGAGAGATCAGTTGCAGATTTCTAATCCAATATAGTATATCCCATGCAGCTTCTCAGTTGTTTCAAGCACAGCCTGTTACACCACTTGAAGAGATGGGCTACAGGGCTGGATGAGTGCCAATTGGCTGAGGTTAAATCCAGATAAAACTGAGGTGTTGGTGATGGACCCAGGTCATCTGGGTATGGGGTTCCTGATGGGACAGCCTTCTGGGCTTTGGCTTGGTGGCACTCAGCTGGGGACCTCCGACTGGGTGTGGAATCTAGGCATTATTTTTGATGATGGTTTGACGCTTAAATCTCAGGTGTCAGCCATTGTGAAGACCTCTTTTTACCATCTGAGGAATGTCACCTGGATAAAGCACCAGGTCCCACCCAGTGATCTTCCAACATTGGTCCATGCCTTCATCACCTCCCGCCTTGACTACTACAATGCCCTTTATCTAGGGCTTCCAGGGGTTGATATCCACCACTTGCAGCTGGTGCAGAATGCAGCTGCCAGACTGTTGATGGGTTTACCAAGATCTTACTATGTTGGTACTTGCAAGATCTTCTCTGTCCCTACCGCCCTCTGCCCTCTCCTTTCCGCTGATGAGGGATTGCTAGAGGTTGCCAGGGTGTGAATTAAGACCTCTGAGGCCTGCTCTTTTGTGGCTTCTACACCGTGGAACTCTCTACCTTGTTCGGTAAGAAAATGCTTGACCATCAGGAGCTTTAAGTCTGCCCTAAAGACTCATTTGTTTAGCTTAGCCTTTTCAGATTCTTGTTAAGTCTGTGTATAAGTAATTTTATGAATTATTTTAATTAATTAATAAGTATTTATTGTATATTTGATGATTTTATGTACAGGTGCAATTATCTCAAGGAAGTGTGCCTTTTTATAAAAAAAAAAGTGAATTGAATTAAGCATTTTAAAATTATTTCTTTTGGTTGTGTATTAAGTGCATAAAATAACTGGTGACTCCCTATAATGACTGGATTTCCAGTCCAGATAAAATGCCACAATAACCTGCAGAATTCTGTAATAACTTGACAGCGGGTTATTACAGCTTTTTCCTCCATGTGCTCTCATGTGACTGTATATGCAT
The DNA here is from genome assembly GCA_016271365.2 of Neoceratodus forsteri. NCBI lineage: Eukaryota > Metazoa > Chordata > Ceratodontiformes > Ceratodontidae > Neoceratodus > Neoceratodus forsteri. Next base: position 1,173,531,057 of record CM057455.1, on the reverse strand, counting down.
GAGTATGGCAGCTGTTCAGAGACACATTCACTCACTTGGACAAATACAGCCTTTTCTCTGCTCAAACTTTACATCAGTTATTATAAAAAATAATGCCTTTGTAAAGTTTGTTTTATGAGGATTTTTCACACACCCTCAGTGTGTTCTAATCTCATAAACTCCTCAAGCTTTGCTCTCTAGGTTTATGGATTATCACACACCTCAGGTGTGTGAAAAATCCTCATAACACACAGCTGCTCAGGCATTATTCTATATATACAGTATTAGATTTCTGAAACTGACACCTACTGTGTCTATATATATATATATATATATATATATATATATATATATATATATATTGAGTAACGTGCAACCATAGTTAGGTTGAGGAGCCATTTCTATGTTAAACCCCAAATTTTGCACCTTAATAACTTTGCAACCGTTTGATGGATTTGGCTGAAATTTGGAATACACAATCAAGGTCCATAGGCCTTGGGATCTGCCAGGTTTCATACCAGTTGGATACATGGCTGTGGAGTTATTGAGCATGATCTGCGCAAGCGTTTTACGCTTTTTCTGGAATTCTACGGTGGCGCGTACAGGTTGCGTGGTTTGCGCGACCGCCCGAATCTTCAGGGAACATGTGGCCAGGGTCCTCAATATGCCTTTTGAAGATTTGGTGAAAAATATTAAACAGTTCAAAAGTTATTCAAAAACAATTTCCCATTATAAGTCAATGGGAAAAGTTAACAAAAAGTTCGACAGTGTCGAAATGCATTTTACTTTAAATGGGCCTGATACTTTCACAAATCCACCATTTTGTTTTCAGTTGGTGATCAGAAAATGCTTGGCATTTAAATTTGGGACCTCTAGCAACCTAATTCTTTTGTATTCACCTAGTCGGACCCTGAGGATGCTAGCCATGTCTTTATTTTGGGAAAACACCCCAGAAATATGTTTTCAAATTTCTGGAAAAGCACTTTGCAAAGTACTTTCGTGCTCATGAAAGTGTATAATTTCTTGAAAGCTTTATAAGTACAACAGTAGTTTTCTAGTCTGTGGGAAAATGACAGCAATTCTTTGGCACTGTGCTGCAAAAGAACGGTTGGGAGTTTTGGGCTGAAATTTGGAGGGAACGCAGCTGACATCTCTCAGATGTGCCTTTCAGTGTTGTGTTGAAAAAATATTACATGGTGGCAAAGTTACGGCACTCCAAAGTTGACATTTTTTCCCATAGGATAACATTACGGCGCCCGACGCAGTACAGGAATCCTTTGGCACCCTGCTACAAAATAATGGTTTGGTCTTTTTTCCTGAAATTTGGAGGGAAGACAGCCAACAGCCCACAGATGTGTCTTTCAGTGGTTTGGTGAAAAATATTACAGGAGCAAAGTTATGGTGCTCGAACTTCTTTTTTCCCTTAGGATAACATTACGGCATTCGCTGCCTTTCAGGGCCTTATCTTGAACGATGTGATGTGGATTTTCATCAGAAAAATACTTAGCCCCCATAAAAACTAGCCAGGATAGTTGTAAATCATATGACTTTAAAAAATTTTTTCTACGTCATACGGTTCCTGAGATATAACCTATTTAGTATTCCAAGTCCTCATTTTCTGCTCCGATACCCATTATTATGCATACATTCCTTGTACTCACTGTCTTTCTCCATGCAGGTTTTGGGGAAAACCAGTCTGTGTGCTTACATTACTGTTACCATTGCCCTTTCGCTTGCAGTTCCGTATCCGTTTCACTTATCGTTGGACGCTCACGCCATCATGCGTTATCCTTGCGTTTTCATTTGCACTTATGCTTTCTGTTATTTTTGCCATTTGTGTCTCACAGTACTGTTTCTCTTTCTCTGTTTCACTGCGTCACCATGCCCATTGACATTTCCGTTTGCAGGCACCATGTTACTATGTGACAACATTATCGGACAGACCGTTCCGTCACGCCACCGTGTCGTTACCCTTTCTGTTCTCATTCATGCTTGCGTTACCATGTGCACCACTGTTAGCGCTTCTGTTTGCATTGCTGTTCCTGTTACTATGCCACAAGACATCACGTGCGCTCCCGGCGCTGCACTACATCTCACTATTTCTAGTTATCATTCTCAAAAGAAGGAAATTAAAGCTAAAAACTCCATTTAATGCATTAGTTAGGTTGTTCCACAGTGAAAAGTGGAAATTCAGTGTTAGGGTTGAAAACCCCTTGGACCCCTGCCCACCCCCAACCGGCATTGGAGTCGTCGGTCCCAACTCTCACCCCATTCTCCTATCCTTCTGCTGCTTTACACATGTGATGGGGTGAGAGTTAGGGGTCGATGATCCAATGACACCCCAATGCCGGTTGAGGGGGTGGGGGGGTCCAAGGGGTTTTCAACCTAACACCGAATTTCCTCACTTTTGTCGCTGTGGAACAACCCTAACTAATGCATTAAACGGAGTTTTTTGCCTCTAATATATATGTATATATATATATATATATATATGTATATATATTATGGTAGCATGGTAGTGATACCATAGTTAGGGTTGAGGAGCCATTTCTATGTTAAACCCCAAATTTTGCACCTTAATAACTTTGCAACTGTTTGATGGATTTGCATGAAATTTGGACTACATGATCAAGAACCATAGGCCTTGGGATCTGCCATGTTTCGTACCAGTCAGATATATGGCTGCAGAGTTATTAAGCATGATCTGCGCGCACATTTACGCTTTTTCTGAAATTCTGTGGTCGCGCCCACAGGTCGCACGGTTTGCGCGACCAGCCCGAAATCTTCAATGAACATGCGGCCGGGGTCCCCAATGTGCCTTTTGAAGATTTGGTGAAAAAATATTAAACGGTTCAAAAGTTATTCAAAAAACAATTTCCCATTATAAGTCAATGGGAAAAGTTAACAAAAAGTTCAACACTTTCGCAAATGCATTTTTACTTTTTCGCAAATGGCCCTGTTACTTTTGCAAATCCGCCATTTTGTTTTCCGTTAGTTATCAGAAAAATGCTTGGCATTTAAATTTGGGACCATCTAGCAACCTAATTCTTTTTGTATTCACCTAGTCTGACCCTGAGGATGCTAGCCATGTCTTTATTTTGGGGTAAAACACCCCAGAAATATGTTTTTCAAATTTCTGGAAAAAGTACTTTTGCAAAGTACTTTTGTGCTCATGAAAGTGTCGCAAATTTTTGAGAAAGCTTTTGCAAATTGCGACAGTAGTTTTCTAGTCTGTGGGAAAATGACAGCAATTCTTTGGCACTGCGCTGCAAAAGAACGGTTGGGAGTTTTAGGCTGAAATTTGGAGGGAACGCAGCCAACATCTTACAGATGTGCCTTTCAGTGTTGTGTTGAACAAATATTACATGGCGGCAAAGTTACGGCACTCCAAAGTTGACGTTTTTTCCTATAGGATAACATTACAGCACCCAACGCTCTACAGGAATCCTTTGGCACCCTGCTGCAAAATAATGGTTTGGTCTTTTTTCCTGAAATTTGGAGGGAAGACAGCCAACAGCCCATAGATGTGCCTTTCAGTAGTTTGGTGAAAAAATATTACCGGGAGGCAAAGTTATGGTGCTCCGAACTTCTCTTATTTTCCCATAGGATAACATTACGGCATTCGCCGCGCCTTTCAGGGCCTGTATCTCGGAAACAGTGCGAGATACGGATCTTTCGTCGGAAAAATGCTTAGCCCCCTAAAAGGGGGCTAAGCATGAAACTAGCCAGGACAGTCATAAATCATATGACTTTTAAATTTTTGTTCTACGTCATACGGTTCCTGAGATATAACCTATTTACTATTCCAAGTCCTCATTTTCTGCTCCGATACCTATTATTATGCATACATTCCTTGTACTTACTGTTCTTTCTCCATGCAGGTTTTGGGGGAAAACCATTTGCGCGCTACATTGCTTGTTACCCATGCTGTCTTTCCAGCTTGCAGTTCGCATCTGTTTACCCTTACCGTTGACGTCTATGCCACCATGTGCGTTATCCTTTGCATTTTCATTTGCGCTTGCGTTTCTGTTATTTTTTGCCATTTGTGTCTACAGTACTGTTTCTCTTTCTGTTTCACTTTGCATCACCATGCCCATTGACATTTTCATTTGTAGGCACCATGTTACTATGTGACAACACATCACGTGGCAGACCGTTCCCGTCTACACCACCATGTGCGTTACCCTTTCTGTTCTCATTCACGCTTGCGTTACTATGTGCACCACTGTTAGCGCTTCTGTTTACGTTGCTGTTCCTGTTACTATGCCACAAGACATCACATGGCGGGAGCGTGGGGCCCTCTGGGCCCCAAGCTCCCACCACTGCATTACATTCACTATTTCTCGCTATCATTCTCAAAAGAAGGAATAGAGGTAAAAATCTCTGTTTATGTTGGGTTGTTCAGTTAGTGTGAAATAGTTAGGAACTCTGATTCGCCATCTCTTTCAATTAGGTATATTGGGTGCGTTAGTCTCCTGGTCCCAACTCTCACCCCATTCTCCTATGCTTCTGATGTTTTACACATGATGGGGTGAGAGTTAGGCTGATGACCTCAATGCACACCCCAATGCCGGGTTGGGGGTGGGGGGTCCAAGGGGTTTTCAACCCAACACCGAATTTCCTCACTTTTGTCGCTGTGGAACAACCCTAACTAATGCATTAAACTGAGTTTTTGCTCTTATTATATATATATATATATATATATATATATACACACACACACATACATATGTGTGTGTATGTGTGTAATATATATATATATATATATATATATATATAATTCAGTAGAGCTATTTGTGCACTATGAATTCAGAGTTTATACACAGATTCACATTTAAGATACTTATTTTGTTTCTGTATGTGTTTGAACATAAGTATCCATCTTCCCTGATGAAGCCCGATATGGAGCAAAATGTTGCATGTAGTGAGATGCTTCCTGAGTGATTTTTGAATAAATCAAGTTTGAAGTACTATAGAGAAAGAAGATTGCCTTGTGCAGCTGATTTTCTTGTTGATTAGAGACTGTCTAGGGGCCTCTGTCAGCCTGAACTGAACATTCTCCTAAGAAGTTCTGGGAGTACCGGGAGGAATCCTTTTGTCCATCTCACATTTTGATGATGGGGTACTGTAGCTCACCCCTATTACCCTTGATGAATCTCAGTTTGAACTAATACTTCATAGAAGTCTTATGGACTTTGGTTACTACACAGCACATAGCCACTAGCGATTGGGACTTTCATTTGCTAAACAACCTTACCTTTGTGGTTTGTATTTCATAATTGCTTGTATCTGTATATCCATGAACACTGAATTTTCCTAGTGACTACAGACATAAATGTTATGGCAACCTTTGAGGAAATAGTTATCAGTTTGTTTTTTTTTGCTACTTATTTCTGCCCCAACCCTGGCCCTGGTCAGCCTTTGTCCAGCCACCGCCCATCACCTCCATTCCTTCAGGCTTCTCACCCTTGTAACCCCATGGCTTGCCCCCCATGGTGGGGCAGCAGGGACCCCCACCCACCGACAGGATCCAGTTTTGGGGCATTACCTCTGGAAATGGAGAATGACAGGAACGGCCATCAAACCGCAATGACCAGCCACCAGGGTCTTTTCTCATTTTCTTCCCCTTGCAGGAGCCAGGCATGCAATGACACCTGCTGTGGGCTTGCACATGCACTCATGCATGGCCCCACCAAGTATCTGCCATGCTCCCACCCCACTTGTCTTGTAGCAGTGTAGCGCCATGCCCCAGCCTCCGCTAGAGGCCAGGTGTTCGCCGACCACAGGTTACCCCCTCCCCAGAGACTATCCATTGGATGCTCAATCCATCTCCTCCCTGCTGATCCCTGGTGGCCCATGCTCATTCCCAAATATGGGTCACCGGTGTGGCACGAGGTGTGGAATCCAGCACCTCTGCCCTATGTGCCACTGAGCTGGCAATAGTTATCAGTTTTGAAACTAAACAGACTAACTGTGTGATCTCTGAAGTGAAGGAGACCAAAATAAATGATTGCAAGCAATTAGAGGTAAGAAAAAACCCAAAGCAGCACCACAAAAAAAAAAAATCATCCAAATTAGAGAATTTAAAAAGTTGAGATAATAAACTCAAGTGGCATGGGCTTCCTCTCAGTGAATACTAAGGGTGTGTGGGTTGGATTTTCTTGTTCTGCTGTGTTAGATTGGGCAAATCATTATTAACTCCACCCTACAGCAGGCCACCCACAACACCCCACCTCATGCCTCCCAGCACATCCCACCTACCAAGTCTGCACATGTCAACTTCCCCAAATTCTACTTTAGGGCACTAACAGTTTCAGAAACCTATAAATATTGAAAATGTGTGCTTAACAAGACCAGGGTAAGCAGTGACACAATAGACATGAGGCTCCTTGCCTCTGCACTGGACATCTTGGCAAACCCCATTACGAAACTGTTCAACCACTCACTCTGCTACTCCAAATTTCCTAATCTATGGAAATCTGCAATAGTCACACCAGAACATAAGAGTGGTGATAAAGCATGCTTCACAAACTATAGACCTATCTCCATACTCTCTCCTCCCTCCAAGGCACTGGAATGAAGAGTTGTTGACCAGCTGGTGCACTACCTGAACCACTACAACCTACTATGCCCACTGCAGCATGGGTTTAGATGGGTGCACAACACCATCTCTGCTCTCCTTGAATTCACCAACTCACTACATAAGTCACTTGATAAAGGCAAGATGGCTTGGTCAATTTTCATTGACCTAACCAAAGCATTTAACATCATCAGCCACACTCTGCTTTTGGGAAAACTGGCAGGAATGGGCCTATCTTGAGACACTATGGGCTGGTTTGAAAACTACCTAGCAGATCACACCCAAAAAGTGAAAATCAATGGAATCCTTTCAGACACTAAGGCAGTGATGGTAGGGGTTCCCCAGGGATCAGTACTGGGTCCACTGCCATTCAGCCTATTCATTAATGACCTGCCTACAGCCTGCATAGGAGCCTGCATCTTGCTCTGTGCAGATGATGTGGTTATCTACACTAGCAGCACTAAGCAGCAAGCTGTCAGCCAAACCCTGCTGCACAACTTCAATGCCCTATGGTACTAGTTACTACAGAATAAGCTGCTACTAAACTATAAAAAATCAAAATCTATGGTATTCACAGAGGAAGAATAAATGTCCACCTACAACCAAGATGGTGAGGTCCTAGAACAAGTACATTCCTTTAAATATCTTGGTAGAGTGCATTCTACTTAAGTGCACATCAGATAAGTGCACATTTCAGTTTAATACACACTTTTCTTATTTCCCTTTTTTTTCCATTTCCCCCATGTTAAAAATGTTGGTTAAATGCACATTGGATAAGTGCACATTCCACTTTAATACACAGTTTCTTGTTTTTTTTTTTAATTCAACATGTTTTATTAGGCATATCACAGTGCAAACAAAGTTTGAGGATTGAAAGTTGTACCATCCATGTACACTGTCCAGAAAACCCTAAAATATCTCCCCTCCCCAAAATCCTCACCCTCCCTCCTCCCCTGTGGTGCACTTTCCTATCTTTATTATCCTAAAATTAGCCAAGGAACAGCAAGAGAAGTCATTGAGATATAGTTAGAGAGGGAGGAGAGGTTCGCGAAGACAACTGGAGAGGTCGTATCAAGATAAATACAAAGCATATAACTTCCCCCAATTTTTGTTGAAAGATGAGAGACAATGACGCACACTCGCAATTAAATGTTTTAGGTGGAGTGCAAATGATATTTCATGCAACCATTACAGTTTCTTGTTTCAACAACCAACCTCTCCCCATGTAGATAATTTTGGTTAATTGCACAGGTGCTGTTAAAAATGTATGAGTAGTATTTAACACCTTGCCCCAAACTAGTCACACACTGGCTTTCAGAAGTAAACAGCAAGCATTATGGAGAAAAACAAAGTAACACTTAGCTTAGCCCAGCAAATTTCTGTGTTGCAGGAGTTAGAGCAGCCCAATGTGAAATGCATAGATGTTGAAAGTAAGTTTGGGGTCAATGTGTCCATTGTGGCACACATTGTTGGCAGTAAGTAGAGTAGTATGAAGCTGTTTAGGCATCTATTCTTATGATGTCAGACTCTTTTTCATAGTGCTTAGTGCAGGTCATAACTAATTCAGCGTGGGCATGTTGACTTTTAAAAATGACAGTTTAACATGTTCATAGAGATGTGTAGCTCTGATTGTAGATACTGTGTCATCAGTTTATCCTTTCTGAAGGTACACTGGCAAAGGACAAACAACATAATAGGCAACAACTTGAATAAGAGGTTGCCAAATGGATCTCTTTGACTTCCGGTATTAACAAAAGACCTCATTTAGGGCTTGGGTCTCTGGGATCATTTAGATATTCAGTAAGCATTAGTTCAAGAAGTCCTCTTGTGACAAGATGTCTAAAGATGACCTTATTTTTTCAATCTGACTTAAACAAGTACGCTTATTTTTAGAGTTGTGGGCAGAGTCTATAGCCCTATTGGGATTGGATTGTAGTTCTGAAAACAGCTGATCATGGAACTCCCTTTTTGGACATTTGGAAGTATTCCTCCACAGCTGCAAAACAGTGCACTCCCCCTCTGATTTTTGCTATTTGCTGCTCTATGTTAAAGGAATCCAAAGGGAGGGGGATGCTACTTTATTGTACCTCCGAACTACTCAGGATATTAACAAAAAAAAAACTTTTGAAACTGCTATTTCTAGTCCTCAATTGAACCTTTGCAGGGCTGCAGATTGAGTATCTGTCTAGCTCAGTCTAATAGATTTATTCTATTTCTTTCAGCAACCTAGGGGTTAACTCATTATCTGTTGTGCTGCAATTTATTGGAGCTCTGAAACAGTCTGGCAGACTACAGTGTCAGATTACAGACAGTCCAACTGCAGCTTTGTTAGCTATAGCACTAGATGGTAAACTAAAGCTCTTTGTTCACCCACAGAGAGAGGTACTGTGCAGCTCCCCCTCACTCACCCACTGTGATGAATTTAGTGCTGGTAAAAAGTAGATAAAGCTCTAGTTTATCCATAGGTACAGTACCATGTGAGGCAAGCTCAGTGCAAACTTACCCACACTGTGATGGATTTAGTGCTGGTAAGAGGTAAGGGACTGATACCACTTGGGCTTTAAACCCTTGGATAATCCACAGAGACAGCTACAGTGTGGGAGCAGGATAAGTGCTTGGTTTCCACATTGTCTGCATTTAGTCCTGGTGAATGGTGTGAGACTGCCAGAACTGGGTACTATAGCATTTTGTATATATACAGAGACAGGTTGCGTGCACACACACACACACACACACACACACACACACACAGCAGCATGTACTCTGACTAAATAAATTCAAGAGGGCTGAATTAGCAGCATGCCAGTTTTTGATGATTGTGACTGAATAGCACTATATGGCGCCAACAAGAAAATAATAAATTGCTATCTGAAATGTTTATCCAAAATAATATTTCAGTGAAAGTATGGGAAAAAAATTAATAAAAGATGTTTTCCATATTTGACTATTGCTTCTTAATGGTCAAATAATATTACTTCAATATAGTAGTGTGCATTTTAAATATTTAACTTGTAAATACTGTGTATGCTTGTTATGACCATGTCATGTACAACAGCAAAAATAATCTCTTACAAAATAAAAACTCAAAAAGGGAACGTGTTTGTATTGGAGACAGAGATACTGTAAATTTATAGTTTGCCAGTGATGCTGGTAAAAAATCTGGGAATGTCACACCCAAAGCTTTGCAGAGTTCCTCAACCTCATATCAGTTTAGTTTAGTTAGTTAGGTTTATTGTTCCACTAATAAGCCATTATAGTATATTAAAATAAATACATACTTCACATACAAATACACAGTGTAAAAATTTGACAAAACAGCTATACACACTGTAGGTGCATATATTCATTTTTCAGCCAAAACAACCCGATTTATAGGCTGTTCTCATATCTTTAGCTGTTATATCTTACAAAACATATATAGCAAACTTTATACTAAATTTCCAAAAAGTCAATCATTTGAAACGTTTTCATGGCTAAAACATTCATGTGTGAGACAAACACTTTCCTATTTTTTAAAGTTTTTGTAAAGTGTTTTTCCCCATGTTTAGCAGAAGCTTATTCTTAAGCTCTGCAATCCTACTCAGATGCAACAAGTTAAAAAATAACAACAACATCACTCGGCCACAGCTTATAAAACTCAGTAACAATAAAATAATTAGGCTAATTAGCCTTAAACATTTCATGATAACAATAATTCTGAGATGTTTTTAGGCTCCTATAATGATCATAAATCCATTCCAAGCAGTGAAACATAAACAAAAGGATTCAGTTTGCTACCAGAGGTCATCTTTTGTATAAAATTAATTTTGTTGCCAGGAAGTCCAGCTCTGGAGTCCTCAATTTTATTAATGAGAAAAGTGTAATGAGAGTATTGGCAACACTGCTCATTAAGAAATAGAGTCCAGCCGAATACTTGTTTCCATTTTAAGTGCAGTATAATCAAAACAGTTAGACTTTAGAGTACAAATACAAGCTCTGAGAACCAAAGTCTAGAATACCTTTGTATCTTAAACTAAAATAGAATAAATTCAATAGAAAGAGGATGGCTCCTGTCTCTTGCATCGAGAGTCAATGGTGCTACCTAAAACCAAGTCTCAGGGAAGTACATTGTGTACTCATTTCCATAGTAAAGCAGCAATACCCTACAGCTGGGAAATCGCAGTTTCTTGTAAACATGAAAAAATGCGTAGAAGCAGCTTTGAAACACAGTATTTTAAATTTCTGTGCTGCTTCTCATTTGGGAGTCTCTAGCTCCTGTGTTTCCAAATATTAATAGCATGGCATAAAGATGTCTAACTTACCTGAACTCATTCAGTGAGAAGTCAGTAAGGTTAAATAAGATAATTCATGAAATACGACTCAGGCATACCACAATTTCAGTGACAACCAGTCAGTAGGGTCAAAATAAGGCTGTTAATTTCCCCAGGCTATCATTATTGTGCTTGCTTTACTGGAAATAGAGTCTCCACTGTTTTTTCAGGGTCTGCAAGTTCATGGAGCCCCTTACCTCCTGACGGGATTCACTTTCCAGGTTCCAGAATGGTGCTCCAGCAATTACTGGCCATTTCACCACCCTATGCTGGGTGGGAACATCTGTTGAGATAAAAGAAAGATAGAGAAATGCTTTACTGAGCACAATAACTTAGGGCAATCATCATATAACCTTTTGGTTATCCCAAACCCCCAGGCAACATTACCATACCTCTTTTAAAGGCCAGAAAGGCCTATAGGCATTTAAAATGCCACAATTCCAAATCCTGCTCCTTCAGTGCAGTAATGAGTCCAAAAACAGGCTTCATCTCAATTTCTTATCTCAATCGCAACAGCTGTTGGATGCAGCAGCTGCCATGCTATGCCATACTACTGTGGCGTTAAGCCTTTTTTAAAGCTCAGGCTTTGAACCACTGCTCCAATGTTTGTAATACAACCAGCCAGACCAAGCTGGCAGCAACATAATGCCTTGAAAAGACCTCTATCAAAAGTCATCTGTCCAGGTAGTGCAAACAATACCGATAGGAGTTTCATACATGAAAACTCAATTCAATGCACTACTCCCATGTATTCCACAGCATTTTAAAAATTAGACATTCCTTCAAAGGAGATGTAACTTGGGCTCTAAAAAATGAATCAGATCATCGGCAGAAAGAAAAATGTCTGTGAATCTACAACATGTCCCTTTTTAAGCACTGGACTACCATTATCAACTATAGTATTTGAAGCCACATTTAAAGCAGCTCCCCATTATCTGCATCACTTTCATTCAACATGCGGAAGCCTTGACAAAATGATGGAAGCTTCATTTGAATTGTACATATTCATGGCGTCCTCACTGTTGCACAAATAAAGCACAAATTCGACCCAATATAGCTGACCAAAATAAAATTAAAACTTAAGTTTCATGAATAATAAAAAAATCTAACATAAGATATATATGAGTGGAAAAGTTTAGCGAGCAGGCTGCAAAAATGGAGCTCCTGTGAGGAGTGGAGCAGCGTTGCAGCCATCATGCCGCCCCCTCCCACCTGGATGCAAACTAAACAAATCAAAAGTTAAAGCAACGTCATATCAAGTTCACTACCAGTTTCTGAATATTAAAAAATAGTGTGTTCATTCTGCAAAATCACCTTTCAGGACAAGTGAACAAAATGACACCGGCACTCTTCATGAGGAGGAGTCCCCAAAAAGACCACATTGAAAATCTGGTGCAATACCTCCAAAACATGGCCAAGTTACACCCGGTCATTGCAAAATGTCTACGCACATTTGTAACTTTGCTCGTTTGGTAGCTCTTCATAGCCCTATCGGCTCTGGCTAGAGCTTGCTTGACATGGTGTGTGTGATAGTCATCCTCTACAGCAGGGGTTTTCAACCTTTTTGTGTGCAAGGACCCCCAGAGTGAACATTAGTAGTAGCAGGGACCCCTGACCTACAACAGTGGACAGAGGGTGCAGGGTGGGAGGTTAAGTTTTTACACAAATGGTGATGGGGGTATGGAGTTTGAGCATAGAACTTCTGGCCAGAGATCAAATTTGAATCCCAATTTTACCTTGAGGAAATGAAGGTGTGGGAGGTGTTAAGAGTGGAGAGTTGTGAATGAAAGATCCAGATCTGAGTCCCACAGAGATGATCCAAGATGGCCACTGGGAGTCTATAGGCGCTAGTCTGGATGGCCCTGCAAGTCAGGAATATTCCCTTTTTGAGTAATTTGGTGGAACAAGCCTGGATGTTGTCTTTCTACATGGGAAAAATAAATTGTTATGACACCTTTTATACCTGTAACTGAGTGAAGGAGATAAAGAAATGTGGTGAAAGATGCTGCTCTGCACAACCGCTGATACATACTAGGTACTACGAGTGAAATGTGGCTCAAGTCAAAACAAATAATCGGTTTTGACTGGACTCTTTGCTTTACAACTACTTGCCTCCAAGTACTTATTTTATGAAAAGGAGCATGAACGCAGCTGGGACTGCTATGGCAGAGCATGGAAAGACTGTTCAAAACACCAAGATGATATTAAATACTGTTTCTACAGTTTCATATTTAATATTTCTCCTGCTCACGCCAAGGACCCCCTATGTCTTGCTCAGGGACCCCCAGGGGGCCTAGGACTGTGGAAGTGTTGCAATAGTAGAAAAGACACAACTCCAGTTGAAGCAGGAGGAACTCAGACGTCCAAATATTTATTTAGTGCAACATAGTACTGAATAAAATAACAGCGGACTTACAACGACAAAATAAAGTCAAAAATTCCAAAAGTAACATAGATGCAGCTCTAGAAAAAACAACAATTAAGGAGTGCAAGCATGATATGTAGGTGGCCAATCTACACACACACTTAGCAAAAAGAGGGGGGTTAAAGACCCAAAATAGCTGTTGCGCAACAGACTTAACAAAAAAAATAAAAAGGGGTGTTTGTTTGATTTTATAAAAACAAGGCTGCCAGCTCCAGAAACAAAGCAAGAGGAAGGTATTCCCTATTACAAGGACCCCGGTTGAAAAACCCTGCTCTACAGCCGTATTAGAGATAGGCATACTCCTGGAGGTTTCAGTATGGAAACTGGCACATGAACCCTGTTCATGAACCTGAAGACATTTTCTCTGTTGTACTGGAAGAGGCAGAGCTTTCAAGAGTGCTGGGCCACTTGCCCTTCTTGGATTATGTGCTGTTTATATGCCTGTAAAGCAATGGGATCATAAACAAGGAAGTGTACTTAAAACAGGGATCTAATACTGTAGCTCAGACATATGTTTTATCCTTCAATATGCTGTCAAACCACCTATGGAGCTTGTCATTCAATGTCTGTGTCAGTTGTATTAAATCTGAGGAGTAGTCAATATTATCAAGTGTTTCGTCGGTGAAGTGGAGGATAATATGCAATATGGAAATTACCTCACTAGTAGAGGCACTGCTGCTGAGTTCTCGGGTAAACGGGGCAAGGATGTGATGAAGCTGGTCCATGGTTGTCCAGCAGTGAATAGTTTCACCAATGTCATGTGACGTAGCTTTTACATGTATAACCTTTTTGGTTCCACCAATCTTCTTATCATGTAATATGTAGAATTCCATCTAGTAGTGATGTCCGATATCAAGGAGTGTTGAGACAACTTTGCAAGCTGCTGTAATTTCCCAGGTATGGCAGGTATGGCAGCTGCTTACACAGACCTGTGGAACTGGCTAGTTATTCTATGTGCCATTGCAATACGATTGCTGATACTTGTGCTCCTACCAAAAGCTTGACGGACAACTAAACTTAATATGTGTGCAAATCAGTTCACATTTACTCTCTCCTGCTTGTTACTACCACTTTCACTAAAAGCCTTTATAATGTTAGCCACATTATCTGTCACTGTCATGCCCACCCACAATCCATTTGTGAGTATCCATTCCTCCCACAGTCTTTCTACGGTGCTATGTACTTTGACTGCAATGGGTGGGATATTCAAAGGAGTTGTGCATGGCAACAGGATTGCACCATGCGCAACCCACCAATGTGCCCTGGCATGATATTCAAAGGGGCAGGTTGCACTGTGCAACCCCCAATGCTCTGGGGCACACCAGTAATGTATGTGGCGCAAGTGCAGGGGGCGTGCCCATGCATATGCGGCATATCTGGATATTCAGCCCAGGATGTGTGGTGCATATGCTGGCACATACCCACCTTGTGCTGCTCAGGGGGGTGCAAAGATGTGCCTGGCGAAACCAGGAGCATGTCCCGGCCACCCACAGGTGAGCTGCCATATTGCAAGGTGCAACACGGCAGCCGCCTGCTTTGAGTGGCCACCTGACCACCCAGGACACAGTCCACATGCTCCCTATCCAGGGGGCATCATGCCCCCCCTTGCCTGATCACAGGCATGTGTAAAGGTAATCCCTGGTGGTCCAGTGGACCACTATCCATTGCCCGATTATAGGCATATGTTCAAATAATCCCTTGTGGTCCAGTGGACTGATCCCCAATGCTCAATGGTGGGCATATGTTCGATTCGTCCCTGGTGGTCCAGTGGATCAAACCTCATTGCCCAATCACGAGCATATATTATAACTCCCTGGTGGTCCAGTGGAAATCCCCCAGAGCCAGATCGTGGGCGGAATGAACAATGGACACCCTGGTGGTCCAGTGGTACCCCCCTCTCCACCCACTCACTGAGTCCCCCGCCACCCTCCACCCCCCCCGTCAGTAGCGGGTGGCAGCACCCCGCACACTGGCCGCCTGGCCACCTACCAACTGACAATGTACAGTAGGACTGTACGCCTATTGGTTCACTGCGTGGGCCAATGGGTGTGCAGACTATACTGTACATACATAGTTCCCAAATTGTGAATGAGCATTCATTCACAATTAGGGACTGTGTAGTACAGTATGGTCTGCACAACCATTGGCCCACACAGTGGACCAATAGGCGTACAGCCCTATTGTACGCTGTCAGTTGGCGGGCAGTCGGGTGGCTTGCCGGCAGTGCTGCCACCCGCCGCTGACGGGGGGGTGCAGGGTGGTGGAGGACTCAGTGAGTGGGTGGAGAGGGGGGTACCACTGGACCACCAGGGTGTCCGTTGTTCATTTTGCCCACGATCAGGTGCTGGGGTGGGTTCCACTGGACCACCAGGGAGTTCTAATGTATGCCCATGATCGGGCATTGGGGATCGGCCCACTGGACAACCAGGGATTATTTGAACACATGCCCATGATCAGGCAATGGATAGCAGTCCACTGGACCACCAGGGAGTACTTTTACACATGCCCACTATGAGGCGTACGGGAGGCAGCAGGAGGTCAGTCCCCAATGGCTGTAGCCTGGAAGGGTGCCAGGTGCAAGTTACCGAGGATCGGTGCACCACACGCAAATGGGGTCAATATGACATGCAAATGGCCCCATTTGTGCCTTGCATGCATAATGGCCTCATATGCATGCCCACGGCTGAATATCACAGTTGCTGTGCCTAGCACAACCGCACTTGTGCAGCCCCCTGCTCCCCTTCTGCCTCTTGTGCTGGTGCAGTGCCACTGCACCATGCGCAGTGCATGTGCCCTCAGTGTCATATTCAATGGTGCTGAGCCATGGTACAGCAGTGTTGAATATTGCCTGGTCCATGCCCTGGCTCATCCCAGTTGTGCTGCACCCAGGCTTGTTCCCCTGCCTGGCGCAGTCTGAATATCCCACCCAGTGTGTTCACCATCCATAACGCTGACACTGAGCAATGCCATTTTTGTGTACTGCTCTTTTGGTGTCAAATTAGACTGCTTTTGTGACTGTGACAAAGAAACCCAGTATGTGGTCAGAGAAATATGCCAATGAGTTGATATGCTTGTCCAGATATCTGTTGTAAAGTGTATAACTCTACCCTCTGCCTCCTTAAGTGAGTGCACAATGCAGTTTTTGACTGCTCGGTAAATCTCTGGAACTACTCTGCAGGTAAATGTAAACCTGGACGGTATTTCATATCTTTGCTGTAAAAATGCAAGCAGCCTTTGGAATCCAGGAGTTTCCATAATGGAAAGGGATATAGCTCTGTCTCTATCATTTCAGCAATAAGCCATATAATTTGGGTAGCAGCTGGATGTTTGGAGTCAAATTTGGTCTTGTAGTCATTTGACTGAGATATGGTTAACTGCTTGACTTTTAGAAAAGGACACACCAAGGAACTGGTGCTGTTCTTCTTTTGTAGGGGGTTTGGTTATAGGATTGCTGGTCAACTGATGCTGCTGAGTCTGCAGAAGTTGACCTACTTCTTGTATGTGTTGGAGGCAGAGGTCACGTCACTGATATCCCTAATTCCACCATGATTGTCTAGGGAGTACTGATTGTTACTGCCACCATGATCCAGCTCTGACTCATTAAAATCATCACCATAATCTGAATCTCCCCTCTATGGCTCAGTGAGATCTGTAGGATGAGCAAGTACACGAGGGAACTACCACATTAGGTGTTGCCTCATGAAAGTGGTTCCCATGCCACTGAGTTTCTCTCCCCTGGTAATGGTTGTTTTACAGTGCATGGCACGCATAATACTTTAAGTTATGGAACTTATCAGAGAGTGATTCCACGCCATTCTGGTATTTTTTTGGTTTTAAAGCAAGGCAAGGAATATGGCTGTGTTCTGAATCTTCATGGAGATGCAGCAGGAGGTACAGTAACCCACTGGGGCTGGTAGTAGCAGCAGACAGGGGCCTGGTGGCAGAAGAAGTCTGTAGGAAGGAACCTGAGAAGGCAGTAATAGCTTTTCTGGTCATTGTAATCACTGGGATTGCACAAGAAGGCAGAAAAAGGGGTTTTGCTCTTGTTACCACTGGGTGTGATTCTGGCATCAGTATTTTTATGTAAGACTACATCATCATCACCATCATCATCAGAGCACATCAACATCATCATCACTGTGATCAGAGTCAAATTCAATAGGTATATAGTCTCTGTCAGACACATGTGAGGAGGCAACATCATTTTCAGAGGACTCACCATTCACAGGACGGGAGACAGACTCAGAATCAAATGGAAGGCTTACCTCAACCACCACCAAATCTGTATGTAGTGGAACTGAAGAAGAGGGCACTTGGACCTGAGCAGGAAGCTGCGAAGATGATGAACAAACTACAGTTTGGTTCTGCATTGGAATATGAGTAAAACTTCTTAATTTTCAATTTAATGAAGATGACGAAGAAGAAGACGATGATGATGATGATGTTGTGGCAGTGGCACCCGATGTCATTGGGAGTCTTGAATGTTTCACAAGGCTGAAGTTTTTGGGCTTTATAACTCAACCTGACCTGCTACGTTTCACCAATTGGAATGCACCTGACATTCTCTTCTTAGCTTGTTTTGTAGAATTAGCCTCTAACCCCATTTGATTGATTATTTATTTATTTATGTTTTTGTTTCTGAGTATTAGGCTTAGTAGAGGATCCAAGGCAAGAGGGTGCCTTACCTTTACCTTTGCCTCTACAGGCTGTAGTGTTCGTGTTGTCCTATTGCTGGGAACACAGACGGGAATATTTCTCTGACTACACACTGGAGTGAAAAAAAAAATAAACACGTGCTTAAAATAAGACTAGCTCTTTGGGCAACTGTAACAGAGCAGTGGGCGTGACAGCAGGCAGCCAGATATGCTAGGTGACAATAAGCAGAAAAGTACTACACTGACCAACTGGTCCAACATTTTTTTTAACAAAAAACAGCCAAGTGCTTAAATTCAACAATCTCTTTGGGTTGTGACAGAGCAGTAGACAAGTGGATTTGGCAGCAGGCAGCCAGGCACGCTAGGAGGCAACAGGCAGACATACTACACTGACTGACTGATCCCACTATTATTATTTTTTTTTTTAGGAAAAAAGTCAACTCCTTAAGATGCAACTAGCCCTTTAGCCAACTGTGTCAGAGTAGTAGACAAGTGGACATGACAGCAGGCAGAAAGGCACCCTTGGTGGCAACAAGTAGAGGTGTTCTAAACTGACCAACTGTTTCCACAATTTTTTTTAAAAAACATAGGCAACTGCTTAAACTGTAACTAGCCCATTGGGGAACAGTGACAGAGCAGCAGACAAGTGAACGTGACAGCAGACAGCCAGGCACACTAGGTGGCAACAAGCAGAAGCATACTACACTGACCAACTGGTCCCACCATTTTTTTAAGGAAAAATGGCCAAGTGCTTAAATGCAACTAGCCTTCTAGGAAACTGTGACAGAGCAGTAGACAAGTGCATGTGACAGCAGGCAACCAGGCACACTAGGCAGCAACAGACAGAGGCATACTACACAGACCAACTGGTCCACGCGATTTTTTTAAAGGAAAAAAGGCAACTGCTTATAATGCAACTAGCCCTTTGGTCAGCTATAACAGAGCAGTAGACAACTGGACATGACAGCAGACAGCAAGGCACCCTAGGTATCAACAAGGAAAGGCATTCTACACTGACCAGCTGGCTCCATAATTTTTTTTATGGAAAAATTGACAAGTGCTTAAACGGCAACTAGCCCCTTGAGCACTGTGACAGAGCAGAAGGATGTGACAGCAAGCAGCCACTAGACAAACTAGGTGGCAACAAGCAGGGCAGCTGCTTAAAATGCAACTAGCCCTTTGAGCAACTGTGACAGAGCAGTATAAATATTTTCTTTCAGGAAATATTTTCAATGTAGTTTAATTCTAGTCCCCTACTGCCCAATGCCCACAGCAGCCCTGGACTGCCTTCTTCCAAGACCTGCTACTGTCTCAGTCTCCATCTCTCAATTTTTTAAAGATATTATTTTTTTTTCAGGTATTTTTTTAGTGCAATTTAGCTCTAGTTCCACGTTTCTGGCCAGGTCCTGGACTGCTCCGGTTTCCGTCTCTTTCTCTCTGTCTGTCTCTCTGATCTTTTTTAAAGATATTGCTCTCGATTCTCAAAGGGGACATAGATCGGCACAATCTACAGCAGACAGAAGCTTGTGCCAAAGCCCTGTACACCAGGGACCCTGCCGACAATTCTCTGTCAGGCAGGATCCCAGTGGCAAAGTCCCACAGCTTGTGGCAACCATGGCCGGGCACCAAACTGAGGGTGCACCTGGATGGTGTGCTGCAAGCTGCAGGACATCCATGCAAAGCTCACCCTGGTGATCTATTGTTTCCTCCCTCCCTGATCCCCACCATCACCAAATATTAACTAATATATAGGAACTCCCCTCCTGCTGGTCCAGTGGCCCCCCAACCCGATCCCCGCTGTCACTGAAAAAAGTAAACAAATGTTCAAGAATGTCCTTTCTCATGGTCTAGTGGCTCCCCATCCTGATCCCCGCTGCAACCAAACATTGAATAATATTTAAGAATTCCCCTCCTGGGGATCTAGTGGTCCACCCCCCAAGGCCCACTTCCTGCCAGGCCCTGCTGCTACTGCTCCAGTCTCTCTATTCCTCTCTCTGAATTTTTAAGATAGCATTTTCTTTTTTAGGTTAGGTTTTCAGTTTAGTAGTAGCCAATATAGCCAGAATAGTGGCATCTGAATCCAAAAGACATCCTCCCTCCTAATACCTCATCAGGCACTAAGCTGAACTGAACAACATCCACATACATCTCGCTTATTGTACAAGCTGCTGCCCCTGTGGCAGCAGGACTCCAATCCCCCAGAACTAACCCTCAGTTGAGCCAATCAATTTTATTCTCCCATCTCTGACTGGCTGAAGATGTAGCCCATGCAAAAGCCCCACAAACGAAAAGGATCAAGTAATTTGCTTACTTTTAGATGCCCCCACTGCCCCAGTCTACTAGTATTAATCTAATCAGCCTCTCAGTTTCCATGCTTCACAGTGTCACTCACCACTGCTGGGCATCATGTGATGTCAGTCAGTCCAAGAAAGGATGCTGTGGGGTCTTAGTGCCTACCATTTCTGCCTATCCTGGAGAAGCCAAACTGAGCTGTACATTGCATGCATTTTGACCAATTGGCCAATAAGGCAGCTGTGGCAGGTTGGAATCAGTAGGGCCAGCTGTGGCCTGATTCTGACCCACTTGATCAGGCCAGAAAATACCCGGCTGACCTGAATTTCCAACCTGGCCCATTGCACACCCCCTAGTGAGTACATTCACTACAACAGAGTAACCCATGGCCTTAGAGTTCTGATAGACTCTAATCTTGATATTAATTCAAAAACTTAGATGACAGAAGGGAGGGAATATGGAACAAGTGTAGTTTGGATTTCAGGTTGGCACTGATAGAGGCCATACTAGAAGAGCACAGCAAACTAAGTGACAAGATCCAGAGGATTCAAGATCAACTGAAAATGAAAACAGAAAAAAGCCATGTATAAAACTACACTTAAGGAAAAGAAACTAGAAGAATCTGAAAATAAGCTGAAAACATTTGAAAGAGATACTAATGGTTATCACGATAATCAAGTATTCAATTGGATGGTTAACTATCCTATAAGAGGTAGAAGAGAGGACTATGGAGATTCTGACAGTGCTGATAGCCACTCACAGCCCAGTCAGAAGAAGGTAGGAGGACAGGTAAGGAGACAACCTTCTTTTTTAGACTGGGTGGCAATACCCACAGGACAACAGAGGCCAGACCCCCTCGAAGCATAAGCACAATAGCAGAAACCAGCTGCACCCATATGAGGAGTACCCAGAGACAAGTCAAGGAGGAGGTGGGAAAGGAGGAAGAGGCAGAGGAGAGGAGAAGGGGACTACAGGGGGAGGTAGCAGAAGAGACAGTGATTTTCAACCTTAGCACCAGGACTAGCAGTGATATAGAAATGGCAGTCCCTAGTAAAGGCTTGTCATTCTCCTCTACACAGAATATCCAAATTATTAAATGTGATGTGTGATCTTCAATCATTTTTCAGGTCAGTGATACTAAAGGAGCAGTTACATCTAAAACCTGAAGAAGGCCCATGAGTCAGGGAGCTTAAGCAGGCTTTAAAATCAAACCCACCTACAACCCGCCAAAGCAGAGGAACAGCCAGGTAAAAGCATACATACACCAAAGTTGCAAAAGAGGTTGAAACTTAAAAAAAAGAGATAATATAAGTAAAACCAACTACAGCCTAACATTTCAGAAAAGTCAGGCCTTAAGAACCTTACAAAATGACACAAACATTGTGGTCAGGCTCACTGATAAAGGGGGAGGCATATTGATAATGTATAAAATCCAGTACAGAAACATGTGCCATTACCTATTGAAAGATAATAAAAGAAAAATCATACACCATTATAATCAGATCCCACTCCCAGAATTAAACAGAGCATTAAGGCTGCTTTATAGGATGCCTTTTTACAAAAAGAACTGGAAGAGTAGGAATTAGATTTTTTAACAGCCAGTGAACCAAAAATAACATTGTTCTATGGATTAAAAGTTCAGAAATTAGTTGCAGATCCCCCAGGCAGGCCCATTGTGTCGGGCCTTGGTTCTGTCCTGGAACCTCTTACATCTTATGTAAATTACTCTGCTCGACCTCTAATAGAAAAATAAATAGCTACATCAAAGATTCCAGAGACATTACTAATTTGATTGAAGCAGAAAATGAGAAAGTCTATGAGACAAAACTAATGATGGTCACTGCATCCCTCATGAGGAGGCAATGCACAGTCTAGAAATGGCAATTAAGAGACTAGACTAAATAGACGTGGTTAGAGGCTAATTCTACAAAACAACAAAGAAGACAATGTCAGGTGCATTCCAAATGGTGAAATGAAAGAGGTAGTGAATGTTCCTCCTATGAACACCTCTTACTGAGAGATTGTTGGAACCCTTCTGTGTTCCATTTTCAATACTAACTCTGTAACAGAAGGTGAGTGTCGTGTAGGTTTCTGTCTGTAGGGAACTTGTGAATATTCTGGTGTACTCAAAAGCAATTTGCAGCACAGTTATGGGGGTAAGTAGCGAGCTGATAAGGGTAACATGGAGGCATGCACTCCTGGCCTTCTTAACTCCAGCATCGTATTGCTATGCCTTGACAATGGTATGCTGTCTGGCTTGGGGCGTGGGTGAACATCATGACATCATAATGCTCTGCCCAGCTGTGATATCAGAAGACCACTGCCTTCAGTCTGCTATAAAAGGAGCAGTATTACAGCACTCAGCATGTTGCTGAAATGCTGAGAGGCTATGCAAAGCATGGGTGAGTGCAAATTCTAAACCCTTATTGTGCAACTACACCATTTATAAAATGGACTTGAAAAAATCCTCAAGTAGCATTATTGCATTGTCTATTGAACTGGGAGTTATAGGAGATAAAGTTATAATGACAAAGCAAAGTAATTTTGTTTCTAAAAATTGAGCTGTTAAGGGTAGTACCAACAGCAAGTCTGTAAGTGAATGTGTGACACATTTTATATAGTGGTACAAATTTCAACATTTTGAGATTTACACACACCATGGCATTAGAAGAATTGTATGGAAATAGTTGTGCTTTGTTTGTTTTATGATTCATTATAGATATTCCCCATGTTGGAGACTGAGGTAATGAGAGACTTCCTAAGCATCTTCCTAGGCATATATTGTTTATTTTTTTGTGCATGTTACCATCTTACTACAGTATGTGAATCGACACTTGGTTTGTTGCATGCGTAGGAGTTTTGAATTGAGGCATCACCACAACTATTACCAGTTGATTGTAACATGCCAGACACTGTAAGTAAAACCTTGAGTCAAAGTTTTAAATCTGAAATGTATTTCTGTTGGTGGATATACTACACTGATATATATCTAACCATTGCGTCATGTACAGGTCCACCTATGCATCCACCCTCTCCAGGCTAAACGTCCTTTTTCAATGCCTTCTGCCGTTTTACTCTGAACGCCCCCCCCCCGATCCCATCATTGCATCCTTTACTCCTCGCTGCCACTCCCCTCGCTTCCTTCCTGCCTAAAACTCCATACCTCAAACATGTCCCTGAAGTACTGGCTCGGCTCATTTCCCCCTGCCTAGCCTCCCTCCTGTCTCCCTCTGCTCCCAACTCCTATGGTCTCCATTTCAGTGATCCCCACTCCTTTGCCCTACCCAGCCCTCACTCAAACTCTGGCAAGGCTGCCTTGTCTTACCTCTTCCCCCATGAGTAGAACTCCCTGCCCACCTTACTGCATATGTTGCCTTCTTTATATCTCTTTAAACATACCCTTCAACGCTCCTCCCCTCCTCCACCATGCTCATAACCACAACCTGAACAATCCTCAGCTGGACCCATCATCTCATAGCTCCATCATCACTCACAGTTACCCACACCCCAATGTTGCCTATGTGTTGTTGCTATCCACAGTGCTGTGTTCTGTTTTATATCGGCCTGACGCAATGCGTCCATGTAATACCAGCAACCTTATTATCTCCATGCACTTATGAATCATTCTGTATTTTTGTATTATTGCATTGTACTTGTACTTCTGTATTTTTGTATTATTGCTTTGTACTTCTTACCTCCTATTTCCCCCTCCCCCTGGGTCACACCTGGAAAGGAGCATCGACTTAGTGTGCCTCTCCTGGTTACCAATCTTTAAATAAATAAATTACAAGTATTGTTGAGTGCTGTGTTTTTTCATATAGAGCATAAACTGGATGCAGCCAAAGGCTAGTACCTAAGGGAGTCTGATATTTACTCACCGCATGAATTAAGGTATAAGGATTTTTAACTGATTTGTTTGGCTGTATATTAAGTGCATACATGAGATTCTAAAACTGACACATATGTATTTCAATAACACCATTTGTGCACTGTGGCATGAGAGTTGACACCACAGATGCACATTTAAAATACTTATTTTATGTTCTGGTAAAATACTTACTTTATATTTTTGTGCATGTTTAAATATAGGTATTCCATCTTCCCTAATGAAACCTGATATGAGGTGAAACATTGGCTATAGAGAGATGATTCTGTCCGATATTGAATAAATCAAGTTTGAAGTAAAGAGAAGATTGTTTCATGCAGCTGATTTTCTTGTTGATTGAAGACTGTCTAATGGCCATTATCAGTCAGAACTGAACATTATTTAAATAAATTATGAGGGTATCATGAGGAATCCCTTTGTCCATCTCTTATGGAATATCCTGCAAAATTCAAATAAAGATGCTAAGTGAATTCTTCTCTCCATTTTCAGTACAGGCCATTGGGACAAGAAGGAGTTGAGAGGGCCAGCTGAACTTATGCAAGCGCCCCCCCCAAAAAAAAAAACCAAATTGCTGGATACAAAGTCTATGTAGCTTTCCAGAGGGCTACAAGGACCAGACCTATGAGTTGCGCCTTCTCCAGGTACATCCTCCAGTTCAGCGCAGCTGTGCTTCAGCAGATGGGGCTATGGAATAGCCCAACAAGTTCAAACAAAGAAACCAAGTAGTGTGCTGCTTTCCATTTCCAGGACATGCCATTGGAATGAGAAGGGATCAAGAGGCTGAGCAGGATTTCATAATGTGTCCTCCTCCCACAATGACTGCCAGATCCAAATTCTACATAACTCTCCAGTGCCACAAGAACTAGGAGTTCGAGCTGTGCTTTCTCCAGTTGCATCCTCCAATCCAGCCCTGGCTGTGATTCAATGAGATGGGCAACAAAATAGCCCACCAAATTCAAAAAATGATGCCCAGGAGAGTGCTTCTTTCCATTTCCAGTACATGCCATCAGGACGAGAAGGGGTCAACCCAGCAATCACCATATCAAAAATTCTACATAGCCCTTCAGGCCACAAGAACTGGGACTTTGAGTCACGCTTCTCCTCCACTGGAATCCTCCAATCTGGTGGTGGTTGTGCATCATTGGAAAGGGCTACAGACTACCCTACCAAATTCAAACAAAGATGCTGAGTGGTATGCTGCAGTGTATTTCCAGGACATGGCATTGGGATGAGAAGGGGCTGAGAGGCTAGCCAGACTTCCCCATGTATCCCCCCAATAATCACTGAATTCAAGTACTGCAATAAATGCAGTGATTCAGTTATTTGGCACCTCCCCAAGGACCGGGACTCTGAGCTGCACTTCCTCCACTCCCATCCTCCAATCCATAGGTGACTGTGGCTTCAGCTGCCAGGGCTATGCCATTGCCCACCAACTTCAAACAAAGATGCTGTGGTATGCTCTTTCCATTTCCAGGGCACTGCACCAGTTCTAAAAGTGGTCAAGAGAGCTTGCTGAACTTTACCACCTGTTTCCCCCCAGCAAATGTCATATCCTAATTCTACACAGCTTTCCAGGGCCACAAGGACTGGAACTTTGAGCCATGCCTGCTCAACTTTCATCCTCCAATCTGGTAGAGACTATGTTTCAGTGGCTGTGGCTACAGAATAGCCTGCCAAATTCAAACAAAAGATGCTGAGTGGCATGCTTCTGTCCATTTCCAGGACACACCATTGGGATGAGAAGGGGTTGAGAGGGCTAGCCGGACTTCACCATGTGCTCCCCCCAATGATCACCAGGTCCAAATTCTACATAGCTCTACATGGCCACAAGGACCAGAACTTCATGCTGTGCCTCCTCCACTTGCATTCTTTAATCCAGCAGTAGTCGTGCTACGGTGGATGGTGCTATAAAAAAGGTCTTCAAATTCAAATGAAGAACTGGTTATGTGGACTCCAAGGTCCTTCTCCTACACCCTCACCTTTATTGTAACTCCTCCCAGTTGATACATAGTCCCCTGAATCCTACCACAAAAATGCATCACTTGATATTTTCAGCATTAAACTTCATTCCCCATCTTAAGGCCCACTTCATATATTGCTGAAATCCTCATGAATGGAGTTCATCAAAAAGCCAGGAGTCACCTTCCCCCTTGACATTTTTATCATCTGCATATTTAGGGCACCAGCTAAAAGTGCTTTTATTAAGATCTGACATAAAAAGCCAAAAGAGAACTGGTCCCAGTGCTGAGCTCTGTAGTACCTCACATCCTACATTCACTACTAATGAAAGATGACCTTTTATCATCACCCTTTGCATCCTTTTATTTAACCACTGTTTGATCCACCTAATTAGTTTTATTGTGAAATTTAATGATGCCATTGTTCCTAATATACCAGTTTTGTGGGACTTATCAAATGCCTTTGCAAAGTCCAAAGTGTTCAGTGTCTACACAATTTCCTTGGTTGAAGTCATGGCCTACTTTTTTATAGAAGCAGAGTGAGTTTGTGGTGTAGGACCTGCTCATTCTAAACCCATGCTGGCTTGGATCTAGCATACCCTTGTTATTTTAAACTCATCAGCTTTTTGCTTCATTAGTTTTTCCATTTGTTTTCCAGTTGTGAGTGTTAAACTGGTGGGTGTGTAGTTGTTTTAGTCTGTCCTGTCACCATTCTTAAAAAGAACAACAAAAAAAAACAGTATGGGCAATAAATGCAGTGATTCAGTTATTTGGCACCTCCCCAATATCATGAATTATTGAATATGTGACTAAAGGGGCTTCACAATGTTAGTTGCCATCTCTTTGAGTACTCTGGGTGGTATGATGTCAGCCCCAGCTGCTTTTTGTACATCCAGATTCCCTCAGAGAGTGCAGAAGTTCTTCTTTCTTTGCCCTAAGCCCTCTCTTCCAATTTTATTCACATTCTACCCATCAGTATAACTGTGGTCATTGATATTAAGTACTGAACTGAAATGTTTGTTTCCTCTATTTTTTTCTGATGTAGACTCTAAACCTCTAAACTGGATACAAAACTGGTTGATGGACAGGTGACAGAGGATGGTTGTAAATGGCACTCAGTTAATGAAGGGAGAGTGACAAACGGGGTGCTGCAGGGCTCAGTGCTAGGACCAACCCCTTTAATGTCTTCATAAGTGACATTTCAGAAGAGCTGGAAGGGATGGTATCCCTCTTTAAAGATGACGCCAAGATCTGCAACAGGGTAGATACTCTGGAAGGGGTGAAGAGAATGAGTAGGGACCTGAGCAAACTTGAGGTGTGGTTGAGGGCATGCCAGCTGGCTTTCTGTGCAAAAAAAGCACACAATCATGTACCTAGGGCATAGAAACCCAGTGGAAGTGTATAAAATGGTTGAAGAGATATTGAAAGTCACAAAACAGAACATAAGAATTTGCTGGCAGAAGGAAACCATGTGGTCCATCTAGTCTGTCCATGTTTTCTAACCCCCCCACTATCAATTTGTCTTGCTAAGGTGACTATACTGTCTATCCCATAGCCTGTTTGAATTCATTGACTGTCTTGGCTGCCAGTACCTCTGGAGGCAGGCTGTTCCAAGGGCCCACCACCCTCTCTGTGAAAAGGTACTTCCTAACATTTGTTTTGAATTTATCTCCCACCAGGCGCATTCTGTGTCCTCTAATATGTGCAGCCCTGTTTTCCCAGAAGAGGTTCCTGGTCTGTACTGTGTTGATCCTTTTAACAAATTTAAATGTCTCAATCATGTGTCATCTGTTTCTCCTCTGCTTGAGGGAGAATAACTTAAGCTGGATGAGACTAGCTTTGTATGTTTCATGGTGCAGACCCTGCACCATTTTGGTGGCACGACTCTGCATGGTTTCCAGATGGTCTATGTCCTTTTTTAGGTGAGGCCTCCAGAACTGCACTGTATTGATCACTGGTGATACCCCACCTGGAGTACTGTGTCCTATTCTGGAGACCATCACAGGAAAGACATAGATGGGATAGAGGCTTTTCAGTGGAGGGCAACCAAAATGGTGTAGAGGTTGCATCATAAGCCCTATGAAGAGAGACTGACGGATCTCAATGTCTACACCATGGAAGAGAAGGGGGGGGCATAATTGGGGTCTATAAGTACCTCACAGGGGTGATCAATGTCAATCAATTAACCAATCAATATTTATTGGAGAGCAAATTGAGAGTAAACTCTCTTTTCCAATTGCATTGAAACATAAAACAGTTTTGCCATAACACACAAATGCAAACATTTACAGTACGAGATACTTAAAAAATTGCATAATTCACCTATAATAATCACAGTCTATTAATTAATCAATCAATCAAGTCTTTATTTAACCAGGCATTCACCATTGAGCAGAAGCTCATTTGTAAGATGGACCTGGGTGGAGCATGAACAATTGTATATACAGGTCAACACAGGTATTTACAAGGCAATACAGATAATACTCTTTACAGAGAGGAAGAAAAAGAAGTTCATATGTACATAGAATTATACAGATATTGTACAGATTACATGGTATTTACATACATAGACGTGTCTATAGGAAGATAAAGCAGGTTATCTAAGGTTGCAGGAGGAAGTAATGGAAGAAAAAAATAAAAATAAAAATATACACCAGGTAGAGGTGAAGGTAGAGGGGAAGGGAGGGAGGTAGGGGGAGAAAGGCTAGGAGGGCAATTAAACAACAGTCTAGTAATACTAGTCATAAAATGTGAAACTGGTAAAAGGGTATAAATTTTAAACTTTTTCTGTATTTCAACCCATGTGCATGGTACTGAATCAGCAAGAGTAGGTTCACCAAATTTTGTTCAATATTTTGGTACCAAATACTTTGAAAATGTTTCCAGTTTTGAGTTTATAGTTATCTGACTTACTGTAAACTGCAGCAAATTCAAAAGGTACAAAGGAATTGCACACTGGCAAGCTAAAATAATCTCAAAGGGCAAAATTTGAACACAAAAATATACCAGTGCATTTGTCTTTGAACACTAGACAAGGAGACCCAATCAACTGCAGCATATGAGCTGCAGTGATGAGTTTTCCAAGGCAGGCCTGTTATAAATCTAAGAGGGTTATGGTATAAGGATCAAGTACTCCTAGCAACATAGACTTGGCACATACATATATATATATATTATATGGCAGCACGGTAGTGCTACCATAGTTAGGGTTGAGGAGCCATTTACATGTTAAACCCAAAATTTTGTACCTTAATAACTTTGCAACTGTTTGACGGATTTGCCTGAAATTTGGAATACACAATCAAGACCTATACGCTTTGAGATCTGCTAAGTATTGTACCAGTCAGATACATGGCTGTGGAGTTATTAAGCATGATCTGTGCATGCATTTACGCATTTTCTGGAATTCTACGGTCGCGCCTACAGGTTGCACGGTTTGCGCGACCTGGCCCGAAATCTTCAGGGAACATGCAGCTGGGGACCCCAATGTGCCTTTTGATGATTTTGTGAAAAAATATTAAACTGTTCAAAAGTTATGGCAGTCCGAACTTCTGTTTTTTTCCCATAGGATAACATTGCGGTGATTCGCAGCGCCTTTGAGGCCCGTAATAGCCAGCGGTGCTGAAATCTGGGTTTGTCAAACAATTACAGCCCCCGGGGGCTATGTATAAAACTAGCCAGCAAAGTGATAATACATATGACTTTTATGTTTTTTTTCTATGTCGTACGGTTACTGAGATATAAGCAATTTACTGTTACAACTACTGATTTTTGTGTTCCGAGAGTCATTATTTTGCATACATTCTTTCTACTCACTGTCTTTCTCTATACAGCTTTTTAGGAAAACCAGCCTGTGCACTTACATTACTCTTACTATTACCATTTCTGCTTGCGGTTCCATACCCGTTTCACTTACCGTTCATGTTTACCCCACCATGTACGTTACCCTTTGCGTTTTCATTTGCGGTTGCGTTTCTGTTGTTTTTAACATTTCTGTCTACAGTACTGTTCCTCTTTCTGTTTCGCTTTGCATCACCATGCACATTATGATTTGCGTTTGCTGGCACAATGTTACACTGCGACAAGACATCACCCCCGCGCTCCTGCTGCTGCATTACATTCACTATTTCTCATTATCATTCTCAAAAAGAAGAGAAATTAGAGGCAAAAAACCCTGTTTAATGCATCAGTTAGGGTTATTCCACAGCGACAAAAGTGAGGAAATGTGATGTTAGGGTTGAAACCCCCTTTGCACCCCTCCAGCCCACCCCCCCAACTGGAATCGGAGTGTGCATTGGGGTCATCGGTCCTAACTGTCACCCCATTCTCCTATTCCTCAGCTTCTTTCCACATGTGATGGGGTGACACTTAGGCCGATAATCTCAATGCGCACCGATTCCAGTTGGGGGTGGGCTGGAGGGGCAAAGGGGTTTCAACCCTAACATCGAATTTCCTTGCTTTTGTCACTGTGAAACAACCCTAACTGATATATATATATATATATATATATATACACACACACACACACACACACACACACACATATACATATATATACTGTATATAGGGGTACATGATGGGCAGGAGTGGGATTTGGAAAATATTCTCACTCCTGCAGAGTTAGAATGCACTTCTCACTCTGCAGGAGTGAGAATATTTTCCATATTCCATGATCTGCCCATCATGTGTGCGATTTATACCACAGGGGTGAGAGCTTTAGGAACATTTTTTCTGATTCTGTGTGTGCTGTCAATGTGTGTGTGTGTGTATATGTGTTTTGAATGGACAGGGAGTCAGAAACACAGATGAGTGTGTTTTTCAAAGCTAATTGACTGAGTCAGAGGCTCAGTGAGAAAGACAAACTGCTGCAGGTAGCACTGAGAAACAAATTGCTTTGTAAAAGAGTTTTATTTAGAATTCAGGATGTTTTGAAGCTGAGATTAGCACAGTAATGGGCTAGGAATGTTAGAAACACAATGGGACACAGGTGAGAGTATTTTGCAAAGCTAACTGAGTAAGTTTCAACTTCAGTGAGAAAGAGAAACTGTTTTTGAAGCTGTTTCCTTTAGAATGCAAGCTGCAGTGCAGATATCCTCACTCTGGTGACATTAGCAGAGTGTGGATGAATGTCATCTTCAGGATTTATTCTTACTGCAGTGGAAATAACACAGGATATCCTACTGAGAAAGCTCTCACCCCCATGGCATAAATATATATTATAGTGGTGCAGTCACGCCACTATAGTTAGGGTTGAGTGGTCAGTTACATACTAAAGTCAAATGTTTGGATGTTAATAACTTTGGACCTGTTTAATGGATTTGCCTGAAATTTTGTACATGCATTGGGGTGCACTAGCTCTCTTGATTTGCCAAATTGTGTTTTGGTCGAAGTGCTGGCCTTTGTGTACAAAAGCGCTGAAAAATGCAAAATTATCCATTTTTGGAGGCACCTTTTGGCATTCTTAATGTGGTCCTGCTCGGCCATCATGTGGTGTGCTACTCTGTGATATGTCTTGCTTGAAAGAGCTTTGGTTGCCAAACATGCTGCTTTTTGTTTGGTGAAAAAATATTAAGGCATTCAAAAGTTATGGCACTTTTAAGTTCCCATAATGAGGAAAATTTATATGTATATCTTGCAATCAAAGAATGGGGGTTCTGGCCATCTCGTCCCACCTGATGGTCAAAGAATTTGCAGCCTTGCTGTTCAAGAATCTTTGTTTGTAAGGAATTTCAAAAATTCTTTGACTGCAAGGTCCGCCATCTTGTTTTCAGTTTCCGATCGCACAAACACAAATATCTCGGCTCGAGGGTCACTTCTGAAGTAAAACTTTGATGGGTTTTACTGAGGTGACCCCGATCCATCAAGCCATGGCTTTGGTTTCATCAAAATTGGTCCAAAAATAGAGTTATTAGCTTTTAAATTCTTCGTTTGCGGCTCGCTAATGATCTTTGATCACGAGCCGACAAATTCTTTGATCGCGAGAATCTTTGATTTAGATCGTGCATCGTGAGCGAGGGATGAGATGGACAGATTTAAAAATAGTATTTTGTAGCCCAGGGGTACCCTAGACTGTTCCATTTAGGTGGATTTTGCCTAGGGGCTTCATTGTGCCCCATCCGCATACCCCAAATAATGTACAAACTATCCCTGGTAGTCTAGTGGCCCCCCATCACAATAAAATATTAACATCCCTGGTAGTCTAGTGGCCCCCCAATAAAATATATTATCCATGTAGTGCCCTGGTAGTCTAGTGCCCCCACCCCCTGTATTTTTTAACATCTCTGGTAGTCTAGTGGCCCCCCCGAGCTGTATTGTATTATTATAAATAAATGT
Organism: Neoceratodus forsteri; assembly: GCA_016271365.2. Classification (NCBI taxonomy): domain Eukaryota; kingdom Metazoa; phylum Chordata; order Ceratodontiformes; family Ceratodontidae; genus Neoceratodus; species Neoceratodus forsteri. The sequence goes on along the minus strand of CM057455.1, from coordinate 1,173,498,639 downwards.
TTATATCCCTGGTAGTCTATCAGTCCTCCCCAGCATAATGAAATAAACAATTATTTGTATTACCTGGTAGTCTAGTGGCACCCCACCCATCCATCCATGCCAGCCCTTCCAGCACCCACACCCTTCGCCAGCCGGCAACTGGCACAGCCCACCTCTCACCTCCACGGCCAACCACCGACTGTCTGCATTACAAGCAGTAATGCAAAGAGGCGATATGAAAATATTTCTGATATATGTCAATATTTTATTGTGATGGGGGGTGCCACTAGACTACCAGAGATAGTTTGTACATTATTTTGGGTATGCAGATGGAGCACAACGAAGCCCCCTGAGCAAAACCCACCTTAATTTAACAGTCTAGGGCACCCCTGGGCTCCACAAATTTATTTAGAAATCTGGCCATCTCATACCTTGCTCTTTATTCATGAGTGAGCAATTTCTTTGATTGCGAGCATGCAAATACTTTGAACGCGAGATTCTTTGATCATGATCATGCATCGCAAGTGAGGGACGAGATGGCCAGATGAAAAAATCTATTTTCTGAGTCTAGGGGTGTGCTATGAAGAGAAATGAGGGTGGGTTTTACTCAGGGGGCTTCGTCCTGATGAACCATGGTGGTGATTTACTGCAATTCTGTTTATTTTTTGAATTTGAAGAGTTTTAATTCTTAGATCGTGACCCTGCAAATTCTTTGATCGCGAGATTCTTTGATCGCGATTGTGCATCATGAGTGAGGCATGAGATGGTCCAATTAAAAAATCAATTTTCTCAGCCCAGGGGTGTCGTAGGAAGTCAAATGAGGGTGGGTTTTACTCAGGGGGGGCTTCGTTCTGTCAAACCATGGTGGTGGTTTACCGCAATTCCTTCAATTATTTGATGTATGAGGTTTTTAAATCTTTGTTCATGAGCCTGCAAATTCTTTGATCATGAGCCTGCAAATTCTTTGATCGTGAGATTCTTTGATCGCCATCTTTGATCGTGAGGGAGGGACAAGATGGCCAGATTTTTTATAATGGAATAGATAGGGACATTTTTGTAATTTTTTATATTGAATATCTTGGAAACGGTTAGGTCTTTTTACTTGAAATTTGGAGGGTGTTTACGGCATGCCCTGTAGATGTGAATAATGGTGTTTACCTGTCAGAGAAAATTTATTTTGCAGAAATATTGCGTGATGCACTTTACGTGTTGCAGACAGTGTTTTGCTTGTGGTGGTGGCTTGAAATTGATAGGATACCTAGTCTTAGTGTCATGGATGTGGTTTTCAGTCATTGTGTGTGTTAAATGTCAACAGGTGTGGAACTGTGCCAGTCTGACGAATGAAAATCTCATAGGTTAAAATGTTATATCTTGGACACGGTTTGGTCTTTTCACTTGAAATTTGGTGGGTGTTGACAGCATGTCATGTGGATGAAAATTACAGTGTTTCCATATCAAAAATATTTTTTAGTGCAGATGTGGTGTGCTGCAGTTCATTGACTGTGGAAAGCATTTTGCTTGTGGTGGTGGCTTGAAATTGATAGGATACCTAGCCTTAGTGTCATGGATGTAGTTTTCAGTTGTTGTGTGTGTTAAATGTCAACAGGTGCAGAACTGTGCCACTCTGATGAATGAACATTTCAAATTTTGATATGTCATATCTTGGACACGGTTTGGTCTTTTTACTTGAAATTTGGAGGGTGTTGACGGCATGTCCTGTAGATGTTAATAGAGGTGTGTAGGTGTCAGACAATATATTTTTTGTGGACATATTGTGTGGCGCAGTTTACATTTTGTGGACAGGGTTTTCTATTGTTCTACTAGATTAACATTTGTTAGATGGCTGGCCTTGCTGTTGTGAAAGTACTTTTTAGTCATTGGGTGTGTAATGTGGCTTGACACTTGCAAGTTGGTGGGCGCTCCCACCAACTTGCACAACTTTCTACTTTTCTATTCTTTCTTAAAAAGTAAGGAAATTCTAAGCAAAAAGCTTTGTTAATGCATCAGTTTGGGTTCTTCTACAGTGAAAAAGTGAGAAAATTAGACTTTAGGGTTTCCCACCCTTGCACCCCACCCAGCCCACCACCAACAGGCATCGGGGTGTGCATTGGGGTCCTTGGCTCTAACTCTCACCCCATTATCCTACACTGCACCTCCTGAGCTTGTTTACACATGGGATGGGGTGAAAGTTTGGCCCAAGGACCCAACACACATCCCAATGCCTGTTGGTGAGAGGCTGGCTGTGGTGGGGGCAAGGGTGGGAACCCTAAAATCAAATTTCCTCACTTTTTTCACTGTAGAAGAACCCCAACTGATGCATTAATGAAGTTTTTTGCATATACTATATATATATATATATATATATATATATATATAGTCTCTATAATCCAACTTAAAGAAATGATGAACTCACCAAATGCTTTTGAGTTGAAAAACTAAAATATGCCTTATTTCTGGAAGAGAAAGCCAATAATCTTTTTAATTTATTCAACAAGTTTTAAATATGAGGATTAAATGTTAATTGGTAATCTAAAAATATTCCCAAGTATTTTTGTATGTGTCAGCTCTACTTATTTCTGTGCTGTCCATTGATTTTGTAAACAATTTAGGCATATCTGCTCACTTCTTGTTATTAAATAACATCCACTAGGTTTTCTTAAGATTAAGCAACAACCTTAATTTCATAAGTGCCTTCTGTATATTGATGAAATCTGTTTGAAATATATTAATTGCTACATTAACTTCTTTATGTTGCATATACAGAATTGTGTCATCAGCGTATAAAAATAAGTTAGTAGAACAGGAACTATAGTTTGGTAGATTATTTGTGTAAATCAAAACAAGAGGGCTCAACACTGACCCCTGAGGAACCCCTTATTGACTATAGCCATATCTGAGCTATGCTCTCCTATCCTTACACACTGCTGCTGAGAAAACAGGTAAGAAAAGAACCATAATAAGGTGTTCATTCCAAAGCCTGAATCTTTAAGTCTATTTAATAATTAAGCAATATACCACAACAGGGTGTGGGAGATGCTAGGATTTACCAATGCTTGGTGTGGTTTGGTCATGAGACTGCAGGGTGAGTGAGTAAACTACACCAGAAGTGGGTAAATCCCAGCATCACCCACACCTTGGAGGGATATATTGTGATTATACAATGTTCCCCTTCACTTAAAAAAGAAAATAAATATACAGTTTTTTTTTTTAGTTTACATAATTTTTATTTGAATGTATTGTTGCGTGAAAAAAATTGTTCTCTGTTGCCAGGTAGAATATCACCCCACCCCATTTTTTTTGTTCTCCCCCTCCCCTGTAACTGTCATTCTTATGTTTAGAGGACCATAGAGATACCAGGCTTCAGTTTTAATTTTTTTTTAACAGACAGGATGACATTTCTTACAAGATCTTTACAGAATGCACTGCAAGTAGCAAGGTTGCCTTTATGTGTTTCTAGGTTTGGGTATCTTTAGCGGTTCCAGTTTTCAAGTGGCTTTTGCGATTGGGAGGATGTGACAGTTTTGGTCAGCAGATTTTTTTGTTTTCATCCTGAACTTATTTAGGTCATTTGTGAGTGGATTTGCTAGCTGTGAGGTGATGGTGTGGTGGGGATGCAGAAAGACAACCCAGAGCAGTAAACATCTGTATAGAGGTAAGGCAGGTGCACCTCATGAGTTCTCACAGAGGAAAGATTAAAAAAATACTTTTTTTGTTGTATGTACAGTGGGTTTGGTGACTGTTGTGATCAGTAGCTTTAAAAAATGTAGTCCATTTTGTGATCTTGTCACTGTTTACCAATAGACAACATGGCGGCTTTTTTGTTTGATTTGTTGTGGTCAGAGTGATTTAAAGTAAGGGGCATTCCATATGTGGCTGGCTGGCACTTTTAGCCATTGCTCATACCAGGATTTATAATGAGTAAATTGTGCCAGCCAGCCAATCAGAACACAGGATTGTTCAAGACATTGTATAATATATTATGTTCTACAGTGTCAAATGTTTTTGTCAAATCAAGGAAGATTGCTGGGAAAACCAATCCCTTTTCAGATTATGTACAAAAATATCATTGGTTGCCCTGGACGCTACAATTTAGGTCAACAGCATTGATGATGCTACCCATAAAGCCAATATCCATTTATTTGCAGATGACACAGTACTCTACCTAAGTCATTCCATGCCTGAAGATGTGTGCAGAGACCTTCAAACCAAATTCAATCTGTTGCAGAGCCAGCTTCTAAACAAAAAGCTCCTCCTTAATACAAAAAAAAAAACAAAGGCAATGATGTTTTCTCCATTTGTTCATGCACCAAACCCAGCCTGTACTGAAACTATACTGCAGATTACTACACTGCTGGGTGAAAAACTGGAATTTGTCATGAAATTTAAATATCTGGGAGTTTGACTCGACCATAGACTCTCCTACCTTGACCATATTGAGGATTTATTAAAAAAATTAAGGCAAATGTTAAGACTTTTCTTTAGGATCAAATGTTTCCTCATGACTGATGCTAAACAGAGGTTGGTCCAAGCAACATTTCTCTCACTGTTGGACTATGCAGACTTCTTTTATAATCAGGGCCCAGCTTCTTCACTTGCTAAACTTGATACTCTTTACCACAGAGCTCTGAGATTCATAACAGATCTCTCCTTTAACACACACCCTTGCTCCTTGTATGAGGCTATGGGGTGGACCTCTCTTCAATTCAGATGGGACAGAAATGCTGCTCTGTGGTCCCTTAGGGCTATTTCTAATAATCTTCCACGATACATTAATGACTGCCTCCCTTGAAGCACTTTAGGTAAATATGCCCTGAGAAGCTACTCCTTTATTACCTTGAAAATTCCCAAAGTCAAAACGCACTTCGGTAGAGCAGCCATAAGCTTCCTACTGCCCTCTCTCTGGAATAAACTACAAAAAACCTTGCAAATCAGTTGCCCTATTAGTGTATCTTCCTTCAAGACTCTCTATTTGCATCACATTATGGAACTGTGCAACTGTTTCCATCGACCCTAGTACTCTTTCTCTTGTTTGGGTGTCCAGTTCCATCATCCCATGCATCTCCTCACTCCATTAAATTCCCTCCACCCCTCCCCCTCCCTATCATCTCTGCCAGACGAGGTATCCCTTGTCACCTCTACATCCCTCCTGTCCAGTTTATTTGTATGAGACCCTTCCTTTGTGCTCATGCAGGCTCAATTTGCAAATTGCTCAAAATGTCATATATTCCTTACTGCTATACATTTCTCTAGGTTACAATTTATAAATCTTGGTTTTTGATAAGTATATACTTTATCATGATTGTTATCGCTTTTGATATTTGTATTCATTTAGCATGAATGCTATATATACAGTATGTATCCCTCTTGTATTGTACTCGACCGTTACCAAACAGGTTCATCTTGCAAATGAGCACTGCTCAATGATGATTGCCTGGATAAATAAAGATTTGATTGATTGATTGATTGATAAGTTGTATTATAACCTTTCCTAAAGCCTGATTAATATTCTGTTAAAACACTAAATTTGAACAGATAAGAACATAACCGTTTATGAATCATTTTTTCAAATATTTTAACAATGGGTGAAAGTACAGAAATGAAATGATAACAGTCAGGGTCTGATACTTCTCTCCCTTTAAATTTTGGAATTACATAAACTGTTTTCCACTCGAGTGATATCTGTGAGGTTCTGAATTAAAAACTATACAGATAAGATAAATGCATAGCCAGTATTTGGGCTGCAGTTTTATAGAAAACAGGTTCTATTTTATTAAAGCCTGCTCCTTTTTTTTACAATGAATTTAGTAAGTTCCCTTAGTACATCCTGTTCCTTAATATCATAAAAAGTGAATAAAATCCTTTTGTTCTCCTTTGAAAAATCCATAGTGACCCTTGCCCTTGTCCATGGACAGTCTTGATCTTTCAAGAGTTTACTCAAATAGTTGTTAAAGCAAGGTGCAGGTGATGTGCTAACTCTTTTTTTTAAAAAGGGGGCATGTTTGTTTATGACATCTAACAAAGATGGTTTAAAGAATTCCCAAGCAGAGTGGGTGTCAGGACAATCATACATCAAAGACCAGTTAACCTTAGCAAGATCAGATATGTAAGCAGTAACCTATGACAGGGTATATGGGTATTGGGAATTAATCAACACCCTGGGTGTGCTTTGAGCCATGAGGATGAAGCCCGAGTGTCCTCACAGCACTCAAGATGTTGATTAATCCCCCGTAACCACACACCCTCGGGTGGGTTATTGCACTTATAACATGGGCTACAAAAGGTTAAAAAATTATATTTTATTTACTTTACAAACTGGAAAAATGTGCACTCTCACTTGGGTATCCTACCACTACTTCAAACAGTCCATGTGTATGAAAGGCCATTTTTCACTGCTGCATTCCTGGTCTGTTGCTCTATTCCCTGGTCTGGTGCCCCTGACAGCTGCCCCATAACCCTGTTGCTGCTCTCCTGTCACCACTCCCTTCTCCACCACTCCCCTTTGCTCTGGTGCCATTTTTCAGTGCTGCATCCCTGGTATGCTGCCTATTCCCCGGTCCAATGCACTCAACGGCTTTTCTGTAACCCTGTTGCTTCTGTCCTGTCACCATTGTCTTCTGTTCTGGTGCTCCTGATGGCTAGCCCAGAACCCTCTTGCTGCTATCCTATCACCGCCCCCTTTTCTATGATCCATCTGGGTTGGTGGGTAGCACCTAGTTGGTACACTGGAAGGAGCAATATGCAACTGTTGCCATGGATAGGAGCCCACATTACCTTAACCCACTCAGTTCTCCATGCTGTCACACATTGTAGACTCTGGTGCCTGCTGCCCTGTTCTGTTGTGCACTACTCCTGGCTTTATGGTAACCCGCTCCCTTCTCCACAACCTCTGTGCCAGCTCCAGCTCTCTGCTCTCACTCCCCTGAACCGACCTCCAGCTCTCTGCTTCCACTCTCCCAAACTGGGCACATTCAGGTTGCTCTGTCTTCCCCTCTCGCTGCTCCTGGTGGCCCGACCCTGCCACCTGTTGTGCGGCACCTCACTGCTCCCCCCCCCATTCATCCCAACCAGCCAGGACATAAAGAAATGTAGAGAACAGTAGTGTCCAGCAGGGTGGGAGGTGGAAAGAAACTTTCACACAGTCATCACATAGCCGTTGTCACACACTGGTACAATTCTTGGAGGTCCACAGGGGCAGTTGGCTAGGAACTCCAGAAACACTGGGGACTCCATACTGCTTCCACTCTGTCAATCACACGTCCATACCTTCCTCCTGGAGAATACTGATCACTGCCTCCCCCATGATCCATGGTAGGAGAGGGAGCAACCTGCTACTCCTGCGGTGGACACAGACTCCATTTTTTGTCTTCTGAGGGGGCAGTCCAAATACCATTACTTTTCACAACTTTAACAAGTTCCGACTACTCGCTGCATATATTTACAGCTAACGTGAGTAGGAATTTCACCTATTGTCTACTCAGTCTAGCTGTGGGAATAACAGGGATTAATGTATGCCCCTAGTGATGCTTCTGCTCCAATCATAAACATCACACATACATTAAAGCCCATGTTATAAATAAGTTTGATTGCAAAAAGTTTTAAATCTTCACATAATTACTATACAAGCAAGTGAGAATGTTTTCATATGATATCTAACACAGGGTATATAACAATTATCACTTATATCTGGGTCAAATACTGCTTAAACATAATTATGTGGGGTGGTAGACACGTTAAAATCAAACCCAATAAAGAGTGCCTGTCACTACAGGACTTGTGAGGTCTAGTTGGGGAGGTAACAATTTGTGTCAAATTCAGAGCTGAGAACGGATTAAGTAAAGCAGTAGAAGGGTGTAATATATCCCATTTCTAATCTCCAATTAGTAAAAGTTCATGTCCAATAAATGGGGCTATTAGTGAACCCAGGAGCTGTATAGAATCCTGAAAAGCTGATGGAGGTCTATGGCATGCCACCAAATAAAAACTAATGTTTTGTGAGCCAGTAATTTGTACTATTAATATACCCATCAGTTTTGGGATCTATTAATTGAATCTGCCTCACGGAATTATCCTTCAAGTAGAATGCTACCCCTTCCCCTTTACAAGTTCTAGCCTGCCTAAATATATTATAGCTACCAATATCAGTATTTAAAATCTTATAGTTTATCCTTGTTATGTTGCCTGCACGCATGTACAAGAAACATAGTGCCATCATCCGAGTTTTCGGAGGTGTGTCAGCCCGTCTTCCAATGCAGTCAGTGTGTTTGCAGGCACGGCCCCAGTTCCCCAATCACTGCTGCAGCTGTCTATGACAAGCTGAAAATACAGTGGCATACAGTTGAAAGGGAGAGCTCCGGCAGTGACAGAGCTCTCCCCCCACACTGCAACGTCGCATCACCTTGCGCACACTCGTGCTCATGCGCCTTCCCCTCACTGTCACGGCCGGGCAGGGTGCCCAATCCCCGTCGGCTCCATGCCCAAAGCATCCAGATGCCACGCTGGAGCCCACCCCAGCATGGCAAAATGTTTTATGGCCGAAGGGGTGCCCAATCCCCGTCGGCTCACTGTCTCCCCAGTACAGGGTGCCACGCTGGGGCCCACCCCAGTGTGGCAACAGATGCCATGGTTGACAGGGGTGCCCAATCCCCCATCGGCTCCCCCCCACAGCCATCCTTCTGCCATGCTGGGGCCCACCCCAGCATGGCAAATATCCTCTTCATCATTTAAAAAAAAAAACTGTAAAGAAAAACAGTCCCACACAGTCTCCTGCCCCCCAACCCGCACCCACCACTGCACCCTGCCTCCCACACCCCCTCAACCCATGCGCCCCTCCGGTCGGTAGCGATGATCTTGATTGGACCGGAACACGTCTGCATTCTTCAAAGCCGACGCGAACTGAGGAAATGCCGGTAAGCTGTATAATGGGATAGATAGGGTTTTCAACTTTTGTTGCATATCTCAGGCATTTTTTCGAATTTTGCGCAAATTTTCAACATGGGGTTTTGGGACCCCTCCTCATGAATTCTTGCACTGTCATGGCATTACTCCGGGCCCGAAGGGTGATTTTGCAACCACTCGTGAAATCACCTTTCCAGAATGATTAACAAAACGACACTGCCAGTGTTCATAGGTGGGCTCTCAAAAAGCCTATTTTAAAATTTGGTGGATCATTCTAAAATGACACTGTTTAGCAGTCGTTGTGCAGTTCCTATGCACGCTTTCGAAAGTTCGCGAATTTTCAATATTTTCAATCCAGATTTTCAACATTGCCATTTTACCACCTTCTTATGAGCAGTACAGCTGTCATTTCACATCCACCAAATGTGTTTCCGCCCGTAGCGCACAATGGTGCGGTCGGTGTGCAAAATCAATGTATGGGACATTAAGAAAATCACAGTGACACTGTTCATGAGCAGAGGTCTTAAAATGCTATGTTGAAAATTTGGTGAAAAATTCCTAAAAATGACTGTTTTACAAGTGCATTAACGCAGTTCTATACTGCAGCTAAGTAAGTTGTAATTTTCAATATTTGCACTCCAATGACTTCCAAATTCCTAAACAGCATATAGAAGCAAGCAACATTCGGCATTGACAAATGCTTGTTTTTTGATAACACAAAAATATCAGTGTTGGTATTATTTATCCATGTTTTTATATGATCCAATTTAGGCACAAGACTCCTGACATTTAAATATATAAATAGAATATAGAATTTGGCCCACCCAGTCTGCCAAGTTTGTCCCTGCCTATACTGCTCCTTCAATATGTAGGAGGGGAGTACTTTTCAGAAGAGAAGGTGCACCAAGGCAAGAGGGCATGTAATGAAACTGGAAGAGGGGAATTTAGGAGGGATGTGAGGAAGTACTTCTTCACAGAAAGAGTGATTGACACTGGGAACAGTCTTCTAGCAGAGGTGGTAAGAGTAAAAACAATGGAGGCTTCTAGCATGCATGGGATAAGCAAAAAGGAATCTTGGTAGGAATGTATGTGTGTGTAGGGGGTGAGTAGCTGGAGATCAGGTAGTATCTGTGATGTCAGTATAGGCAGGGATAAACTGGGCAGACTGGGTGGGCCAAATTCTATGTTGCTATGTTTCTATCACTCAACATGTTAACAGTTGTTGTTTGTCTTAGAGTATTCATTTTATTTCATTTAATTTAAACCTCTGACCATTCATAAAGCCCCAACATTTCATCTCAGCAATAGAGGCTTTTTTCAAGGGATGTGGTCCCAGTGGATTAAAAACTAAATACTGTTACTATCTTGTTTTGGATAGCGTGGCAAGCTAACACAATCGCAAATTGTGCATACATTTCAGTTGTATTACAGAAGTGTTGTTTGTTAACTCACCATTTAGCAAATGCTTACCTCTCTCAACTCCTTTATGGGGATTCAAAATAGCACTGACACCATTGTAGCTCAGCCATGCTGCCTGGCATCTTTACCCCTGCTTCTTTATGCTCCCCATCTCTGACATCAGATGTTGGCATCAGTGATGCTGTGTAATGATGTCATGATGTAGCTGACATCATGATGTCATATGCTCTGCCTCATATGCTCATGGTGCATCAATAGACAGGTCTGGGCCTACTAAGCTTGGTATGCTAGAGATAACCCCTTGGATCAAAAATGCCAACATACTTTTTGAAATAAAGTAGATCAGCAGCTTCTCAGTTAAACAATTTACAATATACAGTGGATTTTAGAAAATGAGTGCAGTATTACATTATAAGGTACAGTCAATTCTTGATGTATGCACGTGCTTGGGACATCCCATTTTTGTGCATAAATCTGAAAATGCAAACAACCAAAATTGTATTGAAATTGATGGAGCCACTCAGTATAAAATACTTTCTCACTTACTGCTCCTGTTTTTCTTTCTTGAATTTCTCAGACATAGAAACATAGAAACATAGAAACATAGAATTTGACGGCAGATAAGGACCGCTTGGCCCACCCAGTCTGCCCATTTCCCTACCTACTGGATAAGCTGCAGATCCTAGTTAACCAGCAGCCTACTTCTTCCTACCCCCACCCCCCAGAACTGCCTTATGACTATCCCATGCATGCTTGAATTCCACCACTGATTTTGACTCCACAACCTCCTCCGGAAGGCCGTTCCATGCATCCACAACCCTCTCTGTGAAAAAATACTTCCTTAAATTACCTCTGAGCGCCCCATCTTCAAATTGTGCCCTCTTGTTATTGCACACCTCTTTTTTTGAAAGATGCTACCCTCTTGGACTTTGTTGATTCCCTTGAGGTACTTGAAAGTTTCTATCATGTCCCCCTCTCCCTCCTTTCCTCAAGGCTATACATATTAAGCTCCTTAAGTCTCTCTTCATATGTCTTCCGGTGCAGACCCTGCACCATTTTAGTTGCCCTCCTCTGGACAGCTTCCATCTTGTCTATGTATTTGCGGAGATTGGGTCTCCTGAACTGCACACAGTACTCCAGATGGGGTCTCACCAGCTGTCTGTACAGAGGGATAATAACTTCCTGTTTTCTACTGGTGATGCCTCTCCCTATGCATCCCAGTATACCCCCAACCCTCCTTGCTGCCCTCTCACATTGCTTGCCCATCTTTAGGTCATCTGATATGACTACCCCAGGTCCCTCTCCATTTTGTTGTTGTTAGTATCTCACCCCCATTGTGTACTTTTCCCTGGGTTTTGTTTCCCAGGTGCATTACCTTGCACTTCTTAGCATTGAATCTAAGCTGCCATACATTTGACCATTCCTCTAACCTTGCCAAGTCCTTCTCATCCTTTCCACCCCACCCTGTGCATCAACTCTGTTGCAGATCTTAGTGTCATCTGCAAAGAGACATACTTTTCCTTCCAGTCCTTCTGCAATGTAAAGCATAAAGACATTGAAGAGGACAGTCCTAATACTGAACCCTCACGGTGCCCACTAGTAACCCTCCTTTCTTCTGAGTGGACTCCATTTACTATTACTCTCTGTGTTCTATTCTCCAGCCAATTCTTTACCCAGGCTGTCATCTTGGGACCCACTCCCAGGCTGGCTAACTTGTATAGTAATCTTTTGTGTGGGACTGTGTCAAATGCCTTGCTAAAGTCTAGGTAGGCCATGTCCACAGCCCCTCCCTGATCTACTACTTTTGTCACCCAGTCAAAGAAATCTATCAGATTAGTCTGGCATGACCTTCCCGCTGTGGATCCATGCTGCCTAGGGTCCTGTGCCCCTCTGGCCTCTAGATACTCGACAATTCTTTCCTTTAGAAGTGATTCCATCATTTTCCCTATCACTGAGGTTGAACTAACAGGTCTATAGTTTCCTGCTTCTGCCTTGCTCCCACTTTTGTGAGGGGAATCATATCTGCCCTCCTCCAGTCCTCGGGTACCACCCCATCCTCCATGATTTGTTAAAAGGGTAGTCAGTGGTGTCACTAGTTCTACCCTTAGTTCTTTTAAATTCTGGGATGAATCCCATCAGGCCCCATTGCTTTGTCCACCTTCAGTTTTAAGAGTTCTTTCAGAACCCTTTCTTCTGTAAATGGACGGTATCAACTTCTGTATCCAAGATTACTACTGTTTGTTTTATGTACCTCCCCTCATCCTTTGTAAATACTGAGCAAAAATATTTGTTTAGTATCTCTGCCTTTTCACAGTCTCCCTCTGCCCACCTCCTCCCTTTATTAAGCCTCACTATCCCTCCCTTGGTCTTCCTTCGCTCCCTGATGTACCTATAAAGGTTTATCCCCTTCTTAACTAGGTTGGCTATTTTTTCCTCGGTTTGGGCCTTTGCTGTTCTGACTGCCTTCCCAGCCTCCTTTTGCTTTAACTGATACAGTTCTCTGTCCTGCTCCTTCTGCGATTCCTTGTACTTCCTGAATGCTTTCTTTTTCTCTTGAACCTTCACTGCCACTTCCTTTGAGAACCATAGTGGTTTCTTACATCGCCTTGTTTTGTTTATTTGCTTCACAAAGGCTCGTTACCTCTGTGATGGCAGTTTTTATTATTCCCCATTGTTCTTCCACCCCTCCTTCCTGCCCATTTGCTAGTGCATTCCTTAGGCACTCACCCATTTAGCAAAGTCAGCCCTCCTAAAGTCCAGTACTTTTGCCTTTGTATGGCTTGACTCTATTGCTGTGTTTATTGTGAACTATACTCCGATGGTCGCTAGTTCCCAGATGGCTACCCACTCTACATCTGTAATCCACTCTCATCTCCATTTGAGAGAATCAAGTCTAATATTGCTCCCTCTCAGTGGGCTCCAGTACTAGTTGTCTAAGGCATGCCCCTGTAGGGCATCTAGAATAACTGTACTCTTGAGTGGCAGCTGCAACTGCACTCAGTTAACATCTGGCATATTCAGATCACCCATCAGCAATATCTCCCTTTTTCTGCCATTCTAAGTATACTTTCTATCATTTCCCTGTCCATTTCCTCCCCTGAGAAGAGGTCTGTATATAACCCATGTGCGTATTGTGGTGCCATTGTCTGTCTCCAAATTTCCCACAGTGCTTCTTCTCCTCCCTGTTTACCCTTTTGTTCTGTTGCTTTTATTCCTTCCCTTATGTAAAGAACTACTCCTCCTCCTCTTTTACCCTCCCTGTCCCTCCTGTAGACAGTGTATCCTGGTATGTTTATGTCCCAGCCATGGTTTTGTGAGCTCTGAGGAAGGCTTGCGCCGAAACGTCAGCTGATTCCCGTGCGTCATCACGCATGTGGGCTGGTCTGCTCGGCTGCTCCGGTCAATGTAATCAACATGCTTCGTTTGTGACATTAAGTTTTATATATTTCTTATTTCTACCCGGTATTAGTCGCTGCACCTCGTATGTTGCTGTGTGAAAATGAACTGTGAATAAAATTTGAAGATATGGTAAGCTGTGCCATTTATACTTCAATCTACACAAGTGTTTTCGGTCTGTGCATTCGGTTTGGCGTTTGTTCAAGCGCGTTGGTTTGGCAATTGTTTTCTGTGTCCGTTTTGCACCAGGTCAAATTGTTCTCAATTTTGAGTGAACTTTGAGCACCTCGAAGTTTGTGTTGTTTCATGGTTTTGTGTGTACCATGTTTCTGTGACTGCCACAATATCCAGATGTTCTTCCTCCATCAAGGCCACTAATTCAGGAAGCTTGTTACCCAGACTACGGGCATTAGTACTCATTGCTCTCCATTTTTTGATGGCTTTACCTTCTGTTTCAGCATCCCCCACTGACCGTTCTACCTCAGTCTTTTTCTCATTTAGTACCCTGTTTTGTACGGAGAGGCTGGGATTTTCCTGCTGCTTGTCAGTGCCCCCCCTTTGACTAGTGTAAAAGCTTGCCAATGAAGCATTTAAACCAATTGCTCAAAAGACTTGTTCCCTTCCTGGACAGATGCAGACCATCCTGCCAGTATAGGCTGGTGTCCCTCCAGGTGGAACCCCAGTCCCCAATGAAGCCAAACCCCTGTGCTCCGCACCATTTTTTCAACCATTCATTAAACTGCATGGTGCCAATTGCCCTCGCCTCCCCCATGCTTTTGACAGGCAGCACCTCTGAGAAGGATACTGTGTGTGCTACTCGTCTTAGGTCCCTCCCCAACTCTGCAATGTCCTCCTGCACTGCTCTAATCTCATGATGAGCCAAGTCATTTGTCCCTAGGTGGACAATTACGTCCAGCTCGGAATCCCTTGCAGCTGTTCTCGTGATCCTGAGGATGCACTTCCTGTCCCTCCAAGCCATGGCACCAGGCAGGCACCTTACTTCATTTTTCCCAGCTCCCCCCAGTTCTATACCCTAATAATTGAGTCCCCCACCAGGAGCTGCTTCCTTTCCCTTTGGTGCCCTCTGCCTCCTTTCTGTGGGCCTCCCTTGTGACAGATATCATCAGTCTTCTCTGCGGGTGCATCCATAGGGGAGCTATGCTCCCCCAGAATGGTGTATGGATTGTGGAGTGGAACAATTGACTGGGTGTGCCTCTGTTCCACCCTCCTCAACCTCTCTGAACCCACTGTGGTCCAACTGCTGTGCTTTCTTCGCAACCTCTGAGGTAGTGGTGGTGGCGCTAGTGCTCCCTGGATGGGGGAGGTTCCCTTTCTACTGTCCAGTGTGGCCTGGGGGAAGGTTTCCTTACTACTGTCCAGTGCGGCCTGAAGACGGGCAACTTCCTCCCTCAGGGCAGATAGTTGTCTGCAAATAGGGCAGCATCTCAGCCTCCAGAAAGACTCCCGGAAGACTGCTGCCCCACAGCCATTACATTGCACTACTCCCCACATGTTTATCTAGTTTTTTTTTTTTATTGTATTGTGTGTTATTGTGTGTGTGTGTGTGTGTGTGTGCGCGCATGCGTGTGTGAAAGACTCATGTAAAACATACCAGTTCATCAAATGTTGCACACTCTGAGCTTTTTAAGCTGTTTGTTTTCTTCATCGCTGCTGGTTCTGACAGACAGGCTGCTATTGACTAAAACTTATAAATATTCAACCTCTGGCAACACAGTTAACACCTGGTCTGATTGGCATTATTAATGTATATGGATCCCCGGTCTGGAGGATAAAGTGTGAATACAACCCAAATTAGATGTGCATACAAGCACATTTTTTATCACTCAGTACATAGGACTGGAAATGTGATGTGCCATTTTTGTGCATATAACTGGAATGAGCATACTGTACATCCAACATGCTTGCAAGTGGAATACACTGTATATTAAGTTGCAGACAATGCCCTACATGGGGTTTAGGCATAAGGAAACGATGACCATGAGCACATTAATGTGCTGACCTCCCACTCATGACACTACCAAGATACTGTAACTCCATAAATACAAAAAAGTGGCATATGAAAGAATGCAAAGTGTAAATAAAAATAATAAAAAAGACATATAACAAAACAAAATCTTAGCAGAAATGTAATTTTACATTTTTTGACATTTTGATCCTGCTCATTTCCAATAGCACTGTCAGTCCCATGCGAGCTGACATGTCTATTTTGTAAACTTTCTGATAGATTCCTTTAAGACCACATGATCAGTACTGCAAAAGTTGACCAATCAGGAAGCTTACATTCTCTACTATATACTAATAGAGTTGCCACTCTGTAGGGACTCAAGTGCTGTCTCTTTTGCTCTAGTGAGGTTATTATAAATAGAGCTGATGGGGGGATTGTAGTTCTCGGTCATGATATGTATAAGTAAGAGAGTTTTCTGTGTTGACTATTTCAAACAATGCAAAACTTCCAGGTAACCCTCTGACTGAAATTGAAAACTATATTTTGAGAGTAGTTGAGGTAGCAATGAAACTAACTGGCTTGAAACTTGGACAGGAGAAGCACTAATTAAGAAAAATCCTATAACCCTTCTTTTCTATTGTCTACCAACAATCCACAAAGGACTGAATCCACCACCAGGCAGACGTTTTGTGTTTGGGCTGGAATCGGTTCTTAAGCAACTATGAGCTATGTGGACTTCTATCTACAGGAGTTCATCCCTCATCCCTTCCTATCTGAAGGATAAAGTGAATGTACTGGCATTACTACAAAACCTGATTACTGAGGGTTTACATCTCAAAGACGTTAGTATTAATGATCGTGTCAGACTTGTTTACCTCCATACCCCATTATGAAGGTGTACAAATAACAGAGGGGGTATTCAGTTTATGGAATGCCACTGATCTGCCACCTACTAATTTTCTGTTTAGCTTGGCGAGACTGGTACTTTAAAGGAATTATTTCTGGTATGAACAACAATACTATGAGCAGGTAAAAGGGACTGTGATGGGTTCACCAAAGGCCCCCTTATATGCTAACATTTACATGTACGAATTTGAGCAAAGATACATTACTGACCCAACCATTAACCTATTTCATGAAAACATAATTGAATATAAGTGTTACATAAATGACCTTCTAGTCACTTTGAAGGGTGGCGAAGACAACCTCAAAAAAATTCATGTCTACCTGAACAGTTGCAGACAGGATTTGAACTTTACTTTAGATTATGGCATTAAAAGTATATCCCATCTAGACACTGAGATTTTTAAACAACAGGGGAAACTGTATAGCAGACTAAATAGAAAACCTACTAAATGGAACATGACATTACATCAAAGCAACTACCATCAAAAATCTTTAAATAATAATGTATCATATGGACAGTTTTTAAGAGAGAATAGGAACTGCTCTGAAGCTGAGGCTTTGGAGAAACAGAAACAGGTAATTACTGAAAGATGACTGCAGAGGAGTTACCCAGAAGCAGTAGTAACTGCTGCAAAACAGATGGCTGAAACGAAAGACAGAAAAACATTAAAATACAAACATGAAAAAAGTAACTGGACAGAATTGTGCTTTCTACTTCTTTTTCTCCAGTGTTTGGAGAAATAAGAAACACAATGCACAAGTATTGGAGGGTCCTCAGGGCATCTGACAAGGGGACTAGAATTTTTTTCTCTACCACCATTGACAGTGTTAAAAAAGTGTCAAATGTTACCAGACAGTCTTGTTCACACTGAGCATATGCCACCAGACGTGAGCATACTGTAGGTGGTTTGGGGATTGGGCCCAGAATCCACAGGAAATTTTCCCTGTGTGTGTTGTTCCCAGTGACATCTTATCAGTGTCAGTGGTGCAGTAGGTAGCACGTTCAGCTCAGGGACTGGAAGACCAGAAGGTGGTAGATTCTACTACCACACCAGGTACTTGGGGTAATACCCATAAGTGACACTGTAGGGCAGTACGAGGGGGGTGCTGCACTGTTGAGGTGCCGTCCTTCAGATAAGATGTTAAACCAAGGACCCTTCTGCTCATCTCTGGTCACTGTCCAGGTGGAAGTAAAAAATCCAATGGTACTTACCGAAGAAGAACAGGGGAATTGTTTTTATTAAAATAAACGAGCAAAAGTAATACAATCAAACATTATCACAAAAACAAAAGAAAATCAACAATAGTACTAAGGACAATCCCCAAAAAGTAATTCAAAAACAGAAACTAAAATTTATAAGAATTATAACACTTAGTCAGCATTGTGTGGATTTGTTCAGTAGTTTGACCATTCGGTATTTTCCATGAGCAAATCCCACCATAATATCTTATTTGGGTATCCAGTGGGGGGCCATCCCAACTGGGTAATCTTTATACCCAATTGGATGTGGTTATTTGGGAAAATATTTACTAATCCTTAGTATGCCATAATCATGTCCTTGACAATTTTGTAAACTGTGAGTGCCTTGGATGTCTCTTGTCTTAGTCTGAGGGAATCCCAGTTTAGTGTTTGAGCAGTGCATAATGGTGGGGTGCTGTATGGGCATCTAAGGATGAATCTTGTCATTTTGTGATATGTTGTGTCCAGTTTCTCCAGCAGCTGATTGCTTGTGTGCTGCCTGGTAGGTTATTTTGCAGTACTTCAGAATGGGCAGCAGCAGCAGCTGGGTAACTAGTGTCAATCTTGCTTTTTATATTGATTGCGCGCATGCTCAAGAAACATGCTGCATCAGCTTTCTCCACAAGCAGGTTGTGGAGGCGTGGCACAGTTGTGCCCAATGCCCCCATAGCCTGCAAAGGCTTGTCCCCCATCCCACAATGCCGTGGCACACTGTTGCTGACACTAGTTCAGCCAGGGTGCCATAACCTTCTAAAAAATCAGCCGCTGCAATCAGGGACCCCCTCATCATTGCAACATTAGCCATCCACTGCAACGAGGGAGTGATCTGTCACTGCAGGGTGGGATGTAGGATCCCTGATATTGTTTGTGAACATGTCGGTGGCTTGCCGTGTATTCACAAGCAATATTTACCCCCTGTTTATTTGCCGATGGGGGAGCCCACTCCCCATCGGCATAATGTAACTCCCCCCAATTTTACTGTCTGCCAACGGGGTGCCCAATCCCCGTCGGCAGAAAGGAATCCCCCCTTTTGTTGTTTGCTGACGAGGGTACCCAATCCCAGTCAGCAGAAAAGAATTCCCTGCCCTTTTGTTGTTTGTCAGTGGTGGTGCCCAATCCCCCATCGACTACAGCTGCCCCCTCAAAAACAAGACTCCGGTGGCATGCTGGGAGCCCACCCCAGCATTCTACATGCCCCTTTTGTTGTTTGCCGATGGGGGTGCCCAATCCCCCATCGGCTACAGCTGCCCCCCCAAAGCAAGACTCCTGTGGCATGCTGGGAGCCCACCCCAGTGTGCCACATGCCCCTGTAAAGATAAAACGGTCCCGCAACATTTTTTTCTCTTTTTTACCTGAAAAAAGGAAACGGTCCTCATAGTCTCCCTGCACCCTCCCACAACCTGCACCCACCCACTGCGCACCCTGCCTCCCACACCCCCTCACCCCATACTTATCTCCGGAGCTCGGCGCGACGATCTTGATCGTGGACCGGGAACACGTCTGCACTCTTCAAAGCAAACCGCAAACTGAGGAAATGCTGGTAAGCAGTATAATGTAATAAATAGGGTTTTTTCAACTTTAGTGCATATCTTGGGCATTCTTGGGAATTTTTTCACCAAATTTTCAACATGGGGTTTTTGGGACCCCTCCTCATGAATTCTTGAACTGTCATGGCATTAAATCAGCCCCAAAAGGTGGTTTCGCGGTCACCGTGTGGAATCACCCTTGAGGCATATTAATGAAATGACAGTGCCAGTGTTCATGAGGTGGGCTCTCAAAAAGCTTATGTTGCAAATTTGGTGGAAAAAATCCAAAAAATTACTGTTTTACAAGCATGCATTGCGTAGTTGCTATGTACGCTCGTAACTTCATGAATTGATAATATTTTCATGCCAGATTTTCAACATTGCTATTTTGTCACACCTCCTTGTGAGCAGTATAGATGTCATTGTTCACATCCTGGCCGAAATGTGTTTTCACACTTCCGGCGCAGAATAGCGTGGTCACTGTGGAAAATCAGTGTTCAGGACAGATTAAGAAAATGACAGTGACACTGTCCATGAGTAGAAGTCCTAAAATGCCTATGTTGAAAATTTGGTAATGATACTCCATAAAATGACTGTGTTACAAGTGTGCATTGCACAGTTGACACGCACGCTCATAACTTCGCGAATGTATAATATTTTCACTCCAAATTTTCAACATTGCCATTTTTCCAGACCTGCTTATGAACAGTGCAGCTGATATTTTTCCCATCCTGGCTGAAATGTGTTTTCGCACTTCCAGCGCAGAATAGAGCGGTCATGGTAGGAAATCACTGTTCAGGACTGATTAAGAAAATGACAATGATACTGTTCATGAGCAGAGGTCCTAAAATGCCTGTGTTGAAAATTTGGTGATGATAGCCCATCAATTGACTGTGTTACAAGTGTGTGTTGTGCACTTTCCATGCACCCTTGTAACTTTGCAGATTTGTAATATTGTCACACCAGATTTTCAACAGTGCCATTTTTTCACACCTTCTTATAAGCAGTACAGCTGTCATTTTTCACATCCTGACCGAAATGTGTTTTCTCAGTTCCAGCGCAGAATAACGTGGTCACTGTGGGAAGTCATTGTTCGGGACAGATTAAGAAAATGACAGTAGCACTGTTCATGAGCAGAGGTCCTAAAATCCCTATGTTGAAAATTTGGTGACAAAACTCCATAACATGACTGTGTTACAAGCGTGTGTTGAACTGTTTCCACGCACCCTTGTAACTTTGCAAATTTGTAATACTGTCACGCCACATTTTCAACAGTGGCATTTTTTCACAACTCCTTATGAACACTACAGCTGTCATTTTTCACATCCTGGCTAAAATATGTTTTTGCACTCTTGCTGGACAATAGCACGGTCACTCTGGGAAATCAGTGTTTGGGACAGATTAAGATCGACCGAGTGAGGGGGGGAGAGACCAAGCTCAACTGAGCTTTGTTGGGACTGCTGTGGATATGTTTGTGGGCAGACAAAGGCCCCAACACAAGAACCCAGTACAAAAGGGCAGCCTGCAGCACTGGGAGAAACAGAACGAGAGAGTGAGTGAGGGGAGGGGAGTGAGCGAACTCACTGAAGCGCTGTCAGGACTGTTGCGGATTTCTTTATGGGCAGAAAAAGGTGTCAATACAAGCAGGGGCCCAGTACAAAAGGCAGTGGTGGGAGAAACAGTAAGAGAGAGTGAGACAAGGGGACTTAGTGAGCTCAACTGAGCTCTATCAGGACTGCTGGGATTCTTTGTGGGCAGAAAAAGGGGCCAATGCAGGCAGAAGCCCCATACAAAAGGGCAGCTTGCAGCACCAGGACAAACAGAATGAGAGATGAGACAGAGAGACTGAGCAACCTGAACGGAGCTCTGTCGGAACAGCTGCAGATTTCTTTGTGGACAGACAATGCAGCCAGGAGCCCCATACAACAGCGCAGTCTGCGGCGCCAAGAGAAACAGAATGAGCTAGTGACAGAGCGGTAGTGAGCAAGCTCAACAGAGCTCAAGTTTGACTGCTGCAGATTTCTTTGTGGGCAGAAAATGTGGCAACGCGGGCAGGAGTCCAGTACAAAAGGCCAGCTTGCAGCGCTGGCAGAAACGGAATGCAAGAGTAACAGAGGGGGAGTGAGCGACCTCAGTGGAGCTGTGTCAGGACTGCTTCAGATTTCTTTCTGGCCAGAAAAAGCCGCCAATGCAGGCAGGAGCCCAGTACAAAAGGGCAGCCTGCAATGCCAGGAGACACAGAACGAGCGAGTGAGGGAGAGGGAGTCACTGAGCTCAATGGGGCTCTGTTGGGACTGCTGCAGATTTGTTTGTGGGCAGAAAAAGGCAGCAATGCATGCAGGGGCCCAGTAATGCATGCAGGGGCCCAGTACAAAAGGGCAGACAGTAGTGGCAGGAAACCCAGAATGAGTGAGTGAGCTCAACAGAGCTGTATTGTAACTGCTGCAAATTTCTTTGTGGGCATAAAAAGGCAGCAATGCAGGCAGGAGCCCAGTAGAAAAGGGCAGCCTGCAGCGCCGGCAGAACAGAATGAGCGAGTGAGAGAAGCGGAGTGAGCGAGCTCAACGCAGCTTTGTCGGGACTGCTGCAGATTTCTTTGTGGGCAGAAAAAGGTGCCAACAGAGGCAGGAGCCCAGTGCAAAAGGGTAGCCTGCAGTGCCAGGAGAACCAGACTGAGTGAGTGAGATAGGGGGAGTGAGTGACCTCAACGGAGCTCTGTCGGGACAGCTGTGGATTCCTTTGTGGCTAGAACAAGCCAACAACACAGGCAGAAGCCCAGTACAAAAGGGCAGTCTGCAGCACCAGGAGAAACAGAATGAGCGAGAGAGGGGGAGTGAGCCATTTCAGTGGAGCTCTGTTGGGACAGCTGCGGATTTCTTCCTCAGCAGAACAAGGTACCAACGCAGGTAGTAGCCCAGTACAAAAGAGCAGCCTGCAGCACCGGGACAAACAGACTGAGCCAGTGACAGAGGGCCACTGAGTGAGCTCAACTGACCAACGCAATCAACATTCGGCATTGACAAATGCTTGTTATGGTATGGTGTAAGCATTTCAGCAGAAGGCTCCCAGTCTGGCATTCACTTTTTTGATAGTGAATTTTAATGTGTGTCTTGGAACTTAAAGTGTTGTCTATGACTATTCCCAGCTATTTGTAGTTTTTTGTTTCTTTATGTGTGGTTCATAGCTCCATGCTTATGCTTCATGCTGCAGTTTAATGTAAGTTGTGCTTGGATACAGATGCAAACAGAAGTAGGACAATGCTGCCATAGTGTTAGCTGTAGGACTTGATAAGTGCTTAGGTACTTCAGTAGATCTGAGTAAGTCAATAGTTACAATGTCTGTAGACTGAATAGTATATGATGGTGCTTAACTGTTTAAGCTGGTGAGTAAGTCGATAAGACTTGATGTTTTGGCTTTACTCTGTATCCCACAGTAGGAAGGCTGCTTAGTCGAGTATGAAGATATTCCCCCGGTGGGATAAGAGCACCGGAAAAGGAGGAGGTGTAAGGGGAGGATGGAGGGTGAGTGCAACTCGCTCTAAGCAGAGCACCTGTAGTAGACTGGTTTAAGTAGTGAGTGGGGGAGGAGCTCTTCCCCTTCCCCCACATAACTACAGGCAAGCCTTTACGTTATGTGTGGTTCATAGCTCAGCGCTTATGCTTCATACTGCAGTTTAATGTAAGTTGTGCTTGGATACAGAGGCCAACAGAAGTAGGACAATGCTGTCACAGTGTTAGTTGCAGGAATTGATAAGTGCTTAGGTACTTCTGTAGATTTTAGTAAGTCAATGGTTACAGTGTATGTAAACTGGATAGTATAGGATGGTGCTTAACTGTTTAAGCTGGTGAATAAGTTGATTGGACTTGATGTTTTGGCTTTACTCTGTATTCCACTGTAGGAAGGCTGCTTAGTCGAGTAGGAAGATAACCCCCCAAAAATAATAAGCATCAAACTATTATTGAATGATTATCTCCTCCAGCTCTGGAGAGTGTGGCCTGAAGAACACAGGAGAGGAAAAGCCCCCTTGGGGGGAAACCTCTGAAGAACCATGGCTACTAACCTGCCCATCCTTCTGGGCATACTAAAGGAGAGTAATCCTAAATTAAACATATTATTATTGTTGGCTAATCCTAAATCCAATAATTGTACATCCTGAATCCAATAAAAACACGGAAGCTGGAATCAGAGCCCTGATGATGAGAGTTCATCAAGAGATGTAGCACATCCTTCTAGCGAATTCCGATTCCATTAGATATCTATGTCCAGGGCAAGAATCCGATACAAGTAAAGTTCAAATCCACAGGAAGCATAAACAATCTGTAAGGGTCTAGTTGTATCAGTCAAGCAATCCAGCAGATGAAGAAATCTTTTTGAGGAGGACTTGAGCTTGAACAAATGACTCTATAATCCAGGATAGGAGGATTTGTGGTCCTGGATTCGATGGCAAGCTATGCAAGGATGAGGTTATTGGTGAAGTCAGGAAGCTATATGAAGCCTATGAAGCTGGGGGCAGTGCGGTTGGAACCTCCAGTCTTGAGCGGGGCAAGTAGATATGAGTAATTTGTGCAATAGAGCTGGAATACGAGTAGATTGAGAGCTGAAAGACTTCCAGGCCCGAATGGACGAAGCAGGTCTTGTAAGCAGGTGTGATATTCTCGATGAACCTCCAGGCCCTGAAGGTGAAGCAGGTATGTGTTAGTAATAGAAGTTTAATAGACCTCCGGGCCCCGAGGGGCCCAGGTCATTCGAAGTGCGATGCAGTGACACCTCCAGCCCCGTGGGGCAAGGCAGGTTGTAGAGCAGTGGTAAAGTGTGTAGCAGTCATCCTGAGGCCAAAGCCAAGGAAGGTAGTAGGTACGAGCACTGATTACATAAGCAAAAGTAGACCTGCACGTAGGTCAGTAGTAGTAGTAGTAGTAGTAGTAATTGACATTGACAAACCTGCATGCAATGCAGAAGTAGTATCAAAGGAGTAACTGAACAGATGGTATATGGAACTGAAGACCATCAAAGGTGTGTGAATGAGCAAGTAAGTAGAACAGCCTCCTGTCAGCTAAGCAGATATCTCTGTATGAGCGGTATGTACATAAGTTAGGAAGGAGCCATGACGAGCGGCCAGGTAACAAGTCCAAACAACCGTTGTGCTCCTGAAGGTCAAAGTATGGCAGAAAAATGTGGTGAGGGCTGAAGCGGATAAGTTGGTGCCTTAAACAGCTGTAATAAATCCCGTAGCACTGGAGTAAGTTAATGTCTTAGGCCTCAGTATCAGATGGAAGTCCACATGAAATTGGAGGATCCTTGACAAACAAAGTAGGTGCAGGCAAACAGTAATTGGGCAATAAGCTGGACAGCTCCGAATCCTCCAATCATCCGATGAAGCATGTATGAGAAGGTACAAAATGGGTGCTGCGAGCCGGGCAAGCAGGCATAGTAAATATTCGAAACTCCAGGCCCCGATGCAGGGCATGGCAGGCATGAGGTAGGAAAGTTGAGCCTCTAGGCCCTGATGCTGGGCGGGGCAAGTGGAGTAGAAGAGCTAAAGCAGTTGGGCAGCTGAATGAGCACTGAATTGCTGAGCATCATGAGCGTTGAGTGGCGACTCCCTGGCAGGGTGAATGGGTATTGGGTGCAGCAGAATGCCGGAGGCTAAGCCAAGGGGATGGTAGTAAGAATATAATGATAATTTACAGTAGTAATGAGCAATGAGGTTGGAAGCAAGCATGGACCTGCACATAGGTCAGGAAACAGCATAGAAATAAGGGGACTCACATGAGATCTGCATAACAGAGTAGCGATATAATTTGAACCACTACATCTGAAACTGCAAAACAGGCACAGAGGTTAAGGAGTGCAAGGCAGGAAATTCAGGGCTGGCGGCAATGAAGCAACTAGGCCTGTACATGGGGTAGGATGAGCGGCTGGACCACATGTAGATCAGCCAGAGGAAGGTGTAGACAGTCTCAGCTAGGCCCCATGAAGACAAGTAGTACCGTAGACCCTCACACAGAGTAGCATGGGAGTGTGAACTCTGCCAGGCGAGGCCCCAGCAGTATGGCCAAACCCATATTAGTCAGGAGGCTAGGGGGAAGTAAGCAAGTATATTGAAACTCTTGGAATATAATCCCAGATAGTCCTGTAGGTAGCAGTAAGCCTGAGGAAGCTGAAAATAGATGCCCTGAGGAGTTATAAAAGTCCAGGGGATGTTGTCCTGTAGAAGCCTCCAAGCCTGCAAAATACATGAGTTCCCACAGCTTAGGAAGCCTTACTGGAAGTGGAACCTACTGGGGTAAATGAGGATAGCCAAAGAACTAGCCCTGAGAACCAGGAGCGGGATGAGTCGTTCAAGATATATGCCCCTAAATACTTCTCCCTGAGTATCCTGGAATATGAAGGTAGCAAACAACATCAAAAACAATGAGAAATCAAGCGCCCTTGCATTAGCAAAAGCTGTAGGCAGTTGTAATTGCAGTGCAATGCTTGCAGATGGTGTTTGGTATACACCGTAGATAAAACATCTTGTCCCTAGAAATGGAATGCTAGTACAATGGCCCGACTACTATCATTCTTGTTTGTGACAGGTATGCTGAGAAAGCAAGCGCACAACAGAAAAGTCCATGAGGACGCATGGAGGAAGGAAACGCAGTCAAGCTGAAGGGAAGGTGAGGGATCTGGTAGCAGGTGCGAATGAGCACCTAAGTAGAGGCAGTCCAAGTGGTAGTACCAGCAGAGGAATGAGGATCCCCAGCTTGGCGGTGGCGGTAGATGGCTTAAGGTAAACTGGCTAAATAGACTGCGAATGCACAAGCTACGGTGGGACATGGAGTGATGGCTGCTCAGAAAATGGAAAGCTAGGAGGAGGAACCAAAACAAAGCAAAATGAGCAAGCAGCAGAAGCCGAGCAGAGAGGGGGCCGCTGAAACCATGGCCCAGTAGGGAGGTAGGAACGGGGAATCCCCAAAAGAAGGCAAAAGCAACACAGCTGACGGAGGAGGGGAGCACAAAACTGACAGGCAAATGAAACAAGGGAAGCTGGAGGGGGCAGCAGAGGCAGACAGAACGAGGAAAGAGAGCAGCCGGGCACCAGCACCTCCATACAGCAAGTGCGACTCACTCTAAGCAGAGCACCTGTAGTAGATTGGTTTAAGTAGTGTGTGGGGGAGGAGCTCTTCCCCTTCATAAATACAGGCAAGCCTTTAAATTAGTGCTGGACTCATCTAAGAGCAGTATTTTTAGCTCACACATGCCTTTAATTTTTGTACCTTTTTTATAGAAGGCCATGGACTGTTTTTTTTCCACTGAGCCCCATCTTTGCAGAGACAAATCATTTTTGAAGACTATCAAAATTCAGTTGGAGTCTCTTCTCTGTTTGGGAGAAGTATATGGCTGCAGCTATGATAACTGTTTCAGCCATGTACAGTTTTATTGTGGGGTGTTGTATGCATCCAGGAAAGTCATTAATATTGACAAAGAATAGTAGAGGGCTCAATACTGATCCCTGTGGGACCCTGCTGGATAGGATCCCCATGTCTGATATGATGTTACTCATAGCCATTGATTGCCTGCAGTTTATTAGGTAAGAGGTGAACCAGGTACAGTAGTTACTTTTTTTTTAGTCTTTGGTAACTGGGTAAGGCCAACTAAGCACAAGTCCCTGTTTTTGGGGGCAACCAGGGAGCATGGGGGAGGTTAACTGACTTGCTCAGAGTCACACAGTATGCAAGTGGCAGTTGTGGGAATCAAACCCAGGTCTGCTAGATGTACCAAGCTCATTCACAGGTCATTACTCTAGCCTCTAGGCTATATTGCCAGCTCTCCTATTTTCTTCAGTTTTCCTAGAAGGATTTTGTGGTCTACCATATTGAATGCCTTTTAGAGGTCCATATACACTAGCCAAAATAACTTCACCTTCATCCAGAGCTCCAGTGGTCTCTCTGACAAAGTCTGTGAGGGTGGTGGACATGGAGTTACCCACCCTAAAGACTGACTGGTGGATTGTTAGAAAGTTGTGTGCTTCTAGTTGTGTGCATAGTTTTTATACTCTAGGTTTCAAAGAGTTTTGAGATGACAGATAGTAGAACTATGGGTCTGTAGTGTGAGGGGTCATTTGACTCCCTCCCTTGTAGATAGTGAACACTTTGATGTGTTTCCAGGTCTCTGGAGGGGACCCTTCCATTAGGCTTTGGTAAAAGGGTTTTGTCAGGTTCGGGTATATGCAGTCTGCTGCTGTTTTTAGGAGCTTGATTTCTTCATTGTCCAATCTTGGGGATTTATTTGCATTTCATTTTCTTAGTTCTTTATGTACTTCCTTGCCTTGTATTATTTTAAACTAAAAACGTGGTCTGTTTTTGATAATGGCTTTTTCATTCTGGGTACAAACAGTCTCTTCACTATCATTAAGTTCTGGAGTTGGGGGCACTTTTGCATCAGGGAGTATGCAGAAGTACTGGTTTAGCTGGTTTGCTGCAATCTTTGGATTTTGGGCTCTGACATCATCTTTCATAAATTGTACCTCATTCCTGCACCCGTTTGGACCCTCAAAGCATTTTGTCATTTTTCCAGTACATGGAGGGATTGGGTGTGTTGTTAATTTTGTTCTTGAAGCATCTAACTTCTGCTAGTTTGAGTTGATTTTTACAGTAATTTCTTAATTTTTTGAAGTTCCCCAACTGTTTTATTCATCTTTTATTTATTTATTTAGTTATTTAAACATTTGATAACTGGGAAAAGCACACAGAGCTGAGGCTTGTTTCCATGTGCGACCCAGGTGTGAGGGGGTGGAATTACAACAGTATACATACATAGAATTGATACATGAGAATATTACATACAATCACATCATTTTGTACAAATGAGATATTTACATTTAGTTGCATATACACAGTTATTTACAATCAGTTGCATAAATACAATAATATACAGTACAGAGGTTTTGAAGTTTAAACCGTGTTCATTTGGCTAAAGGCAAACTAGCTGCAGTTACAGGTGGGGAAGAGGAGTTGATGAAGATGAGATTTAATGGAGCTGTGCGAGAGTGAGTTTCTGAGGTGCTGGGGAAGCTGGTTCCATAGGTGGGGAGATGGTAGGAAAAGACAGATTTGCCAGCTGATGAGGAAGGTTTGGGGTGGGAGAAGGAGCGGGACTCCCTAAAGCGCAGCTCTGTCCTTTATCCTAATTTGATTTTTAGCTTTTCTGTTACCCACAGTATGTGTTTTTTCCTGATCCTGATAGTTTTTAAAGGGACATGTTCGTTCCATATTTTGACAAATGATTTGTTAAATTCCTCAATGGCCATATTGATGTTGAGAATAAGTTCTAGCCTGTCTCACCTTTCATTTTGCTTGTTAGAGTTCAAGCTTTCTGCATTAACGTGTCTAAAATTTCTGCTTGTTCTGTAGTTTTGTCTGGATACTTTTGCTGCTCTTCTGTCAAGGCAGCAGGTTACTGGACTGTGGTCTCCCAGGATAGGGCTTAGTATTCTGTGGCTTCACATACTGTATTTATATGTGAGATAAATAAACATCAGGTCTAGAACATTCCTGGTGCTATTATGTAAGCTTTTCCTCATCAATGAGTCCACCAGCTGGATCATCCCAAGGAGTGCAAAGCTCTCTGCAAGTTTGTCCCCAAGTTTGGGTTGCTCCATGCTGCATTGAAGTCACTGAGGAGGACCAGCTCCCCTCTTGACAGCATCCTGTAGGGTTTGGACCAAACTAGTCAAAGTGCAGTGGATTTACTTTGGGTGGGGAATAACAATAACAATATTTGCTTTTAAGGAGCTATGGGCACAACGAGGCATTCAAATCCTTTTAAAGTTTCAGAGTAGATTGTTTCCGAGTCGACAAGATTTTCTTTTATGCAAAATAATATCCTTTACCCCATTTTGGGCCTGTCCAATCAAAGGTGGAAATATTATGTTATCCCCCATAACATCCATCCATCTCTTGGATGCGCTGAGCTGAGTCAAGTAAGTCCCATCCAAAAATGAAGTAATAGTGAGAAGTGACAGCAACCAGTACAGCCCTCTCACATATAACCTCAGCTGGCCCCCATATAATCTCAGAGTTCCAAATACTCAGTCAATATACCAGAGGATAGCTTGATCTAGTAGTTGTAAGACCTGATATCACACAAACTGTTATATGGCTCCATGCATGAAAAGGGGTTACCAATGGATCCTAAAGTTTGAAATGCAGTACATGTGCAGGATTTTTAGTATAATGCAGTCATTGATATGGGCTTTTTAAGTAGGCTATTTGGAGAGATGCATAAGATAACGTTAATGGAATCAGATGATTCCACATTAAAAAAATACACTTTCATCTTTCAAACTGCATGACAATTTGTGTACTAATTTGTGACATGGCTACCCACGTGTGTAAAATAATCTCCCTGTGTCATTTAACTAAACTTTTCTGGCAATAAGAATATTTTTACTAATTCTAATTCTGTGTCCTGCTCTCCTTTATCACACTTCCTTATTGTGCTACCTTGATTCCCACCCACCTCCAGGGGGGCCTAAAGATGTAGTCTCATGTCCCCTTGTGTTACCTCTGGTCTTTTGTAATAATCAGCTCTTTGATGCTATTTGTGTTGTATTATTGTCCTTAGGTTACTTGCTGTATTTGTTTAGGGTACTACAGTGCATTGCCCTGTTTCTTTAAGTAGGATCACAAGCTGTACCCTTTGCTTACCTGATCCTTTCATATCCCACACCACCAGATGTTCACGCGTGATGGCAGGGATCCAGGGGAGCCACTTGTGAAACCATTTGGGTGCTTACATTAGCGCAAGATTGGAGCAGGCCATGGGGGGTATTTAAAAGACGATTCCCTACAATTTCTACCCCTTTCCTGCAATCGACTGTCTTGTCCTGAAGAGCTCTTGTCCTCCTGTGTGACCCTCATTACATCACTATCCTTACTGCATCAGGTAAATACCGAATATGCCTGCAGTCAAAAACACTGTTTTTTTTTTTTACTAGTTTTGGTAATGTAAGTGAGCCATTGGGGTGGGGGTTCATTAATTGTTCTGATGGACCCACACCATGGATTTCCCCTTTGCCTTCTGGATTTGGTGTAAGGGGTGCCATTTGAATTAAAATGTGAATTTGAGACCTTCTTTAAGTCCTTGTTCACTACGAGGTCTTCTTGAAGGAGTTGATAAGGAGGTTGCATAAACCAACTTTCTGGGTTACTACGCTTTATTTTAAATGTTGGGACTGTATTTTACATGCTGCTGTTACAGTCAGTTTTGGAGAGGGGTGGAGACTGAGTGGAGTGTCTGGGATTAGCAAACTGCATTATTTGGTTATTGGGGAGGGTTTTGTACCTGTATTTAATCCTTGGGCTCTTTATTTTTGGGATACTGATATTTATTTTGTTTTTTGTTTCCAATGCTTTATTTTAAATTGCTTTTCATATGTTGGGATGGTATTTTACATACTGCTGTTACAATGATTATTTTTCTTGTGGGGGTGTTAAAAAGATTGAGCACAGTGTCTGATATTTATTATAGTTTTTGGTATTTAAAAAAAACATATTTTTGGGCACTGCCAGTACAACCCACCAACACTCCTGAATGTGTGCATCTCCCTACTGAAGAGTTGTATAAGCGCTATACCTCAGTACATCCCCCAAATGTGAAACACTGCCCCTCAGAATGTGGAACACTTCATCAAATCTATTACTCAGAAGCTCAGACTACTGTTGAATGTGTGCCTTTGTGTTCACAAAGTACACCGTTAAATAATTAATATGTTTTTCGTATGAACTGCTATGCATTTTTGCTTTATAATGTTGTTGAATGTGGGACACACCATCTCAAAGTGTAACAAGGGGCTTTTGTGAATAAAATGAGGAACTGTTCCTCGTGATGCAGTACAGTTGAGAGGTATGGCATGATCAGATGTGCATGTTAGTTTGGTGCGCCCAAATTAAGCAACCACAAAATTTATTTTTTTACTTTATTTGATTCTCCTTCAGGTCTCCACCAGTTGGCATCCATCTTTCAGCCACCCACCCAGCCCCACACCCCGACATCAGGCAGCTAATCCCTTCTTCCCCCCTATAGTTTACCCTCTGTGGCAGGGCAGTGAGGAGCTTCCCTTGCTCAAACTCACCTTGACTAGGATCCAGATTCTGGGGAGCATCATTCAGAGTTGGGGCCTGCAGCAGGTGGCTACCATCATCCTGCTTGACCTGGGACCTCATTTTTCCTTGTTCTGTGTTTCCCCCTGGGTAGAGTGTGCAATGTTGGCAATGGCTGTGCAGTGCGTGCTTTCGCCTATGGCAACCTGGCTGGTCGCCGGCATGGCAGGAGGTAAGGCATGGATGCCTCAGCCCTCCATGCCACTGGGCCTGTGGCAACCACATATTTAGGTGGAGTGGTAGGTTTGCCTGGCATGTTCTTGACATTGGTTGTGATAGGCTATTGCACTGCATAATGCATTTGTTACTGGCTTCTTTATTAGTAGGGTGCACCACTTCTGTTTTGTCTTGGTGTATCACAGAACACCCACAGCATTTGTTGTTAATCTGGGTACCACACCATGTGGTCACTGATTATTTTTTTTTGCGGGGGGTGGCATTGGTGCTCTATTTGGTCTATGTGTATCAGGTCTGGTGACAGTTTTTGACTGAGTCCCTGTGGCATGTTTTGCGGTGGGCCTCTGTTTTTGGTTGGCAGACGGCTGGAAGCGTGCCTCCATTTTGTTTGGAGATGGCTAAATGTGTGTCTCCATTTTGCTTGGAGGTGGGTGTATACATCCCTCCATTTTGTTTGTAGATGGGTGGATGCATGGCTTCATTTTGTTTGCAGATTTGTGTATGATTACCTCCATTTTGATTTGCAGATGGGTGGATGCATGCCTCCATTTTGTTTGCTTATTTGTGTATGATTGCCTCCATTTTGATTTTCAGATGGGTAGATGCATGCCTCCATTTTGTTTGCAGATTTGTGTATGATTGCCACCATTTTGATTTGCAGAAGGGTGGATGCATGCCTCCATTTTGTTTGTAGATTTGAGTATGATTGCCACCATTTTGATTTGCAGAAGGGTGGATGCATGCCTCAATTGTATTTGCAGATTTGAGTATGATTGCCTCCATTTTGATTTGCAGATTGGTGGATGCATGCCTCCATTTTGTTTGTAGACGGATGGCTGCATCCCTTCATTTTGTCTGCAGCTGTGTGCATGCATGTCTTCCTTTTACTACCAGATGGGTGTATGCTTGCTGACATTTTGGTTGGCAGTTCAGTATTTTACTTTTTTTTTTTGGCAGATGGAATGATGCATGGCTCATATTGTGCTTATTACGTTTTTCTCCTTTTTTTGTCTTCACTTAAATGATTTAATAATTTGAACAGCTTTGTTAGTCGGTTGGTGATTGTTTTGACATTGGGTTAGGATTTTGGTATTTGAAAACAAAATCATGAAGAAAATGAATTTATTTATTTTGTTTTTTAGCTTGGACACCACCATGGTAACCCTACCTACTATTTTGGTTTAAATCTCAAAATCACCAAACAACTCCATATGTGTGCTTATTGTATTCAGACAGATAGCTTGTACTGAGCTGGTGATCTTGGCAAAACCCATTTTATGTGTGACTATGTCTGCAACCACCCCCCCCCAAAAAAAACAGTTATTCATATTGCACATGTAGTTGCTATACTGTTACACCAATTACCTGTTTATGCACAACTGAGTTGTACACCTAAGTAGACAACAACTAATGTTGGTGGGGTGGCTGGTTTATGTGCTGTGATTCAGATGGTGTTTGGGTGATGCTGCTGCATTAGCTAATTTGTCTGGTGCTGCCTGCAGTATTCTTATTTTTTCACATTTAAAATGTTTATTATTGTGCCTTTGAGGATTTTATGGTTGCATCGCAGGGCAACCACAGCATATTGTTAATCATAGCACAAAACCATATGGTCACTGTTTTTGGAGAGGTGGAGTTTAATGTTAAAAAGTACTCTCCCCATGCTGCTTGTTGTGGTGCCCTAATTAGGATGCATTATTCTCTGGGCCATATTGGTCAGCCATATCATACATGTGTGTGGTGGGTTTACAGAACTTTGCCTAGCAAAAAAAAAAAAGGAAAAACCTTACTGTGAAAACCAACTATACTGTTTTCTATGAGTGTTGTTTGTGTTCAGTTTACATAGACAGTCGATTATTCAGGTGATATGGATTGATGATGCCCTGATTAGAATGTATAATTTAATGATGAACTTCTTTGAAAGATTCCATCAGGTATTTAGCTGCATGCCTCCATGCTGTCTGCAGATGGGGGGGTGGCGTGCCTCCATGTTTTGTGCAGACAGGTAGTGGTGTGCCTGTGGTACTTTAATGTCCCCTTTTACATGCGCAGCCCTGCTTTTATGTTCCCAGTTACCCAGGAAAGGGTGGGACAGTCTTTTCTGAAATATGCTAGAAGGGGGTAGGGACAAGCCTTATTTAATTATACATCTTGGGACAAACGACCTTGCTGACAAGACAGTAGATACAGTCCAGAGGAGGTTTGAGGAACTAGCACAATTATGTGAGGCGGCAGGAAGATCAGTAACTTTTTCAGAGATACTTCCGGTGCCAAAGGCAAGCACAACAAGAAAGCTGAGAATAGAGGAATTTAATGGATGGCTAAGAACCTGGTTTTGTGCTAAAGGGTATGGGCTGTTGGGGGTGGGGAGGGACCTGGGAGGACAGTAGTCTCTATGCCAAGGACAGACTACACTTGAGTGAGGAGGGAAAGAAAGTGTTGAAACAGAGGATGGAGGAGTACATAGAGGAAGTTGGGAATTTAAACTAGGAGTGGGGGGTGGCAGTTGGGGAAGAGATATGCAGAGACCACAGGTTGGGAAACCATATGAGCTTACCCCCATAACAGTGACAAAGGACAAATGGCAAGTACTGTTGGTGATGCTAGGAAAGGAGGGCAGGATGGGAGGGGGAAAAGGGTGGAAGGTGGTTACCCTTAATGCTAGGAGCCTTGGGAGGAAAACTGCAGAGTTACAGGTTCTCATGGCAGAGGGAGAGGTGGACATTGTAGCCATCACGGAAACATGGGCCACCCAATACAATGACTGGGACCTGTCTGTACCAGGGTACAGGTTATTTCTTACGGACAGGGTGATTGGGAAAGGAGCGGGGTGGCACTATATGTGAAGGAAGGACTGAAGTGTGTAAGGGAGGAAGGGGAGGAGGGTAGTACAGAGTCACTTTGGTTGCAAATCCAGGATTCCAAGAATAGGATTCTTAGAATGGGAGTGGTGTACAGGCCACCATCTCAGACGGAGGAGTTAGACAGGGAACTAGCAGGACAGATCAGGAGGACCTGCGAGAAGGGTAGTGTGGTGATTGTGGGGGCTTCAACATGCCAGGAGTGGACTGGAGCACCCCAACAACCAGGAACAGAAGGGAGCAGGTACTGCTGGATGCCTTCCAGGACAGCTTCCTGCTGCAAATGGTCAGTGAACCAACCAGGTTACGGAATACCCTTGACCTTGTGCTGGCAAATGGGGACTTTGTGAGAGAACTTACAGTGGAGGAACCATTGTCAGGGAGTGACCACCACTCAGTATGGTTCACATTGGATATGGGCAAGGAAGGAGTGGAATCTGGCACAATAGTGCTGGACTTCAGGAGGGCCGACTTTGGGAGGATGGGGGAAGTGGTAAAAGGGTACCTGGCCAGAATTCAATCTAGTATGGACACTAACCAGAGGTGGGAGCTCATAAAGCTGGGGATAGTGGAGGCAACCAAAACCTGCTGCAAAGCTCAGAGCAAGAAGGCTAGGGCTAAGAAACCAATCTGGTTGAGCAAGGAGGTCATGGAAAAGGTAAGGAGGAAAAGAGCTGCCTTTAGGAAGTACAAGAAAACAGGGAGGGGGAGGACAGGGAGGAGTACTTGACAAAATGGAGGGAGGTGACAAGGGCAGTAAGAGGAGCCAAAGCATCTACGGAACTCAGGCTGGCACAAGGCATTAAGAAGGGGGAGAAGGACTTCTTTAAGTACATCAGGGAGAAAAGGAGCTGTAAGGACCACATAGTAAGGATTAGGAAGGAGGGGGGTTGGGTGGAAGCAGGGTGCGATAAGGCGGAAGCACTAAATGAGTACTTCTGCTCAGTATTTACTAAAGAGAAGAGGGGGGTGACACCCAAGGTGGGAGAAATGGCAGAAGCAGGAAGGGAAGTGGTGACAGATGGGGAAATCATGGAGAGCAGAGTTCGAGAGGGTTTGAAGGCACTGAGGGTGGACAAGGCGCCAGGCCCAGATGGCATCCACCCCAGGGTACTGAAGGAGCTGGCAGAGGTCCTTGCAGGACCTTTGGCAGACCTATTTAATGCCTCACTACATTCGGGTGTGTACCTCAGGACTGGAGGATGGCTCATGTGGTGCCCCTCCACAAGAGTGGCCCCAAGGATGAACCAGGAAACTACAGACCAGTGAGCCTCACATCCATCGTGGGTAAGCTAATGGAGACTATCCTGAAGGAGAACCTGGTGGCCCTCCTAGAGGCCAAAGGACTACAGGACAGCAGACAGCATGGCTTCATAAGTGGCAGATCCTGCCAAACCAACCTGGTCGAGTTCTATGACTGGGTAACTGGGCAACTGGACAGAGGCCATGCAGTGGATGTCCTGTATCTGGACTTCAGTAAGGCATTCAACTCAGTACCACATGGAAGGCTGGGAAGGAAGTTTGTAGGCACTGGGGCGGGTGCAAAGCTGGTGAGATGGGTAGGAAACTGGCTGCAGGGAAGGCAACAGAGGGTGGTGGTGGGTGGGGAGCTCTCACACCCAAGGGCAGTGAAGCGGTGTTCTACAGGGCTCGGTGTTGGGACCAGTGTTGTTTGGGATATTCATTGCAGACATATCATGGGACATCAAGAGCAAGATCAGTCTGTTTGCTGATGATACCAAGGTAGGCGCGGTGGTGGATGACCTAGGGGGATGGCAGGGGTTGCAGGATGATCTGGTAAAGCTTGAAACCTGGTTAGACACCTGGTAACTGGGTTTTAATGCCAAAAAGTGCAAGGTGCTGCATTTTGGGATGAAGAACCCAAGGAGGAGTTACCA
Source organism: Neoceratodus forsteri (assembly GCA_016271365.2). Taxonomy (NCBI): domain Eukaryota; kingdom Metazoa; phylum Chordata; order Ceratodontiformes; family Ceratodontidae; genus Neoceratodus; species Neoceratodus forsteri. The sequence continues at coordinate 1,173,462,230 of CM057455.1, read as the reverse complement.
GCTAGGGGGAGTGCAGCTAGCCCAAACAGAGGAGGAGAAGGATCTGGGTGTGCTCATTACAGGGTCAATGAACAACTCGGCACAATGTGGGAAGGCAGCTGCAAGGCCAACAAAATGCTGGGTTGTATTGCAAGGGGTATAACCTCAAGGAGGGAGGAGGTGATTCTGCTACTGTATAGGTCATTAGTTAGACCACACCTGGAATACTGCATGCAGTACTGGCGTCCGTATCCGAAGAGGGACATTAAGTTACTGGAGGGGGTGCAGTGCAGAGTGACAAAGATGATCAAGGGGCTGAGGGACTTATCATACGAAAGGAGGTTGAAGGAGTTGAACGTGTACTCACTGGAGGAGAGGAGAGACAGGGGTGACATGATTGAAACCTTTAAATACATGAAAGGAATAAACAAGACAGGTACAGAGGGGCTGTTCAAAGTAAGGGAAGGGAGGGCCACCGGGGCCATGATATGAGACTGGAGCGAGGAAGGTTCAGGAGGGAGATGAGGAGACACTTTTTTACAGAGAGGGTGGTGGCTGGGTGGAATGCGTTACCTGCTGAAGTGGTATGCAGTAGAACAGTGGACTGCTTCAAACGAGGATGGGACAGGACAAGGGGGAGGGTTAATGAAGGGGAAGGGTGGAAGGGAGGGGCAGCTGCAGAATAAAGGGTGCTAGCTGCACATTTGTGCAGACTTGATAGACCTCTAGGCCTTTATCTGCTGGCAAATTTCGTATGTTCGTATGTGCAGTCTTGAGTTTATGTCCCCTGTTACACGTGCAACCCTGCTTTTATGTCCCCTGTTTCATGTGCAGCCCTGCTTTTATGTTCCCTGTTACACGTGCAACTTTGTGGAGGCTTCTTCTCGGGCCCCAAAATTGGAGTTATGTTACACCATATTATATTTTTATAAGGTGAGTCACAGCACTAAATAATAATCGTTTTATTATACAGTTTAAAAATTGTCACTAATGTCACACTTTGGTAGCTCTTTTTCATACATAGACCCATATCTTTGAACAGGAGGGGGACATGTGCCTCCTCACCACTGGAACTAATCCCAGCTCAAATAACTTTTTGCGAGATTAAAACATACTGACATAGTTTTGTGATTTGATGAACATGTGAGGAGCATACAGTTAAATGCTCTACTTCTGGCTGCTGTCAGACCCTTTCCTACTGTCATCCCAATAAGCCTGCTTTCACTATGCTAAGCAGCCTAAAAAAATCTAGATTTCAGTCAGGTGTGCTGATACATGGGATAGAGGGTCAGGAGGCTGAATGTAAAAGTTGAGCAGCTCTACTCCATGAATAAATAGGCAGGCCAGCAGCAGGGATAAAGCATTTGCTCCACATTGCACCCCCAGTGCTGAAGATGATCACTGTCTCACTGCCTGACACTTCTTCCAGAGCATTAGGGCAGCCAGTAGGAGCAAGAGAACTTCATTCCATGGAGCTGTGTTTAATTAAATAAATGTTCCCTGCCTGGTCTGCTGATGCCACAAATTGTCTCTTGGGCAGCCCTTATGGGAGGACTTGTTCTTACACTAATTCTGGCACACACTCATACTGACAAACACAATAATACACACTCACATCCCCCCCCACACACGTATATACACACACGCACCAACATGCATACACGTACCCATTAATGCACACCCACCAACTTGTACACAGATACAAATGCATTGTCCCATGATCCCCCACCAGAAATAAATCTCTCCACACTTGTTTCTGTTGGATGCACACTGGCAATATTTATTAAAGCACGCAAATTATATTTACGTCATCACCAGAACCAGGTACCACCACCAGGTACCACTACTTGGTACCACCACCAGGTACCCCCACTTGGTACCACCACCAGATACCCCCACTTTCCCGGGCCCAACCCACCCAGGGTCAGTTCCCAGTCCATACCCCACCTGTCTGGACATGTGATCTGACCTCCAGTTCCTATCCCTCCCTCCCCAAATTTACTCCATGCCTGGGTTCCTCTGTCCCCAGCCCATGCTGCCTACCCCACCCCCTCCTGCCCTTTTTTTTCCTTTGCTCCCCTCCACTGACCCATCTCCAGCTTGCAAAGGATGATGGGGCCCTTGTGGGCTAGAAACAAACCTGGGACCTCCAATCTCCTTAGCATCCCTCCTTCCATAACTCCAACAGGCCTTAGTAGGGGCACCTGCCTCCGGCATACCCACCTCATCTGCCCTGCAGGCATCTTCTTCCCATCCACAATGCCCTTGAGATGAGCCTGGACCCCCCACCTTTCTCCCAGCCTTGCCCACCACCACCCAGGCTGTTGTGGCCTGGCCAGCTCCCCCCGGGCATAAAGCCCCCTTGGTCTCCCATGTGTGGCTGTTCAAGCCTGCCCCCCTTCTTTCCCCTTGCTCCACCCTTTCACCTCCCTTATCTTGCGGTCTTCCTTTTGACTGACACCCTCTGGCAGGGCTCCACCTATCCCCCTGGACACCAGCGCCCATCTGCGGCCCCACCTGGCTTGTGTTGACCCCATTAGAGGTCACTCTTCCTTGTGCCTCTCCATATCTAGTGCCTATTCCAGGCCCTCATTGCCCCAGCATACCCCCAAGATATGTTGCATACCCCATTCACCCTTGGGCACATGGCCCCCTGGCGGGGCTCCACTACCCCCCCCAGCCCTCAGCTGCCTCTTCACAGCTCCATATGTATTGCCCCCTGAGCAGGGCCTCATGGGAACCATTATTTTCTTTGCCCGCTCCACTGTGTGCCAAACCTGCCCCCCAAGCCCCTACTTTACAGGGTGGGTGGGAGCTCCAACCTGCCCTGTCTACCTTGGTTCATAAACTTTCCTGACTCATACCCTGTCAGCTCCGCATAACTCCAGTGTCACTGTTCGGGTCCTCCATTTTCTCTTCCACTGCTTGGGATCCCATGTACCTGCCCACTACTCCATCTCTCCCTGAGGCTTCCCCAACAGCCCCCACAGTATAACTCAAAACAGTTTGCAATGCTCTGGATTCCTTGATTGCTCCTGCCCTCCTGCTCAGCAACCTCTTGTTACTGGGCCTCCATTTCTGGTGTGAGTCCCAGTTTTGTCCCTGCAGTTCACACTGCATGGGGTTCGGGAGTGGCACTCCCATGCTATACCCAGCTGCCAGTGCCCATCTTCCTCTGCTTTGATAGGGTAACCACCTGGTGTAGGAGATGGATCCACCACCTTGTATTGCCGTGGCCAGCTACTTTCCCCAAGGGCATCCCCTTCATCATCCTGCTGGTCACTGCCTTCTTGACCCACCTCCAGTAGTCCCCCAGTTCCACCCACTACTGATCAGCAGGCCTTCCCCCGGATCTTCATTCTCAGCTCATCCAGACTCTCCACTTCTCCTCCTGCCTGTCTGGTCTGCCCTTCCCTCCCTCCCTTCTGTGCATAGAATGCCCTTGGTCATCCTCCGCCTTTCCCGGAGGAATCCCTTTATTCCAAAGCCCCTCAGAATCACCTCGCTCTGTGTTTCAAAATCCTCCCCTTGCAGAGCTGGGTACCAGTCCCTAGCTCCACTCGAGACCCAGTGGCCTTGGGTGAGGCCCCCTCCCAGGGGTATAAAGAGTGCCCCACCAGGCATGCCCTCCCCGGGCCCTGGGCCCACTTTTGTATAACCTGTCCTTGTCCCCACTTGAGGGACATGCCACACCCCTGGACCTAGGCAGGCCCACCATGGTCACGGAGTCCCACCTGCTGGTACCATTTTACCATTGGTCTGCTACCCTTCCCTCGGCATGCTATTCACCGTCCTTGTAACTTTCCGAAGGTGGACCTGAACCACCAACCTTTGGGTTAACAGTTTAATGCACTATTCAATTGCACCACAGAGACAATGTTCTGGCCGCCCAGGATCCTAGGGCTCTCTCTTCCGCTCTCGCTACCCCTCTTTTCCAACAGGAAAACCAGCCAAGGGGGGCCTGGGTGAGTATCTCCACTAAGGGCCTTACCCGAGGGCATGACAATGCCAGTGGGAACCATGGGCTTCCAACATCCTAGACTCCCTGTCTTGCAGCACAGGTCCCCAAGACCTCTGTGCCCTATTGCCCCCCAAAAGTAATTACTGAGACTGTATTGCCTCTTGCCAGTCATTCCTTACTGGATTACACCTTCCCTTATCTTCCCATGCTCCATTCCAGCCCCCTTTCCCCGGGACCCATCAGTACCCTGCTGGGGTGATCAGCTTCCAGGTACCCTGGAGCAAGTCTACCCATGCCCTACACCAGTTCTTCCCTCCCTGGGCCAATGCTTACCCAAGTTAAACACCCCCATCTCCATCAATCATTGTGGCCAAGAACATTTTGTCCATCACGCCCCCGTGCCCCTTACATGTTACCTGTATGTGGTAACCTTCCTAGCCCATGGCCAGACAGTGGCCACTGGTACATTCCCTTCATACCACCCTATGCGTACCATAGGCCTTACCCACCTTGGTGTTCAGAAGGGGCACAATTTGAAGATAAAGGGGGGGCGGCTCAGAGGTAATTTAAGGAAGTATGTTTTCACAGAGAGGGTTGTGGATGCATGGAACAGCCTTCCCGAGGAGGTTGTGGAGTCAAAAACAGTGGTGGAATTCAAGCATGCATGGGACAGTCATAAGGCAATTCTAGGGGGTGGGGGTAAGAAGATGTAGGCAGCTGGTTAACTAGGATCTGCAGCTTATTCATTAGGTAGGGAAATGGGCAGACTGGGTGTGCCAAGCGGTTCTTATCTGCCATCAAATTCTATGTTTCTATGTTAAGTGTGTATACCTCTCCCACTGTTCTTGACCTGGTGCTTACTGGCAGATACCTTCCATACTCCCCCCCCCCCTGCTACTAACTGCAAACTTGTTAGGCCTCATACTGGCTTGAAAACTGTCCTGATGCTCCCTTTGTCCTTGATCTGCACCCTCTCAAAAATTGACCTGGCTCAGTTCTGCCCTTTTCTCCCCTGCTTTAAAAACATCCCAGAGCTGCACTCACAATGGCCACCTCATTCGTCTCTGGTTGATCTCCAAAAGTTTTTGTGGTTTTTTTGGTATCAGGGCATGCCCATCACAGTTTGCTGCATGCACCACCTAGAACAAATCACATCAGTACTTGCACCGGGACAACCCCCCTTTTTAGAAACTGGCTTGATACCTCTTGAAAACTATTTAAAAATGATCCCTGACCCCTAAACCTAGGAAGGTCATTCCTTATGCTAGATTGTGCCTGGTCTCCTTAAGAGTACTTATTTTAACCCCCCCCCCCCATTGCAGCCTCGCCATGGGATCATTATGTATTCATCAGGGACCTCCAAGGAAACCCAGTCACCAGCTATAAGCAGTGCTCCTCATTTGACTCTACACAATCTGGCCCCATATGGCCCGAGTCAAATCCCCCAGATTTTGCCTGCCGCTTCAGAGGGATTTCAAAAGCAAAAACATTCCCTTGCACTGCATGTGTGCCCATTATATTTTAGCCCTATAGCTGCTTCAAACATCAAAATACCCTGCCTACTTCCTCCATGCACCTCTCGTAACTGTTTGACAGCAAATCTCCCCCACAATACAGCCCTGCTAATGACTCCAACTCTCAAGTCCACCTCCCCTGGTGAAGTAAAGGAAAAACCTCCAAGCGGTTTTCTCCCAAATGCACCCACTTTAAATCACCACCAGGCACCATGTAATATGTTGTAATGCACCCAACTGTCCCGTCTGCATCTCTGCGACTGGAAACCTCCGCTATGAAAACTCTTATGCACCATCCTGTGATGAACCGACATGCTATCAGCCCATCGTCCAGCTTCCCTAGGCCCGAGGCCCCACGTTTGCTGCGCTCAGTGCCTGGCTTGTGGCCCACGTGGCACACACCTCCACCCAAACTGCCCCAACTGCCCCTTGTTCTCCAAATCGCACCTGCACATCAAACGACTACCACTCTGTCTCGTAGAGGCCCTTGCCCCCCTCGGCAGAACACCACATCAAGCTCTCTTAGCCGCCCGGGCCGTCTCTCTGGAGCCACTCCTCCCTCGTATCTGCCCCCTACATGTCAGAGCTGCTCAACTGCTACCTTCTTTCATCACACTGCATCTGCACCAGTTTAGTCCATGTAACGCTACCAATGCTGTAAACTGGAGTCCCCTTTCCTGTTATTTGTGTGTTATTTAGCATTTTTACTCTCTCTATTTTTAAATGTGAATTACCGGTCCCCAACTCCAAGTTATGTTATGAAACCTGACTATGCCCCTCCTATCCGGGCTGGGCCGTGCAAACCCACTAGAGTATGATCATTCCATATACAAGCCCAAAAATCTTCTAGGCCCCAGACATATGACACCCACCACAAATACTGCATAATTTTACCTGCTGCCATTTTATTTTAACCCGTTCAACCCAATGAACCTCCTTCCGCTTGGTCGCATGGCCCGAGACTTCACTAATGCCCGGCCGGCGTCTGGCCTGTGACCCCCTTGGCACACCTTGCCCCACAACTGCTATGACCAGCCGTGGAGGCCCACATGTCAAATCAACAATGTACCCTCTACAAGGCCCCAAGGCAACTGCCAAATGCCATCCTGTAGGGGGCCTCCCACCAGCCGAAACACTCCTGAGCTCGCACAGCACTGCTGCTCCACGTGGCCCTCCTGCTCGCCCCTCTGTCTGCACAAACTGCTACAAACTCACCTGTACTGCTGTTCTGATCTGAAAAAGCCTGCACTGCTCATTGTTATGCATTCCCGCTACAGAAACAAGTCAGCGCTATTAACAGCAATTGCTTTTAGTGAGGGGGTCCGAGGTTGCGACTGCCAGCAAGACTGGCTTGGCCGCTATCCAATGAAAAATGGCCCACCACCCACGTGGCCCACCCTCCCCTGTTCACCTTCCCTGACCCTCCCCCAAAACCACTGGACCAATTGAAACCATGGTGCTTACTGTTGCAGTGACCAGAATGCCACTACCTTCCCCAGATTACTCACAAAGTCCTTCCCCTTCCCACCAAAGACCATGGCCCCTGGGTCCTAAACATGCAGGATGTACCCCCTGAGACTAACAAGTAATGTCAAAACAACAACCTTCCATTTAATAAACAGGCACTTAAACCAGTACACCACAGGCACTCCTTGATGTGTTGGGCAACCTGGCCATCCCACTTGATGTAATTCTTACCAGAGCTGTGCATCCCAACCCCCACACTTATGATGCTCATTCCACCTAATCCAGCAATGTGGCTGCAGCAAAACTGTCTGCATTTCTACTGACCACCAATCCTCCTCCATGCCACTCTACCCCTCCTATCCTGACTGCGGTGTTGGAGCTGGAGCTGCCAGGCCGCACTCCCAGCCAAGATTTCCTACCCCAAACCTGCTTCAGCCTCGCTTGCTACCCCGCTACTTCCCCCCCTTTTTTTTGTATTTGAAAAACCTCCCCAACCAGAAAAAAACCCTCACCGCACTACAACACAAGCCAATGTGTCCTCCCGTAGAGGGCACCTCTGGAGCCTGACCCCCCCCCAAACCTCCCCAACCAGTCTCCTAATAACCAACAACCAGGAGGGCCCATTAAAATCCCACTCACCGGGATGCCACCTGACAAACAACCCCCCCCCATGCACCCTCCCGTAGAAGGCACCTCTCTCGCTACGTGGTGCACACCTCCCAAGATCACCCCAGGGGCCTGGCACCAGAGGTTCCATCCCAACCAAAAAAAAAACACGTCACACCACAGCACAAGCCAATGTGTCCTCCTGTAGAGGGCACCTCTGGAGCCCGACCTCCCCAAACGATCGTGGGCTCCATGCTAGACCTCTAGCTCTCCCCTGAAATCAAACAAATGGGGGGGGGCGATTCCACAACCAAACCAATCTATGCTCTACTTGATTATATCCTTTGCTGTAATGTGTAAACACCTAACATTACCGCTGAACCATCTTACAGTATGAACTACTGTGAAGGGTGCTTTTCCCATCTTACCCCTAACCCTGCATAATGCCCATACCGCAGCGCATTCTCAGTCACTTCTCAAAGCAACTCTACTTCAATACTGTGCTAGAAAAACTCTAAACAATTCACGATATAATCACAAAACACAAACAAATACATGTTCCTGGTTCGATTTTCTGACTGAGAGCACCCTTATTCCAAAAATATTACTATTACTATCTTGTATTTTTTCTACCCACCTCCACAACCACCAAGTAGGCCTTACCTGGCCAAAGGCCTAGGGTCCCTGGGTAGTGCCTTACCTATTGAAACTGCCAGCGAAGTGCTGAGAAAATCTTTTCCCAGCAAAAAGAGAGAGACTAGAAGACTGCAATCCCTTACATGGTCCCATGTGCCACCCCCCAGCTCCCACTTAGCCCCTTCCCTTGACCAATTGGGAAGCTCTCCTATCCCCTGGTCATTTGACCCTCTCTGACATCACCAACCCCTTCCCTTTCCTATCCCCCTTCCCCCATCCCCTTTGCTTTTCTGGCAGGGGGACATTAGACAAGCTGGCCTGCCTTTTAATGGCAAGCCCTATTCTGCAGACTGACACACTTATGTATCTTTATCTTTATAGAAAAGATACAGGAGCAGCCAGCCCCACAGCTGGACATATTTACATCCCTCTGGGTGCTCTATCAAAGCTAGCAAATTCAACAAACACTGCAAACTTTATAGTGCTCCTGCTTAAGGTAAAAACATGCAAGGTTATACATTTTTTACCTATCAGAAATTTCAATTAATTAATTAAATCAACTATTGCACATCTAAAGGATATCTAAAGGATATAGACACTTCAGAAAATATATTGCGCCCAAATCATTGCTCTCATATTAAATATATGTAGCTACCTCAAACCAATTTTAAAAAAAGTATGTATTTAAACATAAACAAACATATTTTCAATAAAAAAGACATAACTTTTCATCACGTTATATAACATCTGGTTGCACATAGAGGCAAAACCTTATATGTATTCATATGTAGTTTACATATTCTATTGATTCTTTAAAAATGGAGTCTATTGAAAATAATAATTTAAACCTGGGTAGTCATATGGTTTTAGTTTAAATTGCCAGAAGGTTTCCCTCTGAAGGAGCAAATTATCTATATCACCCCCTTCAATGCTAGTATAAACCCTTTCTGTCCCTTGAAATGGGAATTGATGATCTGTACCTTTAAATTGAGTATGTTGTGCAAGGGCACTAATTCCATCCAGTTTCTGAATACTCCTTATGTGTTGCCCGATACGCTCCTTAAATTTTCTTTTGGTCTTGTCCTCATAAAATGCAGGAAAGTTTTTACAGACAGCTAGGTATATAACATTTTCTGTTGTACAAGTAATAAAATCAAAAGCACTGAATTCCCTCTTGGTCACAGGTTGTGTAAATATATTTCCAGTCTGAATCTGTTTACAAAATGTAAAGTTCCCACATTTGTGGGTACCCTTAGGTAAATGTTTGTAATTTGTCCATTCACCGGGGCTCTCCCAATAAGTACTATGTATTAGTTTGTCTCTTAAATTCTGACCATATTTATGTACAAACTTTGGTACACTATTGGCTATTTTATTAAGTTTTCTTTACCTATTTAAAACAGATCAATTTTTCTGTATGATGGAGTTTACCAAATGTATCTGGACTAAATGTAGTTATAAAAGCTGGAGTTCCATCAAACCTTATATTATTTTCTTCATGTCTTTTTGTCCTGTTAGCTTGCAACAATTAATTTCTAGGGTGTACGTCCACTTTTTCATTAGCCTCCTTAACAATATTCATGTTATAACCTCTATGTAAAAATCTTTTTGTTAAAATCTGTACCTGTACTTGATAGTCACTTTCCCGGTATCACTACAGGATACCGAACTACACATGCTCGACACCCAGGAGCCCGACACCAACATCTCAACACTCGGAATCCTGACTGCCAAGAGTTACTCCCATTTGTTGAGAATTGCCTGCTGTGGAGTTAAAATCGATAGTAAGGAGGGTGCAGGGAAAACCCCCGAAACATGGTGAAAACCTCTGCCGTGGGCAATTCTCCACAGTCAGGATTCTGAGTGTCGAAACATAGAAATATAGAATTTGACAGCAGATAAGGACCGCTTGGCCCACCCAGTCGAGATATTGATGTCGGGCTCCTGGGCGTTGAGCATGTGTGTGGTTCGACATTCAGTAGTATGATCACTTTCCCTGTTACAATTTTGTTTCATTCCCATAAACTGATCTGCTGGAATGTTGTTTCTAACATATGTGGAGTGACGACTACTATAATGCAACAAAAAATTTCTATTTGTAATCTTTCTGTATAAACTAGTAGTTAGATCCCCATCGGAGTTTTTGTTATAGTGAGATCTAAAAAAGTAACAGAACACTGATCGTAAGTCACAGTAAATATCAAATTATCATTCATTGATTTCAAATATGTGACAAACTCCTTAAGTTCATTCTCTGATCCATTCCAAATAAAAAAACAAGTCATTGATAAAACACTATCTATGTCCTTTAGATATGCAATAATTGATTCAATTAATTAATTGAAATTTTCTCATGTGATGGGTAAAAAATGTATAGCTTTGCACATTTTTACCTTAAGTGGGAGCACTATAAAGTTTTGCACTGTTTGTTGAATTTGTTAGCCTTGATAAAGCGTCTGGAGGGTTGCGAAAACATTCAGCTGTGGGGCTGGCTGTCCGTGTATCTTTTCTTATTTTTATACAATAAAAGTTGAAGCCGAACCTGACACAACTTTCAGTGTCTTATGTGAAATAGAGGTGGAGATATTATGAGTCAGGTTTCTGGAACTGCGTAAAATAGATGGGGGTTCACACATTGTAATGCAGAAACTCTGACATGCACAAATACAACTGTTAATATCTGTTTACACTAACCAATGCACAAACACAGTAATATACATCAAAATGCATACATACTGATGCATGCAAACAACAACAGGCACACTCACAGATGTACTAATGCACACACTAATAAATACACAGAATGCACACTGGCTTGGACACAGGCACAAACTCTGTGACAAACTGATACATATATAGTGGTATGGACATATAGTCATAATAATGCAGCTATTATGACATGCACAAACTAGATGCATTAATACATACAAACAATGAAGCATAATGAGTTCAAGCGACTTGCGGAAGGTCGCACAGTAAGCCATTGATAATGATGGGATTTGAACCTGGATCCTCTTGTTTCACAATTGTGTGCTCTATCCAGTGACTTACATGTCCTATACAAGCAAACACACAAGAACCCTGTTTAACACTACACTGTTTTTACTGGTTATTCTACTGTCTATTGTAAAGGCTGTTGTTCAATCTCTACAGTATCCTTCCCTCAGGATGCATCTGGAAACAAGCCATTGTGACTCAGTATGCTGTTCCCGAAGAATAGTTTCAAATAAATTGAGAATATTAATACCATACAGTTTCATGACTGTATCCTCATGCCATTCCCATGGTATGTTCCAGTAATGGATAGAGCGCAAGATTGTGAAACAAGAGGTTCCAGGTTCAAATGCCTCTCTATAAAACCATGGTGAGGACTCACCTGGAGCATGGGGTCCTGTTCTGGAGACCTCACCTATCCAAGGATATAAATGGGATTGAAAGGGTTCTGTGAAGAACAACTAAGATGGTGCGCAGTATGAATAGGAAGCCCTATGAGGTGAGGTGGAGGGAATTAGATTTGTACCCACAGGAGACTAGAAGGGAGTGGGGACATGATAGAAACATTTAAGTACATGAAGAGGATTAATAAGGTGAGGGAGGGAAGCTTATTCACAAGGAAGGAAAGTGCTAAAACTAGAGATCATAGTCTAAGATTAGAAGGAGAAAGATTTAAGGGCAATGTCAGTGGGCGTTACTTCATGGAGAGGGTGGAGTCATGGAACAAACTAACTGAAGAGGTGGTGGGGTCCAAAACTGTGGAAGGATTCAAGAGGGCATGGGACAGACATAAGGGGTTAACCAGTGGGTGGAGGGGGATGTCCCTTGACAAAGGTAACAAGTGTGTGTGGGGGTAGGGGCAGACTCAATGGGCCAGAGAGATCTTTTTCTGCTGCCACATTTCTATGATTCTATAATAAATAGACAAAGCAACCCCTCCCAAAAAGGTAACCTCACTGCCCCCATGTACACAGTTCTGTATCTCTTCTATGTCCCTTATTTCTTGAGTCTTCCTTCCTCCCCCTTGCCTAAGTTTTCTCTGTCTAGGTTGTTCAGCAAAATACATGGCTTCCAAGAATTCTGCAAACTGAGGTGCCAGCACATGCATCAGACTGGAAACAATATGTACTAAGTAGCACTGGTGACACTTGCAGTGGTCTTTTAGTCAGCAGGGTACCCTGGGTAGTAAGGTGGGAGGAAGATGCCTATACATTAGTACATGTTTGCCCAGCATACATCTTAGTCCCTGCTTGTGAAGTTGGGGGACTGGACTTGATGGTACTAGTGGCCTTCTGACCCTAAATTAATGTTATACTATGTAGTGCAGTCTACCATACGTTGTAAATTGTTTGGGATTTTTATCAGGGCAGGGTCTCTTTAAGGCAACCAGTCATGCTTGCCTGAACAGGCTGAAAACAAGGTCACAGATCTGTCAAGGGCTAATAAACTTGCAAAAAAATGGCAAACATTTACAAGCAGATAAACACAGGCACACCATGACAGACTAGATATTTAACATAGTTTGATAGCTAAGAGGTGAGGATTTAAGGAGCTACATGGAGAAGATGAAATGCCTGGACAAAGCTGAGAAACATTACCCCTTAAAGTAAGCAATATGAACCCAAGGCCAAAAGGGGTAGTTCTTTCCCTGGTCTCTTTTATTTATTTATTTATTTAGACAGCAGTTTGGAAAACCTTTGAGCCATAGGCTCATTTACAAAGGTACCTTGTCACAGTAAGACAAACGAAAATACACAGTATACCAGTGTAACACAGTATAACAGTAACTTAAGACATAGATACAAACAAGCTGGTACAGGTAGGATTGATGCAAACAATACCAGAGTTATGTTGTCCTTAGCAGCTTAGTAGTAAGCTTTGTCATTAGTATTGAGTCACGGCTTTGACTAGTAGCAATTACAGCTTGGTGTTAACAAGGTGGTTCCGTGGGGACGTTTTGAAGCACAATATAGTTGGAGCCTGGAGATGGAGGGGCAGTGTGTTGAACCAGGAGGGGCCCTAAAGCTGAAGGCTCTTTGGCGTGAGAGGTCCTAGCTCTAGGGATAACAAGAGGTTTTCCCAGAGGTCCAGTATGAACTAGTGGGACAGAGCGCGGATGGTGGTGGTCAATCCAGGAGGGGATAGCCCAAGGAGGGTCTTTTTTGTAAGGGTACAGGTCAGATATTTGAGGCGCTTGTCAAGATCAAGTACCAGCGCATTAGAGTACAGTAGACAGGTGTTTGTTAGCCTAGGTGCTCCAGTAATTAACCTGCAGGCCTTATTCAGAGTAGTGCGAATTTTATGGAGTGTGGTCTGATCAGCAGCACCATACACCAGCAGTCCATAGTCCACTAGGGACAGGATAGAGGAGGTGACTGCGAGTTGAAGAGCCTCTGGGGGGAGGCAGTGTTTATACCGATGTAAGATGCCCAATCGGATATTAGTGGCAGTGGCTAGGGCAGCGATGTGTCCATGGAAGGAGAGGGAGGGGTCAAAATGGATCCCTAGGTATTTATAGGAGCAAACTTGTTCGGCAGGAAAGAGGACCCAGAGTGAATGAGGAGTTTGAAGTTGCAGGACTTGTTTTGAGGATGAGTGAAGAACATGGTTTTTGTTTTTTTAAGATTTATCACCAATCTATGTTCCTTGAACCAGCCCTCGGCTTCAGCGAAGGACTTCTGCAGCGAGTCCAGGAGGGCAATAGGGTTACGACTTGAGGCAAAGATGACTGCATCATCAGTGTACAATAGAATGTTCCCCAAGCAAGAGCGTGAAAGGGTGTTAAGGTAAAGGGAGAATAGTAAGGGGCCCAGAATGTAGTCCTGGGGAACCCCAGAAAAGATGGGACAGATGTCTGAGTAGGTCCCATTAATTTTTACATGCTGTGAGCGGTCAGACAGATAACTGGTGCACCAGGAGATAGGCCCAGCAGCAAAACCAGAGAGACTAAGGGCATCAAGAAGGAGGGGGTAGGAGACAGTGTTGAAAGCTTTAGAGGTCAATGAAGACCGCACCAGCCAGAGAACCAGTGTCTAAGGAGGTGGAGAAAGTTGGAGAACTCTAGGAGGTCTGTGTTGGTACTGTGGCCCACTCGGAAGCCATGCTGCTCAGGACATAGGACATTGTAGGTGGAGAGGTAGTCAGAGATTTGAGGCTACCACTTTTTCCAAGGCCTTGGAGAGGAGAGAGAATGGAGATTGGCCGATAGTTTCCAGCCACAGTCCTATCACCACCTTTAAAGATAGGGGGTGACAGTGGCGACTTTCCAGGCAGTTGGAACCTTCCCCAGGCAAAGAGAGTGGTTGATGAAGGTATGTGATCGGGGTAAGGACTGTGTCTAAGACCAGCCGTAGGATACGGATCCAGGGTGTCACTGCCCGTACTATTACTCTTGAGGGCAGTGACAAGGTGCGGCCTAAGTTCTTGGGCAGAAGCACGCGGAGGAGAAAATAAGGGCGAGAAAGATTTACGGCAGGCGCTGGGGGAGGAGGGTCAAAAAAATTTGCAGGGAGGATAGGGCTAAGGTCAGTGAATGAGGTGTTGAGGTGGTTGGCTATGAGGGCTTTTACCAGCTGCTGTCGAGTGGGACAGTGAGAGGAGGACACCGACAGGACATGCTGGGGAAAGTAGGAACTGCTGGGCTTTTCTGTATTTTTGGTGTTAATTGTGCTACTGTAAAATGCTGTGATCTGTGTGTGCAGGACTGGGAAGGGGAATCAGGAGGATGGGGGATGCTGCTAATTCATGGAAAAGGGAGGGTGAATGGCAGCCCAAGCCAGCACCATTGGAGGGCAAGGAAGACACAGGATAAAAGTCAGCCAGTAAGGTGGCTGTAGTTCACTATAAAACTCTTAGAGATCCAAGAGACCTCTTGCATGAGTGACCCCCTGATACATAAGTGCCATGAAGCTAGGAGCATGGCATCTGAATAAGTGGCATCCAGGGGCATCCACAGGACATCTGCAGGGAGAACTGCAGACCACAGGCCACTGTGCTCTGCCAAGGGCAGGTAAGGTAAGGAGAACAGGAGGGGAATGCACAGAAAGGAGATTGTTGAGGTTTTAGAGACCATGGACAGTGGGGTCTATGGTATTCCTTATCTAGGGTAGGCCTACAGGGAAGTACAGTAAGTAGGGGGTACCACTATACCCTACCTATTGTAGGTCTACAGATGAGTTAGTAGAGTCTATAGTACTCCCTATCTAAGGTAGGACAATGTAAGGGGAAATGGAGGGATTGCAGCTTCACCCTATCTAAGGCAGGCCCACAAAGGAATTATTATGCCCTAACATAGAAACATAGAAACATAGAAACATAGAATTTGACAGCAGATAAGGACCACTTGGCCCACCCAGTCTGCCCATTTCCCTACCTAATGGATAAGCTGCAGATCCTAGTTAACCAGCAGCCTACTTCTTCCTAACCCCATCCCCTAGAATTGCCCTATGACTGTCCCATGCATGCTTGAATTCCACCACTGTTTTTGACTCCACAACCTCCTCTGGAAGGCTGTTCCTTGCATCCACAACCCTCTCTGTGAAAAAAATACTTCCTTTAATTACCTCTGAACTGCCCCTCCTCTATGTTCAAATTGTGCCCCCTTGTTCTTGCACACCTCTTTTTTTGAAAGATGCTACCCTCTTGGACTTTGTTGATTCCCTTGAGGTACTTGAAAGTTTCTATCATGTCCCCCCTCTCCCTCCTTTCCTCAAGGCTATACATATTAAGCTCCTTAAGTCTCTCTTCATATGTCTTCTGGTGCAGACCTTGCACCATTTTTGTTGCCCTCCTCTGGACAGCTTCCATCCTGTCTATGTCTTTGTGGAGATTGGGTCTCCAGAACTGCCTGCAGTACTCCAGATGGGGTCTCACCAGCTGTCTGTACAGAGGGATAATAACTTCCTGTTTTCTACTGGTGATGCCTCTCCCTATGCATCCCAGTATCCCCCCAGTCCTCTTTGATGCCCTCTCACATTGCTTGCCCACCTTTAGGTCATCTGATATGACTATCCCCAGGTCCCTCTCCATTTTTGTTGTTGTTAGTATCTCACCCCCCATTGTGTACTCTTTCCCTGGGTTTTTGTTTCCCAGGTGCATTACCTTGCACTTCTTAGCATTGAATCTAAGCTGCCATACATTTGACCATTTCTCTAACCTTGCCAAGTCCCTTCTCATCCTTTCCACCCCACCTTGTGCATCAACTCTGTTGCAGATCTTTGTCATCTGCAAAGAGACATACTTTTCCTTCCAGTCCCTCTGCAATGTCGCTTATAAAGACATTGAAGAGGACCAGTCCTAATACTGAACCCTGCGGTACCCCACTAGTAACCCCCTTTCTTCAGAGTGGACTCCATTTACTATTACCTCTGTGTCCTATTCTCTAGCCAATTCTTTACCCAGGCTGTCATCTTGGGACCCACCAGGCTGGCTAACTTGTATATTAATCTTTTGTGTGGGACTGTGTCAAATGCCTTGCTAAAGTCTAGGTAGGCCATGTCCACAGCCCCTCCCTGATCTACTACTTTGGTCACCCAGACAAAGAAATCTATCAGATTCGTCTGGCATGACCTTCCTGCTGTGAATCCATGCTGCCTTGGGTCCTGTGCCCCTCTGGCCTCTAGACACTCGACAATTCTTTCCTTCAGTCAGAATGTAGATTGGAGCCTCCCAACCACAGCCTCAGCTAGAAGCAGGGACATCCTGTAATCCCTGAATGGGGTATTTCTCAACAACTAGTCAGGGAGACCACTCATGATGGGGCAATACTGGACCTGGTGCTCACTAACAGGGATAGTATTGCAGACATCTTGGTGGGAGGCTACCTAGGGATCAGTGACCACTGCACAGTGTGATATTGTATTTATTTTATCTATTTATTTCATAATTCGGATTTACAACCTTTGAGTCAAAGACTCATTTACAAAGGCACCTCGTTGCAGGGAGGGTAGACAACAATTGGTGGTGGAGTACAACAATGGAGGACATTACGGGTGAGATACAATAAAAGAACACACAAAGCTATTCCAGGAATACAAAGGTGTATAAAGATACACAATATACAGATATATACATAAGGATGATGGTGGAAGTGAACCACACAAGGATGAAGGTTCTGTTCTTCAGGAGGGCAGATTTTTTAAAACTGGGGGAATGCCTCAGAGACAACCTAGTGGGTGGATGACCTGCCTGGGGTGAAGGGACAGTGGGATAAGCTAAGGGAAGGCATAGTGAAGACAACAAACCTCTGCACATGGGAAATTATCAAAAATAAGAGGGAAAAGAAACTGCTATGGTTCTTGAAGAAAGTGGCCGAAAGGGTTAAGGCTAAAAAGGTTTCCTTTGGGTGGTACAAAGAGATGCAGAGGGAAGAAGATCGGGAGGTGTAGCAAGAGAAACAGAGGGAGGCAGAGGAAGTGGTGAGGAGTGCAAAGGCACAACAAACTGAAGAAAGAATAGACCAAGGGATAAATAAAGGGGACAAGACATTTTTTAGGTGCATAGGTGAAAAGAGGAAGAATACGGGAGGGATTATAAGATTGAAAAAGGCAGGTGAGAACAGGTACAGACTGTGTGAAGGAAGATCAGGAAAAAGCAGATATTCTGAACAAATACTTTTGTTCAGTCATCACAGAAGAAGGGGAAAGGGTATGGGTATGGGCCACATAAAAGCAATAAGGACACTAAGGGGCGGGGGCAGTAGACACAAGCCCCTTCTGGGGAAATAGTCCTGAAAGGGACTCACAAATATGAAAGTAAACAAAGTTATGGAGCCAAGCAGGATACACCCAGGGTACTGAGGGAGCTTAGGGAGGTACTTGCTGCATCTCTAACAGTCCTGTTTAACAACTCATTGGAAACACGACTGGTTCCAGAGGAATTGAGGAGGACAGATGTAGTCCTGCTTCAAAAAAGTGGTAGCAGGAAGGAGGCTAACAACTATAGGCCAGTGTGCTTGAAATCAGTAGTGGGGAAGATAATGGAGTCACTGCTAAAAGAAAGGATTGTGGAGCATCTTGAAGCCAATAAGTTACAAAACCCAAGGTAACATGGATTCACGAAGAAGATGTCATGTCAGACAAGTCTTTTTTGACTGGCTGACCAGGAAAATAGATCAGGGTGGGGCGGTGGACGTGGCCTACTTAGATTTCAGTAAGGCTTTCAACACTGTTCCACACAGGAGGCTCATAAAGAAACTGAGCAGCTTAGGGGTAGGTCAAGAGGTGGTAAACTGGGCAACAAACTAATGAAGGATAGATGACAGAGGGTAGTGGTAAACTGAGTTCACTCCCGGGAAGGAAGGGTGACCAGTGGGGTGCCACAGGTCTCAGTACTAGGACCAGCCTTCTTTAATGTCTTTATAAGTTACATTAGATGAGCTGGATGGGAAGGTCTGCCTCTTTCTGCATGACACCAAAATCTGCAATAGTGTGGATACTCCACAGTTGGTGGAAAGAATGAGCAGAGACCTGAGAAAGCTTGAGGAGTGGTCAATGGCATGGCAGCTGGGGTTCAATACAAAAAAAGTGCAAAATCATGCACTTGGGGCACAGAAACCCAGAAGCAGAACACAAAATGGGAGAAGAGGTATTGATGGTCACCTAACAAGAAAAGGACCAGGGAGTAATCATATCAGATGACCTCAAGATGGTGAAGCAGTGTGACAAGGCTGTGGGTAGAGCCAGTTGGGCTGTTGGATGCACAGGGAGTGGTATCACCAGCAGAGGGAGGGAGGTGGTGCTGCCACTGTATAGATCACTGTTGAGATCCCACCTGGAGTATGTTGACCAGTTCTGGAAACCATATCTAAGGAAGGACATAGACAGAGTGGAGACAGTCCAGAGGAGGGCAACTAAAGTGGTGCAGGGTCCACATCAGAAGCTCTACGAGGAGAAACTGAAGGACCTCAATATGTATACCCTGGAAGAGAGAAGAGAGAAGGGAGAAATGATAGAGACTTGTAAATATAAAGGGAAAAGAAGGAAGGGGGGAGTGGAGGAGTGGGGAGAGTGGAGGAGCAGTGTGGGCCCATCTGAAAGGAGCCATAGTGGAGGCAGCAAACCTTTGCATTAGGCAAGTAAACAAGGGCAAGAGAAAGAGAAAGCCACTATGGTTCTCAAAGGTGGTGGCCGGGAAGGTAAGGGCAGAAAAGATGGCTTTCAGGAAGTACAAGGAAACACAGCTGGAGGAGGACAGGGTAGTATATCTGGATAAACAGGCAGAGGCAGGGAAAGCAGTCAGGAGTGCAAAGGCACAAATGGAGGAAAAAATTGCACAGGAGGTAAAGAAAGGACACAAGACTTTTTATGGATACATTAGTGAAAGGAGAAAAACCAGGGGTGGGATAGTAAGGCATAAAGGAGAAGAAGGAGAGTGTGTGGAAGGGGACTAGAAAAATGCATCAATACTGAAGAAATATTTTTGTTCTGTATTTACAGAACAAGGTGAGGGACCACAGTTAGGCAACATGAACAAATATGGGAGGGAGATGGACACCAGTCCATTTACATAAGAGAGAGTCCTAAAGGAACTCACAAAACTGAAAGTGGACAAGGCAATGGGACCAGATGGGATACATCCTAGAATATTAAGGGAACTATGGGAGGTGCTGGCACCACCACTGGTAGCACTGTTCAACGAGTCACTCAATACAGGAGTAGTTCCAGAGGACTGGAGGAGGGCAGACATAGTCCCTCTTCACAAAAGAGGCAGTAGGAAGGAGGCTAAAAACTATAGACCAGTCAGCCTCACCTCAATAGTGGTGAAGATTATGGAATCACTACTTAAAGAAAGGATCATGGACCATCTTGAAGCCAGTGGAACACGTGATCTGAGACAGCATGGATTCATAGCGGGAACATCATGTCAAACAAATCTAATTGATTTCTTTGACTGGGTGACTAAGATTGTGGATCAGGGGGGAGCGGTGGATGTCGCCTACCTGGATTTCAGTAAGACCTTTGATACCGTTCCACATAGAAGACTTGTGAACAAGCTGGGCAGCCTAGGAGTGAATCACAAGGTGGTAAACTGGGTTAGCAACTGGTTGAGTTATAAAAGACAGAGGGTCATGATAAATGGTGCTCAGTCTGAGGAAAGGAGGGTGACCAGCGGGGTGCCACAGGGATTAGTCCTGGGCCCAGTCCTGTTTAATGTCTTCAAAAGTGACATTTTGTGGAGGGGC
The DNA here is from genome assembly GCA_016271365.2 of Neoceratodus forsteri. NCBI lineage: Eukaryota > Metazoa > Chordata > Ceratodontiformes > Ceratodontidae > Neoceratodus > Neoceratodus forsteri. The sequence goes on along the minus strand of CM057455.1, from coordinate 1,173,441,892 downwards.
TGGACAGGAAAGTGTGACTATTTGCAGATGTCACTAAGAACTGCAACAGGGTGGACACTCCAGTAGGGGTGGCAAACATGAGGAGGGACCTATATAAATTGGAGGAATGGTCCAGAGTGTAGCGGTTGAGATTCAAGGCAAAAAAGTGAAAAATCATGCATTTGGGGTGCAAGAACCCGGGGAGGATTACATGTTGTGGGGGAGAAACTTATAGTCACCAAACAGGAAAGGGATTTGGGAGTAATTATATCTGATGGCATAAAGGTGGCCAAACAATGTGCCAAGGCTGTGGGGAGAGCCAGTGGGATGCTGGGGTGCATAGGGAGAGGTATCGCCAGCAGAAAGAAGGAGGTGGTGATGCCACTGTACAGATCATTAGTGAGGCCTCATTTAGAATATTGTGTCCAGTTCTGGAGGCTGCATCTCTGTAAGGACCTAGACAGGGTGGAGGCAGTTCAAAGAAGGGCAACAAAGATGATGCAGGACCTGCAACAAAAGTCATATGAGGAGAGACTAGGAGACCTCAACATGTATACCCTGGAGGAGAGAAGAGACAGGGAAGATATGGCAGAAACCTACAAATATCTAAAAGGCATAAATAGGGTACCAGAGGGTAGCATCTTTCAGAAAAGGAGATGTTCAGGAACAAGGGGGCATGACATGAAGTTGGAAGGGGTTAGAGTAAGGCATAACTTGAGGAAGTATTTCTTCACAGAAAGGGTGGTGGATGCATGGAATAGACTCCCAGCAGAGGTGGTGGGGTAAACACAGTGGGGGATTCAAGCATGCATGGGACAGGCATAGGGGAACCCTAGCAATTGGAATGAGGAGGTAAAACTGGAGATCAAGTAGGGTCTGAGGCTTTTACAGGAGGCAGGAAAAATAGACAGACTAGATGGGCCTAGTGGTCCTTATCTGCCATCAATGTCTATGTTTCTATGAAGAAACCACTATGGTTCTTAAGAGAGGTAGCAGAGAAGGTTAGGTCCAAGAGGATGGCATTCAGAAAATATAAGGGAACTCAGAAGGAAGGGGACAGGGTGATGTACCTGAATTGTCTGAAAGAAGCAGGGAAAACTGTTAGGAGCGCAAAAGGACAAACAGAGGAAAGATTAGCACAAACAGTAAAGAGAGGGGATAACACATTCTATAGGTACATCAGAGAAAGAAGGAAGTCCTGGGTGGTGGGGGGGCTGTAAAGCTCAGAGGGGAAGAGGGGGAATGTGTGGAGGGTGACCAGGAAAAGGTATCAGCACTGAACAAATACTTCTGTTCGGTATTCACTGAGGAAAGGGAGGGACGGGGCCAAAACTAGGCAACAAAAACAAAGCAGAGAGGGAGGTGGACACCAGACCATTTACAGAAGGTAAAGTCCTAGAGGAGCTCATTAAACTAAAGGTAGACAAAGCAATGAGACCACATGGGATACATCCCAGGATATTGAGGGAACTAAGGATGGAGCTAGCAGCACCACTGGCAGCCATGTTCAGTGAGTCACTCAGCACAGGGGTGGTTCCAGAGGACTGGAGGAGGGCACACTTGGTCCCACTACACAAATGTGGTAACAAGGAGGAGGCAGTGAACTACAGGCCGGTCAGCCTCACCTCAATAGTAGGGAACATAATGGAGGCATTGCTCAAGGAGAGCATTGTGAAACACTTGGAATCCACTGGTGCCCAGGATCCAAGGCAGCATGGATTCACTGCAGGAAGGTCATGTCAAACAAATCTGATAGATTTCTTTGACTGGGTGATGAGGGAGGTGGGCCAGGGAGGAGCGGTTGATGCCACCTACCTTGATTTCAGCAAGGCCGTTGACACCGTTCCACTCAGGAAACTGTTGAACTAGTTGGGAAGCCTGGGCATGGGACACAAGGTGTTAAACTATGTTAAAAGCTGGTCAGAGCATAGAAAGCTGAGGGTGGTGGTAAATGGGATCCAGTCTGAAGAAAGTGGAGTGACCAGCGGGGTGCCTCAGGGATCGGTCCTGGGGCCTGTCCTTTTTAATATCTTTATTAGCAATATTGCAGAGGGACTGGAAGCATACCTCTCAACTGTTCCGTTTTTTCTGGGACTTCCCAAATTTACACTCCTTGTCCTGAAGCCCCGACTTGCTTGTTTCTTTTACGGATTTTTAGAACACCAGTGTAAGCCTAGCAGACCTGTTTAACCCTAGGCTAACAACAAAATTAGAAAGTATAGGAACTCTGGGCTGATATATCAGTCAACAACACAGCAAGGGTTAAACTTGTCCAAGCAGAAAAAAGGAGAATGTAGGAGGCACCCCTCCACCAGCATTCCACAGGCTCATCTGTTTCTCTAATGAGACTACTGAGACAGAGACAGAGACAGAGAGAGAGAGGGACACACACACACACACACACACACACACACACATTGCATTCCAATACAGTATATTTCTGTTTAGGTAAGTCTGGAAATTAATAATAGTGGATCCTTAAAAACATGGAAAATAACTTAACACTAGATCCTAAAAAAATATTTCTTTAGCAGTGCCTATGTTCCACTTTAGTTTCAAATAAGTAAATGAAGACAAATGAAAACATAAACATGCAGAACATTCACCTGTGTTTTTTATTGCCATTTGGTAGTATGCAACTGAATTTGACATTTAAGAAACAAACTAAAGGTACTTTACATATGCACAGTACTACAACGTGTGATGCACATGTCATGCAATGGCACTGTGCCACGCTGAGTAAAATACAGTGCCCATGATTTTGGTTATTTGTCCATGATTTTTGGGGGGAAGTGTCCCTGATTTTGGTCCTAGCAGGTTGAGAGGTATGGCTGGAAGGGAAGGTTTGCCTGTTTTCAGATGACACCAAGATCAGCAACAGGGTAGACATGCTTTATGGGGTGAAGAGAATGAGGGGTGACCTAGAGAAACTGGAAAAATGAGCCAAAGAGTGGCAACTAAGGTTTAATGCAAAGAAATGCAAGATCATGAACCTGGGTCACAGAAACCCAGAGGAGAGCTACATGATGGGGGGTTGGGGTTACTGACAGTCACTAAGGAAGAAAGAGATTTGGGGATTATCATTTCTGATAACCTAAAGGTGTCTAAGCAAAGTACAAAGGGTGCAGCGAAGGCCAGTGGCATGCTAAGGTGCATAGGCAGAGGTATCACTAGCAGAAGGAGGGAGGTGGTGATACCACTATACAAAACACTGTTGAGGCCTCATCTGGAATACTGTGTACAGTTCTAGAGACCACATCTTTGGAAGGACATAGACAGGGTGGAGGTGGTTCAGAGAAGGGTGACAAAGATGGTGCAGGGCTTACACCAGAAGACATACGGGGAGAGACTGAAGGGCCTCAATATGTATTCACTGGAAGAAAGGACAGAATGGGGGGATATGAGAGACACTTTCAAGTATTTTAAGGGCATAAACAAGGTGCAAGGGGAGAAGCCTTTAAATATAGGAGGGGTACAACAACAAGGCGGTAAGAAATGAGATTGGAGGGGGGCAGGATAAGGGGAAATGTGAAGAAGTTCTTTTTCACGGAAAGGGTGGTAGATACATGGAATGGCCTACCCTCAGAGATTGAGGGAGCATCCACAGTGGGGATCTAAACATGCCTGGGATAGGCATAAGGGAACCCTAGAGGTGGGAAGGAGAGGCTAAAGCCAATGACCACATAGGGAAATCGGCTGCCAATTAAGTAAGAAAATTGGACAGATTAGATGGGCCTGGCAGTCCTTATCTGCTGACAGTCTCTATGTTTCTCTGTTTCTCTGTTTCTATACCTTATGGGTATAAGTAAGGTACAAGAAGGGAGCATTTTTTCAAAGGATGAGATGCATGAGAACAAGGGAACATGCAATGAAGCTGGAAGGGAGTAAATTCAAGAGAGCGTTGTGAGGAAGTACTTCTTCACTGAAAGAGTGGTAGATGCCTGGAATAGTCTTCCTGCATAGGTGGTGGAGGGTAAAACAGTGTTGGGCTTCAAGCATGTATGGGACAGGCACAAGGGGAATCATGGTAGGAAGCAAGGGGGGGCGGAGGCCAAGTAGTGTCTGTTGTGACAGTATAGGCAGGAAAAAAAATGGCCAGACTGGTGGTCTGAGTGGTCCTTATCTGCCATCAAATTCTATATTTCTATGTTTTTATCTGAGTAGGTCTACAAAGGAGTTAATGGAGTCTACAGCACTCTCTGTCTAGGGTAGGCCTACGGAGGATGGAATCAAAGGGATTATGGCTTTGACCTATCTAGGGTAGGCCCACAAAGAAGCCTGAGGGGTTGCAGTTACACCCTATCTGGGGTAGGCTTGCAAAGTGTGTGGTGGGGTTACTGGTAGGTAAGGGAGTAGTACTGTAGTCTGGGATGAAGAGTAAAGGACTGACTCAGGAAGCACGTGGTGGGAAGGAAGCATGTACTGGAGGCAGAAGGACAGGAGTAGTGTTGAGTGTTGCAGGGTTTGTGGGCAACGGCATTACTGAGTACATTTTGAGAGGCTGGAGGATGCCCAGTATGTAGGTGTCTGGACCATTTGATGGTGGAAGTGAGGCAGTTCACAAGGGAATCAATGAAGCTAAAAAGTGGGAAAGAACAGCAATTGGGGCAGGTAGGAGGGAGGGTATTGGGATCAGTCCAGGGGCATGTTGTAGGTAGACAATTGAAGGTGGAGAAAGAGCAGATCCAGATGCCTTGGGTTTCTCCACATCAGAGGGAGAGAAAACCTAGGGAGTGGGGTTGGAGAGTGGTGGGCGTAGGAGGGCAAGTCAAGAGGGAGGGTGGAAGAGTGGGAACACCTACTGTGGTGCTAGTGTGGAATAGGGCAAGTGTGAATGCCCATTCCTGAATATTTGGAGAAATATTCGGTGTTCAGCAGCCAAATATTCAGGTATTCAGGAAAATGTATTCAGCTACCAACCAAGAAAGAAAAAGTAAACAGCCCCCCTCCATTCTAACCAGCCAAACAGGTAAAATGTAAACCCCATCCCCCCACCTCTATCAAAGACCAATCCCACCCCCAGCACCCATAGTTTGTTATAATATTTACTGTAATGGATGACCAACTTAACCTGCCCACCTCCAGAGCTGGCCATCAACTTACTTCATGTAAACAACTAATGTGCACTTAAAAAAATATAGTTTAGGCCCCACACCCTGGTATAGTACCCTACTCTGGTCTCCCACCCAGCAGCACCCAATTCTTAATATAAGAATTCCAGAAAGTGGCCAGCTCAGCATTCCTACCTCCATGGCCGGCCGCCTTCTTATGAATGTAAGCACTTGCACACTTGCTATGATAAAACCAGGCAATCATGTAATCAGCTGTTTTACTATAGCAAGTGCATGAGTGCTTTCATTCATGAGAAGGCAGCTAGACATGGAGAAGGACGGGCTGAGCTGGTCACCTCAAGTTCTGATAATAAGAATTGGTTGCTGCTGGGTGAGAGATGGGAGTAGGGTGCTGTGCCAGAGTGGGGGGCATAAATTATATGTTTTTTAAACACAAATGAGTAGAGGGGAGGTAGAGGTAGTGCAGGGGAGGTTTAGGGTTGTGGGGAAGATCTGTAGAGGGATGGCTGGAACAGTACCCTTCTCTAAAGTACTACTAGTACTGAGACCAGTACCAAGATCCATACAGCAAGGAGTACAAGGATTGAGAATTTTAATTGCTGGCTACAGGAATGGTGCAGAGGGGAGGGTTTTAGCTAGATGGGAGTTGGGAGGGAACTTGGAATGTCATAACCCTTTATGCACCAGATAGACTGCACCTTGGCAAAGGGGGTTCCAGAGTGTTAAGGGATAGGCTGGGAAAGTACATGGCCAGGATCCTTGATATAAACTGAATGGGGGCCAGACTGGGTCATCTTTCCCAGCATCTCTGGGTAGAGGCAGCCTACATGCCTCCCTCCCAGTCTGAGCAGGCAGAGTTGGAACCAGAGTATGGTACAGGGACAGGGTCAGAAAACAGCAGTGATCAAACAGTAGAAGGACAACAGGGAGGAGGTAGGATACAAGACAAGGGGGTATACAGAGTGAAGGTTGTCAGTGGATTTCACTGGGATGTGAAGTGCAGGAGGGGAGAGCAGGCTGTGGTGGGCAGGGAGGAAAACAACCATGCTGGGAGGGAGTTGCATGGAGTCATGGTGGAAGGTAGTGTCCTTAAATGCAAGAATCCTTGTTAACAAAATGGATGACCTGAGGGCGATGATAGTGGAGAAGAAGGCGGGCATTACAGTGGTCACAGAAACTTGGGCTACACCAAATCATGACTAGGACCTCTCTATCTTTGGGTATACGTGTATGTTATGCAGAAGGGACAGGGTAGCAGCTAAGGGGGAGTAGCAATTTAGTTAAGCGAAGGAATAACCCGTGTGATGGAGGAGACAGAGAAGGAGAAGGCAGAGGTACTGTGGGTGCAGTTGCAATCCACTTGGGGAAAAAAAGTAAGACTGGGGGTGGTTCACACATCTCCAAATCAGCTGCAGGAAAGGGATAGGGAGTCGGAGGGCCTTAATCAGATGGACTGCTCAACTTGTGACTTCATTTTCTTTTGCAAACTGTCATGCTGATAACATTGGAAACATTCAGGAGTTTACAATGGCTTGTGATCATCTGTTCTCCAGTTTAGAGCCTCTCCTGGAGGCACCACCCATTCAGTACCGAGCGGGAGTGGAAAGAGCTACAATATGTCCATGCTGCAACAGTCTGTGTCTCAGGAAAGAGAAATGGACAGGATTTTTCCTCTGCCCATCAACTCCTTGTGCTAGTGTGCCTAGGGTGTCACTGATCCTCAGTGGGGAAAGACTCAGTCAGCACTAAATGTCTGCAGTGTCAACAACTGTATTTGAGACTGTCCATTGAAATGTTCAAGATAGAGGACTCATGCCAGTAAGTGTGTGCTACCTTAGAAGAATGGGTTGGAGCAGTAGCATTTACTGGAGTTTTCTTAGAAAATTGGCTTTTTATTTGCTGGCATCTGATTGGCTGCTATCCATTCCACAGAGGTACATTAACTTTCAAAAGATGCCCAGCAAATAAAAAGTGCCACTCCAAACCTGCCTCATGCCCAGCCAAGTATCTTTATACCCTTGAACTACTAGCACAACTAAAATCCAGAAACCATCTCTGGGTATGGGCTTGGGAAACTGGAAAGCAAACTGACATACAGAATTATAAACAAGCTCATAATAACTGCACAAAATTAGTCTGCCGGCAGAAAAGTACCCACTATAGGGATGCCCTGACAAACACTTGGGGCAAGGGGAATTCATTTTGGAACAATATTAAAGAAATTAGCGGAAAGCAGACAAAAACCTCACCCACTATGCTGGTCGTAGATGGTATCACAGCACTGGACCCGACTACCATAGCAAATTCATTCAACTCAACTTTCACTGATCTCAGCTCTGTTATTCCACCTGACTATTTCAATGAAGCCAACCCCCAAACTATCCCCTCAAGTCCCACCCTCTCTCCAAACCAGCCTCCATTCTACTTCAAATCAGTCAAACCGTACAAAGCTTGCAACTACAACAGTAAAGTTATTGCTAGGTCCAGGTTAAGTGGGGACTCCCTTGACCTCGAGCTGCTTGCCCTCACCCTCGACGAGGTGCTCCTACCATTAACAAAAATCTTCAACCTCTCCCTCTCTCTCAGCCAGTTCCCTGACAGATGGAAATCCACCTCTGTCACACTGGTCCACAAGAGCAGGGTGAACTACTGGCCCATCTCAATGCTACCCCCGCTCTCCAAGGCCATAGAGCATATAGTATCAGACCAGCCTACAGAATACCTTGATAAATATGATGTCCTGTGTGCTCAACAGCATGGTTTTAGAAAAGGTCACAGTACCACCTCAGCCTTCCTTGAATTCACTGGCGCAATCCATAGTTCTTTGGACAATAGCCTTCTTACAGGGGTGGTCTTCATTGATCTGACAAAGGCATTCGATACCGTCCATCATCATGTACTACTCCCTCAGCTGCTAAATACCGGATTGTCTCCTAAATCTACATCCTGGTTTAAGAGCTACCTGGAAAACCACTCACAAAGAGTGAAAATAGTTGACTTTCTCTCTGATGCCAGACCAGTGAGCTCTGGAGTGCCACAAGGGTCAATCCTTGGGCCTCTTCTCTTCAGCATCTTCCTAAATAGTCTTCCACAATCCTGTCTGGAGCAACTCCTCCTATACGCTGATGACGCTGTCACCCACTCCATCCACAAGGACCCCCACCTTCTGCAAAGCAAACTACAGCATGGCTTCTCCTCGGTTGAAAACTGGTTCAGTAAACACAAACTTGTCCTTAACTATAAAAAAACAAAGTCCATGCTCTTCTGCAGCTCACAAAACAAGCACAGGACCACCCCCTCACTACTGCAAACTGCCTAGGTGCAATCCTAGAACAGGTGCAAACCTTTAATATCTTGGAATCACTCTTGACAGTTGTCTATCCTATGGGGCTCACATTGACAATGTTGCCAAAGCGACTAATACACATATTGGCCTGCTTTACAGGCATAGCTAATGCCTAACTCCGGAAGCCTTAAGGATCGCAGTTCAGAGCTCGGTGATCTCAACTACCAACTATGGCCTCATCAGCTACGGTTCCGCTTCCACCACCGCCCTCAGGCACATATCTATGGCTTTGAACAAAGCTTGCCAACTCATCACTGGATCCCACCGTCTCACCCATACGTGTGACCTTTACGCCCAAACTGGTTGGCTTCAACTCTCAAACCACATCAAGTATCTAACATGCATAATGGCTAAAAAAACATTGATGGGCTTTGTCCCCCCTGGAGTTCAAGCTCTGCTACAGCCTGCACAGAATCCCTGCCTCACCAGGGGCTCTGAATCTCAACTACTGCATATTCCAAGATGCCAGACCTTACAGGGACAAAGATCATTTGCTTATAGAGCTCTCAGCTGGCTAAATGGTCTCACCAGGGACATCTCCTCTCTACCTAAGCTAGGCCCATTCAAATCTAACCTCCACCTATTTCTCTCTGCCTCTAGCACATGTGACTGTCTTCTCTAACCTGCTGTTCCCTTTTTGGCACTTGTCCCTTCTCATCCACCCCCCTACTCTCCCCCTCTACCTTCCCTCGTCCTCCTCCTACTTGCACTTTCCACTTGCACTTCCTGTGTGTTTTGACAATTGCCTCTGGCGGCATCTTCTTCTTGTGTCTCACCAAGTTCTCGTTATCAGTATTATCCCTGTCCTCTGCATGTCCCTAGTACCACCTAATCTGTATGTACTCATGTGATGATAAACAACTGTAACCTGTTATCCTGTAATAATTAATGTCCTGCTTGTTTGTTCTCATCCTGACATGGCACCTTTGTAAAAGAGCCTTGGCTCAAAGGTAATTGTAATCCTGGACTCTAATAAATAAATAAAAAATTAAAAATAAAATACCCAGCCTGCTTCCTCATTGGTTGAAGTACTGGGCACACAAGTTCAAAATGGCACCATTTTTTTAACCACTAAGTGAGTAAGTTATGCCCTTCCCAACTATCACCACCATAGGAGTTGGCAGTTAATTAATTGAAGTCAAGACAAAAAAACACATTCTTTCTAAAAAAGTCAGTTGTGGTGCTCAACTGCAGCACACATCACTGATCTCCAGCGCTGCTTCCAAAGCCGTTTGGTCAGCTCTCTCAAGCTTCTCTGCTAGCCAAAACTGAGTAAGGGAAAATGGAACATATTTCTACAAGAAAAAAAAAAAAACACTCCAGTATTTCATCTATGGTTGGGAACGAAGAAAAATTAGTATTTTCTGAACTGCGCTTATTTTAAAATGTAGCTGTCTCCTCACCCTGGTCTTGCACCCATTCTCCAAATGCTGCCCCCGCTCTGCTGCTTAGTGAGCGGCTCCCACTCTATGATGACACGCTTGGTTCTGTTATCAGATCTGTGGCAATTATGTTGCGATCTGATTAATACATTGGAGAGAGAGCGAGAGAAAAAATAAATGGAGACGGGGGGGGGGGGAGTTAAGGTTCAAGTACCGAGAAGGGACAAATACTGTACAGCAGTAATCAAACAGTAGAACAACTGTAAAATGCTACACTGCCCTCTACTGGTAAGTATTGGTAAGGCTACCAGTAGAGGGACTACTTTTCTAACAAAGCAACTAAAAGTAAATTTTAGTCTTTTTTTACTATTTTATTTACTCTTAAATATTACAAAATAACTTTTCAGATAGCCCATTTTCTAAGCACACTAATACCCTCCAGGGTGGGTGATAAGGGCAATACCGGACATTCCAGAGGCTATAAGGCCCTCCTCCTGCAGTGTTGGACCTCATTACACCCCTGGGCAGTGCAACATTGCTCAATATCGCCCACCCTGTTGGGTATTAATGCTTGCTTAGACTTGGATTGGGACAGGCTCTGTCTTGGTCAGTAAGAACTCACCTCAGCAAGCTGTATCTGAATCTGGTGATAATGAGAAGGAACTTAAAAGCTCTATTTGACAAACCAATTATGCCATGGAAATGGAATCACTCCTGCAGCAAATGTTCTATTTGTGGCTACAGAGGGATATAACTAACCAGTGTTTAAACTCTGAGTTGCAATGCTGGAGAAATCACTGGAGGCTTCTCACGAACAGCAATTGCAACAAGTGTGCTACTTGCCTTTAGCAACTGCTGAGGGCAACAACTGTTGTCCTGCTATGCTAAAAAAAGGCCCCTGGGCAGTACCCATTTCAAGCATGAATATTTCATCTTCTTTGAAGTTTGACTCCTTTCTTCCAACCTGCTTAAGTATGTCTTTAGAATCCCTATTGGGGTGAGGATTGTTTGAACCAGATTCCACAATCACATTGAGGGCGCAGTACATTTGTCAGGAAGTTTGGATGCATGTTTTGCCCAATGGTGTGGGAAGTGACTTTGTTCATTATCTCTGCAGATCGAGACTGCAAGGATCATTGCATGTTATTGCTCTTGGGAGCATCAGGTGATACGGATGGGTAAGACAGTTCTTTGTTTCCTGTATTCCAGGTATTTGAGACCTTGGATTCTAAGTAATATTAGGGAACTGTTTAAAGAAAGAAAATCAAATCAATCGAATCAAATCAATCAAAATCTTTATTTACCCAGGTGGACACCATTGAGCAAGCTCATTTACAAGGTGGACCTGCATTACACAAGTCAAGTAACAATGCATTTATATACAGACAAATAGACAGTAGATGAAAGAGTACAACAGTACAGGTAGGCCTGCAATAGACAGGATAAGTAAAAATACATTTGGGTTCAGGTAAAAGACAGTCAGTAAGGGTATACATAACAATAGGGTAGCAAGTCAGTAAACATTTATACCAGATACAACAACATACATGGTTTAGTATTCCTGTAAGGTAAAGGCATTATAGTCCAGCGAAGATTAGTTGAAGTGGTTGCTACAAGTGAAGAGACATACATAGTCAGTTTAAAAAGACCCAGGTGTATCAAGGGGGAGACATGTGTCGGGAGAAGTGGGCAGCCAGTGGGGGGGTCTGGAAGTGGGATAATACTAGGAGCGAAGGAATGAGATGCTGTGGGTATACAAGGAATAGGTGGATGAGGGAGGGTGAGATTTAGGGCGGTAGTTAAGTAGGTGGCTCAGGGACAAGTTATGCACTGATACAAAAAGGAAGGAGGATGGGAAAAACAGGGAGGATGTGGAAGGGGGTGTAAGTAAGCTAGGATCATTGGAAGCAGTTGCAGGCTTCTGTAATGTATTTTGAGTATAAGGTCTTAAACAGAGTGAGACTAACAGAAGTCCTCAGTTTCAGTGATTTCTGTAGCACATTCCAGAGCTAGGATTGTTGGAAGCAGTTGCAGGCTTCTGTAATGTATTTTGAGTATAAGGACTTAAGCACAATAATACTAAAAGAAGTCCTCGGTTTCAATGATTTCTGTAGCACATTCCAGAGTGACAGTAGAACGAATCCTATGGCAGCTCTCCCAAAATGCGTTAGGGCTTTGGGCACTTTCAGAGAAATCAGTGAACAGCTTCTTAGGGCATAGGTTCCAGGCATATTGAGTCAGGCAATCAACAATGTACTGCTGAAGTTTGCCAGTGATAGCTCTGTATGTCCAGAGAGATGCATTTTTATTTCATCTGTAGTATAGGGAGGTCCAACCTGCGGCCGCATATAAAGAGCAGTGATGGGCGGAGAAGGGGAGACCAGTGATGAAGCATAGGGCTCCAATTTACCGAGGTATGAAGTAGCACATTGGCTATAAATAAAGTCGGCGTAATCAATTAGGGAAAGGAACATAGACTGAACTAGCTGTCTCTTGACCTCTGTAGTTAGTAGGCGGTTTAACCTGAAGAAGAGACCTAGTCTCTGCCTCAGTTTTTTTAACAAATCCTCCAGGTGGTCTGCAAAGGAGAGTTTGAAGCCTAGCCAGACCCCCAGGTATTTGAATTTCGGCACAAATTCCAGGGTTTCTCCTAGGAGGGTGGTTATGGGGGGTAGAGCAAGGTAGGCTGCATGGTTAATAGGTGAAAATAGCATTGTCTTTGTCTTTTTGGCATTAAGTAGCAATTTTTTACTAAGGAGCTGGTATTGAAGTATGTTGAAGTCAGCTTGCAGGTCGCTACAGGCAGTTTCAGGAGTTGTACGGCTTCGGTAGATCACTGTATCATCTGCGAACAGATGAATTTTCGCCTCATTGATGCCTGAGTCTATATTGTTGATGTAGATGGCAAATAGGAGTGGCCCCAGGATGAATCCCTGCAGGGCGCCTCTTTTTAACAGATTTGAGGGGGAGAGTTCACCTTCGGCCTTGACCTGTTGGCACCTATCAGAAAGGTAGTTGTGGAACCAACGCAAGGAGGTAGAGTCTAGACCAATAGCTTTTAATGAAGAAAGAAGGAGGCTGTGGTCGACAGTGTTGAAGGCTTTACTTAGGTCTAGAAAAACGGTGCACATTTTTTGTTCTGTAGCTTGCGCTGCCAGTCATTTGTCACCTTGGCCAGGACCGTGATTGTGCTATGTTCAGTTCTGAAACCAGATTGCATTGGGTTTAACAGGTTAGTATCATCTATGAAAGATTTCAGATGGGCATTCATGATTTTTTCCAGAAGTTTGGATAGTACCGGGAGAAGGGAGATGGGCCTGTAGTTGTTTAGATCACAGGGGTCTCCAGATTTAAACAACGAAATAACATGTGCGTTCTTCCACAGTTTGGGAGGGTCCCTTGAGAAAGGGACAAGTTAAATAGATGTGTAATAGGTACGGCCAAGACATGATAGGCAATCTTTAGGTAGTATGGATCAAAGGTGTCAGCCCCAGCACTTTTTCTGGTGTCCAACTGGAGGAGGAGATCTTCGACCTCTTTTAGTGAGGCAGGAGAGAATAAAAAGACTGCATCTGAGAGACTAGATTTTGAGGGTTGCGTGGTAAGCTGGGAGTGTGCAGGTGAGTTATCAAAAGCTAGCCCTGCAGTAGCAAAGTGATTGTTGAAGGCTTGTAGTATCTCTTTATTGTTGTTGATAGTGACATTGTCAGATATAATTTTTGAGGGGAGAGTGTTTCCTGTGGTATTACCAGAAAGTTCTTTTATTGTGGACCAGAACTTGCTAGGGCAGTTGGAGGCAGTGTCGAGTTCAGAGTGATAGAAGTTGGACTTGGTTTCCCGAATTAGCTTTGTACAGTGGTTTCTGGCTGTTCTGAAAAGATGCCAGTCTTTGGCTTTGTGGGATTTGCGTGCTAGCTTCCAGAGCTTGTCTCTTTTTAATAGTGCTGCCTTGATGTCTGCTGTAAACCAACGGCACTTTCTAGCCTTTATGTGGGTTTTGACTAAGGATGCGTGGGTGTTAAGAGCGCTGGATACAATTTCATGGAAAATGGCATATGCTGTTTCTACTGATTTGGCTAAATAAAAGGTCTGCCAACGCAGGGAAGCTTTCAGGTCATTGATATATGCAAGTGGGTCAAAATTCTGTTTTGATCTTTTGGTAGAGAACTTTGCTGAGGCTGTTGTTTTAGGGACTGCTCTTATGCCAACAATAAAGCAATGGTCACTAACATCGGCAGAAAAGATCCCAGCATGGGAGAAGAAATGGGGCTTGCTTACTAGAAGTACATCTAATAGTGTACTTTTCATAGGGTTTTTCTTATTGATACGAGTAGGTTCATTAATAAGCCCACGAGAGTCACAGAAGGATTTAAGTGGAAGAGATGCGCTTGACAGCCAGTCATAGTTAAGGTCCCCTAGTGTAATTGTTTCCATTGTGTTGGTACTTATAGTAGATGATAGGTGGTACAGGAGCTGTGACCCTGAGGACGGGGGTCTATAACATCCTATGACACGGAGGGCCATTGATGTAGATATTTTGATTTTTAAGGACAGGCATTCAAAGGCATTGGCAATTGATGTAGTGTCGAGGGTAGCAACCGTAAACTTGTCCTTAACATAGATGGCTACACCACCACCTCTGGTTAGTCTATTGGCTCTGAATAACAGATAGTTGGGGATATTGACCTCTTTGCCTTTGTGTGGGTGGATGAAGCCAGGATTCAGATATAACAAATACATCCGGCTCCATGTGGATAGCTCAAACCTGTATTGAGGTGAATTTCTTTAAGAGGCTACACACATTAACATGCATAAAGCTGATACCTTTATACTTTGTGACTTCAGGCGGTGAAGGAATTGCTTGTATAGGAACAGGGTTAAGTTTAACATTACCTGAGCATAGCAAGAGGAGGAGTACAACTTTCCTCAGGGCAACAAGGGGTAATTTGGAAGAACTAAACCTTCTTTGGATAGTGGAAGTATTGGCATAGGAATGCAAGGACCTATTCTTTGTACAGTTCAGTCCTAGTGATACACATGCTAAAACCCTAGCCGTATGACACCACTAGATGCAGGTACTGGGCCGAGTAGGTAACATTCCTTGGGTAGGTAACGAGATGCCGGTGCCTGTCCGAGAGGGAGACTCAGCTGAAAGTGGGTATGACAACTTGGGGGCATAGCACGAGTTGTATAAGGACTCCATGAGTAGACATTCTTGTGGTAGGGGATACAAGTCCTCTTTGGGGTAAATTCCATCTGGCGTGTACCCTAATAAGGGTAGGGTGCATAAGGTGGTAAATAGGTAGAGCCAGATTGCAAGTTCCATGGTTAAAGTCTGGTAGTCAGGAAGAGAAACAGTTGTAAGGGCTTAATCTGGGCAAGGTATCACCAGGTAAGGCTATGCACCACGGGGTCTGAAAAGGGATATAGGTGCAGATACCACTTGAAGGGAACAAGGAGATGTTTCTATGGCACAGCAACTAGAGATAGTTACGAGAAGTTGTAAACCTGATCTAAGAAGTATCACCAGCTAAGGCTACATACCACAGGGTCAGCAAAGGGATGTAGGTGCTGAAACCACTTGTAGGGAGCAAGGAGAATTTACTATGACACAGCGACTAGGGATAGTAATAAGAAGTTACAAATCTGATCTAAGACAAGTGGTAGGGGAGACTGCGGTGGGTTAGTTAGGATGGAACACTTGAACCTGAAGCAGCAGCCCAAAATTTATAAGTCTGTAGGCGTCCTAGGGAGGCGGGGAGGATAGATTTGTAGGAAAGCCAATGGCAGGGGAGGGCGGGGCAAGGAGGTCTATATAATAATGGTCAGGGAGGGATATGGGTGGGTGGATGTAAAATCTGCGCCTTTGACATACCTCTCTTGGTCTGGAATCCGAGCAAGTGGTCTTGGGTGGCAGCTTCAGAAGCGCCGACCGCCTGGTGGCTGCGGTTCTTGCGGTGGATGAGCTGGGAGCTCTGGAGGGTTCTTGGTTGAAGGGTAAGAGAAAGCAAAGCCAGTTAGTACTGGTCCCAGACAATGGTCGAGCTACCCAGTGACAAAACTAATTTATAAACGAAAGGGGTCAATTTCCTTGGTGCCCTGAAGTCTGGGCGGCAGTTACAGAGGCAAAGGAAAGGGCTGTTTCACTTAATCAATCTAGCAAGAGCAGTTTGCAAGTATTACAGATTTTTTTAGGCAGTTTACAGGCAGATTCTAACAAAATAGGCATACTGTACATTAGCAAGCATAAGTGAAAAAACAAACAAAAAAAAAAAACAGCGCCTTTTTAGCTCAGGAGACAGAGAAAAGATAAGAAGGGGTGAAGGACCAATCGCAGCAAGCCTGGAGAAGGCGCTCGCACTCCAATTGGTTTGCAGCTTTGCTGTACCTCTCTGGGTCTGGAGTCCGAGCAAGTGGTCTCCGGCGGCGGCTTCGGGAGCGCCAACTGCCCGGTGGCCGCGGTTCTTGCGGTGGATGAGCTGGGAGCCCTGGAGGGTTCTCGGCAGAAGTAGTAGGAGAGAATTAGTGTGGTCAGCCTTATGAAGGGGGAGAGAAGGGAGTGGTGAGGCAAGGGGCTGTTAGAAATGTAGTTCTGTGGGGCAGGACCGCACTCTAGGAGTGTTCTGCAGTTTTAAATTTGTGTAGGGCAAGATGGCCAATGGGAGGAGGTGCACAGAAGGGGGAGTGCTTTAGGTATATTTAAGAACTTGTGGAGGACGGGCTGGGGGGCAGGGCGAAAAAATCACACAAAGAGACACACAAAGGATAGAATGGGAAGATTAAGGGGTCTAGCTAGGCTAAAACAAAGCAAACAAATAGTATTTTACTCTCTTTTTTTTTCCTACCAGAATGAGCAAATACAGGCTAGTAACAGTCCTTAAACAAACAAAAAATCAGCAGTAGGAAACCCAATTTTCAGTTTAGCTGTAATTGGTATTAAGTGCACACACTAGTAGCGAGGGCCAGGCAGCACAGACTACAAAATTTGTGCATGGGCATGCAATTAGTCCTGGGAAAGCAGCCACGCTGGATTCCAGAGCTAGGCACTCAGGGAGTTCACCAAGATGGTGAGCAGCCAGTGGGGGCACTGCAGTTAGATGGCTCCAGGAATTCAGAAAAACAATCCAGGATCTTCGCTGCAACAGCCACTGAGGGCTGAAGATCTGGCTTCGGCAATTACCTGTGCTTGGAGAGCAGTGGGCAGGTGGCAGCAGGCAGGCTCACAGTCTCGCCGCTGTAGTCGGAGGGCAGCTCAAGCTTAAAAGCAGCTACGAGGATGAGGTACTTGCCCGAAGTGGGCAGCAAGCCTCCTATAAAATACTCCTATAAGTGTCTACAGACCCTTAGAAAGGACTTTGTGGGGCTCCCTTCCCTTGTGTAATGCAAATGTTTATAGCAAATGTTATTTTGGAACAAAAATATTTCCACTTAGAATCTGGAAATAGTAGACAGGTATCTATGGGCCATATAGTTTGCAATCAAAGGAATGGCAGTTTTGAAGTAAAACAGGATAAAACACTAATAAAACCGTTAAAACTATTGTGGTATAAAGTGTACGGTATCAAATACAATGGATTGCAGTAGAATAACACGTTATGCATACAGATGAGTGATAAGACCTTCATAACTAACTTGTGGGTTCATCACTTGTGTGTTAGGGATCTTAAAACTCTCTAGTGAAGATAAATGTGTTATTCCACTGCAACTCATTATGTATTACCATATATCACAGAACATCCCATTCATTTTACTGGGATTCCCTGAGACATATCATGATATATCACAGTATACTTGGATATATTGCAACTTGTCACTGACTATAATGTATTATTGTCATGAGTAGAATGTTATGGATGGTTTTTAGCTTCTTGTTTCTAGAATTGCACCAAGCTGTAAACATAGACTGGGTAGTAGGATTGCAGCATTCAGATGAACCTTGATCTATGGTGTAATCCAGGAAAGTCTGAGTTGGAGTTTAACATAGAAGTGTAAGAGACATCTTTTATGGGAAGGAAACTGCAGTCTGAACTCTGTGAAAAGAAGTGCCATAAATTTGACATAAACATTTGGGTTGCTAATCTCTTTCCATTTATTGCTGATTGCCATGAACTGTATGTTGTCATACGGACTCTGTCCAGCTTTAAAGTACCATAGATAAAGGAAATTGCTGAGAAGGAAACCTGTTTTGTCTGTTCTCTGTTCAAGGGGTAAAGTGAGGTTTTGTTAACAGGCCCACCGGTTATCTATAAACTGAAAGAATAGGGGGGCTCATGCAATAGGGAGAAATTATTTAATCTAAAGGCCTGAGGTCTGGGGGCTGCCTAGGCAACAAGAAGCTCTAGGGGATCTGGAGCTTCAAAATACAAAATGTGACATTTTAAAAGCTTGTTTCCTTTTTTATTTCAGACTATAGCTGACTCTGAAGCACAGTACAACTGTAAATTGATGACCCTCTGTACCAATATCAGCGCAGTCAGCCATGAGAAGGTCCATTTAAAAATACATTCACACAAAGTCAAATAATCCATTTTAATTTTTTCATTCACCCAAGATTGTGTATTTATGAATTTGTCATATTTGACCAGGAAAGGCACAATGAGCCATTTACAGTCTGTTTCCAGGTGTATCCAGGGGTTGCGTTGCATAACTGGGAAGATCCTAGTGCTGTGCAGAATTTTCAAATTCCAGTGGAACGAAATTCTGTGGAATTTTCAAAATTCCGCTGAAATTCTGCCAAATTTCACCAGAAACAGAATGGTGGAATTCCATGGCAGAAAATAGTTGCGGAATGGTTTTCTACAGAAAAAGTGCTGTTCCACTGAATATTATTCCATGGATCTCAGTATTTTCCATGGAAATTGTTGTGGAACAATTTTCCATGGAAAATATTTTGCGGATCACAGGAGGTGGAATTCCGTAGAAGAACCAGTGAAATTCCGGTGGAAATTCTGCCAGCGGGATGGTTATTCCACTCTAATTTTGCCGGCAGAATTCCGCATTCTGTACAGCACTAGAAGATCAGATCCCATACTTTCATAATAAGTTCCATTAGATCATTACTTTTCTACTTGACATCCACAAGAGATGGGCTGAAGGAACCTCAGGTTTACATCTCATCTGAAGGATGGCACCTCAACAGTGTGCCCCCCCCACCAAGGGTGAGCAAATGTGGAAATTAGCAACTTCATATTTAGAGCCCCTGTTTTAGGTTTAGCTTCAACACTGAAGCCAAAAACATTTTGGGTTCTTGGTACTGAGGTATAATAACTAGTGAGCAATTTTTTTTCTTTGGGCTCAACCAGTTGTTATTTGCCATAATAACAGGCTGGTTATCATGGCAAACATGCACCAAGACTCTATTCTAAGCGCAAGCAGCTTTCTCTCAGCTGCACAGCTGCTGTGAATAAAGCATTTGGGCTGCCTCTCAGAGGAAGCTCACTCAGATCGCCTCAGAAAACAGAAAAGAAAATCAGCTTTTTCTGAAGTTAAATACATTTTTTGGACATTGTTTCAAAAATCTAAAGAATGGACTCATATCTAAGTTTCTTAAAGAGACATTTCTCTGAAGGTGCTGTGAAAAACAATATTTACAGTACTTTCTAATCATTTCACAGCTATATGCCTTAATTCTACTAATCCCATTATGTTGCTGTGAATTCTGTTTCATTTCTGCCCTCAAGCATGATTGTTGTCGAGGAACAGGTCAGGAAGCATAGGAAAACCAGGAGCATCTTCAGAATTCACAAATAGTGTTTAATTTTTCTTAATAACATCAAAATAAAAATTAAAAATTATTCAGCAGAACTATTTATAAAGGCAGTACAAACACAGAAAACTAAGTCCTTCTTCTGAGGGTATCTCTTAATTCCAAGTTTCAGTCTCTCAGTTTCCCAATCTCCTTGTATCTCTAGCAAAAGCATTGCTGCTTTTTTATAAGTCTTTGTCTGGAAACTCGTTAAGAGAGCCTGCTTCTCCCAGAATGTTCTTGTAAGTTTAATTCCTTGCAGATGCAACAAAACAATACATGGTGTCCCAGAACTGACCTCTTGTTCACAGCTCTGCAAATTACTTAAGACTGTATCTTAGGATAACCCCTTGTTTTCCAAATAGCTTTTTGCAATCATTTCAACAGTATAACTACATACAGTTTTAAACAAAGGCATCCCAGTATCAGTGACATTTCCACATAAAGATTCACATATATTTTTATATCCGTAGATATGCAAGTGGGAAGAAAAGACAAAAAATATCAAGGGATGGCAGAGAGCTAGCGAGAGGCAGAGAACTGCAAAACCGTCTGAGTGATCAGCTCCTAGGTCTCACAAGGAAATTTGGTTATGCAGCCAGACAGGGAAGAGACAAAGAAGGAGAGGCTAGAACAGACTCTTGTGTTTAAACTCCTTCTGCATAACAAATGGGGCAGGGCCTTCTTCAACCCTGTCACAAAACCCCCCCTTCTTTAAGAGGGAACCTGTTTTACAAAACAGGTTTCTAAAACATTATATTAAATTCCCATCTAACATAAGCTTATAACCTTTACAGTTCAGTGCATATGCAGCATAGCAAACAGAGAAGTTTCAACTCACATTTTTTCAACCTTTGAAATTCTCAATTCCTGATCCATATTTTGACAGAAAATCAGCATTGATATTCTGTTTCCTAGATTTGTGCATCACTTTAATTTTTTTTTCAATTCAAATTTTATTAAAGTTTCCAATACAGAGAATGAATCATAATAGTGTAGATCATGAACTCCATACATCAGATACAAAATACAGAATGATTTGCTCTCCCCTACCCCTCACCCACCCAACCCAACACCCAACCCGAACAACCCAGCACCTCATTACACATTTAGCACAGTACCTATGAATATAGCCTAGTAGTGCTTAAACCTGTAGTACATAGAGAGTTTGCAGTGGGCCCCAGATCCTATCAAACTTCTTAAGTTTGTTATATAGACTGGCAATAGTCCTTTCTGTTCTAAGGTTTGTAAGTAACTCCTGAAGCCATTCAACATATGTTGGTACTTCCGTATCCTTCCAGTGTCTTAACACCACTTTTTTAACAGACATCAATATCAAGGCTATGTGGCACCTCCTGTTCACCACCAAAATGGAGGAGAAATCCCCAAGAAGACATATTTTGGGGGTGAACAAGTCTGAGAGGCCTAATAGAGGATCAACACGCTGTTTAATCATAGTCCAGAGTGGGACAACTTTAGGACAGCTCCAGAAAACATGACGGAGGTCTCCTTCTTGAGACTGGCATCTTGTGCAAAGGGGAGAGGACACCAGACCCAGTCTGGCAAGCCTCTACGGAGAGTAATAAATGTTGTGCAAAATTTTGAATTGCATTAATTTAAGTCTGTCCTGCTTGAGGAACTTATGACAACTTTGCCACAGGAGAGACTAATCCAGATCTCTGCCCTGAAAGAGAGAGGCCCAAAAGGAGACGGGAGCGTTGTTGTCAGAGTAAGCCCAGGTAAATAGAGCAGTGTATATTTTAGATACAGCATGAGGCGAACCCGCCAACTCCGTTAGGGTAGCCTGAAATCTGATATGGGGAGCTGGGGGGCGAACCCATTACCTTAACCAGGAGATGAAGAAGCTGGAAAATCTTGAAGATTCTTGTGCGAGGTACCATAAACTTGTGCATAATGTCAGCTGAAGAACACCATTGACTACTGGATGACATAAACTCATCTAGACGGCAGTTTCTTATCTGAGGGAGCCAACTGGCTGGGAGGGGCTTACCGTCTAGTAAAAAATTGGGGTTTCCTATTAAGGGTTGAAATAAATCCTTGAGATTCTTATATCTCAGAAATGTGCACAATTGAGTATGAACCCTGATTGAAATGGCTATAGGGGAACTACGTAGAGATTCTGGTAGGGAACTAACCTTGGTGTATAACAGCGCAGCAGGGGAAAGACCGTGTTTTGTAATTGAAGCAGACTCGACGGCTAACCAAGTCGGGGTGTATGTAGCAGCCGTGGATAATTGATCCACGGGCAGCCATCTGAGATACTTATTGGCCTGACTGGCTCAGTAGTATAGCCCAATATGGGGGAGTCTTAATCCTCCTTTAGCCTTGGGGGCAACTAATTTGTGGAATGCCATCCTAGCCTTCTTATCTCCCCATATAAAAGTAGAGATCATACTGTGCACTTTTTTAACCCAGGACAAGGGGAGCCATATGTTTAGCATGTTAAGGGGGCAGAATAAGTGAGGGAATACGTTCATTTTGATTAGCTTGATTCTGCCCCAAAGAGAGAGGGAAAGTAGGGTCCACCTGAGAAGGTCTAGGTCTATTTTATGTACCAATGCATCAATATTTAGTTGTCTGAGCTGCGCTGTATCCGGAGTTAGAAGGAGCCCCATATATTTAATATAGTCAGTCTTCCAGGTGAGCCCAAATGCAATAATGTCCTGTTTGTATACCCTATGATTAAGAGGAAAAAACACAGTCTTTCCTACATTAAGTTTATAGTTTGAGACCTTACTGAAGCCATCTATTAACTTCAGAATAGTGGGAATAGATGTGAGTGGGTGGGTTACCTGCAGCAGAAGATCATCTGCATAGGCCACCACTTTAACCACCTGCTCCCCTAGAGAAGTACCTGAAATGCCCTGGGCACCTGATAATCTCCTAATAAGAGGCTCTAAATAAATATTAAAGAGAAGGGGAGACAAGGGACACCCCTGTCTGGTCCCCACATGCAATTTAAAAGGACTGGAGACAACCCCATTACATGAGACTCTGGCAGAGGGGAACTTGTATAATGAGCTAACCAAATTCTGGAATTTCATTGGAAAACCAAAAACTTCCATCGTAACAAACAAGTAATCCCAGTGGACTCTGTCAAACGCCTTCTCGGCATCCAATGAAATCAGGACCATTGGATGAGGAGCATCCTTGTATGCCAGGAAAACGTGAGATAGGGCCCTCAGATGGTCAACCGATGATCTCCCTTTCATAAAACCAACCTGATCTTCCCTGATTAGATAGGGAAGTACTGCCTCCAAACGGTCGGCTAATAATCTTGCCAAAATTGTAATGTCATGGTTAAGAAGGGAGATTGGCCTATAACTTGAGACCTGATCAGACGGTCTGTCTGGCTTGGGCAACAAAACAATCAGCGCCTCGAAATGGAGGGATCGGATACTTGACCGGAAAGAATAGCCTGGAAAAGTGGCAGCAGAATGGGAATCAATTGCTTAGAGAAAACTTTGTAGAAATTAGAGATAAACCCATCAGGGCCTGGAGATTTGTCAGATGAGAGAGATTTAATTACCCTTTCAATCTCGCCCTCAGAGATAGGGGACTCCAAAATTTTCTGCTGGGATTGTGTAAGAGTTGGCAATTGTAAATCACTCAGATATTCATAAAGTCTATCCTTAGATGGGGAGTTGGCCATAGGGCCGTATAAATCCTGGAAATAATTTGTGAACTGCTCCACTATCTCCGAGGGTAAGACCTTAAGGGAGTTGTCTTTGGGGGAGTTGACTGCAGGAATGAATCTGACAGATTCCTGTTGCTTAATATGCAACGCTAACATTCTGCCCGCCTTCTCACCCTGATCGGTATATACAGCTTTTGTTTTCAAAATTGCAAATTCATCTTGATCCATTAACATTGCTGGCATCACTTTAAATTTAAATGGCTGTAGTGCCAGGTACCACCATGTGATTCTAGAATTGTTATCCTTCATTTGGTTAAGCAAACAGAGAGAATTGTATCTGTTATCAATACAAAGTCAGCTCCTAGTAGGTAAAACTTAAGGGACTCCGTGGCCCACTTTGCCCGCAAGGCACTCCTTTTCAATAGTGGAGTACATTTTCTCTCTGTCATGCAATTTCCTACTTATGAATAGAAAAGGATGTTCTCACCTATATGCTGACTCAAGACTGCACCTAGGCCTACCTCTGATGCATCTGTTTATAACTGAAATTGTTTCTCAAAGACTGGGCTTCTTAAAACGGGCTGAACATAATGCAGCCTTAATGGGCCAAAAAGCCTTGTCACACTCTGGGGTCCATTTCACATTATTTGGGAACCATTTCTTTGTGAGTTCAGTAAGGGGAGTATTTAACTTGGCAAAGCTAGGAACAAATCTCTGAAAATAACCAGCCAGCCCTAAAAATGGCCTGACATGTTTCTTGGTTTTGGTGACAGGGCTGTTAGCTACAACTTCTATCTTGGAAGCCTCTGGCTTGACTTCTCCATTTCCCAAAGCATAGCCCAAATATCTGGTTTCCTACATGCCCAATGCTCACTTGGTAGGATTAATTGTCAGACCTGCCTTTTTGATCAATTGGATAACTGCTCGTAGGTGTTTCAGGTGGCTTTTCCAATCTGGACTGAACACCATGACATCATCCAGGTACACAGCACAATAACCAGTGTGAGGGGATAAAATTACATCTGTGTACCACTGGAATGTAATGGGTACGCCATGTGAACCAAACAGCATGGTAGTGAACTGATAGAATCCTACAGGAGTGACAAATGCAGTTTTGTCTCTGGATTCTTTAGCTAGGGGGATTTGCCAGCAACCCTTGATGAGATCGAGGGTACTGATATACAGGGCACTTCCCAGTCAGCCCACCAAATCATCTATTCTGGGTATATGATAACTGTCAAATTCTGACACTTAATTAAGTTTCCAAAAATCAAGGCAGATTCTTACACTCCCTTCTTTTTTGTTTACAGTCACTATTAGTGATGACCACGCACTTCTCGACTCTTCTGTGATACCCAGTTCTTTCATTTTTTTATATTTCCTTAACCACATCTGCTTTACTAGCTCTGGTAATCTGCATGTCTTTTGTCTAATAGGGCAAGCATTCCATGTCACTATTACGTGCTCGACCCCTTTTGCTTGGCCTGACACTGTGGTAAAAGTACTGTTAAACGTCTTTAGAAAGTTACGAATTTCTGCAGTTTGTTTGGAGGTTAAGGAAACATTCGCCTTTACAGCATCAGCAGTTACAGTTTGTTCCAGTCTGTCATAAGCTACATCAATATCTTCTTTATCAGTTTCTGGTAAAACCAGCAAAACAGCTTTTGGTGTTTCTTCAACCCATTTGTTGAGGAGGTTAGCATGGTATATCTTAGGATTTTTCCTATCGGGGTCTCAGTCTCATAGTTTACTATGCCAGTACATCTAAGAACCTTATAAGGACCTTGCCACTTCATTAACAGTTTATTTTCTGTAGTGCGTAACAGTAGCAAGACCTTTTCACCAGGCTGAAAAATGTTTTCTTTGATCCCATGGTCATAATACACCTTCTGCTGGTTTTGCACCTCTTTCTGATTGCTGTGGGTGATTTCAACATATTGGGCACTCATGTAAGATGCAATAGATTGTTTCTGATGGGGGTTATCTTCTCATGTTTCTTTTATTACATCTGGTGGCCCTCTAGCTTGTCTACCACATAGCAAACCAAATGGTGAAAAACCTGTTGATACCTGTGGCACTTCTTTGTAAGCAAAAAGCAGGTGAGGTAAGTACTGGTTCCAGTTCTTCCCTTCCCCTTTTATAAACCCTTTTAACACGTGTTTTAGGGTTTAATTAAAATGCTCAACAAGACTGTCTATCTGAGGGTGATAAGGGGAGGTTCTGATGGCAGTGATACTGGGTAATTGGTACAGCTCCTTCAGTAATGCAGCACCAAAATTAACCCCCTGATCAGTAATAATCTCTTTAGGTATGTGACCCTACTGAAACATTTGGCAAGCTCTGCTGACACTTTTGGGGCTGTGACAGTATGCATTGGAACTGCCTCTGGGTATCGAGTAGCAGTGTCACATACTACCAAAAGAGTCGATTACCTTTTTTACTTTTGTCTAAGGGGCCAACCTTATCCATTGTAATTCCCTTAAAAGGCACATCTATCAAGGGTAGGTGCACCAGGGGCACCTTTTCTTTTTTAGTCACTGGGGCTACTTTCTGACACTCAGCACAAGAACTGCAATAGGTAGCAACATCTTCATGAATTTCAGGCCAGTAAAATCTGTACAGCAATCTGGCAAGGGTGTGATCCCTCCCTGAGTGACCAGCCAGAGGACTATCATGTGCTATCAGTAACAACTCAGATCTATACTTCTGTGGTATAACCAATTGTTCTATCTGTTCCTGTGTCTGAACTTTAACCCAAACTCTGTACAGTAGCCCATTACAATTTTTAAACATAGGTTCACCCTGTTTTGGTTTCACCCCCAGCTGCTTAAAATGACCCTGGAGAGAAGCATGGTTAGCTTGTTCTGAAAGAAAATCACAATCAGTGATCAGTTTAGTTTCAGTATTTCCATATGTTAACCCCTTATGTCCATCAGTCTTTTGTTGCCACTGTTTCTTCAGGTGTTGTCTTTCTTTCCTAGACTTCCAGATCTTGGAGCTCTACTCAAACAAGTCTGAATCAAAATCACCGAACGGAAAAGTGTCCCCACTATACAAGATTTTCTTTGCTGCACTCTTGTCATCATAACTGCTGTGGCATCTACCTGGCCACTTGGTAGTCTTCAGCCAAAAAACAGCCTTTTTCCCACTGCTCCTCTTCTTTTCTCTGCTGCTCCTGTTGCTGCATCTCTTCTTTTCTCTGATTCTAAGTCTCTTTTTGTATAGCCCACCATTTGAAAAAGGCAGTCAGGCTTTCAGGTTATGTCACTGCCTTCTCTTTTTTTTCCATGACTGGTGCTGGCAGTACAGTCTCAGTTTGGACATTGTTTTCCCAGCACTTCAATATGCACTAGGGTATGTCTGCTTCCTGAATCTATAAGTCCATTCGCAGTCTTATTTCCCACCCTCACATGTGTTAAGTACTTGCCCCAATTTGCTAAGGACAAATCTGCTCCAGTGTTACTTTCCTTACTACAGCAGTTTCTTACTATATGACCTGGCTTGCTACAATTATTACAGATAAAGTCTTTGAGTGCAGATTTGTTACCCCCACCAGAGTTCTTATCAGACTTGGAGTTTAAATGGGAAAAAGAGTGTCTTACTAGTGTTTGGCTGTTACCTCACTGCTGTAGAATCCATACCATTCTTCTATGCTTCCCTGGTACCAGGTCTAGTACCCACGCACAAAACTCCTGGCATAGAGTATGCACAGTATAAATCCCACTTAGGCTGACACCATCTGTCATTGATGTACAGATCAGGAAGCATAGGAAAACCAGGAGCAATTTCAAAATTCACAAATAGCATTTTATTTTTCTCAATAACAGCATAATAAAAAATAGCAATTATTCAGTATAACTATTTACTAAGGCAGTACAAACAGAGAAAACTAAGTCCTTTTTCTGAGGGTATCTCTTAATTCCAAGTTTCAGTCTCTCACTCTCCTTGTCTCTCTAGCAAAAGTATTGCTGCTCTTTTTATAAGTCTTTGTCTGGAAACTCGTTAAGAGAGCCTGCTTCTCACATAATGTTCTTGTAAGTTTCATTCCTTGCAGGTGCAACAAAACAGTACATGGTGTCCCAGAACTGACCTCTTGTTCACAGCTCTGCAGATGGCTTAAAAACTGCACCTTAGGTTAACCCCTTGAGTTCCAAATAGCTTTTTGAAATCATTTTAATTGTATAACTATATACAGTTTTAAACAAAGGGATCCCAGTATCAGTGACAGTTCCATATAAAGATTCACATATATTTTTATATCTGCAGATATGCAAGGGGAAGAAAAGACAGAAATAGCAAGGGATGGCAAAGAGATAGCAAGAGACAGAGAACTGCGAAACTGTCCGAGTGATCAGTTCCTAGGTCTCACAAGAAAATGTGGTTATGCAACCAGACAGAGAAGAGACAGAAAAGGTGAGGATAGAATAGACCCTTGCATTTAAACTCCTTCTGCATAACAAATGGGGCAAGGCCTTTTTCAACCTAGTCACAATGATAAAAAAGGTATTTCTCTTGATAAATTCAATTCATCAACTTACTACCAGCTTCTTTTTAAGCTACAAAAACTGTTTTAAGGTTCAGAAGCAACAGTTCTGTTTTGTTTGTGAAAATTTGGAGGAAAAAATGTGCTCATCAGAAATGATAAAAAATAATCATGGGGTAGAGTTCAAAACTCAAATTTAACACAAAGACTAAGTGTGTGATGCTGTTATAAACTCATCAAGCTTCATTCTTGGTGTTTATGTACTGTAGTATCACACACCTTGTGTGTATTAAATATAGCATAATACTGTACATGGGTGGGAATGCATAACAAGAATTTAATGCACACCCAAGGTGTGGGATGCAACACAAACCCCAAGGGTGAAGCCCAATGGGTCTATTAAAGCATCCTACACTGAGGTTGTACATTAAATGTGAGTTTTTTCTCTCCCCCATGTGTTGTCTTTTATAATTGCTGAGGGACTTTTTTCTCCAACCAGATGGCCTTAAATAAACATTGTGTTTCACAAAAGTCTTGTGTCTGTTTTTTATTCCTCACAACATGTAACAGTACACTTAAGAAGGCGAATAAACTATGGTAAATGTATATTTTACTGCTTTTGTAGGTTTTTATAATTGCCAGCTAAAAGGTTGCTTTAATTTATAGACTGTCAGAATGGCAATGGGTCTGTTCATACACTAAAAAGAGCACCTAGTGAAATATGCAGAAAACAGTTACATCCTATTATGGGATACTATTAAAATGTCAGCAGTCATGTTTAAGAACTTTGAAGAAAAGTTTTCTGAGTTCATATTCAGAATTATTTTATTGGTTTGGGTCACTATTGTAATGGTGATATGCAAATTAGGTGGATAGGTCAGAGTTGGAAGCCGCTGTCTTGAATCTCACTGACATCTCAAAAACTGCCTGTAACTGCTGGATAAGATTAGTGAGGGATATATATATTTTTGTGGCTTTTTATTGTATGGCTGTTTTCTAGTGAGAGACAAGAGATGCCAGCTGTTTCTTTGCAAATTGATGGCAATTGTGAGAGCCATGCAAGTGAGTGAGCAAGAGTGGGGCTGAAGAGAAGCTGCTGCATGTTCACTGTTATAACCCACGGGTTATAACAGCAAATTATAACCAACTTCTCCTATGAAAAAAGTAACCCCTTTGTTACATTCTTGTAATGCACTCCACCATGTGCATTACTCTTTATTTAACAACCTACAAAAAGAGCTACAGCATTTTACTGTGGGTGAAACACCTTAACCACCCCCTCACCCACCACAGCCGATCCCAACCTCTTCCATCCTCCCATGGTTCTCTAGTCAGATTAAAAAACAAAACAAAAAAAAAAACCCATTCTGCACCTGGCACAGTGCCAGGATACAGAAGTGTATTTTATATAAAACTAATGTCTAGAGTGGGAGGAGGATGGTGGGAAATGACTGGGATATGTGAATAAGTGGTCATGAGACTAGCTCTGCCTATCTGGGAAGGGTTAATGTGTTTTTGTAATTAACTGGTTGAAGGCTGAAGCGATCCTGAAGTGGCCCAAAAGTTTAACTGGGTCAAATCAGAAATACAAGTGCTACATTTCAGCACATTCACTGAATACAAATTCAGCATTGGCTTATCCTTTTATTTATTTATGCTGGAGCCCGCTTGACTGGCTTACAAGACAGCACCTGCTAAATTCCATGTGCGCCTTTCTGCCATCTTTTGCCATGATCCTGCCAGTATCAAAAGTCTGGCCTTTCTCTGTTCTATGCAGCTCATTAGTCCTTACTGTTATGAGCACATTCTATTGTTCTCATTTTGTTGCTCAAATTGGAGATTGTAGAGAAAAATCAATGGTTTTCTTAATAGCATAATCTCCCATGTTATTTACTTTATTTGAGTATACTGTCAGGTGGTTTCTCATACTGTATGTTAGTTAGAAACACACACACACACACACACACACACACGATTAAAGGGAAACTTCTACCTATAATTGGGTCCACCTCAGTATAAGGCAGGACCTGATTTGCATTTTTGTAAACTGTAATCATTTTTTTTACTTATAGTCTTTTTCTTTTATTTAGATTTTTATCTGGTTGATCCTATCATTCATCCTGCTGGCATTTTGACTTGAAGTGCCCCTAGCAGAGCAGCCACAACCTCCTGTGGCTGTCCTGAGAATGATGTAGGAGCCAGTGAGCAGCTGTGGGAGCATGCATAGATATTCTGTGTATTCAGAGCTATTAATAGCTCCGGTTTGCAATTTACATGTCCCAGTGTTATACTGAGATGAGGTATAGAATAATGGTCAACTGCTAGTCTACACCTGGTCTTGGTATAGCACCAAGACATGTAAACTACAAACCGAACTACTAATAGCACATATCTATGCACACCCTGGTGACAGCTCCCTGGCTCATGTGTCATTCTCAGGACAGCTGCAGGAATTTGTGGGTGTGCCGCTACGGGTGCTTTGAGTCAAAATGTTCATGGGAGAGATGGCAAGATAAGCCAGGTAAAATCTATGTAAAGAAACAGACTGTAAGTAAAAAGAATTATTATGAACCGGCAATTGTAAATGGAGGAAGCTGATTGGCCGAGAGGTCTTTGAAGCCGTGATGATATCGGGCTACACCATCATGGCTTCAGAAAACCTCCGGTCACCAGCAGAAAAAAAATAATTCCGACGACAATGGGCAGCCACGCTGAACTTACAACGCAAGCTGCTGCCAGAAACAATGATCCAGTGCGTCTTCAAAAAATTAAAAAAAAATCCACTTGCCATCTCATTTCCCTGCCAACATCCCTGTAATCCTGCTGCCGAAATTTAGTGCCACAACTTAACCCACACTTCTTTTCAACAAAGCGCTACTGTGTGAGAGTTTTCTCTCTCTTTCTCGCTCGCTCCTTTCAGAGGCGCACGCATGGCTGCCTGTTTAACCAATGCAGTAGGGTTTAAAAAATTACGCGTCCTAATCCATTGATATTGGTCATTGGCTTCATTCTCTCTTTAAAATCTCGTTACCCCGATCATCTACTGCGGGGGGAGGGGGGCAGACAAAGATACTGTTGCAGAGTTCACAGGTCACACCATCACAATACTATTACCTTTTCTGTCAGCTCCAACTACAACAGCACCACCTGCTGTCTTCTAGAACTATTTTTTTAAAATGTATTCCTACACTACCAAAAAAGCTTTTCTTAACAGGTTTAAAGGGTGTTTTTTTTTTTATCTTTATTTTATAAAACCATTACTCCTGTTCATAATAGCAATAATGCACTCCAGGGTGTGGTATATCATGGGATATAGTCACTTCTCGGGTCATTGGGCGCTTTTCGACCTCGCGGCCTCGTCCTAACCACCGAGGCATGACGATATCCCACGATATACCACACCCTGTCATGCATTATTACTTAATTATACTTTCAAAAATGCTAATTGTGCTCTGCCTTCATTGAAGAGAGGCTTGATTACAGGTTGGCTTCTCTCTCTTTAAAGGAAAACTCCCTTGAACCTACAGTACAATCTTGTATTCTCTGTAAAGGCTGTATTTTAAACACTGATTCACATTATGTTATTGCCCCATCTTTACTGGCCTTTTAGTAACTTCAGAAAGTGTTTCTGATTTCTATGCTGGTAAGGACCATTTTGCAACTGTATGATGTGGTTTATGTCCTTATTAAGACCTTACATTTTTGTCACAATTCATATGTGTTCTACTAGAACTCTGTGGCTCAAGAAGACATAAACTACATCACACAGTCCCAAAACAGCCAGCAAAGATGAAACAATAAACAAGTTCAGTGCTTGTACCCTCACACGTTCAGTGCTTGTACCCTCTCAAAACTCTGTATTGCTTGTTTGTTTTACTTCCTTTAATCACTCAGCTAGCCTCATCTGCTGTTATTTTTTCCCTCCTAACTGCTGCCTTACTTAGGCTACATTATTGTTTTGGTCTTAGCTTCACCTTAGCTGCCACAAATCATGTACCCATCCCACTTCACCTGCTTCCTCCTTCTCCCTCTCATACCCCATTCCCCTCCCTCATCTATCCACCTTCATCCCCTCTCCCTCCCTCCTCCACCTACCCTCTACCACCTTCTCCTCCTTCCCCCTTTTTTCCGATGCCCCTTATCCCTTGCTTCTCCCTCCTTTCCATTCCTCTCCTTCCACCCTGATCTTCTCTCATCCTCCTCTCTAAACCTTGAATTCCTCCACCAAGCTCTACTCTCCCTCCCTTACCCCCTCTCCCTCACCACCCCCCCGTTCCAGGAGGCACAAGTCCCACTCCCTCCTTTACTCATCCTCCTGTTCCTCCTCCTCCTCCTCCTTGCTGGTGATGTGGAACCCAACCCTGCCCCCCCACCTCCTTTCCAACTGCCTCTCCTAAAGGCATTAGCATATTCCACTTCAGTGCAGGGAGCCTCTTACCAAAACTGGACCTTCTCAATGTCTGTCTCTCTCAACTTTCATCTGACCTTCTATGTGTCTCTGAATCTTGGCACTCCTCTAGGATACCTGATTCAGCCTTGGCTCTTCCTGACTATCATCTGTTCTGACAGGACCATGGTAAACAGGGTGGTGGTGTCGCTCTCTAGGTCCATCAGAAGCTATTCTGTTCCATCATTCATAAAGAATCTGTGCCTTCCTCTCATGAACTCTTCCTCACTAAGCTCACCTTCTCCTCTGCCCTTCCCATTTTTGTTGGTGTTTTCTATACCTCCCCTAAAATATCACCATCCTCTTTGGTTGACTCCCTCACTTCACTTGCCTCTCAGGTTTCCTCCGGTGAGCTCCTTCTTCTGGGGACTTCAATATTAATTGGCTTTCCACAGCTACAAGGTCCACCTCATACAGCATTATTTAGACATTGTTTTCTTTTTGTAAAAGCTATGTTGGTCCAATAAAAAGTATCAAACCATTTGCTTCTGATCTGTTCTTACAAGGACCAATATGGCAACTAATCAATTTCTGTATGACCTCATAAGCATTGAGTCTTAAACCTCTCCCAGGTGGTTACTAAACCCATCTGACTCAATTCCACCTACACAAACCCTTCTGGATTGGGTACTATCCTCCCACACCATTATATAATTGAAGTGGGTGCTCTCCTGGATGCCTTCGATGACCACTGCATGATCTTCTGTATCAGGAAAGTCAGGCTCCCTCCTTCTGCCCCTAAATAGTTATTTATTTATTTATTGAAAATGTTTCACCAGGAGAGGTACACTGAGCAAACAATGCTCGTCTCACGGTGCGACCTGGGGGTGGGGGGGTACATGGGAGGAGTATACATAATACAAACAATGTGATGCAGTTAGAGTCAAGCAAGTTCAACACAGTGGTTACATGGGTTACATAGGAGGAGTATCCATAAAACAGACAATGGGTTGAAATTTAGAGTCAAACAAATAAAAATGGTGGTTATATGGATGAGTGTAGCTAGGCAGGCTTAAGCAAGTGGAAGCACTACATATTTGTGCCATGTGGGTGGTGGCATACATGTTTGATTAACATAGAAACTACACATGGATTACATAAGTGCTGAAATCTAGAGAATTAGAGAAAGAGAAAAGTGCATCGGGCTGGCAGTGCGAACTGGGAGCACGAGCCTGCCGAGATAAGAGCAAGGAATGTTATGGCAACTTTATTATAGGCCAGTCAATTGGGCGAGACCCAGCCTCTGGTCAGGCGCGTAAGGAGGAGGGGCACGGGTGGGGGATGAGTCATCGGGGGAGTCAAGGGCATGAAAAATTGTGAGCGAAGAAGTTAGAGAGGGTGGAGGATAGAGAGTATTTGGAGGAAGAATGATGGATTTGGGCTGGCAGGTCATTCCAGAGCTTAGCGGGGTGGTAAGAGAAAGCAGATTGGCCTGCGGAGGTTCTTCGATGAGGGATAGCTAATTGCCTGTAGTCAGTAGACCTGAGGGCATGTGCTGGGGTTGGTGGGGAAGATAAGGAAGAAATGAGGTAGGGTGGGAGGGAGCCGAGCTAGAAGTTAGAAACAAATTTAGCACAGTGAAGTAGGTGCCGTTTGCTTAGGGATGGAAGGGCCAGTGATTGGTAA
Organism: Neoceratodus forsteri; assembly: GCA_016271365.2. NCBI lineage: Eukaryota > Metazoa > Chordata > Ceratodontiformes > Ceratodontidae > Neoceratodus > Neoceratodus forsteri. The sequence continues at coordinate 1,173,408,154 of CM057455.1, read as the reverse complement.
AGCTTACAGTGATGGGTGCAGTGGGGGCATCGAGGGCGAAGTGGCAGAAGGCATTGAGGAGAGGGTCTAGTCTGGATAAGATGGACTTGGGGGCAGTGCTGTAGATGACATCGCAGTAGTCGAAGGAAGGAAGAATCATTTTCTGGACTATTTCGCATTTCACAGGAAGCGGTAGACTGGCACGGTTTCTATAAAGGGCACCGAGTTTGGGGTGCAGTTTTGATAGGATGGTGTCCACATGGGTGGAGAAGGAGAGGTGGCGATCAAGCCAGACCCCTAGGTACCTAAAGGAGGGCACGTGTTCCAGGGTAGTGTTATTTAGGGTACCAGATCATATCAGATGACCTAAAGGTGGGTAAGCAATGTGAGAAGTCAGTAAGGAGAGCCAGGGGATACTGGGATGCATAGGGAGGGACATCACAAGTAGAAAAAGGGAAGTGGTTATCCCTCTATACAGACAGTTGGTGAGACCCCATCTGGAGTACTGTGTGCAGTTTTGGAGACCTCATCTATGCAAGGACATAGACAGGATGGAAGCAGTCCAGAGGAGGGCAACTATAATGGTGCAGGGTCTACATCAGAAACCATATGAAGAGAGACTGAGATAGCTTAATATGTATACCCTTGTTGAAAGGAGGGACGGGGGGACATGTTAGAAACTTTTAAGTACCTCAAGGGAATCAACAAAGTCCAGGAGGGTAGCATCTTTCAGAAAAAGAGATGTGTAAGAACAAGGGGGCACAATTTAAAGTTAGAGGGGGGACGGCTCAGGGGTAATGTGAGGAAATTCTTTTTCACGGAGAGAGTGGTGGATGCATGGAACCACCTTCCTGGAGAGGTTGTGGGGTCTAAAACAGTGGGGGAATTCAAACATGCTTGGGACAGACATAAGGCAATTATAGTGGGGGGTTGCAGGAAGTAGGATATGGTTAACTAGAATCTGCAGCTTATCCAATATGTAGGGAAATGGGCAGACTGGGTGGGCCAAGTGGTCCTTATCTGCCGTTAAAGTCTATGTTTCTCAGTTTCTATGTTTCTATGGAAGATCAGGGGGGTTGTAAGTCAGGATAGTGTCTGTCTAGTGGGGTACCGCCGCGGTCAGTATTAGGACTGGTCCTCTTCAATGTCTTTATAAGCGACATTGCAGAGGGACTGGAAGGAAAAGTATGTCTCTTTGCAGATGACACAAAGATCTGCAACAGAGTTGATGCACAAGGTGGGGTGGAAAGGATGAGAAGGGACTTGGCAAGGTTAGAGGAATGGTCAAATGTATGGCAGCTTAGATTCAATGCTAAGAAGTGCAAGGTAATGCACCTAAGAAACAAAACCCAGGGAAGAGTACACAATGGGGGTGAGATACTAACAACAACAAAAATGGAAAGGGACCTGGGGGTAGTCATATCAAATGACTTAAAGGTGGGCAAGCAATGTAAGATGGCAGTAAGGAGGGCTTGGGGGATACTGGGATGCAGAGGGAGAGGCATCACCCGCAGAAAACAGGAAGTTGTTATCCCTCTGTACAGGCAGCTGGTGAGACCCCATCTGGAGTACTGTGTGCAGTTCTGGAACCCAATCTCCAAGGACATAGACAAGATGGAAGCTGTCCAGAGAGGCAACTAAAATGGTGCAGGGTCTGCACCAGAAGACATATGAAGAGAGAGACTAAAGGAGCTTAATATGGCTTTGAGGAAAGGAGGAGAGGGGGACATGATAGAAACTTTCAAGTACCTCAAGGGAATCAACAAAGTCAAAGAGGGTAGCATCTTTCAAAAGAGAGGTGTGCAAGAACAAGGGGCATAATTTGAAGATAGAGAGGCGACTCAGAGGTAATGTAAGGAATATTTCTTCACAGAGAGGGTTGTGGATGCATGGAGCGGCCTTCGGAGGAAGGTTGTAGAGTCAAAAACAGTGGTTGAATTCAAGCATGCATGGGACAGTCATAAGGCAATTCTAAGGGGTGGGGGTAGAAAGAAGTAGGCTGCTGGTTAACTAGGATCTGCAGCTTATCCATTAGGTAGGGAAATGGGCAGACTGGGTGGGCCAAGCGGTCCTTATCTGCTTTCAGATTCTATGTTTCTATGTAGTGCCGAAGGACATAGAGTCTGTCTTCTTGGCGTTCAGAGAGAGCTGGTTGGAGTTGAACCAATGTTGTACTTTGTTGAAATCGGTCTGGAGATTGTAGGTGACTTCTTCAGGGGAGTGGCCAGAAGTAAAGAGGACTGTGTCATCAGCGTACATGTGTATAGAGGTAGTGAAGCAAGCCATTGTCAGATCATTTAGTAGGATGGAGAAGAGAATGGGGCCGAGGACTGAGCCCTGGGGGACACCGGTGGTAATGGGGAGCGGGGGGAGGTACTATCAGTTATTTGTGTAGATTGGGTTCTATTTTGTAGGTAGGGTCTGAACCAACTTATGGCCAAAGGTGATAGACCAGCACCAGCTAGGCAGGACAGTAGGAGGGAGTGGGATACTGTATCGAAAGCTTTGGCTAGGTCAATGAAGATAGTGGCGGTGATATGTCCTGTGTCCATTCCAGAGAGGATGGAGTCCGTGAGTCTTAGTAGAGAGGTGGTGGTGGAGTGGTTCTTCCTAAAACCGGACTGGAATAGAGTGAAGAAATTTGTTTCTGAGAGAAAGTGGGTAAGCTGTGATAGTACTAGGTGTTCCTGGATTTTGGAGAGGGTGGGGAGGAGGGAGATGGGGCGGTAGTTAGCAGTGGAGGTAGGGTCACCTCCTTTGGGTAGGGGTAGGACAGTGGCATGTTTCCACTCAGAGGGGAGAGACTCAGTGGTGAAAGAGAGTTTTAGCAGGGCAGCGAGGGGGGTAGCTATGGCCGGTGCAGATAGGAAGAGGAATATGTTGTCAAGGCCGTCTGGAGATTTACCTTTGGAGGGGTTCAGAGAGCGAAGGGCATCTAAGGTTTTAGTGGGGGAGATGTGTCTGAAGAGAAAGGGTTCTGGCTAGGTGGAAGGACGGTAGCTGTCTGGGTAGTGGGTGTGGGTACTGGAGGAAGGGAGTCCAGGAGGGTCTTAGCACAAGTAGTGAAGTAGAAATTGAACTCAGAGGCTACTGTCTGAGGGTCGGAGAGTAGGGTCCCTTGTGAGAGGAGGAGAGGAGGGGGATTTGTTGTTGGGGGGAGAAAAGGGAGTTGATGACTTTCCAGAACTTAGAAGGCCTCCCAAGATTTGAGTTTAGGGTGTTGTTAAAGTATTCGGCCTTAGCTATACGGATGGCCTTTGTGCATTTGTTCCGGAGCATCCGGTAGGTGATATTGTCACCTGGGAGTAGCGTGGATTTGTAGGTATGCCACGCCTTGTCTCGGGCTTGTTGGCAAGCTATCAGCTTGGGAGATATCCAGGAAAGGTGGGACCCTCGGACCCTAGCACGGCGCTGGGGGACATGTTTGTCCCAGGCGCTAAGAAAGGTGTTCCTGAAGTGCATGAGGGCAGTATCCATGTTAGAGCAACTTAAGATAGGGTCCCAGTTGGAGTGAGCTAACTCTTCCAGAAGAGGAGAGAGGTTTAGGGATTTATATGACCATTGAAATATGAACTTGGGAGGGGATTTAACTCGGTGGATTTTGCGGACCAAGTATGTTAGGTGGTGATCGCTACTGGAGTCAGGGAGGAGGCCAGAGCTGACGACACGGTGAGGATGGGAGGTAAGCGCCCAGTCGAGAAGGGGGTGGTTACCGGATTTATGGTTTGACTGTGTAGGTTCCCGAATGGTTTGGGTAAAGTTGAGTGTGGATATCTCGGTTCGTGTTTTGTTAAAGGAGGGATCAGACCAATTGTGGTTAAATACATTTGATCAGGGTCCCTTCGGTTGCTAAACACTAGCACACTCTTAAATGACTAGCTTCAGTTGGTTGGTCTCCCATCTACTTGGCCCCTAACATTGACATGGCCTTCTCCCTTTTCCATGCCAACTTTAGACTGGGACAAACATGCCCCCCTTAAAAAATCCATCATAAAAAGTTCTCACCACCCCTGAACTACACCTGATATTATTGATCAGTGTAAGTCCTGAGATCAGGCATAGGCCCAATTTAAACTCTCCCACTCCCAATCTGACCTATTATCCTACAAGACATTTAGGAACTCATTTACGAAGGCAGTCTGAGCTGCTAAGGCCCACTATTTCAAATCAAAGCTTCATAATTATCCTAGCTCACCAGGCAAATTCTGGAAGGTTATCCACTCCCTTTTTGACCCAGTCCACTCCTCCAGTTCTCCTGGTGGATGGCTCACTGGTCTCTGACCCTCCGTCTTTTGCTGCTCACCTCAGTGAGTTTTTCACCACCTGTGCTATCCTCTCTTTCTCTCCCCTGGTCCCTCTTCCCTCTGTTCCACTCCAGTTTCATTTCTGCACCATTCAGCAAAGGGCTTTCAATTCCCTCCAATCACTCCTCAGGAAACCTTGTTTGCCTTTTCCTTGCTCAATCCCTCTATGTTCAGCCCAGATGAGCTGGACCTTAAACTCCTCCTGATGTCTGTACCAGCCATTGCCTCAACTATCACTCACATATTGAACCTTTTCTTTTTATTCTGTACTGTTCCTCAGTCCTTGAAGGTTGCCAAGGTCCTATCTCTGCACAAAAGGGGCTAGTCCCACCTCATCTGGTAACTTCCAGCCAGTCTCCCTTCTCCCCTCCCTAGAAAACCTGAAGGAGAAGCTCGTCTACACCAGGCTAGCTGACTTCCTATCATCCTCCAATTTTCTCTCCCCCTTTCAGTCTGGTTACAGGAATCACCCCTCCACTGTTTCCTCTTTGCTGTGTGTCACTGACTCCATCCTCTCCAGGATGGACCAGGGACACATCACAGTTATCTTCATTGACCTGGACAAAGTAAGCAAGTAAAAATGTATTTATATGAGGCGCCCTTCCAAAGCTCAGGGCGCCTTTACAAAATTTCACATACTATATTAAAATCCACAGCAATTTAAAACACAATTTACATTTCTGAAAATGCTTGTTTAAATAAAAAGGTCTTAAGAACTTTTTTAAACCCTTCTACAGTCAGGCTATTACGTATATGGCAAGGTAGAGAATTCCACAGGGTAGGTGCCATAAAGGCAAAAGTTCTTCCACCAGATGTTTTCGGGGTTACCCCGGGAATCTCTAGCAGTCCCTCGCCAGAGGATAGGAGGGAGTGGGAGGGGCAGTTAGAAATTAGGAGGTCTTTCAGGTAGTGGGGTCCCAAACCATGTAGGGCCTTATAGGTCGTCAATGCGAACTTGAAAGTGATCCACCACTGTACAGGCAGCCAGTGCAATTAGCGCAGCACAGGTGTTATATGGCTGGATCTCTGGCTTCCAGTCAACAACCTAGCTGCCACATTTTGCACCAGCTGCAAGTGGCGGATATACACTCCTGGCAGCCCTAGATAAAGGACATTGCAGTAATCAAGATGACTGACAACTAAGGCATGGACCAGGGTAGGAAGATCATCCGATGGAACCAAGTGTTTCACCCGTACTATGTTCCTTAGATGGAAAAAGGATGATTTGACTATGGTTGACACCTGTGCCCTCAGGGTCAGGCCCTCGTCAAACACAACACCAAGTTTACACACCTGGCCGGATGCCATTAGCAGGGCCCCCCCAGAAATAAACCTGAGGGCTTTCCTGCCCATGAGCTTTACATCCTTACTCCTGGCTCCACTACCAATACCTCTGTTTTTCCTGGGTTCAACTTCAGCCAGTTGGTTCTCATCCAGTTCTGTATCTTCAGCAGGCAATTGTTAAACACTGCACTTGAATCGGACTCCTGCTCAGGCACAAAAGACATGTAGAGCTGAGATTCATCAGCGTAGTAAAGAAAATTCAACCCATACTGTCTTATAATGTCCCCCAATGGGAGCATATACACCGTAAATAACATGGGGGACAACACCGAACCATGTGGAACCCCACAGCTGGGGCAGTGAGAGGCAGAGGAATAAATCCCTGACAAAACTTTCTGAGTCATACCCTGCAGGAAAGATTGAAACCAGCTGTGGACCACCCCCTTAGTCCACAGAGAAACCACAGGCATTCGAGCAATACTCCATGATCTACAGTGTAAAATGCTGCTGAGAGATCAAGGAGAACCAACATAGAATGAGCTCACTGATCTCTCGCCATCAGGAGATCATTCAGTACCCATACAAGAGCCGTTTCAGTGCTATGCCATTTCCTGAAGCCAGACTGGAGAGAGTCATAGATACTGTGGCTGGTTAAATGATCCTCCAGCTGCAGAGCGACCACCTTCTCAATAACCTTCCCCAAAAAGAAGAGGTTTGAGACCAGTCTGTAGTTTTCTGGGCAGTAGGGATCAAGGGAGGGCTTTTTCGAAAGGGGGTGCACCACTGCCTCCTTTAAGGGATCTGGAAAGATCCCTCTCTTCAATGATACCACCACTATCCCAGTAAGGATTGGGCTGATAACCTCTACACACCCCACCAGTAGGTAAGTAGGACCTGGATCCAAACTACAGTAGGTTGGACGCAAAGTCTGGATGATCCTCACTATATCCATGACTACCGGCTGACTAAAGGTGAACCAAGTTAGTTGGGTATTAGTGCCACTCGGTTGATCAGTGCAAGATCCAATGGGGAGGTGCTGGCTGATCTCCTCCCTAATGGTCGACACCTTATCAGTGAAGAACATTGCAAACTCCTCACACTGTAACTGTGACAAAGCTCGACCAGCTTGAAGACAGGCTGGATTGCACAGTCTGTCCACAGTCCGGAAGAACTGGGCTGGTCTGTTCCTTGTTGTAGCAATTTCCCTGTGCAGGAACTCTGCCTTCTTATGGGAAATTGCTAACTGATAGATCTTATAATGATCCAGCAGTCTAAGCCTGTCCATCTCCAGGTGAGTTTTCCACCAGCGTCTCTCCAATCTTCGACCCTGTCTCTTCAACCCACGGATCTCCCTGGTAAACCATGGAGCGCCTAGATGAAGAGTACAGGGATGAACATGGGATGGAGCAATGACATCCAGGGCCCCATAACTGCCCTATTATAGGCTAGCACTAGGGGCCCTGGGTCAGTATTATCCATTGGCAATCCCGAGAAGTCCAGCTCCATTATCAGGTCTTCTGAGGTAACTCCTCCTAAAGGACAGAACTGTACTATCTCCTTTGGGGCAGGCCTCTTTCGGGGGGCCAAGAAACTAAACCTTAGGGTGTGATGGTCAGACCAACCGATAAGCTCCACCTCAACATTGGAGACTTCCATCCCCAGGTGGAATATCAAGTCCAATGAATGTCCCCTCTCATGAGTTGCAGAGGTAATAACCCATGTCAGGCCCAATGAATCCATCAATTGGAGGAGATTTTGTCCAAAAAGCACAAGTTCATCGTTGACCCAGGCATTGAAGTCCCCCAGAATTAACCATCTGGGGGACTCCAATACCCTCTCGGTGACGATGTCCGCAACCTCCCTCAGGAATTCCCTCCCATCACCTGGTGGATGGTAAATGAGAAGGACCCTGAAACCTGCACCTGCACCCACATACACTCAAAGGAATTGGTACATCCAACTGGCATCTCCCTAAGGTCAAGTTCCTGTCTGAAACAGTCTGCAACTCCCCACCCCTACGGTCCACTGTCAAGCGGTGAATCACCAAGAACCCAGCCAGAATTGCGGACCCCAAAATAGGGCCTGCATTTTCATCTAGCCAGGTCTCAGTGATGCAGGCAAGGTCCACAGATGCAACAAGATCTGCCACCACTGTGGTCTTGTTTCTAATGGACCTAGCATTGCTTAACACCCCTGAAAGGGATGAGATTCCAAGGATGACTCCACTTCCTGCCTGACCAAGTCAGTGCCCTTGGGTACGGGTACACGGCAAGGCAGGCCTCGCTCCTGTATCCATTTTGCCCCAGGGCGTCTCTTGGTTCTGACTGTCCCTATCCATCCACTCCTTTCCCATCCCCCACAAGAGTTCCAGGATCTCCTATTCCTCACACTCCTTCATCTCGCAATGCCGAGAACTTGGCAATTTTAATAAACTTCCAAAGGCAGTGCAGGATATTCAAAAGGACAGAGATCCTTCAGTTTTGAGGGGGCGTACCACCTGACTGTGTTCTTACCACCCCAACACATATTTCAGACTCAAAAATACTATTATATCGATTAAAAAACTGTACAAAAAACAACACTTTATTCACCCCCTAATACACCCACCCTCTTAATAATAAACCCCCACTCCCCAAATAATAATTAAATCAAAAGCCCTAAAACTGGTAAAATATCTATTAACAAATCTCCTCACAAATATATCAGTTAACAATCTAAACACTTAAACACTTCCGGTCAACTTCCAGTGGGAACCAGTGAAGATGGCATCCAAAACCTCTCGCTCTGCCCCAACCCGATGGAAACCCTGCAATTACCGCTGGAGTGATGGACTAAGTGGTCTCTCTGCACTCGACTGATCCCTTCCCACCCCCTGTCACCATCAGTGAAGTATTTTGTGGGGAAGTAGTATTTAATAGCGTAGATGAACCATGCAATCGCCGACTGAAGCGCTTCTATGTAGGCCGCACAGGCCCGATCGCAGTATCACTAATTGCAGTGTCCCCGTATCACTTCTTCGTGGAGTGCCTGTGCCCCTTGCCTCCTTCATGTTATTCTAATGGCAATTGAGGGCATTAGAAGCCAGTTGGACCTCAGGGCTACCAACACTGACTTAGCCACAGCACTAAAGGCCTCACAAGTACCCGCCTGGTGCTATGTGGGGAGCTCGCCACCAAGATGGATCAAGTCACAGGCAGCAGTGAGGGGGCAGCAGTTCAGGGCACCCTGGATCAGGCACAGGTGGGGGAAGCCCTTGGCAATATGACTAAAATGCTCGAAGTGCTACTCTCCAGGGTGGACAGCATCGGTGCTTCACTGGCGGGCAATGTCGCAGGCATCCGTAGGTTGGAAGACCAATACAGTGTCCTTGAACAGCAAGTGGGGGAGCTGGAAGGCCAGTATTTGAATATCTTACACAAACTTAGAGATCATATAGCCAAGCTGGCACACCTATGGCAAAGGGCTGAAGTACAAGAGAACCACATAAGAAGAAATAATATCCGTATTATCGGGGTACCAGAGAGGGACAGAAGGCCCTAACTTAGAGAAATTTCTAAATGAATGTCTTCCACAGCTGGTAGGAGAACGATGAAAAGAGACAGCCAATGTTGAGCATGCCTATCGGGTCCCTAGTAATTCAAACCACACTAAAAGCCCTTGGACAATAGTAGCACATATGTTGCGCCTCTCAGTCAAGAAGCACTTGCTGAAAGTCATAAGAGACATTGGAGAACTTACTTGGAGGGGGCATGTCATCTCTATATACAGGGACTTTTCGCAGGAGGTTGCAGCAAGGTGAGGTGCTTACAAGATGCTTAAAAAGTGTTGAATACAAACTCAGTACAATACAGATTCAAAGGACTTACTTCACTTCATATGTCTAAAGATGGTCAGTCTTTTATAGCGGACTTGCCAAGGGATGCGGAGGCCTGGATTCAGGGGCATTGGCCGAGTATGCTGGTGGGAACTACATCTCCCAGACGCCTCTGGGAGCCAAGGGGCAAAATAACACAGGGAACCAGCAGAAAAGGTAGTGTTGTTCCGGAGGACCAATATCGTAGATGGACGAGTCCGCCCAATGCAGCTCCCCCATCGCAAAGGCAGCTATGGAATCCCTTCCCCGATGAAACCAAGTCACCCCCTCTGCATACTACACCCTATCAAGCTTTGGAAACACCTAAAGCTGGTCAAGTTCAGCAAATGCCTGAAGCGGCTGACCCTCAGATGCCAGCAAGACAGTGCTCACGTGCTAGAAGCCCTCGTCCACCAACTCAGAGGAACCCAGCTGCATCCCCACCTGCCAAATTTTTAAAGGCAGATCTAAATACACCAGAGAAAAGCAAGCCAGCTGATAAGATGGAGGACTCAACGGGGGTCCTGAAGAGTGATCCAATACCGATTGATTGGGCGTCAACAATGGAGGAAGTGGAAGAGAATGACGTGGAGAAGGCAACCTGCTCTGCTGTGAAACCTGGACTGAAAACATATGCTGAAGCCCTGTCCATTCTGGGGACCTGAAAATCAGTGGACTGTCACTATTGTTACTATTAATAGCTGAGAATTGGAAGTGCTAGTCTGGCAGTAGCAAGGGGAGGAGGCATGCCCCCCTTCCCTGATTGAGCTAGCTCACCCAACGCTGAATGAGGCTATGTCTATGAGCTAGTGGCAGGGGAACTCCTCTCCCCCCCGTATCTACCTCGTACTATCTTCCTATGGAAGGTATCCATATGGCCCAGCTGACGTAGATAGTAACTTGTCCCCCCTTCTTGCTGATACAGACGCGTCTCTGTACGTACCCCATGTCTGTTAATGGAAGGGCTGTATAATTTAATGCTGGTACTTCCTAATCATTTATACACTGCATAAGTAAATCATTAGTTGGGCAAATTCTAAGTAGTACACATATGGGTACCCAATAATTCTTTGCAATGGTCTGAGTAATCAACCAAGCATATGGTCACCCATGGATTACTACCTCTCCCCATGTACTAGATCCTTAAATATCGATATGGCTGACAGATCCCCCCTTCCTTCCCCCCCTTCTTCCCATCCCTCAGTCGGGTGTTTCCGACTAAAGTTCCTCCTTCCTCCAACAGTTTGGGGGGTGGCTCCAGACTCTGGGTCGATCCTGGAGGCAAGTTGCAGTACATGTGGCCAGAGCCTCAGTTTTGGGCTGGGACAGATCACTCAATTTAGCGTGACTCCCAACCGATTCAACATTTGGTGTTTGAAGCAGTGTGGCTTAGGGGCGTAATTGCCTCTACTCACACGCTCAACTCGACGCCAATAACTGAGCTGTAGCTGGTCGATTCTATAGTGTGACACTGTTTATAACTAATCTGTTGGTTTACCTTGTTGCTTGACAGTTGATTGTTGGTAGATTTCTGCCCTGTCTTTCTTTCTTTCTTTCTTCTAAATTTCCAAGGTATGTAATCCTGGTTTTTCCTTATCTCTTCACTCTGCACAGGTCTCTCTTCAATTGAAGGTAGTTTGGTTGTTACTGTCTTCTCTCAACTTAAACAACACCTGGTGATTTTGAGGCTCATCGACGGTACAAGACCATCCATAAGCCACTAGCCGGGTAGCCCTTTTCTTTTACTCCCACCTGCCTCCCTTCTTACTATTGGTTGGGTGAGTACACTCATTCTCTTTGCTATATAATAGGAGGATAACATCATGGCCCAGACCACAGTGGCGCCTTGAGGGGTGCGGTTACATCTCCTGGAATGTGTGTGGTCTCAATCATCCAGCAAAACGAACTAAGGTGTTGCAATATTGAAATTCGATCGGTGCGGATATTGCATTACTCCAGGAGATGCACCTTACCAACCGCACAGTGCAATGGCTAAAAAAAGCGGTGGGTGGGAACGGTGCTGGCTAGTTGTGCCTCCACAAAATCTAGGGGCATGGCCATCCTTCTATGGAGATCAAGACCATGGACTGTCGAAGGTCAGCGTCAGGACTCATTAGGTAGGTGGATAGTGGCTAAGTTGGCATATCCTTGTGGCAAGGCCATAATAGCCAATGTTTATGGTTTTAATACGATACAGGGGGATGTTTACTCTGAGGTGAGTCAGGCCTTCACAGAGCTCTCTGATGACGACCTGGATATTCCAATCCTGTTAGGTGGGGATCATAACCTGGGGCATGACATTTTTTTAGATGAATCCGTACCCACACCACAGTCCCATCCGAGGGTTTTAGAAACTCTAATTACTATGATATCAGAATGGGGGTTAGGAGACCCGTGGAGAATTAATCATCCGAGCGGGTGTGACTATACGTACTTCTCCACAGTGGATGGGACACACAGTAGACTTGACTTCTGGTTGGCCAATCATGTTGCTATGCCGGGAATAACAGCTCCCACCATTGGCAATATAGTCATTTTGGACCATGCCCCTGAAACGGTCACTTTCTCTCCCCCAGGGCAGAGCTCACACTCCACAAGGTGGAGATGTAACTCATTGCTGATGGAGGACGCAGCCTTTCGTGACTATATAAAAAAGGAAACTCTCTCCTATTTCTCAGTTAACACCCCAGAGGAAACAAGTGCAGCCACAGTCTGGGAAGCCTTTAAGGCAGTTATAAGGGGGAGAATTATCTCCTTCTCTGCGGCCAAAAACAAAGAAAGGGCAAAACAGATATCAGCTTCAAAAAGATCTGGCATCTCTAGAGAAGCAATTTAAACTATCACCTACCAACCCACTTAACTCCCCTCTCCTAGCTGACATTACTGGCCTAAAATATAGACTCAATGTGCAGCTGAATAGAAAGGCGGAGTGGCAACTTACTCATGCTAAACACAGGTTCTGGGAGGGAGGGGATAAAGGAGAGAAACTGTTAGCTCATTATTTACGGAAACAACAAACCTCCTCCAGAATTTTAGCCCTATAAAATAAGGAGGGGAAGGTTGCTACAACACCTAAGGCTATCAATGAGACTATGAAAATATTTTATCAGGACCTGTATCAAACTAAGAATACTTTCTCGGATACTGAGTTATCTCAGTGCCTGCAAAGTTTTTGCCGAGGGGCGCAGCTCCCTAAGCTCTTGGAAGAGCAGGTTCTAGTGCTGGATGCTCCCATAACTCGTGATGAGCTCCGGTCTGCACTATCCCATATGGCCAAAGGGAAGGCCCCCGGGCTGGATGGGCTGTCTGCAGAACTGTATCAGGTGCTGCAGGATGAGATTACTACCCCTCTACTGCAAGCCCTCCAGAAAGCCCAATCGAATGTTATACTTCCTCCCACTCTGTGCGAGGCCCTTATCTCACTAATCCCCAAGAAATCTTTGGATAGCTCATCATGTGCAAATTATAGACCTATCTCTCTTCTCCCAGTCGATACTAAGATTCTAGCTACAATTTTGGCAGCCAGATTGTCCCCAGTGCTTCTAAATCTGATCCATCCCTCTCAAACGGGGTTCTTAAAAGGGAAATCGAGTGCAGACAACCTACGCCTTATTTTAAGCCTGAAATGGTTGGCACTTCACTCCGAGGTCCCCATGGCAGCCTTAGCGGTTGACTTTGCTAAGGCTTTTGACTCACTGGAGTGGGCGTGCTTGCATCAGATCCTGCAGCTATACGGCTTTGGATCCCAATTCTGCTCATGGGTATATACGCTGTACAGTCTGCCTTCAGCCAGAATCCTCACTAACAAAGATACCTCTCTCCCCTTTATCCTCCAAAGAGGTACCAGACAGGGGTGTACACTCTCCCCACTCCTGTTTCTGGTAGCTCTGGACCCCTTAATTAGAACACTGACCAATACCCCAGCTGTAACGGGTATTCCTGTGGGGAAAACTTCCTAGCTAGTTAATGCATATGCAGCCGATATGATTCTTACTCTCTCTGCAGGAGTTCGCTAGAATATCTGGGCTCACGGTAGATCAGAAAAAAAAACATTATCTCCCCTAAATAAGAAATGTAGTAGACAATGTTTAGCAGGGACAGACATTTCCTGGGCACCACAGGGCTTCCCATACTTGGGCATTAACATTACAGCAGCCTGGAAGGACCTAGAAATGGCCAACTTCTCTTCCCCTCCTAACAACCCTAACAGCTGAGGACCACCGCTGGATGAAACTGCACCTAACTCTGAAGAGTAAAGTGGAGGCGATCAGACTGTTTATTTTTTCCAGGGTTTCTTATTTACTAAACAATCTCCCAATTCCTTTCTCCCAGAAACCATTCCAAGCCTTAGATAGGCTGGTAGCACTTCTACTCTGGGAAGATGGCCTCCCTAGATGGGGAAGAATCAAACTATGGGCATATTGGACCAAGGGAGGGCTTGGTCTCCCCTGGTTCATGGGATACCACTTGGCTTTTAATATGGCCCAGACGCTGACATGGTTTGCCCCTTGCTGTACTCCCCCTCCTCAATAGGTGGTGTTGGAAGCTATGGTGGCAGCAGGGACCCTCCTCTACTCACTGTTATCCTGTAGAAAACTGGCTAACTCCCAACTCACACCGATTATGACAAATTCATGTGCACTGTGGCACCATGCAATGGGCATAACTGGTGTTCCCAGCTCCAATTACCTTCCCCCCTTATGCTATGCCCCGATTTGGAATAACCCTCTTGTAAAAGTAGACCACAACCCATTTCACTGGGCCTCATGGGCCTCTAAAGGCATACAGATGATAGCCGTCCTTCTCATACCAAACACGCGTACGGTGATGTCCTTCGAGCAGCTTAAAACTAAATACAAATTACCAAATCAGGACTATTGGAAATTTCTCCAACTGCATAGCGCATTGACCCCTTTACTTAAAAGCTGGCCGGCCCAATCCCCTTGGAGATATCTGAGTAACCTCTCCTTGCCCAGCAGAGGCAAGGGCCTCGTAGGCACTATATATAGAACCCTTAGGGACTCCCAACTGGATGTCACCTTAACTAGCAAAGCCAAGTGGGAGCAGGATAGTTCTCACACCCTATCCCTACAGCAGTGGTTGGAATGTCTCAGATTGGCCCATACGACCTATGTAGACTCAAAGAGCCAATTGATTCAATTAAAAATTCTTCTTAGATGGTATCAAACTCCCTAAGTCCTCTACAGGTGAAAGATAATCTCACAAGACAACTGCTGGAGATGCCACTCTTCTCCGGCCCACCTATATCATATACTGTGGCTGTGCCAAAAAATTTGTACCTTCTGGACTCTAGTCTTGAAGGATTGCTCTGCTATAGTGGATTCCTCACTATCCCTTCAACATTACTCCCTTTTGCTAGGGGATACTTTCTCAATAAATGCACTTACTCCTTCTAATAAAGCCTGGGTCCTGGTCGCTGTCATGGAAGTCAAGAGAGCTGTGCTAGTGAGATGGAGGCAACCTATGCCCCCCACACTTTCTCAGTGGTGGGGGGCCATGGTTAGTCTGGCCACCTTCAAAAGACTTACGGCAGTAGCTAGAGACAAACTGACTCACTAACACTCAAAATGGGATGCCTATCTGCACTCCCATATTTGCAAAGTGTCTCCTCCACCACTATAAAACCCTCCTATTACTTATTAGCAAAGGTGATTCCAGGGTGGTACACCTACTGTTAAGTATCTTCCTCCATGGTGTGTAGACTCTGTTATGTTCTTTCTTCTTCCTCTTATCCACAGTTATTTTTCCCCTATACTTCCCGCTTTCTGCTTCCTTCTTAACCCTGATCCTGTGTATAGCTTAAGCATTGTATCGTGGGATTGCTGGGTATAAGCTGATTAGGAGAGCCTAGTTAGTGTAAATTCACTGTATAGTGGAGAGGCCTGTGCTGTAAGGTAATGCTTTGCTGGATCCTATGTCTCAATAATTGTCTGTGTTCACTTAAAGATTGCTACAGTTAGTTGGTCTCACACATAGATTAGTCCTTCCTCAAGGCCAGTGGAGACTTGGATTCTGTACAATAGTGGTATAGTTTTAGAGCAACTTGGTAATTAAGATATCTCATGTAAAATGGCAGTTTTATCAGTTATCCTGTGGCTCGTTGTCAGCAACTGAGGCTTATTGTGAATATGATGCCATGTGCTAAGTGAACTAAATGAAAAAACTGAAAACTTCAATAAAATATTACATGATAAACATGTAAACACTTCCAAGAGTACTCTGATATTTCAGTACAAACACAAAGTATTAGATGAAGGAGAATTAGTCTGAATGAGAGGTACAAGTCCAAGGGAGAGAGATGATATACCACCACAGGGAACTCCCACTTTAAGAACTTCGGATCACAGAAAAGAAAATCAAACTATATAAACTGAACTTAAAACCATTAAATGCAAAAATAAAACTTAAGTATTATTAAGTATAAAGCCTTTGGCTCAATATCACACCTGCTTCTGCTGGACAAGCTGATCTCTGCTGGCCTATCAGATCCCTCTGTTGTTTGGTTCCATTATTACTTCATGGGCCAACAGTTGATACAGGTTGGAGGCACCCTTACCCATCTTCTTCCCTTCCAGGCTGGAGTCCCGTAAGGCTCCACCCTGGGTCCCATCCTGTTCTCTGTATTCCTCAATGACCTGCCATATGCCTGTGCCTACTCACATATACACATGTATGCAGATGACACAGACATCTATTCCTTCAGAGCCTTGGCCATGGCTGTGGAAGACCTGCTTCAGCAAGACTTCCACAATGTTCTGTACTGGTTCCAAGCCAACCAACTCTTGGTCAACACAAAGAACACAGTGTCCATGACCCTTGGCACCTGCCAGAAACTGTCCAGGCTCTCACTCCCCTTCCCAGCTTCTCCACACTGGATGGCACCCCTCTTGAAGTTGTTCCCATCTTCAAGTATCTCAGTGAATGACTAGCTAGCAGGCTGGACTTTTCTACCCACATTGATGCCATCTATGCCAAGCTCTGCCCCAAATGTGGTGCCTTGTACTGCAACAAGGAATGCCTTTCTCCTCAGGTCTGCCAGGAACTGGTCACCAAAATGGTTCTCCTGGTCTTCGACTACTTGGATGTGGTCTATGGCATTGCCCTCTCTTCCTCCCTCACCAGACTGGACACCCTCTGTAATGTTTTCTGTTACTTTGCTACAAACTCACCCTCCAGTACTCATCACTGCTCCCTATACTCCTCCCTTTCCATCCTCCCTCTCCCCTCACACTGCCAGACCCACTGTGCTTCTTTGATCTCTAAATACTGGTTTGGGTACCTCTCCTCTTGCCTCTCCTCACTCCTCTCTCTCATACCCTCCCCCTCATACTCGTTCCACTCTAGGGACCATTGTACCTTTTCCCTTATCTGCCCTCACTCATCTGCTAGGCAGTCTGCCTTCTCCTATTGTCTCCTCTTCCTTTGGAACCAGTGCCCCTCTTCCATCTGCCTCTCCATCTCTCTTTCTCCACCCTTAAACAACAGCTAAGGCTTTTCCCTGCTCCTCCTGTTCCTGCTAATCCCCACCTGACCCTTCCCTCTGTTTCTTACCTTCACTTCTGCTAGTTCCCCTACCCCAGCATGATTTTGGCTCCCACCTGCATGCTGATACTTCTTGTTTCATTTGTCTGGTTGCCATTGCACTGTCAATTTGTTTGTGTCTTCAGTGGTCATCACTCAGTATGCTAATATTTGTTGTCCTCTTGGCATTGTACAGTAAACCTGCTTGCTCATTTTTCTGTTATTTGCACTTTGTCACTTATCACAACATTCCACTTTTGTTATTGCTCAGTGTTGTTTGTAATCTGTGTTCACCATTTACCCCTCCCTTGGGTTGCACCTGGAAATGAGCCTTGGCTCAGTGTGCCTTTTCCCAGTTACCAACTGTAAGTTAATTAAAAAGAAAAAATATTTAAATGTTCTGTGCAGCCAGTATAGTGTTATACTTGTGCAACTGTGTTAGTCTGGTTTTGTTTGGCTGTTCACACTGTCTATTCCAGAGGCACTACCACTCTGTAGTGGTACCAATGGCAAGGAACCCTCGGAGAGGGTTCCACCCCTAGAGGTACCGCAGGAAGATTCCTGTGGCCAAAGGTACCTTAGAAAGATCCTAAGGAGAGAAGTGCTGCCGCTAGAGGAGGAGGGGCAAAGAAAAAGTGCTTCACAATGAGGCTGAAAGGAACTGATTACATAGCTCAGGAAGTAGGAGTGGCTGGCTGCTTGTTCATTGAACTCCAGGCAAAGCCTTTCCAATTCAATGTCCTGTGCAGCCAGTATAGTGTTAGGCTTGTGCAACTGTGTTACTATGATTTTGTTTGGCAATTCGCACTCTCTATTCCAGAGGAATTACCACCCTGTAGGGGTACCAAAGGCAAGGACCCCCTAGAGATGCCACGGGAAGATTCCCATGGCCAAAGGTACCTTTGGAAGAGCCCCCCCCCAAAATGAGTATGATGCATATAAGCAGTCAATAACTGTAACATAGTGGTAGATAAGCATAGACAGGTAGATAATGTATTGAGATGCTCAAGTCGATAGGATAATGAAATGCCCAAGGTTTGTGTAGCGTGATACTGATGGGTTGCGTTGAGAATGAGGGTATCTTCTAAGGAGAGAGAGAATGGCAGGGCACCCTCCACCACCATCTAACAGTGGAACCTACCTAAGAAACTAGGGAACACCACTATGCTAACTAACAATTATGACCTAAGGCAACGGAGGAGAGAAAAAAAAACCTTATGAGGAGGAAATCTCTGGGGAGCCAAGGCCTAGATCACCTTTGCTCCAGGCTTGGGATAGTTTATTTAGTGATGACTCTGCAGCTGCAATTTGGAAAACCCAATTAAAGGGAGGTGGAAATATTCCAATTTGGAGGAAGGCTCTCACTCAAACCATCTAGTGGGAACGCCATGGAAGGTTACGTGAAAACTCTGCAACAATACGTGCAAGCAAGGTGGAGGAGGAGAGCGACGACTGCTGAGGCACTCACCTGGCCTACTAGCCCTAAACTCAAACCAAGTCAACCAGAGGCAGTCGTAGAGAGAATGCGGTGAAGGTGCCTTGCTAGGGAAACCACTAAAGCCAATGGATAACTGTTATAGTGGAACACTAGAGCCAAAGGAGATCAGAGTAACCGCCCTTCACCGCTAGTCTTAAATTCTACACCAGGAGCTGCTGTCGTATAGCAGGCAGCTAAAGCCAATCCAGGGTAAGGAGATTCCCAGCTATTGGCCAGGTGAGAAGGATTCTGCCCCAAGTTGGACATGCTGAAGATGCAGACTAAATGCAGAGTGAGACTATCAGCTTCAGGAATTCTGTGCCAGAATAGAATGGCTGGCATGCCCCTGAAATTGAGTGAGAGCTGAAAAGCTAGTGAGCAGCTGACTGAGCACTGGTGTGCTGAGATTGTAATGAGCATTGAGTGCTGAGACCTTGCAAGGTCGATTGCAGAACTGAGTGCAGCAGAATCCCAGAGGCTGAGCCGAGGGGATGGCAGTAGGCATGAAGCAATGATCTGCATAAGCAATGAGCAACAATTGCATAAGCAAGCATGGACCTGCACATAGTTCAGTAAACAGAGTAGTGATAAGTGGACCTGCACATAAGTCTGTATAACATAGTAGTAATGAAACAGCACTGAATAGTGGGCGAGCCAGCCAGGTATTTAAAAGCCAAATCAAGGTGACAAATACTCTGAGGATTTTCGGCAGCGAAGGCAGGATTTAGAACAGAAATAATTAGCCACATGGGGCCACGACTCACCAAACATTTCCCAGTCCCCGCTATAGGAAAAACAAGAAAGTGATGGAAGGGCCAAGAACTAGGGCTGTGCGAATACCTTTTCCCGAATATTCGGCCGAATATCCGGTATTCAGGTCCCAGGTATTCGGTATTCATAATTCGGTATTCGTTATTCGGCCAGAAAAGGTTTTTTTTTTAAGGAAACTTTAAAAAAGCACTTTAACAACACCATTAATCACCCATTAAACCTTGTGTAGCATATACACCTCAATGAGACTTCAACCACCAATGCAGAGCTCTCATTAATGCAACACAACCTACATGCGGCATACTTGATCCACCACACCACACATATAGCACTCCGAAAATGATATCAAGCATTGCATTGGGTCAGCACTGGAGGGTGTTCATGGTCACAGACACGGTAGCCCATGACATGATCATCGGCGATTGAGTGCTTACAATAATGGCAACTCAATCTTGGTGCATGTCGAAGGGTCTACTGCTGAGGAAGGGTGACCAGATGGGGGAGGTGGGCGCATATAGAGACAGGACATCACTATATGTGTATGTGTGCAGGGGGGATCCAGCATGACAGAAGGGAGGGAGGGTTGGCCTGGTGTGGTTGGTGTGGGGCTGCCAAGCTGGCCCCATAGCGTGGTTGGTGGTTGTCAGCCTAAAGGTGCAAAGGTTCCAGGTTCGGGTCTGGTCCGGCACTGCATTTTGTGTGCCCGCCCCCAATTTGTTTTTCTCTCCAGATTTTGCACCCCCCTGACATGCACCCCCCCGGAGTTAAGAATTTTTTAGTAGGGGGTTGTGGGGCAATGCAAGGGGCACAGCCCACTGCATGAACAATCAAAATTTAAGGCCCACTGTTTTCCTGTGTGTTGGGGGTGTACATCACTGAAATAGATTTTCGGTGATATATACTTGCCGTGCCACCAATCGCGATTGCACTTTCGTGGTTATCACATAAATCCACAGACACGGGGTAGATGGTGCTTTGGCCATGGGCATATGAATAGTGGCAACAGTGACTGCCATAGTGGTGACAGCTGAAAGGGTGGCTGCTGCATGAATGGCACCACTGGTGTTGGGAAGCACACTGACTGTAGATGTAGCAGCCATAGTGATAGCAATGGGAACACTGGTGGTGGTGTCTGCTGCTTCCTGTATAAAGCATGTATGCACTAATGCCTTCCTACTACAGAGCAAAAGGATGTGACAGTAAATGTATAGATGGAACAGGTGGTGACACCAGTAGTAGTAATAGTTATGCCGGTGGTATTAGTAGTAGTAGTAGTACTATTCCCAAATGCTACAAGAACTAAAAGGCTTGCTTGGGGAGAAAAATATTTGAGACCATCTAATAAAGAGTCATCTGTCTGTCATCGTCAATCTAGTCTATCTCACCACCTTCTCTGGAATTGTATTATGTATCAATAGTATACAGTGAAGCAAGACAAGATGCAATTCAGTACTTTGCAGGAAATGCAGTCACAAAATATTGGATGACTAGAGGTTAACTGCCATTGAATTACATTGCTTCTTGAAGCATACTGCAGCACTTTGCAATAATTTTGCAGGCATGGAAAATTGAGGCTGATGATGTCATACTGGTAACCAGAATATTTCAGGCATGGAAAATACTTGAGATGGGTGATGCCATGCTGGTAACTAGAATATTTCAGTCATGTGAAATACTGGAGACTGGAGATGCCATACTGGTAACTGGAATATTTCAGTCATGTGAAATACAGGAGACTGGAGATGCCATACTGGTAACTGGAATATTTCAGGCATGTGAAATACTTGAGAATGGTGATACCATACAGGTAACCAGAACATTTCAATCATGTGAAATACTTGTGACATGTGATGCTATCCTGGTAACTGGATTATTTCAGTCATGTGAAATACTTGAGATAAGTGATACCATACTCATAACCGTAATATTTCAGTCATATGAAATATTTGAGACTGGTGATGCCACACTGTTAACTGCCATATTTCAGGCATGGGAAACACTGAGACTGGAGATTCCACACTTGTAACTGCCATATTTCAGGCATGGGAAACACTGAGACTGGAGATTCCACACTTGTAACTGCCATATTTCAGGCATGGGAAACACTGAGACTGGAGATGACACACTATTAGCTGCCATATTTTATGCACGTGAAATACTTGAGACTGGTGATGCCACACTGGTAACTGGCACCTGGAAAGCTGTTAAAGGGATCGATGGAATATGGGCACGAGCAACACAGGGGATGAGAGATGTAGAACACCAGTTGAGGATTTTGTATTGGGAACAGCAATCAATAGGTGGGTGGCAGTTTTAGGCACTGGGAACTGCAGGGCATGCTCGTACACCATGACAGTGGAAGTAATAAAGGAAAAGGGTGCTGGTCACAAATTTGTGTTAGTATGACTTTGAATATAAATGTTAACATGTGCTTATTTGCTAACAGAACAATGATGGTTAACACAGAATAGCTTGTGTATGGGTCAATGCTACAACACACAAATGTTGTATCCGGTACAAGACAATTATTTAATGCAATTGTTAGTGGCCATATGTGTACCCAAGGTGAGGTAGATTTATTTTTATAAACACAAGTTGTTCCACATGTGCTGGGTCAAGTGAGGATCGATGAAGTTCCACCACGTCCCCAGCAGTGCTGAACATTCGTTCAGACGGTACGCTGGTAGGGGAGCAACAGATATATTTAAGGGCCAACTGTGCCAAGTGCGGAGATGCTTTCATCCTTTTGATGAAGTACTCCACTGAATTTATGGAGAATGACTCCAGAGGCTCATTGAAATAACTGTTCAGCAGATTGGGTACCGACTGTGGCTGCTGTTCTGTTCTCTTTCGCTCCTCAGCCTGTAGTGATGAGCTGAGTTCAGCCCAACAGTCACCCTCCTTCTCAAGGTTTTCCATACTGCTTTCAGTTTGAGATTCTGAGACTGGCTCATCAATAGGGTTACATGCTGGTTTCATCGATCCAAGGATGTAGAAACTAAGTTCTGAGCACATCTGCTTCTGAATGTCTGTAACCCTGTCAGTTGGCATTATAAGGTGTAGCACCTCACACTTGAAATGTGGATCCAACATAGTGGCAAATTTGTGCTTTTTATTGGAACAGAGATCAGAAAATCTAACTTCTAGTTCTGTGGTGAGGTTTTCCACAAGGGATATCACTGTTCCTGGTGTCTGATTTGGCTCTTTCTCAGCATTTTCACTGAATCTCCTCGTGGCTTTTTTCAGGATCTGTACAGCAGGAATTACCTGACTTAGCAGTGCAGAATCAGAGCTAAGGTCACAAGTGCTCCTTTCAAATGGGGCTAAAACCTTACCGAACCCTCAATCACAGCCCAGTCCTGATGTCCGAGGACTCCCCCTATATCAGTTTCCATGCTCATCTCATGAAGGGCCCCGCTTTTGCTCCAGAAGCCTTTGCAGCATGTAGTAGGTGGAATTCCACCGGGTCTGTACATCCTGGATGAGATGATGCTGCGACATTTGAAGATGCTCTTGTAGCTGATGCAGACGGTTTGTGGCTTTCACAGAGTGATGGAAGTGGCTGCATATGCTTCTGGCTACTTTGACTGTGTGATCTGCCTCTGTTGTGTTTGCCAAAGCCTTTGTCACCACCAAATCTAGTGTATGAGCAAAGCAGCATATCCTCTCAAAATTGCCATCTCTAAGTGCTTTTATCATATTTGCTGCATTGTCTGTGACCACAAACCCTACCTGAAAATTGTTGCCATCAATCCATGGGCTCAACTTCTCTAGCAGGAATGACAGTATGTTTATAGCCCAGTGATCCTTTTCCATAACACTGACATTTAGCAAAGCAGACCTGCAATGAGAGGGGGACGAGACAGAATCAGCACCATCACCATTAGTGACTACCACATCTGCAACACACCAGTGTGCTGTCAGTGACATATATGCATGACTTGAATTCATGCTGGTCCATATGTCAGTTGTGCAGTGGAAAACTCCACCAACAGCCTGTGCTAGTAGTCTGGCAACTTCTTTTCTCAAGTCATAGTAAATGTTGGGTACTACAGTACGTGAAAATGTGGTCTGTGATGGTATATTATACCTTTGGTGCAAATGCTGCAGCAGCCTACGGAAACCTGTGTTTTCCACAATGGAAAATGGCTGCAGATCCAAGGCCATCAACTCACCAGTTAAACTGGTGATCTGCTGTGCTGTTGGGTGTGATGCCTGGTATTTGGTGCGGGCATGGAAGGATTGCATGATGGGTGTAGTCAAAGTGATACCACATCACATTGATTTTGACTTTGAACCCATGGTGGAGGGTGTTACAATAATAGATGATTGTGCAGAAGAAGGCAGAATGGGTGATGCTTCTGTACGGGGATGTGCTATAAGTGGTGTAGGGGGAGATCAGGGCACACTGTCTGTCTCAGTAATAGAATCACTAACAATACATTGTGCATCTACTGGACCAGTACTAGAAGAGGGGCTGACAGGCACATGTTGTGGAGGGGGAGGAACAGCTGTGGATCATTGAAGTGCACTGGGATTTTTCATTCGGAGATGGTTCATCACTGATGTTGTTGTGAGATTTGAAAGGTTTTTACCACGACTTATAGTACAGTCACACGCACAGCATACTGCCTTTGTTGGATCATATTTTACAACACTAAAGTACAGCCACACCACACTTTTCCTTGCACTGACAGTGGAAGTACGGGCCCCAGTAGGGTGACCATGGGCATGTTTTGGCCCTTTCCTCTTATCAGACCTGGGTGCAGTGGATGCAGTTGTTCTACCCCTTCCTTTCTCCACAACAGATGTATTTGTAAAACTACTTTGTGTATCAGATGGAGTTGAACTTGACACAACTCTTTGAAAGGACAGGGTGGACTGTTTGTTTTTTTAGGAGGAGGAGGGTGACCCTGACCGGCCTGCTTGCCATGACAAGAAGCACTGCATTTTTTGGCAGCTGCACATTCATGCTTCTCACACAGATATGCTGCATATTCAGCCGCATCACTAAATTCGCTTAGGTGGGTATCACTTTCAGATGATGTACTTAGCAAGTCTTGAGGCTCTGGTAAATATTCAGAACCAGATGAATGCTCTTCTTCAGAATCCTCCACATCAGCAAAAGGAAATGTGGTGAGAGGAAACTTGCGAGGTTGAGCAACAGTACATTTTGGCAACACAATTGGTGCAGCCGTTGTAACAGTCTCATGGTCAGTACTAGTCACAGTACTGATGGTCATGGGCACAGTTGGCAAGGTAGTAGCACTGTCGATCATAGTCCTGTTGCCAGAATTACAATCAGGAGTTACAGTTGAAGAAATTGGCATCATATTACAGCTAGTTGTAATACTGGCAGCAGTAGTCATGGTGACAGCAGAACACTCAGGACTACTAATGGAGGCAAAGGTTGTGGTGGCAGTGGCTGTGCAAGGAGCACAAATAACAGTGCACACTGTTATGGCAGTGGTGGTGTCAACAGTACAAAAAGGATTTGCTCTGGTTGCTGAAATCATGGCACTGGTGGTGGTGGGGAGGAGCACATTGATAGGCGATGTTGCCTCTATGGGGGCAGTTGTGTGAATAGTACTACCACTGGTAGTGGGGGTTGGTTCTTGTTCTTGTATAAATGGAGATGTCAGCTGTAAAGCCCTACTACTTTTATAAAACGTGGTGCTGCAAATGCAGTACTAGTAATAGTAGTGGCAGCAGTTGAAGTTATAGTAGTACTAGTACTACCCCCAATCTTACTGACACAGGAACCTGAAGGCTTATCAGGGGAGGAAACTATTTTAGAGTGGCAAATATGAACAGACATTCTCTCACCCTGTTCCTCACCACTTACGAGTGGTGGTGAAGATTACTTGCTTTGGCTGGACCATGCACGTTTACGGGATTGATGAGACATGGTCCTTAACTTACTGTGCATATTATTTGTGATTAGTGTCTTTGTTTATGTTGGTGCTTCTTGCAGAAAACAACAATAGCAACACCGCATATGTAGCAGCTAATAAAGTCAAGCTGATACTAGAGAGAGATGGAGTCAGCAAACAACTTCTTACTTGTACGGTGTCAGTTGCGCAGTCATACAGTACAGCAATTCAAGCTCTGAAGATGCACCAAGCAACTTACAACACACAGAACCCAATGAGTCACGCCTGACACATACAGAAATACTAAAGCAGTTCACAGAAAATTTATGTGTACACACTCACAGTAGTGCATACACAGGGAACGAAGACATGCAAAAAAGAAAAAACTCACACGCACAGGAGGCCACTCAGGTGCAGTGAGCTGTGGAGGGAGGAGTCACCTGCGACACCCTTCTTATTCAGTTGTACAGGGAACTGAGCCAAGAACCAGACTACAGTCAGCAACAATTCAATGGGCCAAGCCTGACCCAGTGAGAAAAAAATACGCTGCTTTATATATCACAAAAAGGAATGTGTGCAGACAACTGTGCATGCATTTGCAGGACACAGATTACAAGAACAACAATACAACACACACTCAGATGATGTATGCACCATGGTAAGCTGTAACACAAATAAGAGGGAGTCAGATGACAAACACACCTCACTTATGCAGAGAACCGAGCCCGGAACCTGATTACAGCAAAATACCAATTTGCTTCACAAAAGAAATAGAAAATACCACAGGGGCTGTGTGTGGATTTGGAACAAAAAGCTAAGCAAGCACAGCAGTGGGAATGGGGCAGTCAGCAAAAGCTTGATCCACTCACTGTTACTGAGCCCAGTAACAGTTACTCACTACATGCAAAAGCCAAACTGGACTTTGTTGACAAAAAAAATCCTGATAAGAACTAATTGGTTCTGAAGCAAAAAATCAAACCACACTGCTTCAGCTGAGCTGTGAAACTGTAAGCAGTGGGGGAGGGGAATCAGCATGCAGCAGCACACACACAGATTCACTCACATACAGACTCTCCTTTTTCTTGAAACTGAGCCTAGTTTCAAGGACGACAAACAAAACTGCAGTCAGAAGCAGTCACAAGGTGATCAGACGTAAAAATTGGATCACACACAAAACATTTTTTAAACAGTTATAAAAGTTACAAGTGTTAAACTAAACAGAGCTGGCTCTCTGAGAAACAACTGTCTCCTCTCATCTACACACTCAGAGTGAGGAGATCACATGGTGTTCCTCCTGGCTCTGAGCTCCAAAAACAGCCTTTGATTGGCCAGAGAACCCTGAGATTTTGAAATCTCACCCACCAAATAGTACATCCCGAATAGTAGCTGAATAGTGAACTATTCGGAATATCCATCCGAATATTCGGCAAGCCTACTATTTGTGGTATTCGGGAAATACTATTCAGACCATGCACAGCCCTACCGAGAACCACATGCAGATATTAAAGCTAGTTTAACAGCCACAGCTGTAGCTTGTAGCTGATCTCTTGAGTATAACAGGGTTAATAAGCATAGAAGCAACATCTGAATGGAGTACACTGAGTTGTAAAACTGCAATAACCATAAATAAGCATACACAATGCTTCTGAAAGCAGGTGTAACCAGGCAGTGCAATGAAGCTGCTACAATAAGGTAAGTAGAATGAGATCATGATTGAGCTGCATAGCTAGGTTCAGAGCAAATCTGAATCAGGTGAAAACAATCGAGTATGCAACATGGAACAGCTATGGTTGAGCTGAAACACACACATAATGATTGCAGTTGCACTGCAGTAGTGTGAGAGTTGTGAGTAACAGAACAAATAGTAGTAGCTCTGGAGCGATATGCTAGGAGCTTAGAAACAAAAGCCCCCAAAAAGACAAAACCAAAGACACACAGACACAGAAAACAGGGAACAAAGACAGCAGAAGCACACACAGCCGAAGGCAAAATACAAACCAGAAGCAAGAAATAAACACAGAAATCCAGCAAACAAGCAGGGGGGGGTAAGCCCCAACCAGCTCAGAGGACAGACAGACAGAGCCTTCGGCTGCAAAAAAAAAAAAAAAAAGTGCTTCACAATGAGACTGAAAGGAACTGCTTATACAGCTCAGGAAGTAGGAGTGGCTGGCTGCTTGTTCATTGAACTCCAGGCAAAACCTTTCCAAATATGAAAAACAGTTTCTAGAGGAGAAAAATACTTACAAGTTCAGTGCAGTTCCCCTTTAAAGACATATTTATGCAAAATATGGAAGAAAGCTATCTGCCAAAAAACCCAGAGACACCCCTCACCCACTCAAAATGCTAGAGATCAGTCAGGGAGCTGGCATTTTCATTTTGGTTTCCCTCTATCTGAAACAACCTGTCCATTAACTCAAAAACAGCAGCCTATTCTCCTTATACTGTCTTTAAGTCAATTAAAATCACTCTATGCACACAAATGTAACTGTGACAGATTCTAACTGCCTGCTCTTCCATTGTCTGCGTAGCAAAGAGCTGCCTACTAGCGAACTCAGAAATCAATCTGTTATAATTTCCCACCCTTTGTCCCTTTAGTCCTGCTTGCAGTGCAACGTATTACTGATTTAAATATGCAATGTGATTCCTGTACAATTCAGTGTGATCCGGGAGTAAGTGGTAATCTGCCCCTCTTCCCGTTTTGCTAGGAAGCTCCTGGTAAATACAGGAGAGTAGTCTCTTTCTGGTTTATGTAAATATTTAAAATAAAATAAAAATAAAATGATCAGGTAGCATTTCCAATTAGATAATAACCTTTATCTATCCAGGTAATGGGACCCACTGAGATTAAAATCTCTTTGACAAGGGTGACCTGAAAAAAGATACAGTATATGAGACATAATCCTTCCTCTTTAAAGTTCAAACACTAAGGATACATGGAAACTAAAGGAAGTTAATAGATACAAAAATGTATATAGTGTAACCTTTTTAACTTTTTGATTTTTACAAGTTCTATCATCGAATACTCTTCCTCCTGCATTCTGCTTTCATTCACATGTCAAAAACTGCAAAAAAAAAAAAAAAAAAAAACTATGCTGTTCACCCTAAAGAAATATCTTTTCCCCCCCAACAAAATTCAGCTCCAGTTTTTGGTCTGAAATACCACAACTGAGTTTGTTCACTCATTTAAATACCTGGGCATATAGTCCGGCCTGGTGGGGCTGAGGGTTGAGGCGCTGGATGCCACACCTCACACCACGCTGGTGACCCGGGTTTATGAACGAGCCTGGGTCGTCAGGGGTTGGCAGGGGAGGAGAAGGATCAAGCATCTGTAGAACTACTGTCCTTCTCCAGGGAGGGGGGCAGGATGCCTTGGTGGCCTAGTGGCCCCTAGCAGTGGCAGGGGGCAATGGCAGGCCATAGGCAGATGTGAGGGGACGTACTGTGACCAACGCCGGGAAGGGTCGCGTACACGTTCCTGTCCCTTGGTGTCATTGCACATCACAGACATCCATGGGGGTGAAGAAAAAGAAAATATGGACACCAGTCAAGGCAGCTTGATGGCCGTGTCCAAGGGGGACTTGCTCGGTGCCGAGGGTGCATGGCTGTGCTGGATCCTGTCTGGGTGTGAGAGTGCAAGGGGAACTCTCCACCTTGCCACTGCAGGGGGCAAGCTGCGGGGTATGCTGCGGACCCGAACACGGAGCCGGGGGGTCCTTGGGACGGTGGCCGGATACCTCAGGGGGATGCCTGGAAGCATGAGATAAGCAGAGTGGTGGCCAGGGGAAAAAGTACCAAAAAAAATACCTGGGCATATAATATATTCAAAGTTATCATTCAAGGATCACATTGATCCTGCAGCTGGTTAAAACAGTCCAAGACCATGCAAACTCTGCTGAGCTTATTGGCAGCTGGTCCAAAGTATTATCCTCCTATATTTTTGCCTACTTTGACTGAGTCCTAGTATCTACCTCAGACACAACCCTGAAAAAACACAATCCCCCTTAATAACAGAGTTGTCAGTTTTCTTCTAAACACTCCCAAGCAAACTAGTTGTTGTAGTTTCTTTATGTTATAGAAATACAGAAACCTAGAATTTGCTGGCAGATAAAGACTGCTTTGCCCACCAAGTCTGGCCATTTTTCCCTGCTTATAGTATCACTGCAGATCTGACTTGATCTCTAGCCAATTCACCCTCCCTCCCTTCCCTTTCCCTAACATTCCCTTATGCGTATTCCATTCATTCTCAAACCCCACTACTGTTTTCACCCCCCACCTCTGCTGTAAGACTGTTCCAGGAATCCGCCACTTTTTCTGTGAAGTACCTTCCTCACATCTCTCCCGAATCTACCCCCTTCAGCTTCTTATCATGACCCCTTGTCCTAGAGCACCCTTTTCTCTGAATAATACTTCTTTCTGTACCTTGTTTACCACTGTGAGATATTTTAAAGTCTCTATCATATCCCCCCTTCCAGGGTGTACATATTAAGGTTCTTTAAGGTTCTTTAATCTCTCTGCTTATAGGGTTTCTGATGCAGACCCTGCACCTTATAAGCTTAATTGACTCTTTCTACACCACAGACAGAACTTCCACCCCAGGACAAGCTGCTTCTGTAAGTGCTTCTATAAACACTCTTCAGATTATTTCATTGAAATTATCCTTCCGCTATGGATCTCTCATCCTCTCATACTATTGGGGGGGGGGATGTAGCTGTCAATTCCCCTGCATAGTTCAAGTTTGTATATTATTTTCATAAAAAAAAAAAAAAAACTTCTCTGGTTGTTCCTGCCATTTATTGTGGCTGCATGGCAAAAGCTCCACAGATGTATTGCTAACATTCTTTAAAAGGGCACTGTGGAAGCATGTGACTGGACAGCTGTCTGGCGTGCTTCCATAGTGCTGTGGCACAGTTCCACTGTACTTTGTTTTAATGGCCCTTCCTCTTCGTTGGCCGCAGAAACACATCCCCTTCATGGGGCACTACTTTTTTTCCCTTCATCTACAGAAGTGATGGCCACCATACTCAAGATGGCTGCTGAATCAGATTGTGCATGCACAAGTATCGTGCATGTGCAGTTCTGTCACATGTTCATCTTGGGTACCGCAGACTCTGGCGTGGCGAGAACTCTGAGTATTCTTTCACTCGGTCTCACTGTTCTGAGCAGCCATGCTGGCTCTGACCAGAATTTGTTTATATTACTGTAGATGGAAACACATTCACATTCACTTGTCCCTCGTGGTATACTTCCACAGCCAAAGGAAGTATAGTGGTGTGCAAGTGTGAACAGGTGGGGTCTGGGGGCTAAAATGCAAAATCAGGTATTTGTGTGAAAGTGGGGATGGGTTGAATGACTTCAGGTTGTGAAGATTGGCTTGTTGTGTTATCTTCTTTAGAAACACCTAGTCATATACAAGTGTGTGTAATGGAGAATTACAGTCATGGATTTTGGGTTGTAAGGCAAGGCAAAGTTTATTTATAAAGCACCATATCCTTGGAGCTCAGGGCGCTGTACAGTCAACATAAAACAACAAAGAATCATAAAAACAACATTAATGGATTTTTTTATTAACATTTTTTTCCATATAATATTTAATATCCTTGGTGGTCTAGCGGACCCCCCCCCCAGCCCCCAGCCCTTTTCAACATAATACATAATAGCTCTGGTGGTCTAGTGAGCCACTGTAGCCCATATCCCCCTTTAATATAATTCCCAATAATCATGGTCTAGTGGACCCCCACTTTGTAGTACCCTGCCACCCCAACACCCCATCCCATAACCCAGCCGGCGACTGGCACAGCCTACCATTCACCACTACAGCCAGCCACCAACTAAGCTGTGACTGAGCATGTACTGTATGTAGTAGGTGCTCAGTTAGTTGATGTCAATCACTGAGCACCTACTATATACAGTACACTCACAGTCAGAGTTTAGTCAGAGGCTGGCTGTGGTGGTGAGTGGTGGGCTGTGCCAGTCACCAGCTGGATCATGGGATAGGGGATCGGGGTGGTAGAGCACTGTGCAGTGAGGGTCCACTAGACCAGCAGGGCTATTATATATTATGTTGGCAAGGGATCGGGGCTGGGGATGGGGGTCCACTAGACCACCAGGAATATTAAATATTATATTGATGGGGCACCAGGGATATTAAATATTATATTTATAGGGCACCAGGGATATTATATATTACATTGATGCGGCACCAGGGATATTGCATATTATATTGACAGGGGCTTTAGGCTTGGGGGGGGTGCTAGACCACCTGGTATTTTTTTATTTTACTACTTAACTGGGATGAAGGGGAATAGCCACCAGGGACTGCTCTCCATGGTGCTATTGCCGCACAGCTGCCCCACAGCTTACGTCATACCTTCAGACTGTGCCATCTGTTTGGCACAGTGCCAGAGTTGGCACAAGCCATGGGACTTCAACGTCAGGACCTTACCTGATAGTGAATCGGGCACACAGTCCCTGGCACACTGGTGGTTGGCACAAGTTGCATTCAGTGCTGACCTTTATGAATCAGGCCCGTGGTCTACAAAACTGGATAAAGTACTCCAGGTGGGGTCTCACCAATGATCTATATAGGGGCAGCACCACTTCCCTCTTCTTAGCTGGTGCTATCCCTATCTATACACCACAGCATCCCACTAGCTTTCCTGATTGCTTTGTTGCATTGTCTGTCCACCTTCAGGTCACCTGATATGATTACCCTCAGGTCCTTTTCCTGCTTGATCATTGCAAATATCTCTCCCCCCATTTTGTACTCTGCCCTTGGATTGCTCTGACCCAAATGCGTTATTTTGCACTTTTTTGCATTAAACCTTAGCTGCCAAACGTTTGACCACTCCTCTAGCCATTTTCAATCTCTAATCATCCTTGCATCCCCTCCAGAGTGTCCACTCTGTTGTAGATCTTGGTGTCATCTGCAAAGAGGCAGACTTTCCCTTCCAGTTCCTCCACTATGTCGCTAATGAAGATATTAACGAGGACCAGCCCCAGCACTGTCCTCTATGGCATCCTGCTGGTCACTCTTTCCTCCATGGAGTGGACACCATTTACTATCACCCTCTGCCTCCTATCCCCTAACCAGTTTCTTACACAGGTTACCACCTTATTGCCCATCCCATGCTAATCAACTTGTTTACCAGTCTCCTATGTTGAACGGTGTCGAAGGCCTTGCTGAAATCCAGGTAGACCACATCCATTGCCCCTCCCTGATTCAACACCTTGGTAACCCAGTCAAAAAAAAATCTATTAGATTTGTTTGGCATGACCTCCCTCTGTGAAACCATGCTGTCTTGGGTCCTGCAGTCCATTGGATTCCAGGTGTTCCACAATCCTTTCCTATAATAGTGTTTCCATCAATTTCCCCACCACCAAAGTCAGGCTGGCAGGCCTATAATTACTGACCTTCTCCTTGCTACCACTTTTGTGAAGTGGGACTATGTCCACTCTTCTCCAGTCCTCCGTGACAATACCAGTCTCCAGTGAACTGTTAAACAAGTCTGCAAGGAGTGCAGCCAGCACTTTCCTGAGTTCCTTCAGCACTCTTGGGTGTACCCCATCTGGCCCCATGGTTTTCTTCCCTCTCAGGTTAGCGAATGCTTTCCTGACCCTCTCCTCAGAAAGGGGACTGGTGTCCACTTCTCTCCCCCCTCAAAGCTCCTGGTGCCTATTCATGATCCCTCTCCTTTTCCTTCTGCTGTGAACACTGAGCAGAAATAAAGATGTTTACCTTTTTTTGGTCCTCCTCTATACATTCCCCCCCCCTTCCTGTTTTAACTGCAATCCTTCCCTTTGTCTTCCTTTTCTCACTAAAATATCTGAAAAATGTCTTTTCCCCCTTTTAATACTGCCTGGACTATTCTTTCCTCAGTTTGCGCCTTTGCACTTCTTACTGCTTTGCCTGCCTACCTCTGTTTCTCCACGTACACTTCCCTATCCTACTCTCTCTAGGTCTCTTTATACCTTCTGAATGCCACTCTTTTTTCCTTTACCTTTTCTGCCACCTTCCTCGAGAACCATAACTTCTCCAGTTCCTTCTGTTTTTGCTTACTTGCTTGACATACAGGTTTGTTGCCTTTATTATGCCCTCTTTTAATCTGGCCCATTTGTCCTCCACCCCATCCAGGACATCTCCCCCCACCAGGTCCTTTTGGAGGCACCCCCTCTTTGTAAAGTCAGTCCTTCTGAAATACAGGACCCTCACCCATTTGTGGTTGTAGTCTGCTGCTGTTCGTTTATTAAAACACACTGTGTGATGATCACTGGTCCCCAGATGACTTCCCACCCTGATGTTTGCAACACTGTCCACATTAGTAAGCACCAGGACCAGTATCGACCCACCCCAAGTGGGTTCACTGACTAGCTGCCTGAGGAATGCCCCCTGCAGGGAGTTCAGGATGTCTCTACTTCTTGCTGATGCTGCAGCAGGGATGATCTATTCTACATCTGGCAGATTAAGGTCTCCTACCAGCACCACCTCCCCTCTCAGTCACTTTGCCAATCTTCTAACATTTCTTTATCTAAGTCCTCCCCCTGTTTTGGAGGCCTGTAGACCACTCTTATCCAAATAGCAACTCAATTTCTAGACTCGAGGATGACCCAAAAGACCTCAGCCCCCCCCCCCGGAATTCCCTGTGCCTCCATTGCTTTTATGTTCTTCTTAACGTAAAGCACCACACTCCCTCCTTTTCTTCCTACCCTGTCTCTTCTAAACATTGTGTAGCCAGGTATGACCATTTCCTAGACATGGTTATCAGTGCACCGTGACTCAGTAATGGCCACAATATCCAAGTCTGCCTCCACCATGGTAGCCTCCAGGTCTAGTATCTTATTTCCCAGATTTCTAGCATTGGCACACATGGTTTCTCCAGATTTTGTTAGCCCTTTTCTTGTCCCTTCCCTGTTTTTCCTAGCTGTTCCCCCTTCCTCACCTTTTTATTTTGCCTGCTCCTCTTCCCACCCTCCTCCCTTGCTGACCCCTTGCTACCTTGATTGTTTTGTGTCCTGGTGGGAAACTCTCCTTTTGGGATTTCTGTACTTTCTATTGCAGCTTCTGGTAGAGGGGGCAGTTACTGCCTCCCTTTGACTTCCACCAACCCCCTTGGCTAGTTTAAATGTCCATCGAAGTAACACTTATACCATTCACTGAGGACAGCTTTTCCCTTCCTGGATAGACGCAGGCCACCCCCCGTTATAAGTTCTGATGCCTCGAGGTGAAACCCCAGCCCCCAATATAACCATACCCTCCTCTCTGCACCATTCCTTCAGCCATTGGTTGAAGGCCTTAGCGTGGAGCTCCCTCTCCTTTCCACTGTTGTAGACAGGCAGCACTTCTGCAAAGGCTGCAGTGTGTGCTACCCACCTAAGGCCCTATCCCATTTCCCTAAACTGCTCCTGTACTGTCCGTCCCACCCAAAGTTAGGTCATTCATCCCCAGGTGGACAATTACATCCAGCTCCCCCTTCTTTCCTGTTGCCCTTGCAATCTGTTGGATATGCTTCCCATTCCTCTGAGCCATTGCACCAGATAGGCACTTTACCTCCCTCTCTAACCTCTTTCCTGCCCCCAGCTCTATCCCTCTGACCATAAAATCCCCCACCAGAAGTTGCTTCCTCCTTCTCTGGGGTCCTCCTCCCCCCGGGGACTCCATTTGGGTGGACCCTCCACATCCTCACTATCCACCACCTTGGGTGCCCCTTCTTGGCAGTCCCACTCCACCAGAACAATATAGGAATTTCCTAGTGGTACCAGCTGAGGAACGTGCCTGTGACCCACTCCTCCAAACCTACCAGATCCCACCAATCTGCCTTCCTTGAGCCCACCGTAGTCCAACTGCTCCTCCCTACTGGCATCCGTTGAGGTAGTGGTATCTGGCTAGTTGGTTCCTGGGTGGGAGAAATGGCCTCCCAACTCCTTGCCAATGCATTTGTGAGTCTAGCAATATTCTTCTGACTCTCAGCCAGCACCACCTGGAGCCTGGAGACCTGTTCCCTCCACCCAGAGAGGCACATGCAGTTGGGGTAGCCCCACAGTCTCCAGAAGGTCTTGCTGTAGACTGCCACCCCACAACCACTGCATTGCACCACTCCCCACATTTCCTTTTTCCTGCTCTTCTTGTGCTTCCTGTCCTCCTGACACACTAGTGCCTAACAACAGTTTAACAGCAGTTCCTTAAACCCAGAAACACACTAATACCCAGCAGCAATTTAAATAGCAAGCTCCTAACTCCTCAATCACATTAACCCCTCAAATGCTTAGCAGCATGCCCCCACAATGCTACCCTAACATGTGTACCCCCCTGTTAGAACTGCCTGTTATATCAGTGTTGTAACACAACCTACCACCAATCTACTGTTACAGCTGCCTGTTATATCTGCACTGTTACACAATCTACCACTGACCCCTTGATAGAGCAGCCTTTTATATCTGTGCTGTTATGCAACCTACCTCCAACCCCCGTTACAGCTGACTGTTATATCCATGCGGTTACAGAACCTCCCACCAACCCCTTGTTAGAGCAGCCTTCTACAGTACATCTGTGCTGTCACACAAGCTACCACCAACCCCCTGTTAGAGCTGCCTTTTGTATCTGTGTTGATATATAACCTACCATCAACCCCCTGTTGGAGCTCCTTGTTATATCTGTGCTGCTATATAACCTACCATCAACCAACTGTTAGAGCTGCTTGTTATAGCTGTGCTGTTGCACAAACTACCACCAGCCCCCTGTTAAAGTTGCCTTTTATATCTGTACTGTCATATAACCTACAGTACTACCAGCTCCCTGTTAGAGCTGCCTTTTGTATCTGTGCTGTTATACAACCTGCCACCAACCACCTGTTAGAGCTGCCTGTTACATTTGTGCTGTTACACAACCTACCACCAACCCCCTGTTAGAGCTGCCTTTTATATCTGTGCTGTTACACAACCTACAACCAACCCCCTGTTAGAGCTGCCTTTTATATTGTGTCATTATGCAACCTACCATCAACCCCCTGTTAGAGCTGCCTTTTATATCTGTACTGATCCAGGCACTGTTACATAGATGGTAAAAGCCAGATCAGACTACCGCTGACACCTGCTGCTCTAGTGCAGGCTTGCAGTCTAAAATAACCCCCAGATTCTTTACCGCATCCTCAGGCTCGAGTACTTGGCCTCCCAATGAAGGAAGTATCACCAAGCCACAGTGGGTTATGAAGATTAGTCAGGGTCAACAAGGCAGATCTTAAGAAAACCATCTCAAGGCACTGAACATGTACTCACTGGAGACCAAAAGAGAAAGGAGGAATATGATAGAGACCTTCAAGTTCCTGAAAGGAATAACCAAGGTAGACTGTGGGAAGTTATTTATCATGAGTAACAGTTCAAGGTCATGAGGGCACAAGTGGAAACTGACAGGAGGGAATTTCAGGAGGGACATGTGGAAATATTTTTTCACAGAAAGGGTGGTGGAAATGTGGAACAGTTTATCAGCTGAAGTGATAGGTGCTAAAACCATTAATGAGTTTAAGTACAGGTGGCAGAGTGAAGGGTATAGTGGTTACTCAGACAACAGAAACTGGGAGGGGAATACAGGGTGGATGGGGAGGGCTAGAACCTTGGATGGAAATAGGTCTAGGTAAATAGGGACAAAAGCAGGCCAAGGCCCATCGAGGTCCCGGGGTTCTGCCATCATTGTCTATGTCTATGACTCAAACCAGCACAAACCAGTGCTGGAGAGAGCCACATCAATTGGTCCAATAGCACCACATGGCCAACCATGCCAAATGCCAATGAGAGATCTAAGAGGATCTAGCTAGAGCATAGTCCTTGATTCCTCACCATGAGGAAGTCATATGTCACCTGATGAGTGCTGTGTTTCTGCTGTGAGGGGGCTAAAAATCCTGACTGGAGAGACTCATAGATGTCATATTGTTCCAGGTGAACCTCAAGCTGCACCACCACCACCACCTTCTCAATAATCATCCTTACAAAGGGAAGCTTCTAGACTGGCCTGTAATTCACTAGTGCATCAGGGTCTGTGGATTTTGTTTTTATTTTTTTTGTTAGGAGGGGTCTAACCACCACCCTTTTCATAGCAGTCAGAAAAACTCCCTCAATCAAGGAACACCAGAAAACCTCAGTGATAACTGGGCCCAGGCATTCCCAGCATCCCAAGAGCAGCCAGGTAGGTCCAGGATTCAGCATACAGCAGGTGGGGTCAGACCCAGGATTACCCTGAGCACTTCCTCTTCAACAACTGGCTGAAACTAAGCACAGGCTGGCAGACCATCCATACCTCTCATAGGCTATCACCAACCCATGACAGATCACTTAAAGAAATACCCAATCGAATGGAGGACACCTTGTCAGAAAATAATCTGCCAAACTCCTTGCACTTTTCCATGAATTAGCTTGATTGGATCACAGACAGGCTGGCTCAATCAACCTGTCTGTGGTGTGGAAGAGCTGGAATTTACCCTTACCAGTTATTATAGATTGATATCTATTATACACTACTTGTATGAGATGTTTATTAAAATTGCTAGTTGTGTACTTTTGTAGGTACTAATAATAGCTGGTTGCTATTCTCACATGAATTCTTCTCCGAACCTCTTGGAACATGTGACATCTGTCCTAGAGTGTCCCTTCTGTGCCATGTGGATAAACTGATTGTACTAATAATAATTGCATACTATTCAATTGTACTAATAATAACTAGATACTATTCTAAAATGTATTCTTCTCTGAACTTCTTGGAAAATATGACATCTGTCCTAGAGTGTCCCTTCTTTACCACTTGGATAAATTGATTAAAATTAATGCTGTGTACTGAATAAAGTACTGTACTTGATATTGGTATGATTTGCACTTACTGTGCTTTTGTTCATGTACTTAATTGTGAAGAGATTAATGAATATCACGGTGCTTTTGTTCATGAACTTAATTATGTGTGGTTCATAGCTCCATGCTTGCTATGTAGCTGATTAATGTGGTTGTACTTGGATACAGAGGCCAGACCAGTAAGTAGGACAAGGCGTACAAGGAATTATTGTATGGAATGATTTGTGTTTAGGTACTTTAGCATAGACATGAATAAGTCAGTGATTATAGTAGATGTGAACTGGATGGTATATGCAAAGTGCTTCGTTGCTTGAACTGATGAGTAACTTGTTATGACTTGATGTTATAGCCTTTCTCTGTATCCCACCATAGGAAGGATGGTTAGTCAAGTAGGATGAGACCCTCTGGTGGGATGAGAGTGCCAGAGAAGGAGGAGGTGGAAGGGGAGGATGGAGGGTGAGTGCGACTCGCTCAAAGCAGAGCTGTGAGCAGCCTGCATGGTTAAGTAGGATGTGAGGAGGAGCTCTTCCCCCACATAACTACAGGCATAGCCTTTCAATTATGTATGGTTCATAGCTCTGTGCTTGCTATGTAGCTGATTAATATGGTTGTGCTTGGATACAGAGGCCAGAACAGTAAGTAGGACAATGCGTACAAGGTATTATTGTATGGAATGATTAGTGCTTAAGTACTTGATGTTTTGGCCTTTCTCTGTATACCACCATAGGAAGGATGGTTAGTTGAGTAGGAAGAGACCCCCAAAATAATTTATTAGTATCATATGATTATCTCCTCCAACTCTGGAGAGTATGGCCAGTAGCATGCAGGAGAGGAAACCCCCCCTTGGGGGGGAACCTCTGAAGACCCATGGCTACCGACCTGCCCATCCTTCTGGGCATACTAATGGAGAATAATCCTAATCTAATGATGTTAAGCTATTGACTAATCTGAGTTCCAGAGTTGTAGATACTGATCCAGCGAAGGCAGGAAGCCGAATTCGAAGTACTGGGGTCAGAATGTCAGTGAAGATGGCAGTACATCCTTCTAGTGAATACCTGTCCAAGAAATTCAAAATGAGCATACAATAACTGAAGTGTTGAAAGTAGTATTAGTCAGCAATACAAAGGCAAGGAAGACTTCTCCAAAACATGTAGCCAGATGACTAGGACTCTAGAACCAGAACAAGACGAGTGGTAGTTGCTAATCTGATTGGCAAGCATTGCAAGGAGGGACTTGGTGGAGAAGCACAGAAGCTGAATGCAAGCTATGCAATCTGGAGAGGACACAGTTGGAATCTCTGATCTGGCGTGGGTGAAGGCAGAGATGAAGGTGGATGAGCTGACAACGTGAACCACAGTTAATAATCATATGGCACTGAAATAGGTTAGGTTGAATGTTTAAGCCACGATATAGGAAGGCAAGATGGCACAGAGTTGGTTGTAAATCCAGGCAAGAAATGGAGTGGTAGTAGATCCAAATGAATTGCAGAATCCTGGTAGGAAGCATCCACGAGAGTAAAGGGAGCTAAGCCCATATGGAGTGTAGGATATGCGACTGGACCACATGTAGGTCAGCCGATAGAAAGTACGAGGCATAGAATGTGCGGCTGGACCACACATAGGTCAGCCAATAGACAGTTTGAGGTATAGGATGAGCAGCAGACCATGCATAGGTCAGCCGATGGACAGTACGTTGTGTAGGATAACCAGCGGACCACATGTAGGTCAGTCAATGGAAAGTGTAGAGCGGAAGCTAGACCCCTCGAAGGTTAGTGACCACCAACTACTGCACTAAGTAGCAAAGAGCTGGGATGCTTGCCAGGTGAAGCCCCTGTGTGGCTGGCAGTAAGACCAGACCCCACGTAGGCCAGGCAGAAAGGATGAATCAGTCAAACTAGACCCCACATAGGCTAGATGATGAAGGAGCTGCCATGGATGGCATCCCGGTGCAGTGGGTATCCTAGAGGCTAAGCTGAGGGATGAAGCAAATGGCAAGAGGGCTAGCGAAGGGCCAAGCCATATGCAGTTTACTAATCAGACCCTTGTAGGAGTGACCTGAAGCAGTTGATAGGTAGCTGTGGCAGTATTGGCCGGAAGGACCATGGTTTCTGGCTGGAAGCTAGATGGAAATCGGTTAGTAGTCATGCTGTTCCATATTCAGCCTTAATTGGATTGCAGATCAGAGACAGTCCAGATCCAGAGCAGGCAACCAGTGGAGAAACAAGACTAGGTAGCTAGTCCATGGCAGATCGAATGGCTGCGAGGATGGGAAGGAATGAACCATAGATCGAGGAAGGAGAACACTGCAGGAAGGGGAAGAATGTACATGCTGAATGCTGTATGTAAGCTTAGGTGATGACCAGCTAGATGGATCCAGAGCAGGGCGCTAAAGCTATAGTAGCAAGCATGACCTAGGATGGAAACAAACAAGTAGCTGGATCCCTGCATGGAGTATGAGGAGGAGGTTGGACCACATGTAGGTCAGCCGGAGGAAGGAGTAGAGCTGCTGCTGGGCCCCACGAAGGTGTAGCAGACTGCAACCCACACACAGGGCAGCAATGAGTAGTGAAAGTAGTTAGGCGAGGCACAATTGAATGAGAGCTTAAAGTTGGGATCCGAATGAGCACAGCCTGCTGATATCGTGCAGAGCAATAGGAATGCGCAGTTGAGCAATGATGACTCAGTGAATTCTTGAATGTGTCCAGCTGGGTTTTCTGCAGTGTGATATGGGTACCAAGAAGTGGCAATGCAGAAGCCATGCAGTGGTGTTCAAGACTGCACAATATATTGCTGCTCCATGAACCAACAAATCATGCTCCGTATAGTAGATAAGCAGGGATTACACTGGACACAATATTATGGCAGAGGTGTTATAGCCACTAGACAATAATGCAGCATGCGCATGGCTACTGGATAGTGAGTAGCAATGTTTCATGCAAACCTTGCATCATATCATAAGATTATTAGTAGTGACTGCGCAACCACGGTCTGGCCATGAACAGCAAATTGTTTAAGCATCCAAGGTTCAAAATGATTACCACAAGTCTATAACCTGAAGGTGGAAGACACATGCATGCATTGCTGGCTGTATTAGGGCTGAGGTCCCCAGTAGTGAGCAATTCGGTATACAAGGCGACTGCAGCTGTGAGCCAGAGAAACGAGCAGGAGGCTCCGCAATAAGTGTGAAGTCTTGTAGCGAGTGGGCCCTGAGCGCGAATGAGCGGCGGCATGGAGCAGTGGTTGCAAAAGAAAACAAAGCAACTGCTAGTACAAAGAGGACAGATGAGCTAGAGGCAGTGGTAGGGAGCAGAAACAGCGGCGGCTGGATGTACGGCCATGGAAGAGCACAGGAGAGCAGTGGGAAGAGACTGCAGAGCACAGCAAGGTAACAGAACCCTCCCTCCAAAGAAAACATGGAGGGAGAAACAAACAGGGCAAGGGAGCAGAAGAGGGGCCAAACAAACAAACAAAAAAAATGAAGAAGAAACAGAAGGAACAAGCTGGACGGGGGGGGAGGGGGGCAAGGCAGAGGATGAAACAGAGAAGCAACCACGTCCCAGCAGCATGCCAGTGAGTGCAGCGAGTGCAACTCATTCTAAGCGGAGCTGCGAGTAGCCTGCTGGGTTAAGTAGGATGTGGGAGAGGAGTTCTTCCCTCACATAACTACAGGTATAGCCTTTCAATTCTGTAGAGGTTAATGAAGATATATATGTATCTATGGAGTTTTACTCCTAAATGCCTGACAAACCTCATTTATGACACCTGGAGCGTGCTCGGTGAAAATGCACTGCAGATGCAGCTCTCTTGCCACAAGGCCAGAAAGTTGTGGTTTCAGTTCAAATGCAGTGGTAGCTAGAGATATGTCCCAGTTTTTTTAGAGTTTTACCCTGGAACGGATGAATAATAGATCATATTAAAAAGGGGTGTTCAGCCCTGTTATTTGCCTACTAGGGGAAACCACATGATATTCTCCTTGTAGCCCATGTTATTTTTCCTGCAGCTGTCAATCATGTTGGTTCTCTTGCTGTATCAATTTGGGCTGTGACCCATAGTATAAATAAAACATTCCATAAGGTGTTGAAGAATAAGTTTTTTATTCCCTCTGGCATGTTGTCAACACTGCTGCCATAGCTCTTGTGGTTCTGCTTTGCTGTGCCAGTCGCTACTAGGCAGTATTGTTGGAAACATTCCAGTGTGAATGAAAAGCTTATTCTGCATGTCCTATTGAATATCCTTTATATATATATATACCCCACTAATGGCAAATAAATTGGGTAACTAAATCTGAAAACAGAGCACAGAGAACAATGGACCAGATTGAGAGTTTACAATGAAGAGAAAGGGAGTTTTAAGCTAAATCAAGGTAAAATATGAATAAAAACATTACAGATAGTATGGTATAAATATATGACCTACTTAATGAGTTGCAGTGAAATAAGATGCTTAACTCCACATGGGCAGTAACACCTTCATAACTTACTTGTGTCTTCTTCACTTGTCAGTTATGGGTCTCACCACTCATTACTGGAGATAAGTCTGCTGTTCCACTGCCACCAATTATGTGTTCCCTGTATGTCTAGATATTATAGGACTTATCTTGGGTTACCACTGTATCACGCTGGAGACTCAGGCTTATACCCAATGCTGACACTGCAGATATAGTACTGTACAAGTGTGCTCAGTTGCTGGATGGTTCGTACTTTAGGTGACACATTAGAGTGAACATAAACCTTGCTTTTTACATTCTGAGTACTAAAATTATGAATTTAGGCATGTCTGAAATCTGCTAAAAGCGTATTGTTCCGCATGATTGCTTTGAAACAATCTTATTTTCTCCTTATTTGGGACCCTTCATGCTGCCTTTTTTCTGCCCATATTTTCATGTTTTTAATTACTCATCAGTTCTGGAACCTCACAACATCAGTTGAGCACAAGCCCTGTACGGAAAGCATCATTGTAGGCCTTCACTCAGTTGATGTCACTGGGTTCCAGAACTCTTATGTAATTTAACAAATGATTATTGGATAGGCAGAAAGTGGCATTAAAGAGGTAGTAAAACAAACAAAAAACCCAGGAAAATGTTACAAATCTGAAGAAGTAGTCAGTTGTAAATGTTATTTCTGAAGTATTTTTCCTTTTGCTCACTGGAACATTTTCTATGTGATAGTATTATGCTGGATGTGTGAAACAGCATTCTGTCTGGCATTTAATAAACCTTGTATGATTCCTCCATCAGCTCTGTGCCCTCACTGACATTGACATCACAGGGGACTGACCTGGAAGCTACTGAGTG
Organism: Neoceratodus forsteri; assembly: GCA_016271365.2. Taxonomy (NCBI): domain Eukaryota; kingdom Metazoa; phylum Chordata; order Ceratodontiformes; family Ceratodontidae; genus Neoceratodus; species Neoceratodus forsteri. The sequence continues at coordinate 1,173,364,951 of CM057455.1, read as the reverse complement.
ACTCTTCCTGAGCAGTTGTGATGTCACAGTCAGTGAGGCCACAATGCTGATGATGTAATGGGAAGAAAAAGAAGATATGTCAGCTGCCAGGCAGAGTGCTGTTCCACACATCACATCTACTAACATCTGGTAAAGAATCTTTTAATTAACCAAAGAGAAAAGAAAAGAAAAAGTACCTCATATATAAACAATAATAGCTGACTGTTTTTAGAAACTAATATTAGTTTTAGGCAGTATGCTAGCCCATAAACAAGGGACCCTAAATGAGGAAAAAAATTTAAACAATGACATGGATCTGTATTCAGAGGGAGTTAAACAGATTATATGCACACCCTCATTTTAAATTATATTCCAAAATTTAAAAAGCAAGGTTTATGTTTCCTTTAAATTGAGGTCCTTCAGTCCATTTCAAAAGTAGCACAGGTAGACTAAACCAATTTGTTTTTTGAAAAGAACCATGATTATCCACCAATATCCTATTTAATGTTTCCTCTCTCAGAGATGGCATGTTCTGCATGTTCCTGGCTGTGTTGGATGATGTTGGGTGTTTAGCAACTGCTGCTTGTCTACATACAGTTGTCATATAACCAGTATCTAATTAATTGGTCTATAAAACACTTTAAAATACAATGTGCATGAAAGGCAAAATATAAAACCAAATTCAGTTCTATTGTGCTGCAATTACACAGGTGAGACAAAGGGAAACTATGGTATTTTCATGATCATGCATGTTCAAGTATATAGATTAAAAAGGTCTTTTCACTGTTGTCAAATTAAGCCCAGTATTTTTAGCCTTCCACTACATTCTATTTAACATCATTGAATGAATTGTTAGAAACCAATAGAGATGTTTATAGCTTGAAAAGATCATAAACTAGAGCTGTGCAAATCTGCCTGCTGATAATACAGCAGGGGACACTGGAAAAATAATTAACTCTAATAGCCCTTACCAGATACTTTATACTTTCAAGTTTAACAAGCAAGCCTTCTAATTGAACCTGAGAAAGGAGACAGTCCTCTTTGCCAGTGCTTCTTTTCTACAGTTTGGTTGTTTCCCCATGCAACATGACCCTTTTTATACATAGTACATGTGATTTGTTTTCTCTTTGGATGTACACTAATATCTTTGTAAAATTTTAATTACTAGCTTTCCTGTTGCCTTTGTCTATTACTGTTACTCATGAAGTCTCATGAATATTTTACAAATGTCATGAAATCTAGATTGTGTCCCCAGTTGTATAAATGACTTTTCTTTTTGAGGCATTTTCAGGGCATTGGAAAGGACACTCGCTTTCAATTTTTGTTTTATTTCTTCTAGTTAAATTCTTCACAGGTTAATAGATCAAGCTATATGAAAGATATCTGGCAGCAGATGGTGTTAGGTCAACAACACCTTTATCTGGTGCACTGGTTGCATTATGATAAAGCTTTATTAATGTTTTTATTATCTTAGCCTGTCACATAGAAACATAGAAAGTTGCAGGCAGAAAAAGGCACATGGTCCAACATGCCTGTTCAGTTTCTACCTGAGCCTGACTCACGTTATACATTTCCTTATATTAATTTTCTCCAAGTGCTGTACTCCACAAAAAAAAAAGCAGAAACAGAATGTCATTATAGATTAAAACTATAAAATATGTAAATGATAACAAATATTACTGGGCTAATTGTACATTCATATGCTATAATGACCCTCTTTTACAGAGCCTCACATGATGGATTTTTTTTGCCACATCTTAAGTTTAAGTAACAAAGGGGCATGACTAAAGGTACTGACACATTACATCACATTATGTATTTCATAACAAACCATAGGAAGCAGTGGAATATTTAAATGATGATTCTGTTTCAAGCTAGTGTTGTTGCCCAGATAATTCCTGCACTGCAGTCATGGCATTGCAACCTACAGGTAATTCATTATGACATGGCAACAAAGGTACTACGAAGGGCATTATTACTGCAACCCCTCCCCAATGGGGTAATGTGATATCACATACTCCCCAGCCCTTTCTACTTTGGTCTGCCCCATAGCATAAAAGAGGTAGCACGCTGCTGGAAGAGAGGAAGTGGGAAGAGATCCTGTGAGAGCAGAAGACCGAGTGCCAAATTCTGCAGGTGTCTGGAAGCTCCAGAGCCTGCACCTTTTCCTTTGGCTAAGCCCCACCTAGACTGGGGCTGAAGTGGCAGGGGACCACTTGCTGCTGCTGCCTATGTCTCAGAGAGGTCCAGCAAGATGTCCTAGAAGCTAGCATCATGTGGGGTGAGAGAGAGAGAGAGCTAGGTATACCATTGCTGTTTGGACTCCAGACAAACAGAACATCATGGAAACAGGTATTTACATAACAAGTGTGTCCCCAAGCTCCCCAGGAGGATGTTAGGAGGTTTGCAAGTTGCACTGGTAGGAAACTATTTATGGGCAGACTGGATGACTTGGTCTTTATCTGCTGGCAATGTCTGTGTTTCTATGTCACTAGGAAGGAAACTGTGATGGTGTCCCACAGTCCAGGTGCCCTCTGAGTCCAGAAAGAACAGGACATCTCCCTGTGTGGCCTTTTTACATAGCCAAGGGCAATGTATTACTGATACCCATATGACTGCTTACATTTAATATTAACTTTTACAGTTAATTTATTCCAGAAAGCACAAGTGAGAGGCAACATCTAGTTTTCAGCAAGGTCTTCTTTCTATTAAATGTTACAGTTGGGAGGATGCAGTCACAGGGTTAATTGGCTTTCTGAAGATGACATACTAAGTCAGTAGGTACAGTATAGTGGAATTAAAACCTAGGTCTCCTGTTTCCTAGTTTTCGCAATGTACTTACTAGGTCACACTGCCTTATGTGGAAGAAAAAATTATTTAAAAAGAGACAGAATCTGAAGGCAAAAGGAGACCAAGGGTCCATCAGGTTTGCACATATAATATTACAGCACTCATCCCTCTATTGTACTGTACTATTTGTTTGTCTGTCTCTTACCCTGCTCCCTCACTCCTCAATCTCATGTTGTCCCCCTTGAACTATGCATCCCTTTGACCTGTACAACTATGTTTAAACCTGTTTAGGGTAACTGCCCCTCACACTTCCACCAGTAGTTTTTCCATGGTTCCACTACCCTTTCCAGGAAGTAAAATTTCCTCATATCTCTTTTGAAATTAACTCCTACCAACCTCCAGTACAGACTCATGGTGACTGCTTTCCTAATCCTTGCAAACAGGTCCTCACTATTCACCCTGTTTATACCCCTCAGACAATGAGGTTTCTCCATGTTCCCTCTCTCTTGCCTGGCCTCTAGCAAGTAACACATTTATGGCCACCAGCTATTCCTCGTAAGATCTGTCTTGCTGGCCCTGGATTATCTTGGTGACCTTACTCTGCAATGACTCTAGTCTGTCTATGTCTGTTACAGATGCCAAACATGAAATAAAACTGGGAACCACAGCACCGACAAGAAAGGGTGAAAAAAATGGTTTTGAGAACAACAGATATTGCCATCATTTAAAATCAGTGAGCTTTGTTGTGTTACACAGTCCATTAGTGACCCTTAGTAGAAATTATGAAATCATGGTGCAGTCCCATTTTCTTCATTAGAGTGATGCAGCTGTAACCATAGACATCCCAATGGCATAGTGCAGCATGTTGGAACAAAACACACTTGCAATGTAGTCCACTCACATCTTTGTAATAATAGTTTAATAAATACCAGGTCAAAGATAAATAGGCAACTTTTAAATAGAAACATACTGTAGAAACATAGACCTTGACAACATAGATCTCGAGGTTGCCAGTGGTGACCAAACCTCTTGAGCTTCACTCTTGAGGTTGAAGAGGCCATCATGGCAACCTCTCAATGAACTAACCAGCTTGTTACTAATGGGTAGCCATTCATTATTCTCTATGTTATGTCGCAAACTGCTAGTTACTTAGGAGCCTAATGTATTTCAATGAGAAACTAAATATCTTTTTTCTATCTTTTTCTAAACAAATAGTTACTTCTGTCAGTAACACACTTTGCCTTTTATATTTATTTTATTTAAACGTTTGATAACGGGAAAAAACTCACAGAGCCGAGGCTCCTTTCCAGGTGTGACTCGGGGGTGAGGGGGAAGGGGTTACAACAGTATATATACATAGAATGGATACACAAGAATATTACATACAATCACATCATTTTGTACAAAGAAGTTATTTACATTCAGTTGCATATATACAGTTATTTACAATCATGTTTGCACTATTGTAGTCCATCTGTATATAGTAGCTTTACATTTTTTTTAAAACAACAATTATCTTCTCTTTCTTCTTCCCAAACAAAATCTGGTTATGAAGAAAATGTCACCTGCTTAATTATAACAAAAGATCACAGGTTGTCTAAATTGCATATTTCTATTAAATTTACAATATTTTAATGGTAAATAGTATTATTTCTCCATAAAGATCTGAAAACAGATTTGCAGTTTTCCACTGAAATACTCTGCTAGCCTTGCCAGTAAACAGTTTCTGACTTCATAATACAAGGATTCCATTGGATTCTTTTTATGGCTGTGGGCAGAGCCTACAGCCATCTTGCTATCTGTAGCTGGAAAATTGAATATTGTGGAACACATGTTTTGGACTTTTCAATGTATTCTTTCCACGCCAACTGAAATAAAATACTCCATTCTTTCTGTTAAGAATGTTGGAGACATAACTCCAAGCAACTTATCAGATGCCATTAGGAAACTGAAACAGCTTGTTAAATATTTGTTAAATATTGGTTGTCTTAAACTGGAGATTGGTTTACCCCTTTCAGAATACAACTTGCACATTTAAATACTTGGCATTTAAACAGCTTCTTACTACTAGTTTCACTTGGGAATGTATTGTCTTTCAAGAAAGATTCATACATCATAAATGTCATCCCTTTCCAAGCAAATCTATAATTTACACTGTTTTTTAACCTCTAAAGGCATTATCTGATAAGTACACATATACCATAGACGTAGACATATGCCAGGTCTTCAGTGAACTACCCAGACTAAATATGTAGCAATCAGCAGGCATTTTCTACTATGCTTTTTGGGAAAAAAATATATTGAGCTACAGTAAACACACACAACGTATACACACACACACACACACACACACACACACACACACATTCTGTACACACCATCCTTATGGCCACAGCATTCAAAATAAATGCTACATTTTAATATGTTATAAAACAATAAAGAAAGTGTTTGTTTATGTCAGTGAACACAGTCAAGATCAGTTTAGAGTAGATTTCCTTTAAATATTTCTTATCCTATATTTTGTATCCTGGATAGTGTAGGGGAGATGCTACATCTCATTGTCATAGGGATCTTTATTTACACATTTTTGCACTGTATTTACTCAGGCTGTCCCACATTAGATGCAATATCTTGTTTTCAGTGGGGTCCTGATTTTACCATTTTGATAATGTATTTCTTCAGGGTAGCCTAGTCCAGGGCCCCCATATTCAAAGGAGATGCTTGGTGCATTCTGGCAGAAAAGGGAGATGTGCTGCACAACTCCAACAATGCACTGCAGTGTGATATTCAAACATGTGGGATGTGCTAGCCACAAGGGAATGGGCCAGGGTGCACATAAATAGTATACCATGCCAGTCAAGGATGTGTTCCCATGCATATGCCATGCTGCGATATACTCAGTGGGAATGCACCCCTTGTTGTCCAGAGCAGCACAGCCCACAGTTAGGCCATGAATAGCTGGCCTAAATCAGCCAGCCACCCGCAGGTGGGCTGTGGAGGTGCACCCAGGTGCACAGCAGCCTGGCAGCCCTGGTGGATTAGAGGTACCCCCTTCCATCCCCAATCGATCCAATTCCATCCCCAAAGAGCTCCATAGTGTAGGGCGCCCCCGGACCCAATCACACCAGAGGAAACCATGGACCATATCCATAGCATAGAGAACTCCCACCCACCACCTTGGTATGTAGACACCCCTGCTCCCCCCATACCTGACCTGCTGCAGAGACTGGCATTGCTCTCCACACCCTGCCATGGTCAGCCATTGACTGCACTGGGCCTGGGCCAAGGACCTGCATTCCAGAATGACCCAAGTGGCTGTGCCACGCATTGGGGCACTATGCAAGCTGTGGACCCACCAGTGTATCCAGCCATGTGTATGTCCCTGGTAAACCATAAGAGGGAATTGACATACCTCCCATTCATGCCTTGTCAATGCTGTATCTTCTTGCTGTCATATGCTGCTGCAGGCCCACTCTCTCCCCCATTACCCTGTGTAACATGCCACTCTCTGGACTGCTGAGGTATCCTGGGTGCCATGGGCTGTGTTATCCTGCAATGACATTTGCAGTGCATGCTCCAGGCAATGGATAGTGCATCCATGGTTCCCCTATTGTACAAACAAATGGGAATTTGGCTGTAAAATGCCTGTTCTGTGACCTGTGTGAGTGGGTACAGCATCAGCTATCACCCACACTGAGCAGTGCAATGGCACCGGGATGATGGATCAGCATGTGAGTGCCTGAGGTGTATGGCCACTGGGTATTATTGCCCGCACACACCTCATGCCTGTGTATGACACTTTCCAGCATCCTACTACCAGTGCTCCACCACCTGAAAATAAGATGCCATTTCTTCTGCGAACTATCCAGGCTAAATATATAGCAATCAGCAGGTATATTCTAGGAAAATACATTGTAAAATGTACAAAAGGAATACCACATTGAAACAGCCTCTCAACAGATCTGCATTGTGCAAATGTTTGGAAATAATGGGTAAAAGCATCCCAAAAGCCCTCCACAGCCATATCAGCTCTGACCAGAGTTTGATGCACTAGCAATTGGCAAAATAAAAATATATTGATGAAAAAGTAAGTAAAGGAACACATAATAGCAAACTGAATGACTGTACAGACAGCAAAGAGCCCCAAACCTTCATTCTTTAAGGTATACATCCTTACTAAGCACTTGCTCTTTAACTTGCAAATTACTTTCACCCAGTCTTTTGTGATGTAGGTCCAGGACCCCTGAACTGATGGAGTATAATGTAGGCATCTGCATCTGTGTTATTTTGCCCAAGTCAGTATTGTAGATGGAAGGTACAGGAAAATGAAGCAGAGATCTAGTTATCACTTGTGGCATGCAGCTTTGCTGTTGTCAAAACATATGTCAGTGAGTTATTATCCATAAGAACAATGAACCTGACTCCATAAAGATAGTCATGGAATTGATCCAGCCTGCCTACTTCAGCACAAGAAACTCCATTTTAAGGACTGGGTAGTTCTATTCTGAAAGACTCAGACTGTGACTGGCATAGGTGATCAGCCTCATGCTGGCATCTATATTAATGGTGTATGGCTTTGTAAAGTCAGGAAAAGCCAACACCAGGGCCTATTTAAGACATCAGATTATTTCTCAGAATGCTTCCTCACACTCTGCAGTCCATTGATCACCTAAAGGTTTGTTGATTTTGTAAACGTCGGTCAGTTTGTCTTTGGACTTCATCTACTTGGTGTTCAGAGTCAGAGGATACCCTTGTGTCAGATTGTTTAAGGATCTCACCACCGAGGAAAAGTTCTTCAAGAGTCTCTGAAAGTAGCCATAGAATCACAGTAGTGAATATAGAACTTTCAAGTCAGCAGACCTTGGTCATTTCATGAGGTCTACTTTTGCTGGGTGTGTGCTGATGCCCTATTATGATATAATATGGCCAATGTACTTTATGGATGCCTGGCAGAACTTGCACTTTTCCAGTGATAGCTGTAGGTCATATTTCACCAGCCAACATAAGATCTTCATGAACTGGATCTTCTGCTCTTCTAGCATATTCCCAAAGACTGTGAACTTATTCAAGTAAACTATGACCTCTATGCAATTGATCTCAAGAGCCACCTTCTCCATTAGGCACTGAAAGTTAACTGGGGCACCAGAGATTTCCTGTGGCATTCCAATGAGCTAGTAAAACCCCCATGAATGGATGAAGGACATGATCTCCTTATCCTCAGTAGCCATGGGTATCTAACAGTATCTGCTACAGAGGTCCACAATGGAGAACCACTTAAATCCAAAGAACCTTGCACTTAAGGCATTGTACATTGGTCAGGAATAATCCTCAAGTTTAGGGTCTAGTGTCAATGCCATTCTAATGGTACCATTCTTTTTTTAAGACATCACAATTGGTGAAGTGAAGGGGCTCCAAGAATCCTTAAAACTCCGTGCAGCCACAAGTTCCTGTAGGTATCACCTGAAATTCTCAGTATCTGCAGTCATGAGTCTTATAGACCTCTCACTGAAAAGGTTGTCATCACATAACTGTATCAGGTGTTCCATGGACACATTCCACATCCCAAAGACATCTGACCAGTTGACCAACCCCTGCTACATTTGTTTCCTTGAGTAGGGAGAATGGGAGATGAGCTAAACTTGAATGTATCCTCCACAATTCAAGGTATCTTCCCCTTATATAATGGGGCCACCACTATATTTGTGGAATACAGAATGGCTAGCAGAGTGTCATGGTATACTGTCATGTTCTTGTATGTCTTGATCTTTATTGTTATGCTGATCCCTTAACCATTGCATCAGTACTAGGCAATATTCCTCTTTGAACCATCAAATCACCAGGAAAGCCTCTTCTGAGGGATTCTACTATAAATTAGATCCAGAAAATGGTGCTCACTCAAGAATGAAGACCGCAATGGCATCTACTATTGGCAAAATACACAGACAAAGAAAGCACAGAGACAGGAACACAATACTATTGGCTATGTGCCCCAGCAACCCACTTGATAAAGTTCCCTTGAGTGAAGCACCGTGGTACATAGCCAGTGGTACTGTGTTCTTGTCTCTGTGCTTTTTGACACCAACAAACTTTCAGTTGTTTGGTAAAGTATCCCACCTGTTGGGAGTCTGTGTATTTTGTTAATAGTAGCTGCCATTTTGGTTGCCATTCTGGAGTGTGTACCATTTCCTGGATTTGGTTATGGTTTGTTTGGGGCTTGCAGCCTGTCATTAGCACCTCCCACCTGCACTGCTATGCTCTTGTCTGTTCGGACTTCAATTGTACAATAATTATCTGGTCTGCAAAGGATGGGTGGTACTATACTGGGACTTCCATTAAGCACTCAGTTCTGGGAGGCACAACCAGGAGCTCGTTCCCTACTTCCTTCTCCCTCATCCTCTCTTTTCCTTTCCTTTCCTTTCCTTTCCTCCCCTCCCTCCCTTCTTTCTTGCTGGAGGCCTAGTTGCCCTTCTTTAAGTGGGCAGTGTGCACTGTTCCTTAGATTAGCAAAGACTTGTAGTTTCTCTTTCCTCTCGTCTGCCAGCATAACTGAGCCAGGTAACGAAATGTATTTCTAGTCATCCCAATCATTACTGGGTTATTATCTAGTATCTACATATCTGGACAAATGAGAGGCAAAATATCATCCTTTTAAAGGACTCCCACAAAAGTCTCAAGTTATACAATTTACACAATAATGCAACCCTAGGATGGGTAGCTGGCATTGCTCAAACACTATACTGAAAGTCCTTCCAGTGGCATCAGGGGCAGGTGTCTGAAGTAAGTCTTATATAATAGCAGTCAATGATGGTGACCTGCAATCCACTGTCCAGCAAGGACTGGAAAAGATAGTAATCTGAATGTTCACTGGTGAGCCCACTAATCCATATTGTTCCCAGAGGATATGGTGAGTGCTGTCCACCTAATAGAGCTGTTTAGTCATGATAACCTCACTGTACATAGTACTGTGGTAAGTGCATGACCTGTGCTCATAGCTGACTGTACATTGGAGTTCTGTTATGCATTTGATGTTTTATGTGGATATGCCATTACTAGTGCAAACCCAAATGTGGCTTAGTCTTGCGGCTCAAAATTAACATGTGTGAACACCTACCTAATGCTGTGGTTTGGCTTCACACATGCATATTTTGCATATGTTCAGGCATTCCTGTAGATGGCATTTTGAATGTTGGTGAAGTGTGTGGATATGCATGTGCAAGCTACTGCTGCACATAGTCTATGTGCACTGTGGATATTGCTCTGGCTGAAGTGTACAAGTTATCTGCTAACATAATAATGCACATACACCAAAGCTCCTCTGCACATCCAAAAGCACTGTGGACTGAGACCTTAGTGTGTTTAGATGTCTGTAAATGTGTGTTGTATGTGATCATATTTCACTGTATTATATAGCTTGGCTGTAGACAGTTGAATGTGTTGTGTGTTTATGAAGAACCTCCTATTGTGCAAGTAGACTAGTCAGTCTGTTTTTAGGAAGATGGATGTATGTATTCTCCCATCTTTAATGAAGATATTAGTGCCAATAAAAATTATTTGCATGGGATAGTAAAGGCTGGAAATCAAAGGTTGTTTCTTCTACCTGTATTTTGAAATTATTATAGAAAAGCATAATTAAAAATGGCATGCAAACATAAACTCAATTCCTTAAACACAGGTAATTACTCGTCATATTTGTTTGCATGATCAGTAGCATCTGCCAGCTGTTAAATGTTGTATAATGAAAAAGAGAGAATGAGGAAGGGGGGGAGGAAGGGATATTAGATTAGGTTTTAATTTTAGCACAATGCCTTTCTAAAACCCAAAACACTTTAAAAAAATAGATGAATACCACAGAACACAGTAAACAACACAACTTAATTGATAACTACAATAAAACAGGCACAATAGAACACAATAAACAACACAACTTAATAACTACAATAAAACAGGCACAATAGTCTATTTTGAAAGTTTGTATTTCCCTGGTGTCTAGTGGCACCCCTCCTTTCTGATCGCTGTCCTGCCTGTAATAAAGAAAACAGCCCCTTGATGTCTTTTTTTTTAACAACCTGTAAAAAAAGAAAATGGTCCCTCGGCGATCCAACCCCCCCACCCCGACCTCCAACTCAACACCCACCACCCTGCACCCCACACACCCTGACTCACTTGAACAGGTCCCAGAGTGAAGATCCACTCTCTGATCCAAGACACATCATGCAGCTGGAAATGCTGACTGCTATAAGAGAAACTAAGATAAGTGCAGTTCAATGTACTGTATTTCAATGGGGTTTTTGACTTTGATGCATAAGTTTGCCATTTTTGCATATTTTGACCCCACATTTTCAACATTGCCTTTCTGGGACCCCACCTCATGAACAATGTCAGTGGAATTATGCAAATCTGGACTGAAAGGCAATTTCCCTGTCACTTGGTGAAATCACCTTTTAGGTGGGATTTTTTCACTACCCTAGTTCATGAGGTGTGGTCATAAGAAGGCTATGTTGAAAACTTGAGGTTAAAATATGCAACAAGGGCATGGTTATGCGCATCCATTGGAATTTTCCTGTGCATGGTTGTAACTTCTGTGATTCAAAATATTTTGAGCACAAATTTTCAACACAGAAATTTTTTTACACCACCTCAGGAACACGAGAGATGTCATTTTTCAAATCCTGTCCAAACTGCATTTTCACACCTGTGGGGTGAAATGATGTTCCAGTTGTGCAGAATACTGTTTCAGTGGGAATTTGAACATTTTCAGTACCAAGTTTGGAGGTGGGGTAATAAGAAGGCTATGCTGACAATGTGTTTGCTGTTCTGCTACCAATGTAAGTGTAAGGCCCAGAGGGCCCTGCACTTTCACAGCAACATACATGTACGTATCTATGGAGGCATGGGAAGGCAGGGCTAGGAGGGCCTTTTGCTCCCACAGGCAAATGACGATACAATTATACTGTCTCAAAAAGTAAGGACATTATTTACAAAAAACTCAGTTAATGCAGCAGTTAGGGTTGCTATTAAAGTGACGAAAGTATGGAACTGTGACATTAGGGTTTTCAACCCTAACTCCACATCCCCCCCCAAGCAGCCAAAGGGGGAAAGGCAACACAAGCAACCACAGACATCCATCATCAGGAAGATAAACAATATACAATTCTCTGCACATGACACAAGAGACAGCCATCATTATGGTCCAGTGCTTCTGTAGATATGGATACATGCCACAGGTGGTTGAAGACATTTGGCATCTGTATGCAATCATCCATGAGGGCATGGAAGCACAAACCCCAATGACACTTGACTGCACCTTGTGCCTCACAACCTACCTGCGGCATGTGGTTAGACAAAACATATGTAAACCTCTTGAAATTGTGAGCCAGGGGGAACTGTTATTGGAGCAAGTATTCCAATTTAGATATTTAAGGATTGTACTGGATTCCTGTTTATCATATACCTTGCATGTAAGAACGCTCTGTAGAAGTCTTAACCAAAGATTTGGTGCACTGTTTAAACTTCAGAATTTGCTGTCCAGGGACACCAGATTTGCTATAGCCAAAAGTGTGTTGTTGCCTATATTAAACTACAGTTCATTACTGTTTTCAAATCTGGTAAAGTGTGAGAGTACTCCCCTTGAAACTACTTTTCATGAACTCTGTAGATTTGCTTTAAAAGTCCCATTTCGGATTCATCATTGTAACCTCTATTTTTTGACAGCCTGGCATCCTCCTGGTTTATATTCTCAGTATAGCTCAATTTGTTTAATTCATGGTACTTTGGCCGTGGGTCCGGTTTCTCCTTTATTTGTCTTAATGGATAAAAAGACTTCGGATAGAGGTCTGTGTTGTGCAAAATCTATAAGGTTGGTTGTTCCTATGACCAAATTAAAATTGGGAATGCATGCACTTTCTAACTATGGGCCAGTATATTGGAATAAACTTCCCCCTTCCTTGCAGCAAATTGTCAGTCAGGAAGTTTTTAAATTGTCTGTTAAACAGTATTTTCTAAATATGTTGAAATGTGATTGTTATTAATACATTATCTGTATTGTTTTGTATACGTTTGTATTGTAACTGTATTGTGTTTAACAACTTGACTCTATTGTTATACCGGTCTCGGGTTGCATTTGAAAATGAGCCTTTGGCTCATATTGCTTATCTGGGCCTAGATATTCAAAGCAGTTGCATGTGGCACAACAGGGTTACACATGTGCAACTGCAGAGATGCACCAAAGAGCCGATATTCAGCGGGAGCAACTGCACAGTGCAAGCTGCAGTGTGCCAATGTGCAATAGAAATGTATGCATGTGCAAGGGCAGGGGGCGGACCCATGAAAATGTGGCACAGCACAGTATTCGACTGTCGAGCAATGGCACAAGTGAGGAGCAACTGTCTGTTGCACAGAGCAGTATTGAGCCTATAAAAACAGGGAGCAAGCAGGAGGAGAGCACTTGCACCAGAGGGGAGCAGGATGGTGGGAGACAGACAGGCCATCTGAGAGAGGAAGAGAGAGACAGGGAGAGGAAGAGAAGGACAAGGAGGGAGAGGGAGAGAGAAAGAGAGAGAGAAAGTGAGAGAAAGAGAGAGAGAGAGAGGGGAAGAGTGTGAGAGTGCCACACAAGGAGGCCCTCTGAGGGAGGGGGAGAGAGTGAGTGCCCAACAGAGCCACCGGGCCAAGGGGAGTGACACAGGCACCCACAGGGGTGGGTGACAGAGCCAGCAGGCAGAACCCAACCAGGGGCAGGGTATGCAAGGGGGGCCCTGCTGAGCAACAGGCACTGCTCCACAGAGCCAGGGGGCAGTGGAGCCGGATGGCCAGGGGGTGACAGGACAACAGGAGTCATGACCAGTGTGGCATTCCAGATGGAGGCTGTAATGAGGGGTGTGAAGAGGCAGGAGGCACAGCAACATGGCCATGGAAGGGCCCGTTGACGGTACACCCGAAACAGGTGGTACCGGCCCCGCATCAGCTTCAAGAGCCACACTGACTCAGAGATCATGGGTTGGTATCACCTGAACTGGGCAATTCTGAGGCAGCTCTGTGAGCTGTGCAGTGAGGAGATGCAGGCACCCACTAGACGGAGCCCTGTCCTGACAGTGGAGACAAAGGTAACAGCTGTCATGTGCCTGCTCCCCACGGGCACCTTCCAGAGATCAACAGGGGACACTACAGGCATAACCGGTCAGCCACGTCACAGCTCCTCACACAGTTCCTCAACACCCTGCTGCCACATGCTGTGGAACACATCCACTTTCCCAGCACACAGGTGGAGCATACAGCAACCATGCAGGAGTTCCACAGCGTAGCACATATGCCTGGCATACTAGGGGCCATCGACTGCATCCACATGGGCATCTGCATGCCACCTGGTAAAGAGGGGGTAGCCTACATCAACAGAAAGAGCTACCCCAGCATCAACTGTCAGGTGGTGTGTGATGCCAGGGGGTGCATAACCAATGTCTGTACCACACACCCTGGGGGTGTACATGACACCATCATCTGGCACAGCTCGGCACTGTGTCACAGGTTTGAGAGTGAGGACATCCCCATAGGACACCTAGTGGGAGAATATGTAGAGTTCATGGGCAGCTGAGCACGGCAGGGCATGGAAGGGGGCGGTCAGGACAGGGGGACTGCTGTGTGCATCTGGGAGAGGCATGGGGCACAGTGACAGGGGTCACTGGTCTAACCCTCTCTCTCTCTCTCTCCTCCCTCACACAGGTGACAATGGCTACCCATTCAGCCCCTGGCTACTCACCCCCTACCGGTGCCCGTCATCCCCAGTGGAAGAGCAGTACAGTGAGGCACAAGCCAGCACACGGAACATCATTGAGCATGTGTTTGGGATGCTGATGGCACGGTTCCATTGCCTGGATAGGTCTGGTGGTGCCCTACAATACAGCCCCTCAAAGGTCTATGGCTTATTCCTGGCCTGCTGCATGCTGCACAACATGGCCATTGACCATGGGATAGCTGTCGAGGCTGATGAGGGGAACAGCAGTGGGGACGATGCTGGCATTGGGCCAGGAGGTGGTGGGCAGTCCCCCCGGGGTGGAGGGATCCCCGGCTCATGCGGCTGGCATGCCACCAGTGAGACACAATTGCACAGGAGCACTACGGTGCATGCAGGTAGGTGGACAAACACCCATGCACAGAACTGACACAGTGGCAGGGTACACAGCAACAGGCGCAGGGCAGTGGCAGGGCAGTGTCACACAGCCACATGCCACACCACACCACACAGCACTGCACAGCATCACACACCCACACACCCACAGAGTGGCACCCGCAGGCACATGACCGGACGCAAGCGCGTGGCATGGATCAGACACAGGGCACCAGTGCACATGAGCAACCAGTGTTGAGAAGGCATCATCACACACACCACATGGGCCAGTGGCCGGGCAGGGTTACACATGGGCAGCATGTGGCATACCACACAGCTGCCATGCACACACACACACACAATGCCCATGTGCACACAGGGCGGTGGCTGCAGAGAGCAGACAGGGAGGTGGGCACATCAGGTCCATAGCACAGACACACAGCTGCCACAGACATGGGGATGGCCATGCTGTGGCCACCCATCAGACACAGGCTATGTGGTGGCCACAAGGGGAGTCTGCGACAGCCCCCCCAAGGGTGGGACTGGGGACCACGACCGGGTCCTCGCAGGGGTCTGCAGGCTCCCAAACAGGCCCACACCAGGTGTGCCTGGGATGCCCACAGCAGAGCCTGGCATTGACATGGTTGGGGTCACCCAATGCTGGGGCCGTAGGGTGGACATTGCACTCCACTGTGTCTGCGGTGGTCAGCTATGCCCTGTGGCAGCCAGTGGGGCAAGGCCGATCAAGATCACATTGGCAATGTGTTCCAGGGCTGCGGTCGTGTCCTCCTGCAGGCATTGAATGACCTCCAGGACCAGCACAGTGCCCCTCTCATGTTGCTCGGCTGCCTGGTGCACTTTTGCGCTGAGTGCCTACAACCCAGCCACGAGCAGCACCTGTTGTTCCACGGAGGCCTACAGCAATTGGGTGTGCTTGGCCAAGGGTTCAGTGCCCTAGGGTGCGTAGAAACATAGAAACATAGAATTTGACGGCAGATAAGGACTGCTTGGCCCACCCAGTCTGCCCATTTCCCTACCTACTGGATAAGCTGCAGATCCTAGTTAACCAGCAGCCTACTTCTTCTTACCCCACCCCCAGAATTGCCTTATGACTGTCCCATGCATGTTTGAATTCCACCACTGATTTTGACTCCACAACCTTCCTCCGAAGGCCATTCCATGCATCCATAACCCTCTCTGTGAAAAATACTTCTTAAATTACTCTGAGCCGCCCCCATCTTCAAATTGTGGCCTCTTGTTCTTGCACACCTCTTTTTGAAAGATGCTACCTCTTGACTTTGTTGATTCCCTTGAGGTACTTGAAAGTTTCTATCATGTCCCCTCTCCCTCCTTTCCTCGAGGCTATACATATTAAGCTCCTTAAATCTCTCTTCATATGTCTTCCAGTGTAGACCCTGCACCATTTTAGTTGCCCTCCTCTGACAGCTTCCATCCTGTCTATGTCTTTCTGGAGATTGGGTCTCCAGAACTGCACACAGTACTCCAGATGGGTCTCACCAGCTGTCTGTACAGATGGATAATAATCTCCTGTTTTCTACTGGTGATGCCTCCCTATGCATCCCAGTAACCCCCAGCCCTCCTTGCTGCCCTCTCACA
The DNA here is from genome assembly GCA_016271365.2 of Neoceratodus forsteri. Lineage (NCBI taxonomy): Eukaryota > Metazoa > Chordata > Ceratodontiformes > Ceratodontidae > Neoceratodus > Neoceratodus forsteri. The sequence goes on along the minus strand of CM057455.1, from coordinate 1,173,348,465 downwards.
TTGCTTTCCCACCTTTAGGTCATCTGATATGACTACCCCAGGTCCCTTTCCATTTTTGTTGTTGTTAGTATCTCACCCCCATTGTGTACTCTTCCCTGGTTTTGTTTCCCAGGTGCATTACCTTGCACTTCTAGCATTGAATCTAAGCTGCCAAACATTTGACCATTCCTCTAACCTTGCCAAGTCCCTTCTCATCCTTTCCGCCCCCACCTCAGCATCAACTCTGTTGCAGATCTTAGTGTCATCTGCAAAGAGACATACTTTTCCTTCCAGTCCTTCCGCAATGTCGCTTATAAAGACATTGAAGAGGATCGGTCCTAATACTGAACTCCTGCGGTACCCACTAGTAACCCTCCTTCTTCTGAGTGGACTCCATTTACTATTACTCTCTGTGTCCTATTCTCCAGCCAATTCTTTACCCAGGCTGTCATCTTGGGACCCACTCCCAGGCTGGCTAACTTGTATATTAATCTTTGTGTGGGACTGTGTCAAATGCCTTGCTAAAGTCTAGGTAGGCCATGTCACAGCCTCCCTGATCTACTACTTTGGTCACCCAGTCAAAGAAATATATCAGATTTGTCTGGCATGACCTTCCTGCTGTGAATCCATGCTGCCTAGGGTCCTGTGCCTCTGGCCTCTAGATACTCGACAATTCTTTCCTTCAGAAGTGATTCCATCATTTTCCTATCTCTGAGGTTAAACTAACAGGTCTGTAGTTTCCTGCTTCTGTCTTGCTCCCACTTTTGTGGAGGGAATCACATCTGCCCTCCTCCAGTCCTCGGGTACCACCCCATCATCCCATGATTTGTTAAAAGGGTAGTCAGTGGTGTCACTAGTTCTACCCTTAGCTCTTTAGAATTCTGGGATGAATCCTACCAGGACCCATTGCTTTGTCCACCTTCAGTTTTAAGAGTTCTTCAGAACCCTTTCTTCTGTAAATGAGCTGGTATCAACTTCTGTATCCAGAGTGTTACTACTGTTTGTTTTATGTACCTCCCTCTTCATTTGTAAATACTGAGCAAAATATTTGTTTAGTATCTCTGCCTTTTCACAGTCTCCTCTGCCCACCTCCCTCCCTTTATTAAGCCTCACTATCCCTCCTTGGTCTTCCTTTGCTCCTGATGTACCCTATAAAAGGTTTTATCCTCCTTCTTAACTGAGTTGGCTATCTTTTCCTCGGTTTGGGCCTTTGCTGTTCTGACTGCCTTCCAGCCTCCTTTGCTTTAACTGATACAGTTCTCTGTCCTGCTCCTTCTGCATTCCTTGTACTTCCTGAATGCTTTCTTTTCTCTTGAACCTTCACTGCCACTTCCTTTGAGAACCATAGTGGTTTCTTACATCGCCTTGTTTTGTTTATTTGCTTCACACAAAGGCTCATTACCTCTGTGATGGCAGTTTTTATTTTTCCCCATTGTTCTTCCACCCCTCCTTCCTGCCCATTTGCTAGTGCATTCCTTAGGCACTCACCCATTTTGGCAAAGTAAGCCCTCCTAAAGTCCAGTTCTTTTGTCTTTGTATGGCTTGACTCTATTACTGTGTTTATTGAGAACCATACTGTTCGATGGTCGCTAGTTCCCAGATGGCTACCCACTTCTACATCTGTGATCCCTCTCCATCTCCATTTGAGAGAATCAAGTCTCAATATGCTCCCTCCTCGAGTGGGCTCCAGTACTAGTTGTCTGCATGCCCTGTAGGGCATCTAGAATAACTGCACTTTTCAAGTGGCAGCTGCAACTGCACTCCAGTTAACATCTGGCATATTCAGATCACCCATCAGCAATATCTCCCTTTTCTGCCATTCTAAGTATACTTTCTATCATTTCCTGTCCATTTCCTCCCCCTGAGAAGGGGGTCTGTATACAACCCCTGTGCGTATTGTGGGTGCCATTGCCTGTCTCCAAATTTACCCACAGTGCTTCTTCTCCTCCTCCCTGTTTACCCTTTTGTTCTGTTGCTTTGATTCCTTCCCTTATGTAAAGAACTACTCCTCCTCCTTTACCCTCCCTGTCCCTCCTGTAGACAGTGTATCCTGGTATGTTTACATCCCAGTCATGGTTTTGTGTGTACCATGTTTCTGTGACTGCCACGATATCCAGATGTTCCTCCTCCATCAAGACCACTAATTCAGGAAGCTTGTCACCCAGACTACGGGCATTTGTACTCATTGCTCTCCATTTTTTGATGGCTTTACCTTCTGTTGCAGCATCCCCTACTGACCGTTCTACCTCGGTCTTTTTCTCATTTAGTACCCTGTTTTGTAGGGAGAGGCTGGGATTTTCCTGCTGCTTGTCAGTGCCTCTCCCTTTGACTAGTTTAAAAGCTTGCCAATGAAGCATTTAAACTGATTGCTCAAAAGACTTGTTCCCTTCCTGGACAGATGCAGACCATCCTGCACAGGCACAGTGATGCAGAGTGGCAGGGCACCCTCACAGGTGCTGGCCAGTGCACAGGGGACACAGGAGCAGCTGCAGCAGATGGCTGGAGATGTTGGGAGGCCATGGGTGAGGTATTGACCCACTGGTGTCGTATGACTATGCTGCATGGCTCCCTGCTCAGGTGGGTGCTGCACAGCATGGTCCTCATGGGGATGGGCAATGACAGGTGCCCCGATGGTGGACATGGCACCTGGCCTCCCAACATCTCCAGCCATCTGCTGCTGCTGCTCCTGTGTCCCCTGTGCACCGGCCAGCACCTTTGCAGGTGCCCTGCCACCCTGCATCACTGTGCCTGTGCACACAGTGATACCAGGGGCAGTGGCAGGCAGCTGTTTCACTACCAACAGGCCACTGGCCATACTGCCAGTGCTGGTGGATGGTATGGGTGTCTTCCCTCTGACAGGACCCCTGCCATCCAGGACAATGGTCAGATCATCATCAGTGTCAGACTCCACCCCAATCTGTGTCTCTGCACAGAGCATGTCGTGGCTGGCGTATCGATGGAACACAGCCAGGGCATCATCCACCACCACACCTGGGACATCTGACAGGATGACAGTGGTGTTCTGCAGCATATCAGGCTCCCAGATGCCCATGGAGGTGGATGGCTGCTCCTCTGGGGCTGGGCAGGCTCCCACAACAGCTGCAGGTGCCCCTGCCACTGCATGCTGGCAAGCCAGTGCTGTAAGGGAACACAGATGTATTAGAGCTGCTGACTCGACAAACCCCAGTCCCAGGGCCCTCTGCCTGCCTGCCTGCCATGCCTATCATGCAGTGATGGGCTGCCTCCAGTTTGGAAGTCACTGCCTGGCACACCCTCCACCGCACTGCACTGTTTGGTGGCCGCCACCATCTCCTCCTGCAGCATGAGCTGTGTCACAGTGGTCTGGCTGCCACCTATGGCCGACCTGGTGGCTGAATGGCCACCACCTTCTCCTTTATCTGACACCTGTCAGTGCCCACCTTTTTCTTGCACTCCTGTGCAGACTGCTGCTGGCTGCCCTGCTGGTTCACGGCCTCCACCATCTCCTCCCAGGCCACTGCCCTGGCCTGGGGTGTGCCTGTGGTGCCACTCAGCAAATCTCCCTGTTGAGGTACACCTCATACAGGGCATCTACCTCCTCTCTTGTAAAATTAGGCCTACACTTCTGGGCAGGCACACGCTCCTCACCCTCCTCATGCTCGGACATGATGCTACCTGTGGACATAAATATGTGGTTAGTGGCTGCAGTGGCCCACCATCCAGCACCCTGTGCTGGCCATCCCCTTGGCAGGTGCAACTTACATCTGATGTTTGCAATACAGGTATATGGCCTGTGCTGTTGTGCGGCACCTTTATAGAGCATCACATGCAAATGAGCTGATGTGCCACTGTAATGACATGCAAATGTCCTCATTGCACCGTGGATAGGCTGATGAGCTAATCTGCATATGATGGCTGAATATTGCGCTGTTGTGCATTGTGCAATGGACTTACTCCCGCACATGTCTTTGTGCAATGCCATGACATGCACAGTGTGCACACGCCAACATGCATGCACCACAGCATATGCTACCACCTATTGTGCAGCATGTGCTAGGTGCACTATAGAGGCCATCATGCCCTATGTGCCATGGATCCTAGGGTGCATGGGTGCTATAGGGCCTATGGCACTCAGGTGCTATAGGGTCTATGTTGCTGGGGCACTATAGGGCCTATGGTGCTTGGGTGCTATACAGCCTATGGCACTCGGGTGCTTTAGGGCCTATAGCACTGGGGCACTATAGGGCCCATGATGCTCAGGTATTATAGGGCCTATGGTGCTGGGGTGCTATTGGGGCTATGGCGCTGGGGCACTATAGGGCCTATGGTGCTTGGGCACTATAGGGCCTATGGCACTTGGACACTGTATGGCCTACGGCACTGGGGCACTATAGGGCCCAATAGCACTCATGTACACATTGCACATGCTGACCCTTAACCTCTGCCCTGCCCTATGCCCCCAAGGGACCTCTGCACCATGTGCTGGTGTGGTCACACCCATGCCATGCATCCCCAGAGATGCGCGATTGCTGCAGACAGCGCATCTCCGTGCGAGGTGCGCATCCCATGTACGTTGTGCACTTGCACTACTGGGCACCATTTTGACCTGCTACATTGCTGCAGAACCATGCTGCATTGCACAATGCCCCGTGCCTGTAACTGGAGCCAGGTCGAGCTGGTGAACCTGGTGGCCCAGGTGGAGCCCCATGCTGCTGGCCTGTTTGGCCAGCAGCCCCTCGACAGACCCAGGACTGAGGTGTGGCAGAACATTGCCAATGGGCTTGTCCAGGCCACTGGTATGCTGTGTACCAGGGAGCAGTGCTGCCACCAGTATGGGACCTGGTATGGAGGAATCTGGAGAGGCCGAGGGCACTGCAGGCATGTGTCTGGGGGGGCCGTGCCACGGCCAGGTAAGTGGGCTACACCTGCATCTGTGCATGTCCACCATTCCATGGGGGCTGGCAGGGCTGCATACCATGCCGGGGAGGATAGTCTATCATTGCATGCCCTGTGGCATGGTATTGCCAGTCAATGGGTGCACTGTGCCACTGCCCTGCAGCCTTGCCAGGCCAGGATGCACTGTGTGCTTGGGTGGTGGGGGCAGTGGGCCTATGTCATGGCTATGGTCTGATGTGTGCCTGTCTGTGTTCCGTCCTAGGACCTGACGACCAGAGGAGAGCCAGGGTGGCTGGGGCACCTGGCAGTCCTCAGCAGGCCACTGCGGGCCCATCGGCTGCTGGAGAAGGCCCAGACGGGCATGCAGTGCTGAGACCAGTGTGCAGAGCACTACAGGGAGCAGGTAGGCACTGTGCATTCCCACGTTGTTGTGCAGGGTGGGCGGCCGGGGGGTGTGTGACCTTGGACCCCTGTGCCTTGTGCCATGGCAGCTGTGTTTGGCACATAATGCAGTGTGTGTGGCACCAGCAGGTGGCCATTGCACATGTGTGGCAGCTGTTGGTGGTCCGGGTGTGCATCTGGCTACCACTTGTGCTGCTGCAGTTCCACTGCAGCACCATGCCTCCTGCCTGCCGCTGTGCTGTTGGGTGGCCCTTGGGCAGTGGAGTTCAGCACTGTATACTGACGTGGCTTGCCAGGTTGGTGGCAGGCATAGACCCACCCACTGCAGGTGGCCTGGGTGCCACTCCAGGTGCATGTGTTCCCACTGTCTGCTGCACATGGGGGGCTAAGGTGCTTTGGACATGCACTGATCACCTGTCCCTTCCTCTACCATAGGTGTCCGGAGGGGTTCCAGGCTCCCATTATACTGCTGCCTACTGTGACAAATAATTTTGATAACGTCGCACACCATGGAGATCACTGACCAGACCAGGCGAATCCTGCTCAGGGACCAGCGCAGGGGGAGGTGACAGGCACCGGCAGGTCATGGCCAGCCATGAAGTTCCCCAGCCCCCTTCCAACATCTGTCCTCTCTTATCCTACTTTCCCCCTTCTACCTGTACAGGCCCTGTCCCCTGACCCCTTCCCACCTACACCTACCCTCCCCTTTGTTTATTGTATTCTGTTCAGCTGTGTTGCCTTCTTACTATTACATCTGTTACCTGTTTACCCTTCTGTGTCTGTGTCTGCTTTGCAGCTGGTGAGTGGGTCCATGCTGCAGTCATGTGGTGGGTAGCCATGTGGTGCACCTGTGTCACTGGGAGGTGTGCGCATGGTGTTGGCATGCTCCTCAGTCAGTGGCTGTGCCTTGGAGTGGCACTGGGCTGGCAGTTCGGGCTGTGTGGTGTGTGTGTGTGTGTGTGGTGGTGCAATGTGTCAGGGTGTGGCCTGTTGTTGGCCGGGAGGCTGCATGCCCTCCGGTGTGTGGTGGACTAGGGTGCCCACCCCTGGATGTCAGTGCCACCTGTGTCCTACATTCTCCACTGGGGAGCCACCGGCTGCATGCCTGCACCCCATGTGCAGTGATACACTGTGTGCTGGCTGTGTCCCTGCCAGTGTTCCTGGCCTGGTGCCCCCACCTTCCTACACTGCCCCTTCCCCCTTGCCTGGCTCCCTGCTGCTGTGCCTGTGGCTGTTCCTGCTGTGCCTTGGTGCATCTTCCTCTGCCCCTTGCACATCCCTGATTGTGCCATGGTGCATTTCTGGTTGCTTCCTGGTGCACCTCTCACTGTGCCATGGTGCAGTGCCTGCACTAATCAGCCGTATTATGCTAGCACATGTTGTGGTGCACAGTCACTGCACCACTGCACAGTTGACTTGCATTGCACCGGGGTTGCACATGCCTTTGTCGCATTTCTGAATATCCCACCCACAGTAAACAAAAGTTAAAATAAAACAAAATAAAATATATTTTTTACTGCATTTCCAGTTGGTATACGAGTGTGCATATGTATCCATGGCTACAGAAGTGTTGGCTCTTGATGATGGATGTCTCTAATGTCATGTGGAAAGAGCTGCATGTTGTTTGTCTTACCTGATGATGGATGCCTGTGGTTGCTTGTGTTGCCTTGCCCCCTTTGGCTGCTTGGGGGAATGTGGAGTTAGGGTTGAAAACCCTAACATTGCATTTCCATACTTTTGTCACCTTAATAATGGCCCTAACTGATGCATTAACAGAGATTTTTTGCGAAGAATGTATATATATATATATATATCTATATCTATATATATATATATATATCTATATCTATATCTATAGATATAGATATAGATATATATATATATATATAGATATATATATATATATATATATATATATTTAATTCTGCAAAACTGCTGTCGTTAGTTAGGGTTCTTAATTGACAAAGTATGGAAATTAACATTAGAGTTTCAACCACTTACCACCCCACCCCCACCCTCCACACCAACAGGCATCGGGTGCCTTGGGGTCATTGGACCTCCCCACCCCATTTCGTGTGTAAATAAACAGACATGCTACACTACAGGAGAATGGGGTAGGAGCTAGACCTGACAACCCCAAGGTACACCCCGGTGCCTGTCTGTGTGTGGAGGGTGGGGTGGTAGGGTTGGGAACTCTAATGCCAAATTTCCATACTTTTGTCACTGTATAAGAACCCTAACTGATGCATTAATTGAGTTTTTTGCAATGAATTTCTCTTCTTTTTGAGATAGTATAATAGTATCCATGTTTTACTGTGAATCCCTCCATAGATGTGCATATGTATGTAGGTGTGGGCGCTTCCATGTTTCGACAACAGTGACCAAATTGTCAGCATAGCCATCTTATTACCCCACCTCATGTACTCTGGTACAGAAAAATTGTGAAATGCAAGGCAAAATGGATTTATGCGCAACTGCAACACCATTCTATGTCACAGGTGCAAAACCACATTTTGGGCAGGATGTGAAAAATGACAGCTATACTGTTCATGAAGAGGTGTGAAAAAATGGCTATGTTGAAAATTTGGGGGCTAAAGATTGCAAAGTAGCAACGTTATGTGCTTGTGTAGAATAAATTCAGTGGGCGCACATAACTCGGGCATTTTCAGAAATGTTTTCATTAAATTTTCAACATGGCTTTTTGGGGATTCCAACTCATGAACACTGGCAATATAATTTTGTTAATCTGTCAAGAAAGTTGATTTCATACAGAGACCATGTCATTCTGTGCTGCACATGCAAAAACATGTTTTGGGCAGGATGTGAAAAATGACAGCTGTACTGTTTATGAGGAGGTGTGAACAAATGGCAATGCTGAAAATCTGAAGTGCAAATATTAAAAATTGGTGAAGGTGCATGCGTGTGTAGAAACTGCACAATGCATGCTCATAATGTGGGCATTGTTTAACATTTTTGCACCAAGTTTTCAACATGGAATTTTTGGGACCTCCCCTCATGAACACTGATACTGTGATTTTATTAATCCATCCCAAAAGTTGATTTCGCACAGCAACCATGCCATTCTGTGCCACAGGTGCGAAAACACATTTTGGTCAGGATATGAAAAATGAGAGCTGCACTGTTCATGAGGATGTGTGAAAAATAGCAATGTTGAAAATCTGGAGTGAAAATATTAAAAATTGGGAAAGTTATGAGTGTGCATAGAAACTGCACAATGCACACTTGTAACACATTAATTTTTTGAAATTTATGCACCAAATTTTGAACATGGGCTTTTTGGGATCTCTCCTCATGAACACTGGCACTGTCATTTTGTTAATTGGTCCCAAAAGGTAATTCTACCCAACGACTGCAAAATCACCTTACAGGTCTTATTAATGAGGTGATAGGGACAGTGTTCCTGAGGTGGGGTCCCAAAAAGCCCATGTTGAAAATTTGGTGCAAATATACATAGAAATGGCTGAGATATCAACATAAGTTCAAAACACCTCTGACTCCCATTATGCAAGCAATAAAACCCTCAGAGTGGGCGGTATTAGGCAATATTGGACTGCACAGGGGCATAATGAGTCCTGAGGCTGCAGGCGGAGGGCCTTATAGCCCCTTGAAGGTCTGGTATAGCCCATAACGCCCACCCTGGAGGGTATTATTACGCTTAGAAAATGGGCTATTTATGAACTGTTTTATTAAATAATTTAAAAGTGGCAGAAATGTGCTTAAAAAACTAGAGTAAATTAATAAAAATTGTTTTGTTGCAAAGTAGTCCCTATAGTGGTATAGATGTGTAGCTGGCAGCGGAGGGGGCTTTTGTTTTGCATGGTGTTATTTTCTGTGCCTTTATCCCTGCTTGAGAGGTCATTGCCTTGTGTCCCTTTTGTTTTTGTAAGTGATTGTACAGTCTTGTCTGTCATTCTGTGGCTGTTTTTTTTTTTAAGAGAGACTGAGGTGGGGTGAGGCTGTCATCAGTAGCATGGTCGGAAGAAAGCATTTCAAGCCAAGATTTTATTTCGAAACTGCTGTCTGCCATGCTACATCAGGTGGGAAGCACAAGTGAGAAGTCTACAGGAGGACAGGTGGAGATGACAGCGGGCACAATTTACTGGCAGGAATGATGAATGTAAGATTTTTAAAACATGGGAAACATTCCAGTGAGACTGCTTGAGTCAGGTAATCAGAGCATTTTACTGGCTCAGTTTATTTATGAATGGCAATGGAAGGGGGGCAGAGAGGGGCTCCGCTCAAGTGAGTAAAGTAATTCGACTGTGACAGTATTAAACAGTTGGGGGTTTAAAAACAGTGTTCTGTGGACTAAACTCTTTCAGAAACTGTCTTGGGGTGAGAGTGTTAGATCACATATTTAGGGGACAGTAACGCTTGCTAAGTGAGGAAAAAATGGAGGCAATTTTGAATTTCGAGAGGATCTTTTGCCCAATGAGTAAGCAGAGTGGGCAAAGGGATATGTTAGGTGGTGATGGAGTCAGGTGAGTGGCACTTTTTATTTGCTGGGCATCTATTGAAAGTTAATGTACCCCCCTGGCAGGGGTACTAGCCAATCAGAGCCCAGCAAATAAAAAGCCCATTTTCTAAACAGCCCTTACCTTGATTCTTCAGTTTGTGGTTCATCTTTGAAGAGTGCAGACATGTCACGGTCCACAGAAGATAACAGCGCAGAATCTCTGGAGGTAAGTATGGAGTAGTGGGTGCAGGGAAGTGGGTGTGCAGAGAGAGGGTGGGGATGGGGAGGGGCAGTGGGAGACAATGAGGGACCATTTTCTTTTTTATAGGTTTAAAACAAACAAAAAGCGACATCTGGGGACGGTTTTCTATATTGCAGGTTACAGCAATTGTAAAGACATTTTGTGACACTGGGGTGGGCTCCCCAGTGTTACTCATTACTGATGACTGTGGGGGGGGGTTTAATATAACTGGGGACACTGGGAGTGGGCTCCCCAGTGTCCCACCTTGGGGGGGTGACTGCCATTGTGGGGATTGGGCACCCCATTGTCAGTAAATATGTGGGAGAGTTTTGTTCTGTTGGGGACACAGAGAGTGGGCTTCCCAGTGTCCCATACTGGTGTGCGGGCATCTAGTGCCAACACGGGGTTTGGACACCCTGATGTCAGCATCAACAGCTCTTTTTCTGCATTTTTGTAATACGAAGTAGGATCTTACTTCATATCTCATCATACAAAGCAATATCACTATTTTGTATTGTGTGGATACAAATGAAGAACTTTAATATAAATTAAAAACATTTTAAGGAAATTTTTCGAAGCAATAAAGTGCAGAATGCACTTAGGAGGTCACAATAAGCAAGCTACATTGGTTGGTTCCTCCCCAGAATACCATTTTGGGAGGTTTACAAATTTGAATTTCAGGCAAAATTGTAAAAATGATGGTGGCCATATGAAGTAGGAATTTTTCCATACAAACCAGGATTCCTACTTTGTTTCATGCAGTAATATTGAAATGCCCACTGAGCATGCTCAGAAATGATTTTTTTAAATTTTTTAATTGCAATAACTTGAAAATGGCTTATTGTTTTTTCACCAGACTAGCAAAAGGCACATCTGTGGGCTAGTCTCTTTCAGCCCTGAAAATTTCAGACCAAAAAAATAAATCCTCTGGGCTGTAGGCAAGTTCAAAGAAAAATCCCAGCAGTCAATGGGTGAAAACATGTTTTTTTCACCTCTCTGTAACTTGGAAATGGCACATCCCACTTGAATGTAACTTGCCAAATCAAGTGATCTACCCCACAGGAAGAGCAGACCAAATTTTGTGCAAATCCATTGAATAGTTGCAAAGTTATTCAAGTACAAAATTTTGAGTTTAACATTGATGTGCCTACTCAACCCTAACTATAGGGCTGTTATCACGCCCCTATAATATATATATATATATATATATATATATATATATATATACTGTATATATGGTCTATATAAATATATATATATATATATAGAGAGAGAATAATGCATATGTAGGAGTGTGATATGCAGTTTTTTTTACACACCCAAGGTGTGTGATATATAAACCTTGAGGGTGTGTAAAAAAACCTGCAGATCACACACCTTCATGTGTGTTATTTTTTATAATAACTGGTGCTAAGTAAACAAAGCTCAGAGTCTTAGTATTATGTGCTTCCTGTCTTGCTGATTCGACCTCTGTATTGGCTCCATGGCATGCTGGTTGTTATGACGACAAGGTGAAGGTTCAATGGCTTCTCCATTGTTTAAAGTTAAAAAAAAACTGTGAACGGTTCAATTTTTTCGAGTCGGTAAGTACCTTAGTATACTACACACAACCTGGCATAAGACAGTAAAAGCCATATGAACTCACAGGTTGATACAACTTTGTCATATCAATCTACAAGGTGATATGACTTTTTACAGACCTCAAAAACAGGTTGATATCGGGGGTCACCAGTTATTTTATATACATATATATGTGCATATATTGCAAAAAACTTAATTAATACTCCAGTTAAAAGCGACAAAAGTTGGGAAATGAGGCATTAGGGTTCCTCTTACATCCCACCCTCCAAAACCAGGTAGAAGAGCAGGTGTGGAGCATGCCTCGGGCTTCTCAAGCCTAACGCTTACCCCATTCCATCTGTAAATAAGGTCAGATGTGTAGACTTTATGAGAATGGTGTGAGCATTATTCTTGAGAGCCAGAGGCACACCCCACACCTGCTTTCCTGCCTGGTTTGGGAGGGTGGGGTGTTAGGGAAATCCTAATGCCTCATTTCCCAACTTTTGTCACTTTGACCCTAACTGGAGCTTTAACGAAATCTTTTGCAACTTATTTCCTTATTTTTTGAGATAGTATAATAGTATCCTTGTTTTAATGTGGGAGTGCAGGGTCTGAAGGACCCTGCACTTGCATCCCTCTATAGATGCATGTAAGTATGTAGTTATGGAAGCACAGGGCCCTCTGGGACCTGCACATCCATTTACAGAACAACAGTGACCAAATTGTCAGCATAGCCATCTTATTACCCCACCTCATGTACCCAGTAGAAAAAATTCCTGAATACCAGCCAAAATGTAAATCTGTGCAACTGCAACGCCATTCTGCGCCACAGGTGCGAAAACACATTTTGGCCAGGATTTGAAAAATGACAACTGTGACATACATGAGGTGGGGTAATGATAAGGAGGCTATGCTGAAAAATCTGGGTAAAATATTTAACATTTCCAAAGTTATTTAGAGTAAGGAATAATTGTATTGAATTGTCATAACTTTGGTATTTTTTCATATTTTGACCCCAAATTTTCAACATAGTCTTTTTATGACCCTGCATCACAAACTCCATAGGTGAACAATTTAAAATCCATGCCAAAACACCATTCCATGCCACAGGTGCAAAACACATTTTATACAGGATGTGAAAAATGACAGTTGTACTGTTCATAAGGTGGTGTAAAAATGGCTATGTTGAAAATCTGGAGCCAAAATATTGAAAATTACCAAAGTTATGTGCGTGCATAAAACATTTTTGTCAAATGCACATAACACAGGCATTTTTAGGAATTTTTTCATCAAATTTTCAACATGGCCTTTTTGGACCCCACTTCATGAATACTGGCACTGTAGTTTTGTTATTGGGGCTCGAAAGGTGATTTAACGCAGCGACCGTGAAATCACCTTCTGGGGCTGATTAATGAGCAACAGTGACAGTGTCCATGAGGTGGGTTCCCCAAAACTCCATGTTGAAAATCTGGTGAAAAAATCAAACAAATGGCAAAGTTATGAACATAAGTTCAAAATTCCATTGAAATACATTATACGGCACTTACCTTTATTCCTCAGTTCGTGGTTCAGCTTTGATTTTCTCTGATATCCTACCAGAAAGAGAGAAGGGGATGCAAAGAATCAGTGCATCAGCAAATTCAATGAATGGTTGAAGGGACAGTGCAAGGATGAGGGCTTTGGCTATACTGGAGACTGCTGATCCACCTGGGCACATACATGGCTATATTGGGATGGTCTGTATCTGTCCAGGTAGGGGACAGCAGTCCTTAATGAAAGGTTTGGATGCTTCCTTGCTAGGTGTTTAAACTTGCTGGGGGGACTATCAGAGGGAATGGAAACAATACAGCCTAGCCCCTCAAGTTGGTAATGTCAGCACTGGGAAAAGGGAGGACAAGAGTTTAGCGAATATGGATAGAAAACAGGGACTGGGTAAGGGTCACAATGAAAAACAGAGGTAGGGAATGGTAACAGATGCAGATCAGGAACAACAGGACAAGAACAAAAACAATGGCAGAGGAAATAGAAACAAGATTTAGAACATAATGCATACGAATGCTCGAAGTCTGGGAAACAAACTCCCTGATCTAGTGGCTTTAATGGGGGAGGCTGACATAGACATAGCCATAACAGAGATGTGGTACACTAATAAGCACTCATGGGACACAACTACACCAGAATATGCCTTGCACAGGAGAGACAGGGTGGGAAGAAAGGGGGAGGGGTGGTACTTTATATCAAAGAGACAATCAAGGCGACAGAAATCCAGGCCAAAAATGAGGAGACAGAGGAGTTGTGGGTCACCCTTGAGCCAGGTAATGGAAAGTCTGTTAGAACAGGAGTGATCTACAGGCCACCAGCTCAGGGGGAGGGAGCAGACAAGTTAATGCTGGAGTCAATTTACAACATGACGGATAAGGGGGAGGGTATGCTTATTGATGATTTCAACATGCCTGACACAGACTGGTCCATCCCAACAGGGCCCTTCAGCAGGACCAAGGACATTGTAGAGTCCCTACGGGGAGCTGACTTAAGACAACTGGTACAGGAGCCCACTAAGGACAGGAATATCCTGGATCTAGTGCTCACCAATGGAGACAGGATTACGGATCTCCAGGTGGAGGGGGACCTAGAGTCTAGTGACCATCACATGGTTTGGTTCAAGTTGGACAAAGGACAAAGGAATACAGACCACACATACAAAAGCTAAAATCCTAGATTTCAAAAAAGCTGACTTTGCAAAGATGGGAAGGAGGGTTAAAGAGAAGTTGGCTAAGGGGGGACAGGTGGGAATATGGAGGGGGCAATGGGCACACATTAAGGAGTCCATCATCAGGGTAACCAATCAATGTGTGAGGGTGAAGAATAAGGGCAAAAGAAGGAGAAGGCCACTCTTGCTTTCTAAGGTGGTGGCAGATAAAATCAGGGCCAAGATGGTAGCCTTCTGAAAATACAAGGGGACACAAGAGGATGGGGACAAAGAAGAGTACCAAAAATGCCAGAGAGAGGCAGGGGCAGTGGTGAGAAGTTATAAAGCACAGACAAAAGAAAGGCTAGCACAATCAGTGAGGAAAAGGGACAAGGCATTCTTTAGGTACATCAGTGAGAGGAGGAAGTCCAGAGGGAGTATAGTCAAACTCAAAGGGGACAATGAAGAAAGGGTAGAAGGGGACCTAGAGAAGGCCACAATCCTTAACAGGTACTTCTGCTCAATCTTTACTAGTCAGGGAGTGGGGCAGGGATCACAACTGGAAAACAGATGTGTGCCAGGGAAATAATTGAGCTTCACAACATTTACAGAACAGAGGGTCCTCGAGGAACTTACAAAACTAAAGGTGAACAAAGCAACGGGGCCAGATGGAGTACATCCAAGGATCCTAAAGGAACTGAGGATGGAGCTGGCAGCACCTTTGGTAGCCCTGATCAGTGAGTTGCTGAACACAGGGGTGATCCTGCAGGACTGGAGAAGGGCAAATGTGGTCCCTCTTCACAAGAGTGGTAGCAAGGAGGATGCAGGGAACTGCAGCACAGTGAGTCTTACCTCAATAGTAGGGAAGATCATGGAGACACTACTTAAAGAATGTATAATGGATCACCTGGTATCTATTGGAATGCAGGATCCAAGACAGCATGGGTTCACAGCAGGAAGGTCCTGTCAAACAAATCTGATAGGTTTCTTTCACTGGGTGACCAAGGTGGTGGACCAGGGAGGGGCAGTGGATATTGCCTACCTGGATTTCAGCAAGGCTTTCAACACAGTCCCACATAGAAGGCTGGTAAACAAGCTGAGGAGTCTGAGGGTGGGACACAGGGTGGTGAACTGGGTCAGAAATTGGTTAGTGGACAGAAGGCAGAGTGTGGTGGTAAATGTCATATAGTAGAATAAATGGGAGTCACCAGTGGGGTGCCACAGGGGTCAGTCCTGGGACCAGTCCTCTTCAATGTTTTCATAGCACACATAGCAAAAGGGCTAGAGGGAAAGGTATGCCTGTTTGTAGATGACACCAAGATCTGTAACAGAGTAAATAGAAAGAGAAGAAGCCAGAAGGTGAAGGAAGGAAACATATTCAATTCAGTGCTTCAGAGTAACTGGTAACTGGTATTTTTCTTTTAAACTTAGATTGTAGGCTTGTAGTGACACTATACTTTCTTTTTGTGTTGTCTTTACTTATAATTGTTTTTGGGCTGTTGAAAATTTAAAAAATAGTGGTGGTGTAATTCTGTGCTGTCTTTAATTGCTGCAAATTTTGCCCCTGTCCCACCCCTTCCCCAACTCTTAATTATATGCCCTGATAAATCTGATTGACAGGAGCTAAACACAGGGTATAGTAAGAGGTGTGAAGTAGGAGGGATAAGGGGAAGAAGACCACCCTCAGCACGACAAGTGTTTTGACTCATTTATTTATTTATTGGTTTCTTCCTTAAAAATATATATCTGAGGATCAGTTACAGGATTTTAGTACTGTAAATAAATAAAAAGAGAACCAAGAGAGCTTCAGTAGCAGATAAGTAGTGGAATTGCAGTATAATGTGGGAGTGGTGCAATGCAGTGGCTGTGGGGCAGCCATATTCAGGCAGACCTTCTGGACACTGAGGTGCTGCCCTATCTGCATGCATCATCTCTCGGACTGCGGGATGAGGTAGCCAGACCAGAGCGGAAGTAAACTGGGTCAGGAGTACCATCACCCTGTCCAGGAACCACCCAGTCCAATGCAGCTGCCTCAAAGGATGCCGAGAACGAGGAGCACTTGGATGACAGTGGGCTCAGGGAGGGTTAGAGCAGTCAGGCAGAGGCACATCCCAGATCCTATTCCTCTCAAGAACTCATATGCCACACTGGCAAATGAGGACAACCAAATAGAGGTACCCAGGGAAGTGGAAGGAAAGGATGTGGAGGTTAGGCAAGGAGGTGACCTCAGTGGGAAAGCAGTGGACCCCAGAGGAGGAGGAAGGAATCCTGGTGGGGACTCCATCATAAGAGGGATCCAGCTAGGAACACAGGAGGGGAGGACAGGGAGGTGAGGTGCCTACCAGGTGCCACGGCATGGAGGATGGAAGGAAGATACTGGGGATCACTGGGAAGGCAAGACAGGAGAGTGAGCTGGATGTCATTATCCACCTAGGTACTAATGACTTGGCAAATGGGGAGCCAAAGGAAGTTCAGGAAGAGTTTAGGAAACTGGGGAGGGGTCTCGCAAGTAGCTACTCTGTCACTTTCTCAGAAGTACCTACCTGTGAGGAGGCAAGGGAGAGCATAGGAGTGCATGCACCAGGAACTTTAACTCATGGTTGAAGAACTGGTGCTGTGAGGAAGGGTTTGGATTCATTGGTGACTGGGGACCCATCTGGAGGATGGAGGTTTATTCAAGCCTGACGGCCTGCATCCATCCTGGAGGGAATCCAAGACTCAATGATAAGTTTAAATGCTACATTGACAAGCATTTAAACTAGCAAAGGGGGTGGCAGGCCAGCAAGGACGGTACCACTTGCTCACCCCCACAGCTAGTAATGGAACCAGTGAACCAGAGGAGGGCTATCTCTGCAAAGCAGTGTGCAAAAAGATGGAGATTAGTGTCCAAAAGGTGGATAAGCAGAAAAGGGGCAAAATTCAGCAGAAGGGCAGACAGCAAGGAGAACCAGGGATAAATGACAACCAAGGAAGGGGCTGGAGTAGAACAGTGAAGCAGTCTAGGAGGTCAAATCATGGAAAGCCATGTGTGCAAATGCCAGGAGCCTTAGCAACAAGATGGAAGATCTGGAGGCTGTCATGGTACAGTCAGACCTGGACATTGTGGCCATCACTGAAACCTGGTGTAATGATAACCATGACTGGGAGATGGCCATACCTGGCTACAACATATTCAGAAGAGACAGAGCAGGCAGGAAGGAGGAGGAGTGGCACTGTATGTGAAAAATGACATAAGGGCCACACAGATCCAGGAGGAATAAAATGGGGAGAGATACTGTGGGTTAAGCTGGAAAGGAAAATGGGGCCAGCCATCTCGCACAGTGTGGTCTATAGACCACCAGCCCAGGAGGAAGAAACAGATAGGGAGCTGATGCTAGCC
Source organism: Neoceratodus forsteri (assembly GCA_016271365.2). NCBI lineage: Eukaryota > Metazoa > Chordata > Ceratodontiformes > Ceratodontidae > Neoceratodus > Neoceratodus forsteri. Next base: position 1,173,330,863 of record CM057455.1, on the reverse strand, counting down.
ATCCAAAGGATGGCAGACAAGGGTGAGGTAGTACTGGTTGGAGACTTCAATATACCAGACGTGGACTGGAGCATCCCAGCAGCAGCATCAACTAGGAGCAGATTTATCCTGGACTCCTTTCAGGGTGCCTTCCTCAAGCAACTGGTCATGGAACCAACTCGGCAGAAGGCAATACTGGACCTTGTGCTCACAAACAGGGACAGTGTGATGGGGGTAACAGTGGGGGAGCACCTGGGTAACAGTGACCACCAGTCATTGTGGTTTGAAATCACAGAAAGAGCAGAACCAAACCACACAAAAACACGATCCTGGATTTTAGGGGGCAGACTTTGGGAAAATGGGGAGATGCTTGAAAGAGGCATTAAGGGAATGGGACAGGAATCAGGGATTGAGGAACAGTGGGCAGTATTTAAAATGGGGATTATAAGAACAACAGAATTATGCATTAAGCAGGTTAGCAAGAGGAAAAGAAAGAGGAGACCATTATGGTTTTCCAAAGAGGTAGCAAAGAAAGTGAAAGCCAAAAGATTGCATTCAGGCAATACAAAAGACACAGGCAGAAGGGGATAGGGAGAAGTACCAGGAGAAACAAAGGGAGGCAGGGAAGTCAGTAGGAAGCCAAAGCTCAGACAGAAGAACACATTGCAAAATCAGTGGTTAAAGGGGACAAAACCTTTACAGGTACATAAGTGAAAAAAGAAGGACAAAGGAGGATAGTGAGACTGAAGGGGGAGGATGGGAGCAGCGTGGAGGATGACAACAGTAAAGCTGACATATTGAACAGGTATTTCTGCTCCAGTCTTTACTAAGGAAGAGGGGGTAATGGGTCTGAAGGGAGTACAAGGTGAGAATGGTGCAGAAATGGACACAAGTCCCTTTACACGAGAAAGGATCCTGAAGGAACTGAAGTACAAGAGCTGATAAAGCAATGGGGCCAGATGGGGTACACCCCAGGGTCCTTAAAGAACTAAGAGAGGTGGTGGCTGAACCTCTGGCTATCCTGTTCAGCCAATCACTGGAAACAGGGAGGTACCCAAAGACTGGAGGACAGCAGATGTAGTCCCTTATACAAAAGTGGGAACAAAGAGGAAGCAGGGAACTACAGACCAGTCAGCCTCACCTCGGGTAGTGGGAAAGATCATGGAAGCACTACTGAAGGAGAGATTGGTGGAACATCTGGTTGTCAATGGACTACAGGACCCAAGGCAGCATGGTTTCACCAGGGGAGGTCATGTCAGACCAACCTCATTGAATTTTTGACTGGGTCACTAGGGAGGTGGATCGGGAGGGCAGTGGACATGGCCTATCTGGACTTCAGCAAGGCCTTGACACTGTGCCACATAGAAGACTATTACACAAACTGGGGAATATGGGTGTGGGCAGGACAGTAGTGTGGTGGGTAGGTAACTGGCTGGGTGGCAGGACACAGAGGTGGTGGTAAATGGCTGTCACTCCACAGAGGGAAGAGTGACCAGTGAGGTACCACAGGGATCAGTGCTGGGACCGGTCCTATTCAACATCTTCATCAGTGACATTGCACAGGATCTAGAAGGCAGAATTTCACTGTTCGCTGATGACACAAAGCTCTGTAACAGAGTAGACACACCAGAGGGTGTAGACAGAATGAGAAGGGACCTGCAGAAACTTGAAGAATGGTCAAGGGTTTGGCAGTTGAAATTCAATGCAAAGAAGTGCAAGATAATGCATATGGGGCACAAAAACCTGGCACAATATATCAGTTGGGGGTGAGGATATAGCATGCACCAAGCAGGAAAGAGATCTTGGGGTTGTCATCTCTGATGACCTCAAGGTAAGGAAACAGTGTGACAAGGCATCAGGTAAAGCAAATAGGATGCTGGGATGTATAGGCAGGGCATCACCAGCAGGAAAAGGGAGGTCATAATTCCGCTATACAAGACACTAGTGAGGCCCCACCTGGAGTACAGTGTACAGTTCTGGAGACCATACCTACGTAGGACATAGACAGGGTAGAGAAGGTTCAGAGGAGGGCAACAAAGATTGTGCATGGGTTGCATCACAAGTCCTATGAAGACAGGTTGAAGGAACTGAACATGTACTCCCTGGAGGAGAGGAGGGAGAGAGGGGATATGATAGAGACATACAAGTATCTTACAGGGAGGAACAGGGTGCAGGAAAACACTATTTTTAAGCGAAAAAGATGTTCCAGGACTAGAGGGCATGGGATGAAGTTGGAGGGAGGACGATTCAGAGGAAACATGAGAGAGAATTTCTTCACAGAACGGGTGGTGGACAAGTGGAACACCCTGCCAGAGGAAGTGGTGGGAGCTGAAACAATCACGGGATTTAAGAATGCATGGGATAGACATAAAGGAATTCTAGAGGTCAGGGGTAAGGGGAAATAGACTTCTAGGAAAACAAACTGAACTTACAAGCTCAAATGGGCAGACTAGGTGGGCCATAGGCCCTTATCTGCCGACACTGTCTATGTATCTATGTACTTCAGGGGGTGTAGAGAGAATGAAAAGAGACCTAGAAAAGCTGGAGAAATGGTCTGAGGTATGGCACTTAAGGTTTAACATGAAGAAGTGCAAGATCAAGCATGTGGAGAACAGAAACCCTGGGGAGAGCTACATGTTGGGGGTGAATTGTTGACGGTCACCGGAAAAGAGAGGGATTTAGGGGTCATTATATCAGATGACTTGAAAGCCACCAAACAGACTGCAAAAGCAGTTGGGAGGGCTAGTGGGATGTTATAAAGTAATAATAATAATAATAAAACTTTATTTTTTTGGTACCTTTCAAAAACCAAGGTGCCTTACAAATGATTAAAACATATCAAAGTTCACAGCTGCATAAATATTATAAAACAAAAAGTACAACTAGAATTAAATCCATCAGTCACAGAAAGCTTGATTCTGGAGGTATGTTTGTAAAGCTTGTTTGTTACAGAACAGAGGGTCCTCGAGTGTCCTAGGGTGTATAGTGAGGGGTATTACAAGCTGTTGGAGATAAATGGTGATCCCACTGTACAAGACACTGGTTAGACCTCACCTAGAGTACTGTGTTCAGTTCTGGAGACTGCACCTGTGTAAGGATATTGACGGGGTGGAAACAGTGCAGAGGAGGGCAACCAAGATGGTGCAGGGTCTGCATGACAAGGCATATGGGAATAGACATAGGGACCTCAATATGTACATGTAGAAACAGAGACAGGAGAGGGCGGACATGATTGAGAATTTCAAATATCTTAATTGCATAAATAAGGTAGAAGGGGATAGCATCTTCTAGTACAAAAAGTACAGTAGAACTAGAGGGCATGACTTGAAATTTGGGGGGTCACACAAAGCATAACATGAGAAAGTTCTTTTTTACAGAGAGGGTGGTGGATGCATGTAATGTCTTGCCTCAGGAGGTGGTGGGAGCATGTACAGTGGAGGGATTCAAGATGGCATGGGATAGGCACAAGGGAATCATACATATGAGGGGGGCATAGCTGAGGTAGTTGACCTAGTAGAGGCAGCGGGAGCAAATTGGTAAAATGGGCAGACTGGATGGGCCTTGTGGTCCTTTTCTGCCATCAACTTCTATGTTTCTATGAAGAGTGCAGATGTGTCGCTGTCCACAGAAGATGACAGCCTGACATTTCCAGTGGTAAGTATAGGGTAAGGGTGGGGGGGTTGGGTGCTCAGTGGGAGGGTCAGGATGGGGGACAGGGACGGCAGGGGTGAGGAGGGGCATTTTCTTATTTTTCAGGTTTTTGCACAGAAAAAGACATTGGGGGGCTGTTTTCTTTTTACAGCAGTGAGACTTTCCTTAAGTCTTACACACAGTGCCCAGAAACAGTAAAAAAATAACAGCACAGGCCCCCTCATGCCATCCAGGAATACGCTGAACTATTCCCGCTCATTCAATAGTGGCTTCCATAGTTGTGCATTGTGGATTTATTGAGATGGACCAGTTGGAATTATTTATAAAAATTGATGAATGCTGCTTCGAAAATGAGTACCCTTTGTTTGGCCAATCTTGGTTAATATTTTTAATAATCTTTTTAAGCAAAATCTGTAAATGCACATATCTGCTTAGCTACTATATGGATATCAGTATTCAGATTTATTGATGTGCTAGTGTGCTGGATTGCATGCAAATGCCATTAAGTGTTGCACTGCCAGATTTTAGTGGTACCTGCAACTCACAAGTGGCATTGGTAGGAGTTTTATCCTTGTGCTTAAGTCCCTAAGAAATCTATGGAAGTGAAAGGGAACTTTAGTAACATGGTGACAATTGTGCCTCTAGCACATTACATGGATTTGTTTTATACTGGCAAATAGCAGGAGACGATTTTGTCACTGTGTTGCAAAAATACAGTGTTTTACTGATTAGGGATGTAGAATCGGACGTTTGCAACATTTGGCACTCATAAGTGGCTCTGGTGAGGGTTTAACAAGCTCCTTTAAATTCAGTATTGCCAAGTCTGATGTTTGTCTTTGATCTCTGCAACCTATCAGTGGCATTGGTAGGCGTTTGATAATGTATTTTAAGTCTCTAACAAATCTATGGAGCTGAAGAGAAGGGGCCTTTTGCAACACTGTGACAGTTATACTTCTAGCACATTATATGGTGTCATCCAGCTATGTACTGCATAAACAGCAAGCTATTATGTTGTGTCTGTGCTGGAGTATACAGTATTTTACTGTTCAGGGTTGCAGAGCCAGACATTTGCGACACTTGCCACCCACAAGCGGCTTTGGTATTGGTTTAACCCACCAGTTTAAATTCAGTTTTGCTGTGCTGAATGCTTGCCACGCTTGCCACTTACAAGTGTCTATGGAGGAGGTTAATAAGCCCCTGTAGAACAATTTCTCCCTTAATGCACTACACTAAGTGCTTCACTGTGATGTTTAAACCATAGAATCATCAACACAGATGCAAAAACAAGAAACACTTTTAGTTTTGCAATTCCTCATTAATTCTGTATGTTGCACATTATAAGGTAAGGAAGCACTAAATTATTATTGTATTGAAAACTCAAGGATAACTGCAACAGTATGCAGAGAACAGACTTCAGGCACATTATCTTTGCTTCATTTAACATGAAATATGAACTGGTACATAGTCCATCTACCTTATAACCAGACTAACATTTTAAGGCAGAAATCCATAATTTCACCCTGCGAACATATCTTCGCACAACTTACGAAAATCACACAGACTAACTGGCCCTTAGTTTGTCCTAGAAGTAAAACTGTGATTATCCTCTGTGACACACATACTGGCCCACCAGCAAGCAGCTCATGCATTCTACTAGAGTTTTTTCCAAGAGACAAAAATAAACTTAATAGAACAATGGAAGAACTTCCACAAATTTCACTGGAAGAGGAATTGCTCATCTACTCAGCTACTGCTGCACTGCTGTTAAGGCTCGCTCTGCGTTGTCTTAGTTCAGCCTGTACCACTGTGCTTACCAAATCCAAACTTCAGACGCAGCAGTGTTCCATTTGCTCTGACACTATTGAGAGGCAACAGGTAATAAATTACCTGTCACTGTTCCAATGAAGAAAAAAAAGGAAAAGTAAACAAAGTGGAACTCAATCTCTCTTGCGGGGGAGGGGAGGGGAGTTGACCGAACTCACCCAGCATATTGGCCTGCAGGGAATGATGATCAGAGGGTGGGGGTGCCACTAGACACCAAGGAAGTAAACTGGGGACTGCAATCAGAGGCTGGGGGGGTGCCACTAGACACCAGGAAATATATGGGACAGTGAACGGGGAGTGAGGGGTGCCACTAGACACCAGGGAAAACAAAGGGGCTTACTACACACTGCAGCCAGCAGTAGGAGTACAGCTGTGGCTGCAGAACATGATAAAATTCACTGTTCTCATACAGAGAATGCAGCAGAAGGCTCCTTTCGCTAAGCTGGGCACCTGGGATTTCAAAAAAGTATTTCTGGCCCTAATTCTGAAAAACAAACACCAGAATGTAGCTGAACTGGGACCCATTTAGCTAGGTTCTGGTGTTTGATTTGTAAAATGTCAAAATTGTTATGTATTTCCCACACATTTGAATTGGTGGAAAAAAAAAAACAAGGAGATGGCTCGAGAAAAAGGAATTTACTTTCACGAAAAAGGATTTTGTTCTTGTGAAAAAGAAAATGCTCTTATGATACCAAATCTTTTTTCATGAGATCAAATCCTTTGTCGAACTTTATACATCTGTCTTGAAAAATGAACTTCCCTTAGGATATAATGGGAATTTAAAAACTTAATAACTTTGCAATGGTTTAATATTTTTTTGCACCATACTAACAGTGTCAATTCTATTATCCAAGTTCTTTCTACCATAAAAAAAGATTTAAACAAAATCCCACACTGTCTTGGTGCAAGGCAATAAGGAAAATAGAAAAAGTGGTGACGTTTTTACTTTTTTTTACTATCCGGATCTTAGAATCTGCACATCTGACTGGAATGAAACTTGCCACATTAAGAGATCAACCCAACAGGACAAGGCATACCACATTTTGTGCAAATCCAGTAATCAGTAAAATTATTAAAGTTCAAAATTTGAGGTTTAACATTAAACAGGCTACTCAACCATAACTATGGGGGCATGACTGTGTGTGTGCGTGTGTGTGTGTGTGTGTATATATATATATATATATATATATATATACATGCAGGTATATAGAATTTATTTTTAGTTAAACATTTGGTAACTGGGGAAAGGCACACCAAGCCAAAGCTTGTTTCCAGGTGCGAACCTGGGAAAAGGGACATAGGATATAAGTATACAAAATACAATAAAAGCATCATACAAGCAATATATTGTACAGTACAACAAGGTAGGAGGTACAATTATACAGGAATGCAATAAAAACAGAAAAAAGAACAACCTATAATTAGGTAGGATGTACAAGTAAACAGGATATGAAAAGCATCATAAAGCAGGTAGATGATATAGAGCAGCCAAGGAATATTGGCTTCAGCAGGGTACTTATGCTCAGATGGCAGTGAGCCTGGAGCGATACAGTAGGACTGGGGTCTAGCTGAAAGGGAGGAAGGGGCTAAAGGGGGTCGAAATAGAAGAGGGAGGGATGGATGAGTGTGGTGAGGTGAAGAGGTGAGAGAAGTGATAACTGCTGTATTGGATCAGGAGCAAGTGCTATGTGATGTTATGGGAACAAGTGGGGGTATATATATACATATATATATAAGCATCATATATATAGATATATATAGATCTAGATCGAGATGCAGATATAAAAAGACCTGGAAATAGTCACTAAAATATCTGGGAGGAGTCACTATTGTACCTAAGACATTGGTATAACTAGAAAAAGACACTGCTATAACTGGGATGAGACATTGCTGCAAATGGGACACTGCAATAAACTGGTAGAGACATTGGTATAACGGGAATGAGACACTGGTCTAACTGTGAGGAGACACTGCTGCAACTACAGAATTCCGTGACACAGCACAAATGTGCTGGGAGATTTTTTCCATGATTTAAAAAGCAGGGGCCAGCCTAGACAGTTGGTGTAATGGCAGGGCTACCACTTGTGTCATTGGTTACCCAGGTTCAGGAAGAGCTGGGATCATCGCAGGGCCAGACAGGGGAGGAGGAATGAGCTTCCCAGAGGATGCTTTTCACCTCTTGGCAGAGAGGATGCAGCATAATACAGTGGTTAAGGGCACTGAGCTGCAAACCTGGAGACATGAGTTTGAATCCCATCAGCCCCCGCATGCATACTGTGAGACCCTAAGCAGGTCACTCAAGGTTCGTGTGCTCCCAGGTCACACCTGGAAACACATTTTGACTTAGTGTGTCTTTTCTGGTTAAACAATTTCCCCTTCCCCCTTCCCCCTTTGCTGCAGGACCGCCACTGGGTGACCACAGGTGGTAGTGCAGTGTTAGGAAGAATGGGAGTTAGAATGTCAGTCAGGCAATCAGCTGGCATGCCATCATAAATTCCCCTGCACTGTGCCCCTAGCATGTCTATATCATAGAGGGCTGTGAGAAACATGAAAAATTGTCCCAGCACCCACGATGATGGAGCTTGTTATATCCAAGCCCTGCACCACTGCTAGTGGGGCCTCCAGAGGAGACAAGAGACTCAGGAATAAATCCCTGCTATGCCATCCCCACCTGGGAGTTCAGCCATTGATCTGTAGAGGCTAGAAATTGTTGGCAGGAGTACAGGGGTTGGGTGTTCCTTGGGAGATCCTGAGGGATGTAGGTGCAGGAGATAGGATGGGGGAATAAAAAGAAAATAATAAAAAAAAAAAGCTGTGGCCTATATAAAACTCAGAATATCCTGCCAACTGTGGATTTCAGTTGCGTTGTCAGGTAATGGCTCATATTTTAGTCACTGCAGCTGCTTGAATTGTGTTCACCTTTCTGAGCACCCAGATCCTGCTTCCAGCATTAGTGCTGTCCCATCTATCACAGATTTGTCTACATTATGCACATTCTTGACATAAACATCACTGCCTTTGGTTTATTATTGCTTTCTGCCACTTAAAAAACTAGCAGTACTGATGCTGGCATAAGCTGCTTGAATCTCTCCCTCCCCCACCATGGGGGCATTTGATACTTAACAGATTGTGCCAGCTCCACCTCCATGCCGGTTACCACCACTGCTGGATGATGTTCACATCATTCTCCTCCATTTTACCACTGCCACAAGTCCCATTACCTCTCTCATTGCCTGCCAGCATGTAAACAAATACAGTAAGTGACAACTGTCTGTAAACAATTACATTGCTAAAAAACACCACAAAAATTAGCAGAGACTTCACAAAGAGCTTGAACAAAAAAGAAATACCATAAAGTGCCTTGACATGTCACTTTTTGGTTTACAAATATAACTCCAAAAACCAGCAAATCTCTTTCCTTCAACTCACACACACTGTAAGAATACACAGCAGAGTAGATGGAGCAGTCTCTTGAGAGAGAGAGAAAAGGAGAAGGAAAGAGTTGTTATAGCAATTAACCCTTTGACACTTACATTCCTGCCTTGCAGAAGACTATTTTCTGACCTCAATGTTCATGGAATAATTTCTGAGTGTTCCATGGAATTGTACAGTCAACAGCAGAATTATCTGATGAATTGCTGAATTTTAAAAATACATTCAGAAATTAATATTGCTTTGCTATTGTAGTAGTCATGTTTGGTAAAAGGGGCAGACTCACTCAGGAATAAGAGAGAGGATTCATATAGAAAATAAGCCTTTGATCAATTCATTCCAGCTTAAATGAAAACTATCACATGACTACGAATCTTGCAGAATAGATTTTTCACAGATTTCTACTGCAAACAGCAGAATTTCACTATGTAGAATGGTTTTATGGTTAAGATTTCTCCATATCTCAGTTTCACAGTCCAAGCGTGAGCTGCTCTGAGCCCAGTCATATGCCACAACATCAGATTCTTCCAATACTGAGTTTTATTTTACTTCATTATCACTATGGTATAATGTAATGAAGTAAAATAAAAATCTATATCGGAAGAATATAGTGTCATGACCTGTAACTGTACTCAGAGCATCTCACCCTTGGAGTGTGAAACTGTTGTCACATCTGCCAGAGCAGGCTCCATAGAATAACTTGGAAGTTATATCACAGTACCCATAGGATTGTCATTTTCCCCTGCAATTCATCAATTAAATTCTGCTGTTTGCTTGATTTTTCCCCTAAACAAAGCAAGAATTTCTATCATGGCGAATAGTAGTGAAATCTCATGAAAACTGCAGAATTTCATGACATTTGTAAGAAAGCAAAATCTGCAATGTTTGCCCAGTCCTGCGAGGGACTTGGGTCCCTGAAAGTGGACAAGCTCCAGGTCTGGATTGGTTGCACCCTAGAGTGCTCAAGGTGGTTGCATAGCCCTAGCAGCACCACATACTGATCTCTTTGACTACTTCCTGGAAATGGGTGTGGTTCCAGTGAACTGGAGGGAGGCCAGTGAGGCATCACTCCATGATTGTTGGAAGGCCACTGGAGACCATGATTTAAGAGTGTATAATGGAATTCTTGGAGAACAACAGGCTTCTGGATAGGAAACAACATGGGTTTGTGGTGGGCAGATCACTCCAGACTAACCTCATTGACATTTATGATTGGATTATGAAGGCAGTTGACAGGATCAAGACAGTAGATATATTAGGCCAGATATTCGAAGGAAGATACTGGGCTTGCATCAGTTCCTGTGTCAAACCCTTGCACTGCTGTAGCTGCAGCATTCTGGATTGCTGCAACTGCACCAGATTTTAGAATCTTGGGCACAGTTGCAACAGTCGACCTGATTTATGGCCACTTGCAGAAAATTTCAACAGTAAGCTTTGTAGCAGAGGTCCATGAAAATGATGCAAGTCAGACCACATAAAACTGGACTAGTGAGCATTAATTCAATGCAAGGGATGGAAAATCCCTTTGGATTGGTGTATGCCTGGTGTGCTATATCTTTGACACACCCACAGCTTGCACCACTTCTAACCAATAGAAAATCTGGTCCATTATATATAGACTTCAGCAAAGTTTTCGACTGGGTATCCCACAGAAGGATTGTAAAAAAAGCTGGGTAACTTGGTGATAGGGAACAAACTGTTTCGGTGATTTGGAAATTTGCTTGGGGGAAGGACTCAGAGGATGGTAGTGAACAGGAAGCACTCAGGTGTTAGGGTGGCAACAAGCAGGGTACTAAAAAGATCGGTCTTGGGACTGGTTCCATGTCTCATGTTCATCTGTGACACAGAGGAGGCAATCCAGAGTAAGATCTTTTGCAGATGATACTAAGATTTGTGACAGAGTAGATGCTGTGAAAGGAATAAGGGGCATGAAAAAGGATCTGAAAAGAATACAAAGGTAGTCTAGGATTTGACAACTCATGTTAAATGAAAAAGTGCAGTGTTATGCACATTGGCAATAAACCCACCAAAGCAGAGTAACCAATGGTTGAGGTGTGGGTGGATCAGACCTTTAAAGAAAGAGCTCTCAGAGTTATCCTTGTTGACAGACTCAGAACTATTGCCTAATGCACAGAAGCAGTTGGGAAGACCAGTAAGATGATGGGGTGTATAGGAAGGGGTGTTTTACTCCTATACAGATCCCTTGTGAGGCCATACCTCAAATAATGTATTTAATTATGGAATCTGAACCTAAACAAGAACAAGGACCATCTACAGTCTGCCCTGAGGAATGCCATAAAAGTGATCAAGAGGCAACAGGGGATGTCATATGAGGAGAGCATGTGAACACAGGAAGACAGAATGGAGATGGATGAGATGACAGACATACAGTATTTGCAGGGCATCAACAGGGTGGAATGCAGTGAACAATGATGAGAGATCATCAGCGGAAATTAATGGGTGGGTGGGATTCAAGAAGAATGCAAATAATTTGTTCTGGAAGGAATGGGTTGTGGAAGAGTGCAATAAAACTCATCGATTTCTTTGACTGGAAGACCAGGGAATTACTGTATATCAGGGTGAAGTGGTGGATGTAGTCAACCTTGATTTCAGCAGGCTTTCAACACCATTCCATGTAAGAGACTCATAAGAAAGCAGGGCAGCTTAGGAGTGGGTCTAAAGGTGGTAAACTAGGTAATAAATTGGTTAGGGGATAAGTAACAGAGGGCTGTGATAAATGGAGTTCCCTCTGAGGAGGGGAAGGTTAGCAGCAGGGTGCTTCAGGGATCAGTACTGGGACCGGACCTCTTTAATGTTTTTATAAGTGACATTGCAGAGGAGTTGGGAAGGAAGTTAGTAAGTTAAAGTTTTTTTGTTGAGTGCCCCATCCCGGAGGCTCTGGGTGCTGTAGAAGTAGGTAGGAGACAAGAAGATCAATAAATAAACATAAAAGACAAATAATACAAATAAAACAAGTTATAATCCAGCTTAAATAAAATATTACTAAAATGTTGCAGCAGTTTGCAAAGGTATTTATAGAGATTCTAAGAATGCTTGTCTAAAAAGATGCGCCTTTAGACCTCGCTTAAAAGCCTCCATTGATGGGGCCTCTCTCATGGACCTAGGTAGTGAGTTCCACAATATCGGGCCAACCACCTCAAATGATCGATCTTCAGAGGACTTAAGGTGTGCCCTAAGAACCGCTAGGAGGTCCTCAGTAGAGGACTGAAGGGAACACATGAGACAGGCAGTAGTCAGGAGGTCATTCAGGTAACCAGGGCCTGATCCATATTGGTCCTTACAAGTGAACAAGCCCACCTTGAAGGTGATTCTCCATCTTACTGGCAGCCAGTGCAGTTCACGCAAAATGAGAGCCACGTGACAGAACCTCAGAAGGCCTGTCCGTAACCTCGCTGCCTCGTTCTGCACCAGCTGCAGTGACCGGAGAACCCCTCCAGTGACCTCAAGGTACAGAGCATTGCAATAGTCAAGCTGCAATGTCACAAATGCTTGTACTGTACCAGTGAAGGCAGATCATTAGGTGGAATCAAGGCTTTGATCTGAGCAACATTCCTCAAGTGATAGAAACCACTTCTGACAACAGATGACACCTGTGCCTCAAGTGTCATCCCAACATTGAGGATGAAGCCCAGATTTTACACATTGGTGGATGCCACTAAAGGAACGGGGCCAAGAAATAATCCTGTTCTTATTCCAGCAGGGTTTGCATCACACTGATAACCAGGTTCAATCACAAGCACCACCGTCTTGTCAGGACTGAGTCTTAGCCAGCTAGAGGACATACAGTCCTGGATCTTGGCCAGACATTTAGCACCTCCATGGCACCATCTGTCCTGGGTGCAAATGACATGTTCAGCTGGGTACCATCTGCATAGCAGTGAAAACCCAAGCTGTACCATCTAATGATCTCACCCAAGGGAAGCATGTGTACTGTGAACAGTGCAGATGACAGGATGGGGAGCTCCACAAGGCTGGGGCTTTGGGCTGGATGAGAAATTTTCCATCACCATCCTCTGCATCCTGCCTGTAAGAAAGGACTCAAACCAGTTTATGACAGTTCTGGTTAGTCCACAAAGCTCCCTTAGGTGATCCAGCAGCACTGCGTGGTTCACAGTGTCAAATGCTGAGGAGAGATCGATGAGAATGAGAATTGACCACTCCCCTCTATCTCTCACCTTGAGGAGGTCATTTTGCACTCTGACTAGTGCTATCTCAGTGCTATGCCTTGATCTAAATCGCAGCTGGAAGGGCTTAAAGATGTCATGGACTGTGAGGTGTGCCTTGAGCTGCAGCATCACCACTTTCTCAATAACCTTACCCATGAAAGGGAGGTTTTCCATTTTTTTTTTTTTTTTAGTCTTTTGGTAACTGGGTAAGACCCACTAGGCACAAGTGCCTGTTTTCAGAGGTGATCTGGGAGCACTGGGCGGTTAAGTGACTTGCTCAGAGTCACACAGTATGCAATTGGAGGTTGTGAAAATAAAACTCGGGTCTGGTCTGCTGGATGTACCAAGCTCGTTCACACCTCATTCCTCTAACCTCTAGGCTATACTGCCAGTCAGGTTAGAGTTAGGTCTAAAGTCTGGCAAGAGATCAGGGTTGAGTGATGGTTTCTTAAGGAGGGGTCTCAGCAGTGACTCTTTAAAGGTGCTGGGAAAGCATTTCTCTGAAAGTAAACACCGGATAATCTTGGCGACCACTGACCCAATGGACAACACATCCCATTAAAAGACAAGTTGGGCCCAGGACCAGTTCACAGTATGTGGGCAACAGCTTCAAAATCACCTCACAAACCTCAGCCACCCAAACTGGCCTAAATTCATTCCAAACAATAGGAGTGCCTCTGGATGCACATGACTCACCACCATGGGACTGCAAGTGTCCCATTGGGGATATACCAGCCATGATGGAGGACACCCTGTCAGAGACTAACAGAGCAAACTCCTCACACTGGGTGACTGAAAATGCTTCATTCAGCTGCAGACAGGCAGGATGGCGAAGCCTGTTCACAGTTCTAAAAAGCAGAACTGGTCTGCTCTTCTCTGCAGCAGTCTCCCTGGATATGAACTCTGCTTTCATATGGTTGACTGCCTTTGATATTCACCATAGTGAAATCTCAAAGTCAGTTTACCCCCCTCAGACCGAGTCCTCCTCCAACAATGCTCCAACCTCTGACCCTTGGATTTCATTTTCTTGAGAGCCCCATCAAATACTAGTGATCTCAAGCAAAAAGACCTGGGTTGTACACGGACCAGAGCAACAGATTTGTGTGCCTTGGTAACAGCCTCATTATAGGCTGCAACCACCTCACCCACACCTGCCACACAAGCAACACTCACAGCAGACAGGTCCATCACCACTGTCAGTCCCTCTGGGGACAACCCCTTCAAAGGGCGGTAGCGGACCATCTCTACAGGGAAGAGACTAACAGGGGGCCCTGAACAAAAACTTCACTGTGCAATAATAAGACCAGATGACCAGATCAGTCCTGAGATCAGAGACGTCAAGCCCCAGTGGGAAGACTAAGTCCAAGGCATGGCTGTGGCTGTGGATCACAGAAACAATAGCTTGTGCAGGACCCCGTGCTGGCATCAACTGGAGGAAGTCATAACCAAACTGTTTCATCATTGATCCAGGCATTGAAGTCACCCAGAACCAGCCATATGGGCAACTAAAATCTTTCTCACCAACGAAGTCTGCAACTTCCTTAGAAACTCCTCCTCATGCCCCGAAGGATGGTATACGAGGAGAATTCTGCAGCCTGCACCTGGACCCCTGCACATGGCCACGCATTCAAATGATGAAGTAGAACACACTGGGTGCATGGAGAAATTTAGGTTGGATCTAAAACAGATGGTCACACCCCCAACCTGCATTCCTTCCTTGGGCAGTGAACTATGGAAAACCCGTCTGAGATAGATGCCTCAAATACTGAGCCTGCATCATCCCACAACCAGATCTCCATGATGTAAGCCATATCGACCAAGGAAATCATGTCTGCAGTAATTGCAGTCTTGTTCCTAATAAGTTCTGCCTCTTCGCTAATGACACCCAAATTCACAATATGGTGGACATCTGGGGGGTGCACTTAGGGCACAGAAACTCAGGAGAAGGGTACAAAATGTGTGGAGAGGTAGTGATGACCATCAAACAGGAAAGAGACTTCAGAGTAATCATGTCTGATGACCTATAAGTGGCCGGGCAGTGGAAAAAGGCAGTTGGGAGGGTTAGTGGGATGCTGCCATGCATATGGAGGGGTATCACCAGCAGAAAGAGGAAAGTGGTGTTGCTTCTATATAGATTACTGGTAAGACTCCAGCTAGAGTACTGAGTCCAGTTCTGGAGACCACATCTCTGGAAGGACATAGCATGGAAGTGGTCCAGAGGAGGGCAAGTAAAATGGTGGCGGGTCTGCATCGAAAGCCCTATGAGAACAGACTAAAGGACCTCAATATGTACATGTTGGAAGTGAGGAGGGAGAGGGGAGATATGATAGAGACCTTTAAATACCTCATGGGGGTGAATAACGTATGGAATGGAAGTATTTTCCAGAAAAAAGGTGCTCACGAACAAGGGGACATGCAATAAAGCTAGATGGGTGTAGATTCAGGAGAGATGTGAGGTATCACTTAACTTCCCTTTGCTCCCAGGTTGCACCTGTAAACAAGCTTTCAGCTTAGTGTGTCTCACCTGGTTAAACAATTGGAGAAGAGAAGAAGGTACTTTTTCACAGACAGAGCCATGGATGCCTGGAACAGTCTTCTAGTGGAGGTGGTGGAGGAAAAACCAGTGGTGGAGTTCAAGAATGCATGGAATAGTCATAAGGGAATCTTAGTGGAAAAGAAGGAGGGGGAGAAAGAGTCTGAGGTCAGGTATGGTCTGCGGTGACACTGAAGACAGAGAAAAATGGGCAAACATGGTGGTGCAAGTAGTTCTTATCTGCAGTCAAATTCTATTTTTATATGTTTTTATGTATGTACTATGGAGAAAGGGGACATGGGTGTTCAAGGAAAGGAGGTATCTAGAAGTCACTTGGGCTATCAGTTAACTTCAACTCAGAGTAGGCTGGGATTGGTTTCAAGTACGTTAATGGGCAGACTAGATAGGCCATTGGACCATTTTGTGGCAGTTGATTCTATAGTGTATATGTACTATGTTTAACTATGTGTCATAATTTTTTAGTTTGTTTTTGCTATTTTACCAGGAGAGACACACTAAGCTGAAAGCTTTTTTACAGGTTTGACCTGGGAGCACAAGGAAGTTAAGTGACTTGCTCATGGTCACACAGTATACTAGTGGGGCCTGTGGAATTCAAACCTAGGTCTCCAGGTTTGCAGCTCAGAGCCTTAAACCACTGAGCTGTACTGCCTCCTCAATTTCATAAACCTCACTTTCCACTTCTACATTCTGATCCTTCTCACTGGCAGTGACAGATGTATTGGTTGCCTGTGTGGGAGGGAGGCATGATTTGGCTGATCAAATCATACTGAATAGATATTCAGATAATATTTAAGAGCTATAGTACCAAGATATGAAGCAACTTTATCACAGCATACACTTTGTTTAAGTCTGTGCAAACTGCCCTGCAGGGATCGGTTTTTTTGGGGGACTTACATTTCATTGACGTTTTCAGAATATACAATTTAGAGGCAAGACATTACATTCAGAAATATCTTGGTTTGGCATCCATAGTACATGTGCTGATGAAGCAGAGGGGATTACATGACCAGTCTATATGTTCATGTTTAGTTGGTTGTACACCCTACAAGTGTCTACCAGTCCTCATATCAGACAATGGAGTCTAACAATATGCCCATTCAATATCTTATTGTTAAGTCTGGTTGTAGACCCCACAACCTTAGTGATAGGCATCATTGGGGGTTGGGTGTCTATGGACAAAGCAATTTTCATATTTTCCTCTCTGGCAGCAATAATTAGATCTCATGCAATTCCCTTGGGAAACTAACACATCCAGAACATACATGAACATAAATACAATAAAAATGTATCCATTTTAACATTTCTTAATCTTCAGATATGGCTTCTACCAGCCTAGGATATGTTAGTACTTACAAGTGTAATGCCCAGTGGCATGCTGTTTGGATCTGACAGCAATACCAGGTGGGTTGGGTTCGGGGAGGAATAGGTCACTCGGCACAAAGGCTAGGTTTGGCTACTCTGCATAGGGGCACCCAAGTAATTCCGAACACAGGAAGCAATAACTGTAATGTCTAATACCAGAAGTGGGGTTCTAAAGTGTGGCTTTTTATTCACATCCAAATAGAATAAACAAAGCACAGATTGACCCCCATGGGGCTACACTCCTGGTAATGCAGATTAAAAGAATCAAGAACACTTCCTCAACACTTTAGCCCTCAGGCTCTGAACCCAGTTCCACCGGGCACACAGCCGGGACTTGCACGCTGCTTTGGGAACACAGCCCAAACTTGTACACTGTTCTGGGATTTCTCAGGCTCTGCTCCCTTGCCAGCCACTTGGACACCTTCCATATGTCAAGGAAACATTTTCTGGTGCCTCCCTAAACCACTTAAGAGCACCTTAGCTCTATCAGGGAATTCTCCTTTTAATCCCACATCTGGATACTTTCCTCAGACACTGGCCAGGTACCTGAGAGAAAGTAAAAAGTGCCTTGGAGCAAATCTGTAAGGGTGAATTTGGTTGCTACTGATTGGGGGTCTCCCACCTCTCGCTCCCACAATTCATACCCGGCCATTTCTCCAGACAATAAACACCTCATACTGTAAAGCTTGGCAATGTAGATTCTTTCTAAATGTATGTCACATTCCATCTACTTGTCTTGCTTTCCCTTTGTGCTGGACTTGAACATACTTTTAAATGGCATCGCCCATTGCTCTTGGCCCCTCACTGATTAAGCAGTCCAATCCCCACTTTACAACTGTACTTGGCTGTCTTTTCCTGACTCCACAGTAACAGTCCCTTTAGTTTCCTTCTGTTAAGGTGAAAAACACTTGTCCCTCTTTCACAGCGAACTCACCCTTTGGTTGCAGGTGCCCCACAGGTGATTCCTCCACAGGAATTTCTCTCTCAGAGCTTTTGGTGCCGCAGCACAACTTGAATAGGCAGCTTCTTCCCTTAGCCGGAACCAGGAGGGTTGCCCCAGAGAACAGGAAAACCTTTCCTCCCCCCATCCCCTCAGGGATGGGGAACTTGGACCACTAACAGCGGTCTCCACCACTTCAACTACCAGTTTCTGTGTTCCTCTTATGGTGGAAACACACACCTTCCTAATCAGTAGCTCTAAAACAGAGCTTAAAGCTCTGAGAGCCTGCACACAGACAGCTGTATTACTGTCTCTCACCAAGACTGCACACAGACCGAATTCAAAATCCCCAACGTTCTATGCTAACCTCCAACTGCAACATTCCAGTGTGGCTTATGTAGCTGCGAAAGTTCTATGGTGATGTCATCCCTCAGTCTCAGCTGAGACTTAGAACAGAGTGAGACAGTGTGAAATCCATTTAACTGGAGTTTCACAAGCTGCCTTCCCTGCCTACCATTAGGTCTTACTGGGATTCTAGTAACACTGGGTAACATAACTTCATAAACCACTGAGAATGCACAAAATGAGTATTGGCTACTGGGGGTGTAGGGTATCCTGTATCTGGGATAAGGACATAATGTGAGGGTCTATATCAGTATGGATTGAGGTCTATCATAACGTTTCTTCATTAGGTATTATGATCAATGCTTCTAAAGGACCAGATTTTCTTAGGTATGCCTGCTGAGCATTGCATAGGTTGTGAGCCAGGTGTTCCAACCTAAGGCATTCTAAAACATTAGTCATCTATTCATGGTAGAAAGGAAAGGGGCCTTTTGTCGAGTCATAGTTTGAGAATTTGGCATTCAACTATGTTGTTTATAAGGTAAAAAGCATGTTGTTTACTGATAGCCACTCCAGCATGACCAGTACTACCAGTCACAGATACAGTGATGCCAGTTAGGATACAATACAAAACTTCAGCATAGTGCAGTATTGTTACCACGGTAAACAAGGCAATTACAGTAGCAGATAATCCCTTTTGCCATGCAGTAACTCGAGACACTGTGTTGCATCCTAGCCAGCACTACTGTATGTCTTTCTCAAAAACTCTGTTAATCTTAACAGGGAGTTGGGTTTTGACTTCAGTTTGCACCAACACTTTTGAATGAGAGGGCATGCCTATAACAGGTGTATATGGGAGACATCTAGGCGGTTGCATTTGTAACAGTTGGTAGTTGGTATGGACACCATTTGTGCAGTTTCTTTGGAGTTACAATGGTGCCAGTCAGGATGCAGTGCAGTGCCTTACTGTATTACAGCAGAATGCTGCAGTATGCTGCAGGGGAACAATATAATTCAGTGGCAATAAAACCATTTTGTGCTGCAGTATTTTGTGACATGTCATTTACTGCAAGGTACTGCGTTGCATCCTGGATGGCTCTGCTTTTAGCAAAGGTTTCCCACTATTTTAGAGTGTTGAATTTTAAGGTCTATAGTCAAAGTGACTTTCTTTGAAAACTGCCATACTTTTTTGACCAATCCCAGGACTCTATTTCTTGTCCAAGCTCCATTGCCCACCGTACTTTCATTTCACTTGCTTGACCATGGATCTGTTCTACCAGTGAGTTGTACCATAAAGAAATAAAGCTTTTGTTTTTAAGGTGGGTCAGCAGTTTTCTTTCCCATTGGGATCCACTGTGTATTGGCACTTTACTTTTCCAGTGTTCAAAGAGGATATGCTGAAGCTGCAGGTACTTGTAGTCATCTCTTCCTGTTAGGTTGTAGTTATTTTGACATTGGGGCAATGTGATATATAATTATGTGTCTAGAATATGCAACACTTTCTTTAAACCTTGCTCTTTCCAAGTTACAAAGTTAGTTTGCATTGGACTTAAAGTTACCATTCTTCCACAGTAGCTGATCTGTGCTACAGTTTAGGGATGAAGTGGTAGATTTTAACACTTTTTTTCTAATAATGTGTTTGATGTTCCTAGTGGTTAATCAGTTAGCGTAAGTGGCAATGCTCCAAATGGTATTTCAGTCAGGTCAAATCCTGTTTGGTTACAGAGCAGCCTCTCAGTGGTGAGGTATTTGAGTATGTGAATTGTATGAGCATGTTAGCCTGGATCTGTCAGCCAGTAGTTTGCATTCACTAGTTGGGAAGCCCGGTAATATATGATCAGATTGGGGACTTTAAGGCCTCCACTGGATGTTAACTTGGCTAGGCATTGTAGAGAGTATATTTTCCTTTTTGTGGGCCATATGGATTTGGATATTTTTCTTTGCATGGTTTTGACCCATGCTGTTGTGATAGGGGAGTGTTAACAATGACATTGTGAAGAGGGTCCTAGTAAGGACACTTTGTGGCTGTGATTCTTTGGCCCATGGGCTGGGATAGTTTGTTACAGCAAGGGAGATCAGCCTGTATATTTTTCTAGAAGTCCTTGATATTTTATTTCCACTGTGTCTTTATTCACTAGGCAGACCAATATTCCTAGATATTGGATAGAGCTAGTTTGATACTGCATTTCAAATGCTTCCAAGTCTTTTTTAAGGCACTTATTACTGAGCGGTAGTATTTCTGACATGTTAGAATGCAGCTTATATTCAATTCATTTAAATTTTTATTTTTATACTGGAAAGTATGTGAGCAAAAATGCCCATTTTCACAAACATCCAGTGGTACAAAAAATTGATAATACAGAGAAAAAGGTAAACAAAATTTGCAAAATGTTACAGTATTTACAATAGGAACAGTGTATATGACAGGATCATCTAGATTAGAAAAAAAATACAGAGCACACAACAAAAAAACCAATAAACAGATACAAATAAATTGTAAGGTAACTCAAAGGTTGGTAGACATTGGGGGGAGGTTGCCTACCGGGGCAGGCACAAGTAGAGAATTGGAGGAGGTGGTCCTTGAGGGAGGAGGTGAATGAAACAATTGAACTACAGGTCTGAAGTTCAGGGCGTAGTTTATTGTAAACCTTAGGGTCCTTATATGTGATGGAGGTCTGTGCAAGCTTGGTGCAGTAAAAAGGGGTGTCAAAGATATGACAGGCAGCCCCTCTTGTACTGTGCTTGGGAACTGATAAGGGGAAAAGGGAATTAATGGTGAATGGCATCAGATTATGGTGAACTTTGTGTATGAAAGAGAACATTGTAAGTTGGAACCTGCCTTCAAAGATGAGCCTGTTGAGGGAGGCATTGAGGGTACATTGATGGGTCAACCAGGGGAGGCCGGTCACGAAGCGTGCAATATTATTGTATGTAGTCTTGAGTTTGGGGAAAAGGGGGGATGTGTTAGGGGAGTGTAGTCAATACAGCCATAATCAGGGAAGGGCAGGAGAAGGGAGCTGGTGAGGTGTAGTCTGGAGATGGGGAGAAGGAACTTTCTGATTCTGTATAAGAGACCTAGCCTCAAATGTATTTTCTTGATGAGGCTGGTAATATGGATATTGTAGGTCAGGTGAGGGTCTATGTACAGTCCAAGGTATGTGAATTCATAGACTTGTTCTATATCCTGAGAACGATCTGAAAAGGGATATCATGTTGAGTAATAGAAGTAGGGAGTCTATATTGAAAGAAAGATAGCAGCACATCTTCTGTGTATGCCAGGATTGTTTGCTCCATGCTTGCTACCAGTACATCTTTCACTCTTTCATCCTTGTTTATTTTTCTCAGCAAAGGTTCCACAGTAAGGTTGAAAAGAGATGGGATGGGGGCAGTCCTGACAAGTCTCTCTTTTGAGTAGGAACTCTAGTGAGATTATGCCATTTGTGCAGCTAGATACTTTGGGTCCTGTATAGAGTAGTTTCACCATGGCTGTATAGACCTGGGGAATGCTATACCTCTCCGTGACTTGGAAGAGATATGGTTGTAACACCCAGTCAAAAGCTTACTCTACACTGAGTGGGATTAGCACTGCTGGTTCTTGTATCTGCGTGATTGCTGTATTTATGTATGCAACTTCCAGAGTGTTGTCAGTTATGTGCGTTCTTGGCACGAATCCCATTTGAGCTGGTCCAATTAGGAATGATAGGACTTGTAGCAGTCTATTGGCCAGTGTCTTGGCCAACACCTTGGTGTCAATATTTAGCAAGATTATAGAACTATAACTTGAGCAAAATATAAGGTCTTCTGTGAGCTTTGAGAGTGCAGTGATAAGGCCTGATCTCAATGTTTGAGGGAGCACCCATTCTTCCAAGGATTCTTTATGCAGTTCTTTAAGATGGGGGTGAGAATTTCATCAAACGTGATGTAGAAATCAGTGGAGAAAACATTGTTACCCAGTGGCTTGCCTTTGGGAAGGGAGATGAGAGCTTCCTGTATTTTCTGATGTAGTTAATTCAGCACTTAAGAAGTCTGATTGTTCTTGAGTCAGTATGGGGAGCTCCACACCCTCTGAGAATTCATCATATAGAGTTGTCGTGGCAGGGCCCTCCGATGTATATAAAGATTTGTAGAGTTCTGCAAATTTGTTGTTGATTACAGATGGAGCTGAGGTTAGGTGTTTTGAGGTCTCCTCTCTTAGTGCTAGTATATTGACCTTGGTCCTGGCTTGCTTCATACATAATGCTGAGACCCTCATCACTTTGGGGCCATTAGTGACAAATGTGAGCTTTATTTTCCTATATCAGAGTTCTGCTCATTCTCTGAGGTTATTGTTATAGGTGTGTTTAGCAGCAGCCTTTGTATTCAAGGTGTCCTCATTCTTGGTGGACTTCAGATTTTCAGCCTTTGCAATGTCAGTGAGTAGTTTGGACCTTTTGCTACCGCTTCTTTTTTTCTTCTGGCTTTTAGCTTGCCCCACAAGCTGAATTTTAGGGTCTCCCATGTACTGGCCAGGTGGAGTCTGTAGGCCTGTTATGGGAAAAGAATCCTTAATTTGTTCACTGATTTCTTGATATTGTTCTTGGTGAAGTGTAACGTTATTGAGACTCCATTAGGGAGAGGTTTTGCAATTGTTTTTAAGTTTTCCTTCAGGACCATCAATTGCATGGTCTGAGATGGTGGTGGGTAGGCTGGTCATGGACAGTACACTTGCAATAAGTTCCCCGGATGTGAACCACTAGTCAATATGGGATACCATTATCTGGACCCCTGAGTGGAAAGTAGAGGATTTGTCTTGTGGATTTAGCAGATGCCGTATGCCTACTGCTTGATTTTCAGTAAGTAACCCCAAAAAGTATGCAAGCAGAGTTTGTGAGTTGTCTATGCAGATTAGTGCTATTCAGCATCTGGTTCAGTGCTGCATTAAGGTAATCTGGACATTGTGAGAGTTTGGAGGACAACGTTGTAAAAAAGTCCAGGCAGGCTGTGCTATGGCCATAGATAGTTATTAGGGATAGTTTGGTATTAGCTATGAACCCAGTCACTTTGAGTATGCACCCCTTAGGATGCCTTCATATTGTTTCTATGATCATGTTGAGGGCTTTGTTGATCAACATTTGTAAGTCCCTCTTTTTATAGTTAATCCCAACTCCATTTGGCATTCTTACTCACTGCTGTCTCATCCTGTTTGCATCCACCATCCTCATGTGTGTTTCTTGAAGGAACGCTTTATGAGTATCATGCCTTTTTAAAAGTACTAACACTTGTTGCCATTTGGCCCCTACTTGCATACCTTTGACATTCCAGGATAATAAGTTGATTAGTGTGTCACTCATATTCAGCAAATAATAGTGAAGTTTGTCACATTCCTTCATTTTGTAAGCGGTTTTTAGGCAGTATGCCCTTTTGCCTATTATTGTAAGTGATGCACCCTTCTGAAGGTATATTAAGTAACAGTGCACTCATATTCCTTCATTGTTCTATAACTTCTATTGCTCTAGGCTTGAAAGCGTGTCTGCCTCTGCTCGACTTCCCACCTGCTCAAATAAGCTTAGCTACATAAACAAATTAAGAGAAAACACCCCAAAGATGCAAACTTTACCCACGATATACAACAGAAGGTCATCTGCAAGATATACCATTTAGAACATGTGTAGGGATTGAACATTTTAATAAACTGTATAACTAGGTTGGGTTCAGCAGACCCTGGCATAACTATTGAGGGATTCCCCCCCATAATGCAAGACATACACACACACACACATACACACACACACACACACACACACACACACACACCCTAAACACATTACAATATTAGGAATTTACTTAGGACTGAACCAGGATTTGCAGATAATATTAATTTTAATTATATTGACTCAATTTAAGAGCGTCCATAGTAAATATCATCCCATGTTCCCCTTTTTCCTGGCAAAGTTCAACCATAAATATTCCAACCAAGGGGCTCCTTGCCCCACCAAATGTGATATACTCACTTCAAATGGCAGTCCTGCTAAATTACAGTCTAGAGAGCTATTATAAAGAGAGTAGGTGAAGGTTTGGTTTGTAAAACAAAATGAGAAAAGAAGGCTTCGGTAACACTTAAAGGAATTGTAGTAGGACAGTGTCTCTATCTGAAGCAAAATTCCAGCATCCTTGTATCATGTTTCATTGAAGTTTATTTACAGTTTTGTAGATTTGCTTGTGTTGGAAGAATGCTACTTTGTCTCCCAATGTGTGCAAGGAAAAAAGGAAATTGTGCTATTATTGTGATAGTGCGAGGCCTGAAAAGCTACATTGCTGTCGTTGAGAGTCTGACCCAGCTGGGCCTTGTGTCTGTGGCCAGTTACTGTCTTTTGTGCTGCAAGTTCTATGGCAGGATGAGGTATCAGACTCCATGAGGCTAGGAGCTTTCATCTTTTTTTAAGGAACTTGGCAGGGAACCTGATGTTGTTGCTTCTTCCTGGTGTCTGATCTGCATACATTCTAGGGGGATTTCAGTAGTGGTGGGAGGGTCTAAAAGATTTTAGTTGCTCTGACTAAAATAACTATACTGTTGATTTTGGGCCCAAAGTGTCTTTCATCGGGTGATCTGGGTGCCTAAATGGAAAGATATTAAGAATTCAACAGAGAATGCTTTTACTGCCTCCTCTATTGTGTAAAATGTATCTCAACCAGACTTCGGCCAGACTTGCAATGTGGCTGTGTCCATGAAGTGGTAGAGAATACCCATTTTATGTAGCCCAACATTAATGTCAGCAAAACAGTTAGTTTTTCCTGGATGCTCTGGCTGAAGTTAATTAAAAATGAATAGCTTATGTCCTTGGTAACTGATTAAGTTCATGCCCCTTGCCTGTCTCTGAATAAAACCTAATCTTGAAAGTTGACAAACCTTATGAACAGGACCCTGGCATGATCCTTGGAGCCTGGTCTTGCAGTCATGCTCTGGTGAGCCCTTTCCACTATGACTGAAGGGAGCCAAACATGACTTTCAGCATTCTTTTTAAAAATAAAGTTAGTTCTGTCTGCTTGGATTGCTCTGGCAGGCCAGGCATCAGCAGGTTATTCCAGCGCAAGTAATCCTCTTGATAATAGGCCCACTCTTCTAATTCCTTCAGATGGCTGCTGGCAGTGAATCTGCCTTGTTTTTCTTTGTCTATGGCTACTTCAAGGCTGGTGTTCTGGGCTTCTGCATTGGATATTCATGTGGTGTGGGAGGTGACAACACCTTTAATCTGTTTGAGGTCCAATAATGCATTGGTAACCAAAGATCTTAGGGCCATCATTTCATTGAACAGCTGCTTCAGCTGCTGAATGACCTCCACGGATGTTGGAGGGGAGAGCCCTGCTTCAGTTTTTTGGTATGTTGCTTTCTTGATTCAGAGCTGTTAAAGTCACCAAAGTATTCCTCCTCCATCTACAGCACATCTGCAAATGTTCTCAAGTACATTTATGAACACAATGCTAGATAAATTGCAGTATTTAAGTTAATTTAGGTGATCAGTAGGGCAGAGCTCTTTCAGGCTGTGTCTGCTCACATCAGCCTCATCTTGTGACTCCTTCTGCGATGAAGTTTACTGACTGAGAAATAGTTTCACACTGCAGAAGTGACAAACCTAGTTCAAAGGCTATGAAGATACAGTAACTGAAAATTGTACTACTTGTTTCACCTGTATGAGTAGTGCTTTTGCTGCTATTAGAAGCATAGAAACATATAAATGTTCAGCAGAAAAGGGCCACTTGGGAAGAAAAATAATGGCGGATCAGTGTGTCGTGTCTCTGCAACTGAGAAACTTTGCAGCTTTTGGGTTTTAAATTCAATACTCTACAGGTGGTTTGTACAATTGTCACAATATCAGACCAACAGAAAAGATTTTCTGTGGCTGAGCAGTTTATGTCATTGAGGTCCATGCCATTTGAACAATGGCTTCATCCCGCAGCTTCTAGCCTGGAGATTGATGACGTTCATGGTAGCCCCACTCTGCCGTTCACCCCGTCAGTGACGCCTACAGTTTTTCCTGCAGCTAAGCCAAATGTGAAAGTTAATGTGTTACTTGTAGTGGGTAAGCCCATGCTCCAGAAGTCTGACAGCAATCTTTCCTTACAGCAGTCTCACCTGAACCCGGAACAATCACCGACATGTCAGTACTCTCCCGTTGAGGCACAAGCGACTGGTTTTACTCTTGTTTCATCTCCCATGAAGGAAAACATGATGGAATCTTTGGGCCAAGCACTGGATAAGATCATGAAATGGATAAAAAGTTATAACATGAGATTTGAAGCTCTACCAAAGCAGATTGATTTTTTACAAGAGGGGCAACAACAAATGAATGAAAAAGAGGTACTGGAGAGAGAGAGAGAGAGAGAGAGAGAGAGAGAGAGAGAGAGAGACAGAGATGAAAAGACTACTAAAATGTCCCAAAAAATTGAAAAATTGAAAAACAAAGTGCTGGGGGTAGAGACAACAGTACAAGGTATTATAAAAAAAATGATAATGTATTATGGAAAATGGAAAATACAGAGAATCAACTAAGATATACAAATTTGAGAATTGTTGCTCTGTCAGATATCCTTGACAAAGAATTTGCTACAGCAAGAGACATTGTAAAATAAGTATTAATAACCTCATTTGATCTCACCTAAGATAATCCTCCCATTTGGTAAAGTGGTTATTATTATAAAAAAGATGACTTAACCACTGCAGCAAACTTTACTAATATAGTAAAATTTACTTTCTAGTCAGACCGTGATTTCCTGTTAAATTGGCAAAAGTGAAAGGAACTTTGGCATATAAAGATCAGATATATTTTATTTTTCCTGATTATGCCTTTCAAACGCAACAGCGGAGAAGGAAATGTTTGTCCTACCGACAAGAAGTCCTGAAAATGAGAGCTGAATTCTTTCTACTGCCACATCTAAAGCTAAAGTTTTGATAGATGCAAAAGCTCACATTTCTTTGAAGTGAATCAATTGGTTGAATTCCTGAGGAGGTGCTATTAAACTGTCTTGGATCTAGATGTTTCAGCTACACCTACAGATTCAAAGATATACTTGCCTCTGTGGAACAAATGGACTTATAATGGACTCCTAATTGGCTTACGTTCTAATAAAGGTCATATAAAAGGATAAGAGGTTTCTGTCTGGGGGAAGGTAAAAAAAATAGTAGTGAAATTAGAGTGATTTAGTTATACAGGGAAAAATGCTTTCATAATAAAATTAATGGATTGAATAAGATGTTTTTTCTGTCTGTTTTTGCTAACATATTCTAGAGTTAAAGTTTAAGGGACACTGTCTGCCCTTTACTTACGTTTTTGGGTAGTACACAGAAACATGCCTTGACTGCCTGCAGTACTCTGTCTTGCTGCATATTAAAAATAGTAGCAATGTAGTCTCTATAAAAATTATTACTCTGTCGGATTTCACTCTAAAGTGAAACCCAGGTGGTCTGAACCTACTGAACACTAGCTGATCACCAAGCGTGGTCACATTTGGAAAAACATCAGAAGGCATGCACATGCCCAAATATCATGGCTTGACTTTCAAATTGTGATTCAATGAAGTTTTACTGCTCATTTCCAAGAAATAAACACTTTCCCAAGTTCAGCATTATCTTTACTACTAGAAAGTGTATTTAGCTGAACTCAGGTAAAACAGTCCCTGAATGAGCCTTCCAGTGCTTCAGCACCCTTCCCAGGTGTGACGGTGGCTTGAGATTGGTGCATGGTCAGTAGGTTTGGACTGCCTGGGTTTTGCTTTTAAAAAATCTGACAAGTAATGGTACAGTCATATTCAGTACTGCTTGCTAATATGAAACAAGTTGGACTGCTCCAGTCAGTCAAGGCACATTTCTGAGTGCCATCCAGAAACGTAAGTAAAGGGCTGACAGTGTCCCTCTGATGTTTAGATTACTATTATGTTTTTTCTCCTGAGGCACTGGACTAGTTAATTTTTTATTTTGTTTTATTTGAATCCAATTTTCTTTAAGTGTATTGCTAGGTTTCATGTATTACAGCTGCATAGTGAAAGCTATGCATGACATAGTACAATTACATTGAAAAGAGGAGGTTGATACCACATGACTGCGAATACAGCACAGCTGTATTCTTACACTGGAGTGAACTTGAATCACTGCATCCTCTCCATTCAGTACAGTGTGGATGCTTCTTCTCCCCCTTCCCCACCGTACTATTTCCTTGCTCCAAGCAGACCTGAACTCCTCTTTTGCCTTTTCTAGGTGCCTCCTCAAGAGCTTAATTCAGGAAAATACATTTTGATTCTTCTCACAACAAGTAATTGCAACAGCCATAATAACAAGCATTTGTCAATGCTGAATGTTTGCTTGCTGGCATTGGCACTGGTAGTGTAGGAGTTACAGAGCTGCATAATAGGAACGGCAGTGAAGTATTGAACTGAAGCCAACCCCACCACCACCCTGCAGATACTGACAGGAATTGGGGTGTGCCTTTGGGTTGTCAGGAATAATGGCCATGCCATTTCACCACACCCTACCCTGCAGACACCGACAAGTGTCATAGTGTGCCTCAGGGTCTTTGGCCTTTATGTTCACCCCATTCCATCAGGAAATATGGTGAGATGGATGCTGTATAGGAGAATGGGGTGAACTTTGGGGCCGAAGAGTCCAAGGCACAACTCGATGCCTCTCACAGGCTGCAGGATGTGGGTGGGGGGTGGAATGGTATGAGCATTACAGGCAACAATTCCAAGTCACACCCCTGATGCCTGTCATTCTCTACAAGGTGGGGCGTTATGGTCAGAAACCCTAATGCCTCAGGCGTTCGTTGGTATTTTCACTCCAAATTTTCAACATGGGTTTTTTTATGACTCCCCACCTCATGAACAGTGGCAATATCAGTTTGTTAGCCGAAGGCTGATTTTGCACAGGGACTACGCCATTTGGCACCACAGGTGCGAAAACACATTTCGAACAGGATGTGAAAAATGACAGCTGTATTGTTCATGGGGAGGTGTGAAAAATGGCAATGTTGAAAATCCACAGTGAAAATATTAAAAAAACTGGTGAAGCCATGGGCGTGCGTAGAAACTGTGCAACGCACACCTGTAATGTAATTAGTTTGGGGATTTTTTTACAGCAGATTGTCAACACAGGCATTTTGGGACCTCTGCTCATGAACAGTGTCACTGTGATTTTCTGAATCTGTCCCAAACAATGATTTCCCACAGCGACCACGCATTTCTGCGATGGAAGTGTGAAAATACATTTTGGCCATGGTGTGAAAAATGACAGCAGTACTGTTCATAAGGAAGTGTGGAGAAAATGCCAGGGGTGAAAATCTGGACTGAAAATATTACAAATTCATGAACTTACGAGTGTGCGTGGAAACTGCTCAATGCTCACTCGTAACACAGTCATTTTATGGACTTTTATCACCAAATTTTAAACATAGCCATTTTAAGACCTCTGCTCATGAACAGTGTCACTGTGATTTTCTTAATCTGTCCTGAACATTGATTTCACACACTGACTGCACCATTGTGCGCAACATGCGTGAAAACACATTTTGGGCGAGATGTGAAAAATGACACCTGTACTGCTCATAAGGAGGTGTGGTAAAATGGCAATGTTGAGAATCTGGAGTGAAAATATTAAAAATTCATGAACTTACGAGCGTGTGTAGGAACTGCTAAATGCACGCTCGAAAATTAGTCATTTTTGGGAATTGTTTCACCAGTTTTCAACATAGGGTTTTTTGGGGCCTACCTCATGAACTGTGACACTGTTGTTTTGTAAACTGGTCCTGAAAGGTGGTTCTGCACAGTGATCGTGAAATCACCTTTTGGGGCCGCTTAATGCTGTGACAGTGCCAGAATTCATGAGGAGGGGTCCCAAAAACCCCATGTTGAAAGTTTGGTGCCAAAATTCCAAAAAATGCCTGAGATATGCATCAAAGTTGAAAAAACTCTATTTATTCCATTATACAGCTTACCGGCATTTCCTTAGTTTGCGGTCGGCTTTGAAGAGTGCAGACATGTTCCCAGTCCACCGAAGATAGTTGAGCAAGACTCCGGAGGTAAGTATGGGGTGAGGTGGGGGTGTGGGGAGGCAGGGTGCGCAGAAGGTGGGTGCAGTTGGGGGGAGGGGGGCCAGACAAGCAATAAGGGACTGTTTTTTGGTTTGAAGTCTTATTTTTGCTTTTAGGAAGATGACGTGGGACTTTTGCCACACTGGGATGGGCTCCCAGCATGGCAGCTGGAACTTTTGTTTTTGGGGGGACAGTGGAGCTGACAGGGGATTGGGCACCCCCGTTGGCCATACAGAGGTTTGCCACACTGGGGTGGGCTCCCAGCCTGGCACCTGGAAGTGTGTTTGGGGTGGCAGCAGATGGACATTTGCCATGCTGGGGTGTGCTCCCAGCACGGCCCCTGTAAGTATGTTGGGGGGACACTGAGCCGATGGTGGATTTGGCACTCTCGTCGGCCATAGTTCACTTCAAACTGAATTTGTGTTCCAGGAAGAGAAAGCAGAGATGTATACAAGCAGAATTGCTGGCAATATGCTAATCAACATTATCTTATCACTGCTCACTGAAGCTGTCCCTCCCTTTCAACTGTACGCCACTGCATTTTCAACTGCTGTCATAGACAGCTGCAGCATTCATTGGTGAACTGTGGCCGAGCATGCAAATACACTGACTGAATTGGAAGACAGGGTGCCACACCTACAAAAACTCAGATGATGGCACTATGTTTCTTGCACATGTGTGCAAGCAAACATAAAAATTAAACCTAGGCATTTTACCTTATTTCAGCTGAGCTCTGACACCTGCTCGTCTCACCTCATTCCATTTTCCATTGTTTCTGATCCTGGAAATCATGCTCTGAGCAGAACTGGACTCCTCCTTTGCCTTTTCTTGATGCCTCTTTAACAGCTTAACTTGGGGTGGGGGAATACATTGACTTTATTCTTCTTGTAACAAGTAATTGCAAACACCTAGGCACTTTACCGCATGTCAGCTGACAGTCTCCAACCCCGGCCCATCACACCATTCCCCATTTTCCATTGTTTCCAATCCCAAGTGGCCAAAGGATGCATTAGTTAGAGGCTTGAGTGGCAGTTACAACCCACGTGTATTGTAGTGATGAAGGCAAAGCAAAACTGAAGTCAGCTACTATAGAACTGGAGAAAACTCACAGTGCTGGGAAACTGAACTGTCTGACTGCAAGGCCATCCATCAGAGAGGTGAAGGAGACCCATTTACAATAATCCATTGAACAGTAAAAACCAGCTGTGCTAGCAGCTGCCAGGTTTGGAAGGAAAGGTTTATGTTACAGTACCTGGGATACAAAATAATTAAAAGTGAAGTATTTTGCTGTTACTATTGACTATTGCAAAATCCCCTGTAGCCTCCTACAGTATATCATTATCTGGAAAACCAAATGTCCTCTGCATAATGGATGTCTGAATCTATAACTCGATGCAGCTTGGCTATTGTGTCTGTTGCATGGGGCTAGGATTGGGTTCTGCTGAACAGGAGGCAGTTTTATTTTGGGGGTGATTGTTAAACATTATTTGTGCAGCTATTACAGACAAAGGGTCACAGAAAGACAACAGAAACTGCAGGTGGAAAGAAAAGAATCACCCAGATCTGACCTGTCAGCCCAATAAAAAATTATTTGTTTCTTTCTCTCAGGCAGTGGAGGGCTGGATTTTAGTTGAGTGAAAAAACAGAAAGGCAGAAAGACTGGGTAGGAGACATGGTTGGAGCAGATACAATACCCTCCTTAGTCTGTTGGTGTGATTGCTGGCTATAAAATTGATTATTTTGCAGCTGTATCGACTCTGACCAGATTTTGTTATATATACTGGAGTTTTTATTTTGGATATTAAAAATAAGTATGTAACAAATATATTTAAAACTCCTATAAATAAAAAGTTAAAAAAAGAAAGAAAAGGACCACTTGGCCCACCCAGTCTGCCCAGATCTTCCATGCCTATTCTCTCTCTCTCTGCTGACCCTTCCTCCTTCTCCCTGCCTGTTTACCAATTCTTTTTTTTCAATTCAAATTTTATTAACAGATTTTCCACAACAAGAGGCAGTTAACATGGGAAATAAAACAAGAATACAACAACGTATTCTTCTAAAACTGCCCCTCCTCCCCCCCCATACAGCAGTGATGTACCATTATGCATCATAAGCTCAAAACCATTATACATGAGTGTACAGGGCTATTTACTCTGAAACACTACTTATGTCCGGGCAACTAGAATTAAGGAGTGAAGGGGATTCCATATTTGAGTGTAAACAGATAATCTGTTGTGAAGGTTGACAGTAGCTTTTTCCGTACTTAGGTTAGCAAGGATTTCATTCACCCATTCCTGTAATGTCGGAGTAGTCTTGTCTTTCCAGTGACGTAAAATAAGCTTCTTGACAGATAGTGCTATCATAGAAATATGAAACCTTCTTGCTTTAACCCTGATAGAGGACAGGTCCCCTAGAAGACAAATGTCAGGCGTGAAACACTCCTGCAAACCCAGAAAAGGATCCAGGAAAGCTTTGATAGAATCCCACAAAAGGGACATTTTGGGACAAGACCAAAATATGTGAAGGAGTTTTCCCTCTCCCTGGGAACATCTAACACATATGTTTGAGTCCAGGAGACCCCATTTCTTTAACTTAACCGGAATATAATACATGTTATGCAAAATGTGATATTGCATAAGGCGCAATCTATCCTGGGACACAAATTTATGGCAGGACCTCCACAAGGCCTGCCAGTTTGGGGAATATTGGGGAAATATGGAGCTCCAGAACCTCATCGGTCCAAAAGAATCCCCATATCTTCTATGAAACAAATCTTGATATAATTTGGAGACAATACCTGAGGACCCAAGTAGAGAGGAGAATTCTGGGATCAGGGCCCCAACCGTCTGGTTAAGAGGGATATTGCCCATCACAGCTGTGAGTAAGTGCCTTAACTGTACTGCTTTGAAATGTGAGTATGCTGGGATACTAAATTTCTGAATAAGATCACCTGCTGACAGCCATTTCCCCTCCTCATCCAAAAAGGAAGATACTATCCCATCCCCCAATTGGGGCAACCAGGTGCAGGGAATCTGCTGCCTGTTCATAGTGAAGGATGGGGAGTTCCAAATGGATTGGGCCAAATCCAACTGAGGGATATAATGCACAAAGGAACAAAGTTGCGCGTATACCTTTAAGGAAGTGGTAAAAGTGGGACACTTCTCAGCGCCATGCACTTGGGACATTTTTACATAAAACAGAGTTAGAGGATACATATTTATAGCCTAAATTAAATCAAACTCTATTCTAAGCCATGTCGGCTGCAAATTTTTGGGGCCCGGACATACCCATTTCAGGCATTTTGCCAGGTGGCTAGCCAAATAGTTTATAGCCAAGTGAGGAATCCGCAATCCCCCCTCAGATTTTGAAGCAGCCAATTGATAATAAGCCAGTCGGGGTATTTGTCAGACCAGATAAACTTGGTGAAGATACCGTGCAGTTTCTTAAACCAGGATAACGGAATAAAAGTATTGAGGAGAGATAGGGGATAGAAAATTCTTGGGAAGATATTCATCTTGATTATGTTAATCCTGCCCCATAGTGAGCTTGGGAGCTTAGACCATCTGTCAAGATCCTGAATTATTAGTTGGGAAAGGGGCTTCAGATTTCCCTTAAACCATGCAGAGGGATTTCAAGTTAGTTTAATGCCCAGATATTTTAGTGTCTTAGGAGCCCAGCATAAACCTAAGGGGGTGATATCAGTCTTGAATGTCTTGTGATTTAGAGGAAAAAAGGAGGATTTGTTAACATTTTGTTTATAATTGGATAGGGTGCTAAATTCATCAATTTCACCCAGCAAAACCAGAACGGAGGATACCGGGTGGGATAAGTACACAAGGGGATCATCTGCATATCCAGTAATCTTAACCTCATGACGCCCCACCCAGATCCCCTGTATTTCCGCATTATTGAGAATATTTTGAATGAGAGGTTCAAGATACAGGTTAAATAGAAGAGGAGAAAGGGGACAACCCTGCCTGGTACCTGAATGTAATGAAAAAGACTTGGAAAATGCACCATTTCCAGAAATCTTTGCTGTTGGGGTTTTGTATAATGCACCAATCCAGGATATAAAAACAGGAGGAAACTGGAAGGCCTCAAGGACTTGGAACAAAAAGTTCCAGTTCACACGATCAAATGCAATCTCAGCATCCAGGGAGACCAGCCCAGTGGGAAACGCAGCATCCCTGGAGACTGAGAAGACATGAGAAAGGGTGAGCAAATGGTCTGAGGACGAACGTCCCTTCATGAATCCAATCTGGGCCATACCTATTAAATCGGGAAGGACTACAGTTAACCTATCGGATAATATCTTTGAAAGGATTTTGATGTTTTGATTTAAAAGAGATACAGTATGGGCCTGTAACTCTGGACTAACTCAGGATCCTTATCTGGTTTGGGGAGAAGAACAATCAGGGCTTCAAACAGGTAGGGGTCCGCCTCTACCCCGGATAAAATGTACTGAAATTGGTGATAAAGCACTGGCAGTAAAAGTTCATGAAAAACTTTGTAAAATAATGAGGAGAACCCATCTGGACCTGGGACATTGTCTGAAGGCAACCCTCCTATAACCCCTGAGATCTCCTCCTGAGATATAGGAGAAGCCAGAAAACACTTGTGTTGCTCTGATAGGGAGGGCAGATGGGAGTCCCTTAAGTACTCCTCAAGAATCTCTGGACAAGGAGGGTTCTCCATATCCCTGTATAATTGTTCATAATATAGAGCAAACTCTTGCACTATCTCAGTAGGGGATACTCTCAGGGACCCATCTGCCAGTACCCGAATTGGTGGGATAAATCTTGTAGATTCCTGTTGTTTTAAACGCAATGCAAGCAGATGCCCTGCCTTCTCTCCCTGGTCCGTATAACTGGCTCTGGTTTGAATTATAGCTAATTCTGCCTTTTACCTTAACAGATCTAGGTATCTGTCTTTGGCCACCAACAACTTCTTCCTGTCCTCATGAGAAGTACTGACAGAGAGATTAGCTTCAAGGGACCGAATTTGGGACAGTAATGATAGTAGCTCTTCCTCCTGCGCCCTTTTCCTTTTGGATGCTAAACTGATAAGAACCCCCATCATATATGCTTTAAAGGGCCCCCATAAAATGTTTGGCTTTGCACTGTCTAATGGGTTAGATGAGAAGAAGAATTTGATTTGCTCTCTTACAAGCTTACAATACTTGGCATCTTTTAAGAGCTGTTCGTTGAGCTTCCACCTGGTCTCTCTTTTGGGTGAGTTAAGGAATGCCAAGTTACATACCACAAGAGAGTGGTCGGAAATAGAGCCAGGTTGGATCGAGGCAGACATAACCCCAGGCAAGAGACCCTGAGAGATAAATACGTAGTCGATGCGAGACTGCGAGCCGTGCACCATTGAAGGTAAACTCCTTGGAATTAGGATGCAACACGCACCAAATATCACAGAGCCCGCATTGATCTACCAAATCCTTAAGTGCCCTTTGCCCCGGAGACAGCCCCTTCAGGCCACTACCTGTCCTATCCAGGTTAGAGTCTATGACCTGATTAAAGTCGCCCCCCCAAAATGATCATGATGGGAAGCATTGGGAGAATAATAGTTATCAGCCTCATGAAGAACCCCGGGTCGTCAATATTAGGCCCATAGATGCTACAAAGTAACAGTGGTACTGACCAGAGAGTGCCTTTAACTAAGACAAACCTGCCCCCCTGGTCTTTGATAACCTGTGTGGAAATGAAGGGAATGCCTCTATTAATAATTAACATGACCCCACAGCTATTGGTGGAGCCCGAAGCGTTGTAGACCTGACCCACTTGTTGTCTCCTTAATTGTAAAGCTTCAGATTCTAGTAAATGGGATTCCTGCAAAAATGTTATATGAGAATGCAGTAGACTTAAATGTTTAAGCACCTGATATTGTTTGGATTTTTTCATGATCCCCTTTACATTCCAGGTTGTCAAAGTCACGTCATTAACCATCTAAATAAGATTAAAGAGCTTAGTTTCATCAGCCCTGTACAAGAACAACGAGAAATATTCAACCAGGTTCCAAATATTACTACTGTATAGTCCCCCCTTCCCCCATCCCATCCATAATTACCCCATACCCTTCCCCCATAACATCTCCCCTTCCATGTGACATGAAACAAACCAAGCTTATAACCCTAGTCCCCCCTCCCCACCCACACAGCTGTCACAAGCAACGTTTAGCACAGTACTGAGTTCCTTCCTCACCCCCAACCTCCCGAGGTAACCCCCCAACCACAAACAAAATGACAATCCTCCCATGTAAGTGAATGTCCTCAGATCCTGAAGAGAAGGAGAAGGAGAAGGAAATTAGACTCCATTAACAACCTCCAGTGGCTTACAAGAAGTGCTGGGCCAAAAACAAGAACACATCTCGATTTTGAGGGAATAATAATAATGAGATAAGGCCCCTGGAAAAACTTGAACAGGTACCCAGAGACCCAGAGAAATGAACAAGGAAATGGGTCTCCAGTAGTAGTAGTAAAAATTTTATTTCTGATACCAGAAACAGGAAAAAAACCAATTTAGCAATCAGCTAATTTACAATGGGGTCCTACTGTACAGAAATATCAGTTTCATTCTAAAAAATACAATACATACATTATACATACATACATGCAACACAATATGTACGTGGACAAGGAAAAAAGAAAAATTACAACAATATACCACATATGCAAATATTTCAAGTACAAGTTTTTCCCGATGCTCAGTGCCCCGATGAAAAAGATTCATACCAAACAGCAGACCTGACAGGAAGTCCTACAGGAGGGAAATTACCCCTTCTAACCAGAGTTCAATAGCCTGCTAAACAAAAGGGACACCAACACCATTGAACCTTACTCATTAAATTTTAAATTCGGACATCGTTATGTTGGCTCCTTGCCAGTCCGAATACCCAGGAGCACAAAATAGAGGCTTTCGATATCCCAAGCCAGAAACAGGGAACGCAACCAAAAGGAGGTCATCCCCATATTATCACCATCATTGACCTGGCATTCCCATGTGCTGAGTTTCCCCTAGTGGATACTGAACCACCATACCTACATATTCGCCTGAAAGTTAGGGAATAGCCCAGCACAGCACCAAAATTAGGCCACTTTGAATGAGATATCACTCCTTAACAATTTAGGGTGTACCTCCCTTCATTAATAAAGGCCTGCTCATCCAGCTAAAGCAGGATATGAAAAACCCCCTTCCCCCGGCTAGTAAAACAAACATTTCTACAAAACAATTAGCTAGGTTACAGGCTCGTTTTTAACACACTAGTGCGTGAATGTCCCATAATAATTAACTCAGTTAAGTTATAAGTATGTCTGTTTAGATAACCGGGGTTTCCAGAGGCAAACTATCGTAACAGACTTCTTGAAGACTGGCTAGATAACAGTTCCCACGTAACAACACGAGACTCCCTTCACCAAGAGAGTAGATCTTCTCATGGATCCTGAAATAAATCAGGCAAGGCGTGCTTTAGACTGGAAAGAGCTGATTCTGGGTCTTCATAGGTAAGCCAGGAACCATTTACAAGCACCTGCAGCCTGGCCGGATACCCCATCCTGAACTTGAACCATGCAGCAATAACCTTGGACACAATGGGGTGAAACGCTGTACGCTTCAACCTGACTGATCCTGGCAAATCTTGTGCAATTCTCAGCTTGGAGTTCTCCCAGCAGACCTCTTGCAGGGCTCTCACTTTTACCAGAAAGTGTTGCCTTTCTAAGAAATTCAGGAAACGGCAAATAATGGGACGGGGGCAGTCCCTGGTGGTGGTTTTGGCAGCAACGAACTATGCACTTGCTCAATGGTGTATGCAGGGCCGAAGGGAGGGGGGCCAGCAACCCGTTCCACCAGTTTCTGCATGAACACTACAGCATTCTGACCCTTTTCCCCTTCAGGTAGCCCTAGAATAACCACATTATTTCTGCGGCTGCTGCCCTTGAGGTCTTCTAGCTTGGCCTCCACTCGAGAGAGCTTCTGTCTGATCGCCGCTAGCACAGGGTCTACCTTATCTAGGCGATGCTCCAGGGAAACAATGCGAGCGGTGTTATCCGAGGCCATCATCGAGACCTCATCTAATTTTATAGATGGAGCTTTAAGGTTGGTCTCCATCTCTTTCACCTCCTCTTGAAAAGGCTTAAACTCTTCCAGGAACCTATTTAAGGTTAAAGGTTCTTGCTCCGTTGCTTGACTGAGGTGATTGAGTCTATCAGGCCCACTCGAAGCCCGGGATTTCTTTGGGGCCTTCTCAGGGGTGACTGGAGGAGTATGCTTTTGAGGGGCTTTCTTCATGTAAGCCTCCATCAGTGCCTAAATCTTGCTCGTTGGAGGATCTGGAGATTTAGATGGCAGAATCCGTACAAAACTGAGGGTTTTTAGCAATTTCGGTGTTAGAAAAAAACAATTATAAAATTGGGAGGCTGGAGCTACGCAGAGGAGCTTCTACTCAGCACTCTGCATCACGTGGTCTCCCTGTTTACCAATTCTGCCTTTAAGCCTATCCCATGTATGTTTGAAGCCCCTCACTATTTTCTCTCCCACCACCTTTGTTAGCAGACTGTTTCAGGCGTACACCACTCTTTCACTGAAGTAGTACTGTAGTACTTCCTCACATCCCCTTAAACCTCTTCTTTTCCAGCTTCATTACATGCCCTCTTGTCCTTCTGCACTTCCTCATTTGAAATAGACTTGCCTCCTATACCCTGTGCACTCTTGCGAGGTACTTGTACAGTAGATCTCTGTCACGTCCCCCCTCTCCTTCCTGTCTTCTAGGGTATATATGTTGAGATCCCTCAGTGTCTCCTCATAGGTCATTTGATGTAACCCCTGCACCATTTTAGTTTCCCTCCTCTGGACTGTCAGTCCCCTGTCTATGTCCTTTCTGAGATGCGGCATCCATGATTGGACACCAATGACTGATACAGTGGTAACATCGCCTCCCTCATCCTACAAGTGATACCTCTCTCTATGCACCCCAGCATCTTACCAGCCCTGTCCACTGCCTTGTCACACTGCCCTACCACTTTGAGGTCCTCAGATATGATAACCCTCAGGTATCTTTCCTGCTTAGTGATCATCAGTACCCCCTACCCCAATTTTACGCTCATCTCCTAGGTTTCTATGCATAGGTGCATGATTTTGCACTTTTTGGCATTGAACCCCAGCTGTCATACCCTCGATGACTCCAAGGTCCCTACTCATTCTCTCCACTCCCTCCTTGGTATCCACCGTATTACAGATATTGGTGTCATCTGCAAAAAGGCATACCTTCCCTTCTAGTTCTTCTGCCATGTCACTTATGAAGACACTGAAAAGAACCAGTCCCAGAACTTAGCCCTGTGGCACCCCACCAATCACTCTCCCCTCATTAGAGTGAATGCCATTTATCACCAACCTCTGTCACCTATCCACAAATCTACCACTTTGGATCCCACCCCAAGACTATACAATTTCTTTATCAGTCTCCAGTGTGGCACAGTGTCAAAGGACTTGCTGAAGTCCAATTAGGCCATGTCTACTGTCCTTTTTTATCCATTTCCCTGCTCACCCAATTGAAAAAATCAATTAGATTTGTGTGGCATGACCCCCCCCACAAGAATCCATGCTGCCTTTTGTCTTGTAACTCATTGGATTCAAGATACTCCACTAATTTTTCCTTTAACAGGGTTTCCATTAATTTTCCCACCACTGATGTGAGAATCACTGGCCTATAGCTGCTAGCTTTCTCCCTGCTGCTGCTTCTATGGAATGGGACTATGACTGGTCTTCTACAGTCATCTGGAACCACTCCTGTTTCCAGTGAGTTGTTGAATAAGTCCATCAGTGGTGCAGCAAGCACCTTCTTGAGTTCCCTTAATACCCTTTGGTGTATCCTGTCCAGTTCTATGGCCTTGTCCACTTTCAGATTTGCAAGTTAGTTTATTAATTTTTAGAGCACTGTATCTCATTTAAACTCTAGGCGCTTTACAGATACACAGGCAATACAGGCAAAAAATAAATTACATAAAATATAAACACACATAATAAGTTAAAAGGAGAAGAAGCCTTTAGTAAATAAAAGGGTCTTCAGATCCCTCTTGAAGGCACTAATGAAAGGGGCCTCTCTGAGTGACCGGTGCAGTGAATTTCACGGGGCATGTTCTGCAACCAAAAATGCACGGGCACCAGATGACTTCAAATGGACCCTTGGAATCACTAGGAGGCCATCCTCAGCTAACCAGAGGGGACATGATGGGTGGTAGGGCTGTAGGAGGTCTTACAGGTAACTGGGCCCCAGACAAAGTGGGCTTTGTAAGTCAGCAACCCGACCCTGAAGGTGATCTGCCACCTAATAGAGAGCCAGTGCAGATAGTGCAGCACAGGCACAATATGACATGACCTTGAAAGGCCAGTCAACAGCCTGGCTGCTGCATTCTGCACTAGCTGTAGGCAGTGAAGATCAGCTCCTGATAGACCAAGGTAAAGGGGGATTGCAGTAATCAAGCCATGATGTCACAAAGGCATGGACTAGTGATGGCAGATCATCTGAGGGGATAAGGCGTTTAATTCTGGTGATGTTTCTAAGATGGTAACAGCCACTCTGGACCGTGGCTGACTCCTGACATTCAAGCTTCAGGCTGCTATCCAGCATAACACCAAGATTTTTCACCTT
Source organism: Neoceratodus forsteri (assembly GCA_016271365.2). Lineage (NCBI taxonomy): Eukaryota > Metazoa > Chordata > Ceratodontiformes > Ceratodontidae > Neoceratodus > Neoceratodus forsteri. Next base: position 1,173,289,886 of record CM057455.1, on the reverse strand, counting down.
AGAAGAGGTGAGAAGCTGGGAGTCTCCAAGTCTAAGCCCAGTAACTTAACCAGCCTGCACACTCACCCTCAAGCTGTTGTCTAAATACTCTTGGTGTGTAAGGTAAACAATAACAATAATAATAATACTACAGATTCTTGTGTCTCGGAGTCTGCCAAGAAACATTCGTAAGCAAGCAAAGAGTACTAATAAAGGTTATTATACTACTTATGCCAAGCATGTGACAGAGAAAATCACAAGGGAGATGGGTTTCTCACATTCTCCTGAAGAATGTACATAATCTCCAGAATTGCAGATCTTAGGTTTTCTAAGATCTTGTTTTATTTCTCCCCGCGCTCCAGCTCTCTGCCCTTCTAGAGAAGCTACAGTGGGTTGCGGACAGCTAAATACTACAGATAACAGCATATCAACAGAGATTACAACATAGTTACAGATATGAGAAACAATATGTATTGGTCTTAAGTCATTCTCCATTGGAGAATAACTTAAGAGACAGAATTACTAATGAGTATCATATGAGACAGAATATGCTTTCATTAGCATTATAGCTTACACAAAAGAAATGCTGACAGTTCAAACTACATGCGGCATTTCTAGCTTACATACAGTATAAAACATTAGACATAACAAAGGCCGTCTGTCTCTGTCAGCTTGCTTAGACAAAGAGAACTGCTGACAGGCATATTTGCCTGAGTGTAAAATACACACTACATATAATTATATGAGAATATAAGTATACAATCCCTCTGAGTCATCTTATCAGTGATTAGGTAGATAATATATGGAATATCTATAAAAGACAAACATAATCTAGATAAATGTATTATAGTGAGGTATAATAAATCATGAATGACAGTATTAGCATATCTTAGCAGCAAAGCACATTCCTAGCACCCATGCTTATATGGTGTATGCTCATATCTACAATGTTAGTGCAAAATAGCAGTATCACAGTACAACAGACCAGGAATACAGTGTGAGGTGTGTGTGAGATGCATGTTGGACAATAGCGGGCATAACCCAGGCATAACAATGCGACCAGATTCCACCACCAGTACTTCCATTTTATTCAAGTTTTACCTCAGCCAGTTGGCACTCAAACAGTCTTGGACCTCGGCCAGGAACCAATTAAAAACTGAGACCATATCCTCCTGCTCAGGTGCAAAAGACAAGTACAGCTGAATATCATCAGCATATCAATGAAAACTCAGTCTGTACCATCTTATAATGTCACCTAGTGGTAGCATATACACCACGAACAACATGGGGGAAAAATGGAAACCTGCAGGACCCCACATGGCAGAGGCAGTGGTCTGGAGGAAAAAGCTCCCAAGACCACCCTCTGCATCCTGCCAGTGAGGAAAGAATGGAACCAGTTGAGGACCACACCAGAGAGTCCACAATGAACCTGCAGAGGATCCAAAAGCACCCCATGTTCCACGCACCCAAAGCACCCAAAAGATCGAGGAGAACAAGAATGGAATGCTCACTTCTATCTCTCATCACCAGGAGCTCATTAAACACCCAAACCAAGGCAGTCTCAGTACTGTGCCTTTTCCTAACATCTGACTGGAGAGGGTTGTAGATGTCGTGAGTTAACAAATGGGCCTCCAGCTGCAAAGGCACCACCTTCTCAATAACCTTCCCTAAGAAGGGTAGGTTAGAGACAGGTCTGTAGTTCACCAGGTAGTCTGGGTCTAGGAATGTTTTTTTCAAGAGGGGTGTCACCACTACCTCCTTAAAGGACTCAGGAAAGCCCCCCCCCACTAAAGAACACTGGACTATCCTAGCAAATACCAGGCCAATGGAATCAATGCACCTACAAGAAGGCGTATTGGACCCAGGTCCAAACTACAGAAGGTGGGCCTCAACTCCTGGATGATCCTAATGACATCCTTGATTGCTAACTGGTCAGAGTCAGACCAGACAAATGGAGTGCCAGTGACAAGCATTGGCTCGCCACTGCAAGCCCCCATGGGGGGTGCTGACAGGATCCCAGATCTGATAGAGGTGATCATGTCAGCAAAAAACAGAGCAAACTCACCACACTTAAATTGTGAAATGGCTCTAACAGACTGAATACAAGCTGGGTTACACAGCCTGTTGACAATCCAGAAGAGCTGAGCTGGTCTGTTAATTGCTGCAGCAATCTGCCTGGAAAGGGAATACTCTGATTTCTTATGAGAAATTGTTGTTTGCTACTCTGTATAATGAGACATCAAAATAAGCTTGTCCCCATCAGACCAGGATATCAGCCAGCAATGCTCCAACCTTTGGCCCCTCGCCTTCAACTCCCTGAGAGTCCCATCAAACCATGGAGATCTCCGGCATGAGGTGAGGGGCCAAACATGGACTGGTGCCATGGAGTCAAGGGCATCAGCAATGGCCCTATTATAGGTCGACACCAATTCTCCAAGCTCCTCGAAAGGTCTTATCACACCTGATAGATCCAGCACTGCCATAAGACTCTCTGGGGTCAAACCTCTCAAAGAATGATACTGAAACATCTCATTAGGAGATGATCTATCGGGGGAATTTTCATGGTATAGTGGTCCGACCAAATAACCAGTTCCACTATGAAGTCAGTGGCCTCCAATCCCAGTAAGAAGACAAGGTCATGAGAGTGGCCATGTGAATGAGTTGCAGAGGTAACCACCTGTGTCAGGCCCAATGATTGCATCAATTGAGGGAGATCTTGTCCAAACGGTGAGAGTTCATCGTCGATCCAAGCATTGAAGTCACCCAGAATTATCCATCTGGGTGACCCCAGCACTAGTCCGATAATGATGTCTGTGACTTCCTGCAGGAATTCCCTCTCATGTCCCTGGGGATAGTAAATGAGAAGGATCCTGCAACTTCTTTAACAGCCACACTTTCTAAAGACCTTGCTGTTCCCACTGGGAGGGCCATGGAAGTTTAAGTCTGACGTAAAACAAATAGCCACCCCCCAACTCCTATGATCCTTTCTCGGGCAGTGGATCACCGAGAACACAGCAGGAACTGCAAATTCCAATACTGGGCCAGCATTATCATCCAGCCAGGTCTTGGTGATGCAAGCCAGGTCAGCTGTACAAACCAGATCAGCTATAATAGCTGTCTTGTTTCTAATAGACCTGGTATTGCATAGCACTGCCCGAGAAGGGCAGGTGGATGAGGTTGGTCCATTGGGTACCTGCCCACCAAACATGGAGCCCTTGGGTATGGGAATAAGACAGGGAGGACCCCTATCATGAACCCATTTAACCCCAGGGAGCCTCCTAGAGCTCACCACACCAATCTGTCTTCCTCCTGCATCATTTCTCACAAAAGGCCTCCCAGACCGCTGCATCCTCCTTCTTCAGGCAATGCTCAATGCCCTACAGTGTCCATAGATGTCAGGTGACAATGAAGAGCAATCAAAGGGGTGGAGGTCCTGAAGCCAAGAAGGGGGGGAATAGTGCCTTCTCATGGGAGCCACCAACCAAGACATTCTAGGTCTAAACTATTCCTATTAGAAACAAGTTAAAACAATATAGACCGGCGCACTTCTAAACTAGCTGCCCTCCTTAACAATCAGCAATATAAATAAGGAGAAACCAGACTAAATAAAATCCACAAATCAAACAAAATACAGGTTAAAATTACACAATAATAGCTTTAATTAAAACATCCAATCATCCAATCCACAACCACACATACCATACACTCACACACCCACACACACATCGGTTTAACAACCACATACACATAACACACACACTAATACTAAGTGAAACCACCCAACCCAACCCAACCCACAATAACCAAAAAGAGGAGAGGATAAATGATAGAAGTAAGTAATTCTGAATTCAGAGTTAGAGGGAGTACAATAAAGAAAATGTGCTTTTCAATGTCTATGGAACAGGTGAGTTAGGAGCAAAAAGTCAATGTACTGAATAGTGAGATCTTGGCTAAATAGTATCACCATCAGGGGTGCTCTCACCAATCCTGACTAAAATCAAGTTTGAACAGATGAAAAAGTAATTGAAGCACCCTACCCCCATGCACTCTCACTGCCTTTGGGAGGATTAAAATGAAAAGTTTTCCCAAACCGGAGACTCTCTCACCTTCCTCAGTGGGGATGTAGCTGAAATATTTGCAGAACCAGGAGCCAAGAAATAATTACTAGTTTAACCTGCAGGTAGCCATATGTATTATATGCACAAAATATCAGTTCAAATCAAAAGACTGGATTAACTGAGAGGAAACACAGTTCATGTAAACTGCCACAGTTGAAGTCAGATGGAAATCAAGCAGGGCCCACAGTTTGCGGAGTAACAAAATTCACAAGCAGGTGGTTAAAAGCAGCAGCAATAAAGCATGGTTATGGATACTGAAGTCCCCGCAGGACACCTCCTCTGAAAATTGACTTGTGTCCACCCCCCCCAATGTTCCTGTTGCTCCTTGGTGGTCCGTCCTCCTTTCCCTCCACTGTGAAGACTGAGCAGAATTACTTGTTCAGGAAGTTTGCATTTTCCTGATCCTCCTTTGCGAAGTCTCCCTCTGCCATCTTCCTTATCCTCCCTGTCATTTCCCTTGCCTTCCTCTTCTTGCTTATGTGCTCAAAGAAAGTCTTGTTCCCTTTTGTTACCCCTTTGGCTATTCTTTCCTCTGCTTGTGCCTTTGCTCTCCTCACTGTCTTACCTGCCTCCCTCTGTTTTATCTGGCACACCTCCCTATCATCATCCCTCTGTGTTTCTTTGTACCTCCTGAATGCCACCCGTTTTTCCTTCATCTTTGTGGCCAATCCCCTAGAGTACCATAATGGTCTTTTTTTTCCTTCTGCTTTTGCTCACATCCTTCATGTAGAGGCTGGTTGGATTTTAACAACAGGAACTTCATACTTTGTAGCACCTGTGTGTGTGACACCAGCATCATGGTAAATCATGGCTCTTTTTGTGTTTGCATCAGCTGATTACCTTTTCTAGCACCTGCATTTATTTCATTTTTGTTGACCAGGAAATGACTACATAATGCTAACTGTTTTCAGCCTCATCTGGGGGAGGCGGGGAGGGGGTGTTGGGCATGGGTGTTTACAAATACAAACCAAATCAAAATGAACCAGATTAAGCTGTTATGGTATTTCTTTTTAGTGAATAGGAGAACTTTGGCCAGGACACTAGAAATTCCACTACTGTTGGTGGGTGGTGCTGTTGGTCCTTTTGCAAATATGGAAGATCCTGGTGAGTTGGAAGAAGGTGTGCTGTTGCAGGTCAGGGTTAAGATCCCTGTCCTCAGCCTGTGTTACTCTACAGGACAATGAACATGCTGAAGTTATCGATACAGAAGGTACAGGGTATGCAATTATTCAGCCTGTCACTAATTCTGTGGATATTGCTACTTTAAAGAAAAATACTGAAGCCAAGCTCCAAGAGAGAAAGTGTCACTTGCTTTGCATGCCTGCGGAGGATGAGAAGAGGTACAACAAATGAAAGGCTTCCTTGAAGAACAAGCAATCTTACAAAAATTTGGCTTCTGCTGGTGGGAAACAGTCCAAACTGGACTTTGCAGAATGCCTGACAAGGCCACCCCTCACACTGGCACTCAGCTAGGTAAAGGTAAAGCAAGGCTCAGCACTGACCGACAGTTGGGAATCTAAGATCAAAGTGGGAGTCTGACAGTCCAACAGCAGCTAATCATAGCCTTTTAAATTTCTTAACAGTTGTCCCAATAATCTTAATGGTCCCCTGAGAAAGTTTAAGGAATGCAGGTTGAAAGCAGGATGAAGTCGAGAAATGTACTCTCGACACCAGACTAGATTCAGAGTTGGTGACTATGGCACTGCCACACATAGCAATGGCAGTAGCTTCAGAGGTGTTGGAGTTTACTGTCCTGGGTTCTGGATGAGAGCAGAAAAGCAGGTCCACTGTACGGGTCAGAGAGCCTGGTTGTTCCTCAAGCAGATACAGTTAATTCAGAGATTAGTACTAGACTGACAACTACCATGGCTCTGAGTTCGTCTTTACAAGTATAACCTACCAATAGCAACTCCCGGTTGGTGGAACTCTCCTGATCCAAACATAAGACATGCAGAGGCAATATACTGTTTCACTAGAGCCCACACTGGTTACTGTGAGTACCAGTGCTATCATTCATGCTCCCATATAGACAATGAAACACTCTGCAATTCTGGCAATGACTCTCAGCAAGAGGAAACTAAAGAAACACCAGTGTCTGACAAGAATTGCTCCAGTGTTCTACTTGACCTAGAAAAAAGGTATTTGGCTATAAAAAGGGGGATTTGGGGACCTAGCACATTGGAGGAGTCCTGAAAGGGGACTGAAGCTCCTTCTGTTACCTCACAACCTGCTGATAAGACCTCCTCTGCACAGACTGTTTTACCTTGGTCTTTTGCTTTGGGGATATCATCTCACCAATGGCAGTGTTCCTGCTGATGCAACAAGTGACATCCATCCGAATCTTCAAATAATCAAGCTGTTTCTGACAGTTATAATAAAGGGGATACACACAGGGAATTGGGGGCATCTATCTTTCAGGATAATGAGGATCCCAAACCTTCTAATAACAAATAATCATCAGCTCAGTAATGGGCCAAGATAGTCTGACTTTTTAAAGCAAAGAACTGAACCTGCCCCATGGTGGAATGTTGTACAGCTTAAATGCAGAGGTAGCCTCTTGGAGTATCCTGATAGGATTTATTGTATGTTGCTCGACAACTCTTGAAGGACCTGATGCAAATTTTTACATCAGAAGTTTATGCTCTGATTCACATCTCTAAGGAAGCTACTTTGGATATCAACTTTAAATCTGTTCAGGGTTTGGAGCACTTTTGGATGAAATATCAACAATTAAAAACTTCACCTTTGCAGATTCTGTTTGTCACTATTCTTTTGACTACACCCTCATTAAAATTATTACTATCTTTTTTCATAATGAGTGGGTGAATATAAGCGACATACATTATTGGTAGTGAGATTATGGGGCAGCCCAAACCAGTATTTGACACTAAAAACATTTGGATGGGAGGTTGGTGCTTCAGGGTAAAACTGGTGCAGTCAGATACAGGGGTGTTACACCTTATGAATAGCTTCATTCTAGGCTAGGGCAGAGGGATATGTTTCTGTGCAGATCAGTCTATGGTAAGTTCCAACTGTGGGATGTGTGGGGAATTCAGGCATGTCAATTTAATATGTTGCAGTTTTTTTCACTGTATTTTATGCGAAGAAAAGGTGTATATGTACCAACAACACCTGTGGGCTGCCCAAAACAGAGAAGATGGGTTTGCATAAGAACATCTGGTTCATAAAGCCCAAACATCTAGCAACACCCCTGTTCCTGGTTCATCTAAGCCTTATGGGTGCCAGGGCTCTCCTACATCATTAGCCCCTGCATTGGGATAAATACAGACATTGGAGACACTACCCTCTGAGCCCTCCATATTGGGAGTGCCCCCTCCTTTTACCACCTCCCCTCCAGAACACCAAATACAGTGGGGACTGTCTCTCAGCAGGTTTCCATAGCAGTAACACCCCAAGCATCCACAAATGAGGTCCAACAACCCACTCCCACAATGTCTGGCACATTAATGGCATCACAGGCATCTATCCTTCCTCCACCAGAAGGCATGACAGCAGTGCATTGGAGAGTCACCAGGTCCACTGTCAAGAAGCAACTGCCATCCCTACTTAGGTTTCTCACTTTTAGCATTTTTACATGTCCCATCTTAAAATAGTCTATCTTATTACCTGCAGTATTAAGACATTTAAGAAGGTACAGTCCTTTTTAATGTCTTTATAAGTGACATTGCAGAGGGACTGGAAGGAAAAGTATGCCTCTTTGCAGATGACACAAAGATCTGCAACAGGGTTGATACACAAAGAGGCATGGAAAGGATGAGAAGGGACTTGGCAAGGTTGGAGGAATGGTCAGAAGTATGGCAGCTTGGATTCAATGCAAAGAAGTGCAAAGTAATGCACCTGGGAAACAAAAACCCAGGGGAAGATTACACAATGGGGGTAGTAACAACAACAAAAATGGAAAGGGACCTGGGGGTAATCATAGCAGATGACCTTAAGGTTGGCAAGCAATGTAAGAAGGCAGTAGGGAGGGCTGGGGGGATACTGGGATGTATAGGGAGAGGCATCACCAGCAGAAAACAGGAAGTTGTTATCCCCTATACAGACAGTTGGTGAGACCCCATCTGGAGTACTGCGTCCAGTTCTGGAGACCCCATCTCCACAAGGACTTAGACAGGATGGAGGCAGTTCAGAGGAGGTCAACTAAAATGGTGCAGGGTCTGCAAGAGAAGCCATATGAGGAGAGGCTAAAGGAGCTTAATATGTATACCCTTGAGGAAAGGAGGGAGAGGGGGGACATGATAGAAATGTTTAAGTACTTCAGTGGAATCAACAAAGTCCAAGAGGGTAGCATCTTTCAGAAAAAGAGATGTGCAAGAACAAGGAGACACAATTTGAAAACAGAGGGGGGGATGGCTCAGGGGCAATGTGAGGAAGTATTTTTTCACAGAGAGGGTGGTGGATGCATGGAACAACCTTCCTGAGGAGGTTGTGGGGTCTAAAACTGTGGGAGAATTCAATAATGCATGGGACAGACGTAAGCCAATTTTTGTGGGGGGTAGGAAGAAATAGGCTGTTGGTTAACCAGGATCTGCAGCTTATCCACTAGGTAGGGAAATGGGCAGACTAGGTGGGCCAAGCGGTCCTTATCTGACATCAAAGTCTATGTTTCTATGTTTCTATGAGAGAGGCTGCTTTTTCTTTCTTTTATAAGTGTAATTTGATGTTATCCTTTTACAGGAGACACAGTTATCCTCTCTTTTTGATGTCTCCCAGCTAAAGAAGAATTGGGTGTAGGATCCTTCTTATTGGTCCTTTGGGGAGGATAGGCCAACTGGGCTAGGAATTTTGTTTAAAGGTACTAATTTTGAAGTAACCCAGCTGGTAGGGATTTGTATGAGGAGGGGTTTGTTACTAGATTTTTTTACTGTTCTGCACTCAGAGTTCCTTTCCAAAGAACAGCACCAGGACAACACTCCTACTCCTATAATGCACCCCTGTAGTTCAGTGAGGTTCCAGCTAGGGATGGGCGGACCGACCCACCTAAAATCAGAACCCCCCTGGATCAAATGCGGCCCGGCGGACCCGGAAAAATAAGAACCCATTGCATAATTGTACCAAGTCCAGGTCTGCCGGCTGCGTGTGGCTAGAAACTTCCCCTGATTAAAAAAATGTAGAAAAACCATCCTCCAATCACACTGGTCACAAATGTCTAACTAGATCTACCCTCCGGCATGTGGCTGAAGGGTGAGAGTACACTGACTGCTTTTTGGCAGCCTTCTTGTTCCAAGTCCAAACTTCTCTGCAAATTGCAGGCAGTTCCAGAATGCAACCCTGAGCCATGATCAAGCCAGCAGCTACAAGCTGCAAGACCATTCTTGCAGCTTGTAGTTGCTGGCTTAATCTTAGATCAGGGCTGCATTCTGAAACTATCTGCTATTTGCACTGAAGTTTAGACTTGGAACAAGAAGGTTGACAGTCAGTAAGCAGTCAGTTTAATCTCACCCAATAGCCACACACCTGGAGATAGAGAGTAGATCAATTTAGAAATCTGTGACTGGCGTGATCAGAAAATGTGGGGGTCCACTAGACAAAAGGGAACAAGGGATGGGGATGGGGTACCTGCTGGACCTGTCTTGTCCTGGACAACAAGAACATTTTAGTTTTATAATACAGGCAGTAGTGATGGGGGAGGAGCACTAGACACCAGGGATGGATTTATGGCCAGTGGGTGAATGGGTGGCAATGGGGAGGTGCAGCTTGGAACTTGTTTGGTGGCTGTCTGATTGGGTTTTATTCTATTGTTCATGACTCAAGTTGGGGAGCACAGTCAGAGGGAAGACAGAGAGAAGTGTGCTTGCCTCAGCAAAAGGTGTCAATCAACAACTAGCCATCAGTTTCCAAGGTACTTTATCCTTTCAAAAAAGTAGCCGCATATTTACACAAGACAGTGAGCGACCAGTTCCAAGAGGTCCGGGGAGCAGCTGTAACCTCGCCCTTTGCAGCAGCAGTGTATTTAATCGTTTGCATTTGCACCAGACAGGCATGTCCTAGCAGGGGGTTTAAATGTGTTTAATTTTAGAGTACTTAGTTTTTACACCCATTTTGTTTTCTCCACCACTGTGCACACAGAACATGGGATGACGGTTTAGCATCTGTGAGCAGATTAAAAATAAAAAGCTGGAGTTACTGTAAAACATGCAGCAGGCATGAGTTTTACTGAAGACCCATATGGAAGCGTATCTGTGCAGCCAAATGTCCATGTTTTATTCCCCCTTTTCTCACTCATACAGTGTAAGTCAACCAGAGCTTTTTTTTTTTTACACACATTTCCCAGGTTCACATTTGCAGCTGGTCCTTCTAACTGCGCTTGTGCCACACACAGACACACATGATGGTGACATACCTCTGCCACCTGACTAGCTGTATGTTGGTCAGATGGCACTGAGGTATATAAGGCTGCATGTGGTGGAAATTGCTTGGTGTGTGGCTGAGAGAGATACAGACGAGACAGAGCTAGTGAGCTGTCTTTATCGTGTGTCTATATCAGTCGCAGTTTAAATACCTCATCAAAAGCATCTAGCGAGTGAGTGACTTTTACTTAACAAGAAATTTAAAGTAGTGAAACAAACAACTACAGAGAAAAATGGGAAAATAAAGGAATTAAGAAAAGATCAACCTGCCCACTGAAACATAGAAACACAGAAACATAGAAGTTGATGGCAGATAAGGACCGCAAGGCCCATCCAGTCTGCCCATTTCTTTTTCTACCTTATAAATGTGCCGCTTGTCCTGCTATTTTTCTTATATTTAAACATGTTAGACTCTTTCACCTTGTTAATGCCCTTAAGGTGTTTGAATGCCTCGATCATATCACCTCTCTTCCCTCCTTTGCTCAAGGGTATACATATTGAGCTCTGTTAATCTGTCCTCATATGTCTTCTGATGCAGTCCCTGCACCATTTTGGTTGCCCTTCTCTGGACTGCCTCAATTTGGTTAATGTCCTTGTGAGGTGTGGCCTCCAATACTGCACGCAGTACTCCAGATGGGCCTAACCAGTGTCTTGTAAGAGGGATTATTACCTCCCTCTTATGACTTATGATACCCCTACTAATACACCCTAACATCCCCTAGCCTTACCTACTGCTTTAGAGGTCTGCTTGGATGATTTCAGGTCATCAGTGATGATAAAGACAAAGAACCTCTGTGCATAAACACTGAGGCAAGGGTTACCCCAAAGGGCATTTGGCTGGGAAGCCAAGTTTCAAGAAAATACAAAATCACACATGCCCCCACAATGCAAAGCATCATGGGCTGCATATGCAAATCACCACAGAATGTTTAGCTGGTCCAACTTTAAGCAGAATTGCATGGTGCCGGAAGGCCTCTCACACAGTTTGCAAAGGGTGCTAACAGAAGACATAGACACGTGTTTCGTCTCACCAGGACTCATCAGTATGCCCTGCCTGTTTGACACCCCAGTGGAATGGACCAGCTACCCCTAAGGCAGTGTGCCTGGGATATATTGTGTGAACCCATTAAAATAAAAACTATTTAAAGACAAAGAACCTCTGTGCATAAACACTGAGGCAAGGGTTACCCAAAGGGCATTTGGCTGGGAAGCCAAGTTTCAAGAAAATACAAAATCACACATGCCCCCACAATGCAAAGCATCATGGGATGCATATGCAAATCACCACAGAATGTTTAGCTGGTCCAACTTTAAGCAGAATTGCATGGTGCCGAAAGGCCTCTCACACAGTTTGCAAAGGGTGCTAACAGAAGACATGGACACGTGTTTCGTCCTACCAGGACTCATCAGTATGCCTCGTCTGTTTGACACCCCAGTGGAATGGACCAGCTACCCCTAAGGCAGTGATGATGATGCCCAAGTCTCTTTCTTCCTTTGTAACTGCTAGCAACTCCCCTCCCAACCTATAGGTGGCTTCAGGGTTTCTCTTCCCTATGTGCATGATTTTGCACTTCTTTGCATTAAATCTCAGTTGCCACTCTTCTGACCATTTTGCTAGTTTATCCAGATCTCTTCTCATTCTGCCCACACCATCTGGATCATCTACTCTGTTGCAGATCTTGGTGTCACCTGAAAACAGACAAGCCTTACCCTCTAGTCCCTCTGCAAGGTCACTAATGAAGATGTTGAAGAGGACTGGCCCCAGGACTGATCCCTGAGGTACCCCACTTGTGACTTGCATCTCTTCTGACTGTATACCATTTACCACCACTCTCTGTTTTCTGCCCGTCAACCAGTTTGCCACCCAGTTGACCAACTCTGACCCACCGAGCCTACCCAGCTTATTATCTCTTCTATGTGGAACAGTGTCAAAAGCTTTGCTGAAGTCAAGGTAGGCGACATCATCTCTCCCCTTGGTCCACCACTTCGGTTTCCAGTCAAAAATCTATGAGATTAGTTTGACAAGACCTTCCTTTGTAAACCCATGCTGTCTTGGATCCTGTGCCCCTATGGATTCCAGGTGTTGCACTATCCTTTCCTTAGGAGTGCCTCCATAATCTTGCCCACTACTGAGGTAAGACTGACTGGTCTGTAGTTCCCCGCCTCCTCCCTGCTACCACTCTTGTGGAGTGGGATCACATGAGCCCTTCTCCAGTCTTCTGGGACCTCTCCTGTGCTCAGAGAATCACTAAACAGTTCTGCTAATGGCTCTGCTAGTTCCACCTTTAGCTCCTTAAGTACCCTGGGATGTATGCCATCAGGTCCCATTGTCTTATCCACCCTAAGCTTAGCAAGCTCTTGTAGGACAAAGAACCTCTGTGCGTAAACACTGAGGCAAGGGTTACCCCAAAGGGCATTTGGCTGGGAAGCCAAGTTTCAAGAAAATACAAAGTCACACATGCCCCCACAATGCAAAGCATCATGGGCTGCATATGCAAATCACCACAGAATGTTATGCTGGTCCAACTTGTAGGACCCTTTCTTTTGTGAAGGGAGTAGTGCTCACCTTCCTCCCCCCTGTGCCCATGATGCTGAGCTGTGGGCCCTGCCCTACCTTCTCTTCAGTAAATACTGAGCAAAAGTATCTATTTAGGATGGATGCCTTTACAGGGTCCTCCTCCTCACATGCTCCCTTTTCTCCATTAAGCTTAGCAATACCCCCTCTGGACTTTCTCCTTTCACTAATGTATCTATAGAAAGTCTTGTCACCTTCTTTTACTGTTCGTGCTAGTATTTCCTCAGTTTGGAACTTTGCCTGCCTTACTGCCTTCCTTGCTTCCCTTAGGGCAGTTTGGTATGCCTCCCTATCTTCATCCCTCTGTGTTCCCTTATATTTCCTGAAGGCCAGCTTTTTGGCTCTGACCTTTTCTGCTACTGTATTTGAGAACCAAAGTGGTTTCCTTCTTCTTTGCACTTCCTTTCTGTCTAACACAATGGATGTTGGCTTCAAGTATTGCATCCTTAATGCTTGCCCACTTTGCCTGTACTCCCTCACCTGTGTTTCTTTTTGCCAGGGCTAGCTTAACTCTGTTGGCCATCTTATCAAAGTCAGCTCCTCTGAAGTCCCATATTTTTGCCTTGGAATGGGATGATTTAGATGTAGTAGCCAAATTGAACCATACCATGTGATGGTCACTGGCCACCAGGTGACCTTCTACCTGGAGATCTGTGATCCCTTCCTTGTTAGTCAGTACTAGATCTAGGATAGCCCTGTCTCTTGTGGGTTGCTGTACCAGTTCTTTGAGGCCCTCCCCCTGCAGGGAATCCACTATGTGTCTAGTTCTGGCAGATGTTCCTGCTGGTATTGACCAATCTGTATCCGGCATGTTGAAGTCTCCCATTATCAGAACCTCCCTTTTAGCTGTCATGTTTTGTATATCTTCTAACAGTAATGTGTCTATGTCCTCCCCCTGGTCTGGGGGCCTGTAGACAACCCCAGTTCTTATGGCTGTCCCATTTCCTGTTTCCAGGGTGACCCACAGTTCTTCTGGCTCCTTATGTGTATTCTGAATTTCTGTAGCTTTGATATTTTCACTGACATACAGGGCCCTCCTCCCCCTTCTACACCTCTGTCTCTTCTGAACAATACATAGCCAGGTACTGAAGTCTCCCAAGTGTGGTTACTGGTAAACCACGTCTCACTAATTGCTACTATGTCCAGTTTAGCCTCTGACATTATTGCCTGCAGGTCTGGGATCTTATTTCCCAGGCTGTGAGCATTGTGTACATGATTTTCCATTGGCCAGATTTTGGTGTGTTAGTTGTTGGGTGAGGTTTGGCATTACCCTGTGTGTCGTATGGGGAGACAAACCTTTTTCTTACCTGGTGATGCAAATGAACTGCAAACATGCTGAATCCCTGTTTGACCACTAGCTGAGGGGAGGGTGTTCTTCCATTGACGTATGGGATGCACCCCTCTCCCCATTGCTAGTTTAAATATTCTGCAAAGACATCAAACTTCTGCCCCAATGCACTGACTCCTCCTTAGTTAGATGCAGTCCATCAAATTTAAAGAACTTTCGCTTCCAGAACTGTTGCCAGTTCCTACAAATCTGTGTCCTTTTTCCTGGCACAGCCCTTGAGCCATGTGTTTAGCTCCCCTATCTCCCTTCTCTGACCTTCCGTCCATCTGCTCCCCTCTCCCAGACTGGCAGGATCTCAGAAGGAGATGCCGGATGAAATAGATGATGGTTTGTCACCCAGCCTGGTCAGGTGTTCCTTGGTCTCCACAACTGACAGGCTGGCAGATCAATAGTCCCTATGTGTACTAGGACATCAATGTTTTCTCCTGCTTTGTGAACAATTTTAGCAATGCGGTCAGTGTCTCTCCATTCTGATGTACCTGGGAGACATCTGACCATTACCCCTGGCTGGAGATGGGGATCAGCTCCCCGAATCATGGCGTCTCCTATGATCAGAAGTTGTTTGGATTTCCTTTTTGCTTTTTTTGTTTTGGTTCCTGATTTGGGTGAGTTTTGTTGTGCTATTTCCTGTGCTGCAGTGTCCTGCTCTGCAGTGTCTTCTGCCTCTTTGTTTGATTTCAGAGATAGAGGCAGATACCTGTTTATAGTGTTTGTATGGTTTGGAGTAATATGTTGGAGAGCAGAGTGATGGGGCACCAGTTTGCCTTCAACCACCTGCCAACCTCCTGCACCAACTACCCTCTGTGGTCGAGGTTTTTCTGTTGGATGCTGGGGAAATGGTGGGTGGTTCTTATAATTTATTTCCTCTTGAATATGAAATTTGAGGCATGCAATCTCTGCCCATGCTGCCCGGAGCTGAGTCCTAAGATCTCCAAAGGCCCAACATGTAGGACAGTGTCCTAAATCCTGTAAGACTGTCCTTCTGAAAATTGTTCCACAGTACCTGCAGTTAACGATATCCATTCCAGATAAGTTGCTGGGTTTATAACCTAGTCAGAGTAATTAGAAGGAAAAAAAAGGAAAACAAATTCAAGTAATGGTTTGATTGTGTTTTGTTTAACTTGTTATAACAAGTTAAATTACTAGTGCCCCTGTAAATGAGCTCACCTTGTGGAGGCCCCACTGATCCACCCCTTCCTGCTCTGCCACAGGAAATGTCACAACTGTGGTACCCTATAAAGGAGTGTAGTGTGGGGTGGTTGGGGTGAGGGGGTGGCTGGGCCCTTCCCCCGTCGAAAAAGAAGAACCACGGATGAAAGAACAAGGAGGTAAGAGCAGAAACAATCAGTCAACAACAAATGCAGTAACCTTGAGAGCTTATCCTAATGTTAAATAAAACTGTAAAACCTGTAAAGCACCACCTGTTATAATTTCAGAAAAGATATACACTGTAAGAAACACTTTGCTACAGAGAAAAATAAAACAACGAAATGTTAGCAACAAACAGTAGCAATCCCTGTGAGTAAAAAATAAAAACAACACCACACAGTAAATCTGCTTAGCCAAAAAAAGTCTTAATCCTTTTCCCTTGCTCTGGTAAGTTTCTCTACTCTGCCTTTCAAGCAGTCTTAGAAGGAAAGAGCTCAGGTGAAGCTAGGTGCCTTGGCCAGCAAACCAAGTCTTCTACTGGCGGACTTTGAGTGCTCGTCACTCACAGTGGACGGCCTGACTCTATATCTCCTCATGTTTATCAAATCTTTTCTGCGATTATTTGCAAACATAAAGCCTACTGCAGTGCAAACAAACAAACTAAGTGCAAGAATTGTATTAAGAAACAAAAGCAGGCTAGTGGGATCAACTAGAAAAGAACAAAAGGGGACTAGAGAGAAAAAGGAAAAAGCAGATCACCATCAGCCTGGCAGGTTGGAACTTGGAAGCTTTGAGTGCACCCTGAGTTTACCTTTCCTGCTTTTTCTTTTCAAGTTAGCTGAGCTTTTTGTTACCTGATTTAAAAAAAAGAAAACATCAGTGAGTTAGTTTTACTCCCCCTCCCCGCGTGTCTCAACTTAAGTGAAGTGAACCTCTGAGCTTTGAAGTAGGGTGGAAATTGCTGCAAGATTCTACTTTGCCTTTACTGGAGTGCTGTACTTTGTCTTGCCTGGAAGACATTAATTAAAAAAATAAACTTGCCAGTTTGCCTGTGAGTGACTGACTGTGTGTTTGTTTAGCAGCTGCTGTTGTAAAAATATTATATCATTGCGGCACGCTCCCTGCTAAATAAAAAGAACCTATATAAAGGAAAAAGCTACATTGGTAGAAGGGGCAGGGTGACTGATACAGAGCCTGTCCTGATAGAACAGAGAAACTTGAGAATAAGTTAGAGGAGTTAAAAAAAAAGAAAATTCCTACATTACAAACAAAACACACAAAAAAATAGCTGCAGTGGTGGAAGGGGAGGGTTTCTGTCTGTGAGGTTGAGCCCTTCCGGAGAGAACAGAGGTACTTGAGAACAAGTGAGAGGACTAAAGAAAATTCCTACAGGAAAAAGCATTGTGTGTAAAAAAAATAAAATAAATAAATACAGTGGTGGAAGGGGGAGTATGGCTGTGAGGCCTAGCTTGTATTGAGTTGTCAGAGGAACTTGGAAACAACTGAGAAGATTAAAAAAAACACATACAGGAAAAAGCATTTTTCTGTGTAATAAATAAAGGCTGAAAATGTGCATCAGACAGGGTGAGGAGGAGGCCAAAATGGGGAAAGGTATGTCACAAACAACACTGCACATTCTGACTGGTAAAAGACCAGTTCCTGGGACTTCATTCAGTAGCAGTAGTGGTTCTTCCACAATGATGCCCAAACAGACAGGAAAGGCCATAACTACCTTAATTAACACTAAGGGAGTAGTCAACACCACACGGAGTGGCAAACCAAGATATGATACCTATGTGTACCGTAGTACCAGTACAGATTTAAATGAAACAGAGGAGGAGGAGAAATCTAGCTCCGATGAGAGCAATGGTTATGAAATGGAGGATGTAGTAAAGAAGGAGGGATAAAAGCAGAAACGAATGGAAAACAGGAATGAGGTAGAGGTGGCAGTTGCACAGGCGCAGGATGATTGTGAGGATTTGGACTTGGATGAGATGGGCAGTTTGGGAACACACAGTGTGGTGCAGGTGCAAGAAGATGAGGGGCAGTGCATTCAGATTTAGGTTCTGTTACTGGTCTGGTGGAGCTGTTGGATGATGTTAACGGTGAAACAGAGACAGACCATGATGAGCAGCTTCCCAGTGTAGAGAAAGCACATCATAGTGGAAGTGACAAAGGAGCACAGTATAGTAAGCTCGGTAATAAAACAAAAAAGGTGACATCTTATGTGTGGTCTTACTTTTCTCTAGCTGCTGATAATGAGTTACTAGCAGTTTGCTCTATATGTAAAAAGACCATCAGCAGAGGGAGCAAAAAAGGTGCTTTGGGTACCTCAGCATTAAAAAGACATTTAGAGAGATGTCACCCATTACGTCTCAGATATGATTTTTTTGGTCAGAGAGAAAGAAGACAACATGCAGGCAGAGTTAAGTCAGACTACACCTGCACCTGTTATATCTAGTGATAGCAGCAGCCCTGCTGCTTCAGTTGTACTGTCAACTCTTTCTCAGTCTTCTTCTAGAATATGTACTACAAACAGTCCCCTTTTGCCCTTATCATCATCCAGCACTCCTAATGTTGGCCATCTGAAAACTTCAACTGCTAGAAGACAGCTTACGATTTCAGAAACAATTGAACGTAAAGCTAAGTGCCAGTGTATTCATCATGAGGCAATTGCTATAACAAAACTAATTTCAGAGATGACAGCACTGGACTTACAGCCTTACAGAATTGTGGAGCATGTAGGATTCAAAGGGCTTTTGAATCACCTGTCACCACGATACAATATTCCATCCAGGAAATATTTCTTGACTGTTGCAATACCGCAGATGTATGATTTAGTAAGTGTTAAACTGAAACATGCTTTAAAAGATGCAGTTGCTGGGGTTGTCCATCTGACTACTGACATATGGACAAGCTGCCAGCCAGAACCATTTATGTCACTGGCTGCGCATTGGGTATCATTTACTCCCTGTAGCAACACTGACAATTCCCCTCTGAAACTGGCTTCCTTTCACATCCAGTATATCCCGTAGGATCACACAGCTTCAAACATCCTGGATCAGCTCAATAAAGAGATACAGTACTGGCTGACACCACAAGGGCTTTCTGTGGGTTTTATTGTGTCTAACAATGGTTCAAACATAAAGAAAGCATTGTCTGATGGGGGCTTTGTCCACATTCAGTGTTTTGCACACTGCCTAAATTTGATTGTGCATGCATTTATGGAAGAGGACAGAGATATAAAGGCTCTCACATATGTGGCAAAATGAATAAGCACACATTTCAGCCATTCCTGCAAAGCACGCCAATGTCTTTGGGCCATACAAGAAGAGCATGGACTGCCTCTTAATACACTCATCCAGGATGTTGCAACGAGGTGGAACTCTACCTTTTACACGTTCCAACGACTGCTGGAGCAAAAAAAGGCTATAAGACAGTGTACACTAGAGAACAGCATAGGGGATGCTGATGTGTACATTAATCCTCAGCAGTGGGCTGTTTTAGAACTTCTCATCAAGATCCTGCAACCCTTTGAGGAAATTATTAGGGAAGTGAGTTCCAACAGTGCCACACTCAGCCAAATAATCCCATTGATCAAGATTCTTAGATTTCAGCTGAATGCAATCAGGAATGAGTTGGAAGGTGCAACAAACCAGTTTCAGATGGGAGAGTCTAGTGCAACTGAAAAGGAGTTGCCACCCAGAATTAAAAAAGACATAGCACATAGAATGATTAAAAAAGTCAGAGATGATGAGAAACTTGGTGAAATGCTCGCAGCAGAACATTACATTATTGCAACAGTACTAGACCCATGGTGCAAGATGAAACACCTCTCATAGTATGACCCAAATGTGTTCTGAAACTGCAGAAAGAAAATCATTCAAGAAGTAGATTTGTTTTTGAGAAAAACCACGACAACAGAAGCAGCCCCATCATCCATTCCTCCTGTACCTTCACAGCTCTCTCTTCTCAGTCAGGCTACAAAATAGTCAGCTGCTGCCATTCATTCTACACCTAGCAGTCATCTTTGGGGTCACTTGGATGCTGTCGTCCTGGAAAAATCAGCCCTTCCTTCTCCATATGTCACTGCTTCTGCCCAGGCCATGGTTGACTGTTATTTAGCAGAAAAAGGTATTGAATGGAATGAAGATCCCATTAAGTACTGGCAAAGCAAGGAGCCTGTATGGCCTGCACTTGTGCAGGTAGCCTTGAAGTATATGGTCTGTCCCCCGACCAGTGTATTTTCAGAGCAACTCTTTAGCTGTGCTGGAAATGTGGTAACAGATACATGATCTAGGTTACTACCAGAAAATGTTGAGAAGTTAACATTCTTAAAAGTAAACCTTCCATTAACTGGTTCCAGCTATGACACAGAGGCAGCAAATACATTTCGCAGTGACCTCAAAGATGACTACTTAGAAGAGTAGAAAGATCACTGTTTCTTCAGAAAAATAAATTAATACTCAAATAAGCCCATATGTGGTCTGCACAATTTTTGTATCTGATGGCACAGTGTTTTCAGCATGTCCTAACAGACTTTGCTAATTTTTGGATTGCTTGAACTTGATGGCACACATTTCGTATTTTGTCCTAATAGACTTCTTTAATTTTTGGACTACCTGAATTTGGGACTTATGGCACAATGTTTTCAGCATGTCTTCCTCCCGTGCTTTGCTAATTATTGGATTGCCTGAACCTGATGGCACACTTTTCGCAGCATGTCCTCATGGACTTGTGTAATTTTTGGTCTGCCTGAACCAGATGGCACACTTTTCGCAGCATGTCCTAATGGACTTGTATAATTTCTGGACTGCCTGTAGTTGAGACTGATGGCAGACTGTTTTCAGTACGTCCTAATTTCTGGATTGCCTGAACATGTTGGCACATGTTTTTCAGTATGTACTAATGGACTTGTCTAATTTTTGCATTTTTGGATTACCTGAATGTAGGTCTCTGCCCACTCAGTACAGGCGCAACCTCAAAGCCACACTCCCCCTTCCAACACAGCAGCTAGGTCTCTGGATTCCTAAGGACATGCAGATATTTTTTTGGTAGGGTCTCCTAAATGTGTCATCAATTTGGGTGGGTGGCTGGAAGGGACCTCATGCCATAGAAAATAACTGCATGACTCTCAGTGGAGAAGAGAAGGAACTGGAACAACAATACCAAACTGATATCTGTTAGGAGGAAGTAGGATGCTAGTTAGCTAAAACCTGCAGCTTATCCAATAGGTAGGGAAATGGGCAGATTGGGAGGGCCAAGCGGTCCTTATCTGCTGTCAAATTCTATGTTTCTGTGTTTCTATGATATGTCCATTGTATAGTGTGTGCTACTAAATGGGAATGGGATTTCTCCACTGAGGCCAGACAGGTCCATTTCAGTTTATAGTTGCAGCACTAGTACTACTGACTCTGAGACAGGGAACAGACAGAGGTCAACTGCATGACTGCCATATTCAACTGACCAGCACGTCAGTGCTATAAACTCACAGTTTTCATATCCTGAAATGCTGACTACAATTCTATGTGTGTGTCAGAAATCTCAGTGTTGTTTTATGCAATTATATAGCAGATTTGCAGTTTGTATCACATTTTACAAAAGGTACTGATTCAAATTAGAACTAATCAGAATTTATCAAAACTTTGGCCTGGATCCTGATCCTGATAATAAGGGTCAGGACCTTTTTGGGTCCGCCCAACCCTAGTTCCAGTTGTTACTCAGAATATTGCAAATATTTGGGCTTTTAAGCATGAATTGAGACAGCATATTGTCAGTACTGGTGCATGTGCATGTTTTATAGGTACCTGACTTCCCTTCCACTACCCCCTACCTTCACCACTCAACCTTTTCTATCCATGATATGCACGTCACTGAAAAGCCACTTCACAAGTTGTTTCCACCTTAACCCATCGTGTGCACTTCTTCTCACCTCCCCTTACCTTCCCCCAGCATCCTTTACATCCTACCCCCACCTCTCTCCAGTTCTCTGTGTTGACTCCTGTCTCTGAATCCCTGCAGCTCCATACCTGCTGTTACTCTCTCAGTTTGTCCTCCTACTTTCACTTGTTGCTCTTTTGCCTACATTTCCTCACGTACTGTCTCTCTGTTTCACCCCCCCCTTTGTATTTCTCCACCCTGTCCTGTACTCAAACAGCTATTCCCTTTTGATGGACAAGGCCCATTTTCTAGGCTGCTCGCTATTCCCTTCCATTTCATTAGTCCCTCACTAGGACAAGTACAATAAGAACTTTACCTGTTACCTTGCTCTCTGGGTAATGTGACTGAAACATTTGAAACATTTGTGTTCATTTTACCTGTATGTTGTCTATCTGTCTGTCTTCAATAATGAGGAACCTTTGTAAAAGAGCAAGCTTGCTCAAAGGTTGTAATCCGATGTATGAATTAAATAAATGAATAAATAAAATAAATACATTTTGAATTAATTAAAGAGCTATTGGAGCCAAAACAGGCAGACAGAAAATAATACGAATTATAAGTAGTAGTCAGTTGTAACTTTTTATTTCTGAAGTATTTTTATTTTTCCTTTTGCTCTTATTTGCCAGTCTTCTATGTAATAATATTGTGCTGGATGTGTGAAACAGCTCTTAGCCTGGCAGCTGACATATCTCTCTCTGCCCTCCCCCACTATATCATCAGCACTGTGATCTCACTGATAGTGACATCACAGTTGAGTGACCTGGCAGCCACTAAGTGGCTGTTCCTAAGCAGCAGTGCTGTCACATTCAGTGAGGTCACAATGCTGATGATGTAGTGGGGAGTTAAAGAAATAGATATGTCAGCTGTAGTAGTGCTGTCCCACACATCACACCTATTAATATCAGGTAAACTATCTTTTAATTAAACAAATGAAAAAGGAAAAAATACCTCAGATAAAAAAGGTAATGGTTGACTGCTTTTATAAACTAATATTAGTTTTAAGCAGTACACTAGCTCTTTAATGTCTAGACCCTGCAAACTAAATCCATGAGGATAGTCCTTTTTTGAAACTATTGGGCCATATCTGCATACAGCTAGGAGTATAACTTGGTTCTATGTCATAATAGTGAAAATTTAATGGTGACTTGCATAAGAGCGAGTACATTTCACCAAACACAAAATTGACTTGCAGCCACCACAGCAATTGCCAGTACAGCAACAGCACTATACAGTGCAAGAGGGGGACAACAAAATTTATGTTTATTGTGGGGGCTACACCTCGCACCCATATTATTATAATCAACTCCGGGGTGGACACTGGGGACAGGAGAATACACAGGAGGGGGCCTCAGTATGCAGAGGGGATACCATGGCTGGGGGAATAAAACATGTACTTGCAGGCAGTCCCAAACCTGGGACCATTACCACTCCAAGCAGTGACTGTATCCACCACTTCAGGTGGCCAGCTTAGCAGCAGCAGGCTGCACTCCTCCATTTAATCCACAGCACTTTACAATTCCCTTGCCATTCGCCGTCGATACTCTGTCCCTCCACACTTGCTATTCCCTCCCCATGCTATACCTTCACAGTCACCACTCCTTCAAGCGTGCAAACTGAGTCACTCAGATTTGAGTTGCTCAGTTTGCTTTGCCGATACAACAGGATACCATATAACCTGGGGAAGAGACTTTAACTGTGGGTTGGCTTGTCAGACTCAGGGATTTGAAAATAAGAAAATATATTGTGATTTTATTTTCATTATTTCATTTCTCTTGTCGGTTGCAGGCTTAACTGATGCATATTGTTCCCTGCACCCTGGTGGAGGTAACACATATCTTATTAGTTTTTGAGTCTACTCATCTGACTCCTTCCAAATTTCAATTATTACCAGTGGAATGTTCAAACCATCTTCTCCTTGATTGCAGCTTCACACAGAACCCACACCCCCTTCCCATGTCAGAGGCAGATGGAGGTTAAATATATCTTTATTAGAGCTCCCTGAAATACATACAAAGGTAATTCAGTTGTTGCAGGCAATATTAACAGTCCGCTGTATGTATAACCTCTCAGCTGGTGGGAGGATACAACACTAAAATTCTCTTTTTGCAGCATGGAATAAATAAACAATGAAACACTTACGGTGCAGTATCTGATATATTTGGCTTATAGGGATCAGTTGTAGAAAGGTCTAATAAAATCAATGGAAGGAAAAGGAGATTATTTGACCCAGACTGATACACTAAAATCAGAGATGTTTAGACCACACTGTGACAGTGCTGCTTTTTTGGAAGCTGCATTTAACTTTGGCACACAAAAAACACACTTCTGTGACACATTTGTAGCCTGCAAAACTAAAACTTACCACATGGTTCTTGGCTCCTTAAGAGATCACAGTGGTGAATTGTCTTCTGATATACAGTAGCTAATGTACTTCAGTAGTAGAAGATTTTGTGGGGAAAAACTTTTAATGCTGAGTCTGAAACCAGAATTGGACTCTTTTTTTAATTGCACCAGTCCTTGCCTTTTCGGATAACCAAAGAGTTGAGATGATTGATGATTGCTCCTTTTTTGAAGGGTGAAATTAGTGACATCAAAGCTGCTTTGAACAGTGGTTCCTCCCCAGGTTCAGATGTATTCCAATGAATTTGATAAGACTTACTCTGGTATGCTGAGTGATTTTTTGTTTCCCGAGTTTACATTATATTAACCCCACAATCTTCAGTCCACTCTTTTGGTGAGGTTCTTTTAAACTTCCCACTTAAAAAGGGGGATACATCAGAGTTGAAAAATTGGACCAGTTTGTTTATTGAAATGCACAGTCAAAACTGCTATCCAAACATCTCTAAGTAATACCCTGTTCAGACTTGCTCTATCCCTGATAGGGTGATTCAGGAGAATTTCTTTATTCTAAGAGATTTATTTGAACAAGAAACAGCAGCATGGTTAATGGTTACACCTTGTCATTAGACCAAGAAAGGCTTTCAATAAGGTGTCCCATTCATATTTTTTCCAAAGGTCTTAAAAAATATGGGAATCCTTCTGAATTTACTTCATGAATTAGTTAGCTATACAATGGTGCCACAGTCATCCTGTTTGAAAATGTTTTTTTTTTTTTGGATATACTGTAAATGCCCCGTTTCAATCGGAGTATGTCAGGGATGTCCTTTGAATCCCTTATTGTACACCTTTTCCTTGGATCCCCAGATTAAACAGATATATTGGGGCAATCACATTACCCCTCCAGGTTCATCACAGCAGCTTAAAATTATCACTTATGCATGTGACATTTCCTTCTTTATAGCCATGCTGCAATGAAAACCATGAAGGCCTCTGCCCATGTTTCTGGATCAGTTATTAACAAAACCAAGAGTGTGGAAATGAGAGTAGTCCCCCTTTTTGATGCAGAGTCAGTGGCAGGTATTTACATTTCAGAAGTTCCAGTATACTGTAGCTACTAGGAATTCAGTTTGGTCCAGGTGACTTACCTACCTTTAGAGGGAAAGAAAAAACTGATCTTAGTACTTGCAGAATTAGTAATTGGAAAGCTTGGAGATTTGCCAAATGAAAGAGAGTACATATTTATCAAAAAATGCTTGACAAAGCAGTTTACTTATTTGAGTTTTGTTTTTCCTCTACCCCTCAAATCTGACACTAAAATATGTTCTTTCAATTGTTATGGGACACTTTACTTACCCCCTTAAAAGAGGGAGATTGCTTCTGTCTATCCAGAAAGAGGAGTCTAAACAAGATAAAAACCATTATGCTTTTCCACACTCTTTCTTTGCATTTTTCTATTAACCCTGGACTATTAAACTGTGCACTTCCATGGCATGATTGGCTATAAGGTAGTCTGAGACCTTTTTTAATCTCACTGGGAGACAGGATGCCCCCAAACTGTTGAAATCCTTAAATGTTCCTGAATATGTTGTATCCAGTTTAAGGAAATTGAAACTTTGGAAAATCTTCAAGCTTTCAATTTTATCAAGAAGTGGGCCACAAGTGTACCAGGAAGTAATGTGTCACATACATGTTCAGATGCCTGAATTCCAAACTTAATAAAAAAAGGGGGTGTCCAGGGAAATTGCCTCTTCTTTGTATAGATCCTTGCTGGGTGTTTTATCAGTGGAGCTTGCTAGTTTTCAGTGAATTCAAAATACAAATGAAGTTGGCATGCTCGTTAGCAACAAAGGCTATAACACCACAATTTTTTGAAACTGCAGGGAAAAGTTTCACTGCTCGTAGTGCACTTGACCCTCTCCCAAGGTATGATTGGCATCATCTGGTTCCCCATTTGGCAAAAAATAGAATGTTTTAATAAACAAAATCATTTTTAAGGAATTATTGATAAAAATCAAATGGGGGGAATGGACGGATAGAGTGGCAGATGCAAAGACTAATAGATAATGACATGTTGTCATCTTATATCCACATCATATTATTTGTTCGTTCCAAGTCCACTAAACATATTCAAAAGTGTACTCCTATAAATTATTTGATATTCTCTACCAGCAAATCTGCCAGTTCACATCTTCATTAAGGCTCCATTTTTCATAAATCAAACCCATTTCATACATCCAATACATCTCATGTTTTAATATTAAGTTATTATAATTACCACCTCTTTCAGGTATAGGACCTGTTCCAGTCCCCAGAACCTAATTTGAATAGGAGAATGTCCTCTTAGATTAAAATGTCTGGCTAAAGGGGAATTTTCATCTTTATTACGGATTCGACTTTTATGTTCTGAAATTCTTGTTTTTAACTCCCTCGTCATTTTACCAACATATAAGTGGTCACAAGGACATTGAACTAAATATATTACCCTCATAGTAGTACAAGTTATATGAGATCTGATTTTCTATTCTTTACCAGTATGTGGATGTTTATAACTTGTTTTCTTGGATGTATTTCCACAGGCTGTACACCTGCCACAAGGATACATCCCATTAGTTAAAGGACCTAATAATAACTGAGGCCCTTTTTGTGTTCCTTGCCAATGTTGTGTGTGGACCAGTTTGTCTCTAATGGTTGATGTTTTTTTAGAAACCACAAATGTTTTTTGTTGAAATATTTGAGAAGTGGTGGGATTGTTCAACAAAATGTTCCAGTTGTTAAGAATAACTTTTTTAAGTAGTGGCATAATTTTATTATGAACTGTACTAAATACTAATGGACTTTTATTTTCATTTCCTTCATTTTTGATGATTTTAGAAGTTCCTGCCTGGGTTTCATTAGAGCCTTGACCTGTGCTTGTTCCAATTTGTTGTTATAATACTGTCTCTCTCTAAATCTTTCTTCTATGTTTCTGGCTTCTATTTTATAATTTTCATCTGTGCTACAGTTTCAACATGCCCATAAAAACTGTAAATATGGAATACTTTCAATGAGTTTTTTTGGATGAAAACTCTTACGATGTAAATTTGTGTTCCTATCTGTGGCTTTCCTGTATAATTTAGTTTCTAATCTGTTTCCACTTTTGTAAATTGTAATGTCTAAGAAATCTATTTGTCTTTCATCATAGTTAAAAATAAATGTCATGTCAGGGTCTCTGCTGTTCATGTAGTTTTTGAATAATTCCAATGTTATAGTGTTGCCAGACCAAATAAAAAACATATCATCAATAAATCTGTTCCAGAACAGGATATGATTACTAAAACTAAATCCTGTTCCAGTGTTTTCAAATATATATGTATTTTCAAAATTATGCATATATGCATTAGAATATCCTGGGGCCATAGTGCTTCCCATTGCTGTTCCTCTTACTTGCCCATAGAATTGCTCCTCAAACTTAAAATAATTCTTGTTTAACACTATTTCTGCCAAATCTTGCAAGACTCATGTTTTAGGTCTTGCATCCATTCATCTTGTATCCAAAATTTACCCATACATTCTATACCCTTATCATAGGGTATAGAGGTGTATAGGTCTTTGACATCTATAGTAATTAGTAGACTATCTGGTGGAACTCCTATCAAATTTATTTCTTAAATTAATTGTATTATATGTGTTGTATCTTTTAAATAAGTAGGGATTGTTTCAACTAAAGGCTGTAGATGATAATTAATAAATTTAGATAACAGTTCTAAAATTGAACCTATCCCTGAGACAATGGGCCTTCCTGGTGGTTTTTCTAGATTTTTATGTATCTTTGGAAGTGCATAAAACAGAGGTATCCTTGGAAACTTATTTTCCATGGCTTCTACTTCCCATTACCTTAGCCATCCATTTACTTCCATTTCATATAGTGTCATTTGAATCAGTTCATTTATGGTTTTCAGGGGATCGTTCTCGAGTTTAATATAGTTTGTAGACACTCCCAGTAGATCAAAACACATTTGCCTATAGTCTTTCATATCTTAAATGACTATTGCTCCACCCTTATCTGCTGGTTTAATAATGATAGAATTATGTTCTAATGATGTTAATGTTGTTTTTTTTCTCATTTAGAAAGGTTAAAGCTATTTAAGGATGTATCCATTTTTAAAATCTATTGAATTTCTTGATTTACCATTTCAATGTAATTCTCTACAGCATGTGAATGTCCTATCAGTGGCATATATTGAGATTTAATATTTAAAGCTTATTTAAGTTTGTCTGTTCCTTATTTATATCTATTTTATTATGAAACTGGGAATGTAATCTCAGTTTACGATAGAATTTTTGCATATCTGCCTCAATTTGGAATTTATCTATTTCTTTGGTCACTGAAAAGGATAATCCCAAAGATAATACTTTCCTTTTATCCTGGGTTAAAGGTCATTGACTTAAATTAAAAATTACTGTCTCGCTCCCCTTTGATTTCTTCTGGTACCTCTGCCTTTTCCTTCTCCATGCTGCTCTTCTGTTTCTCTTGTTTCTGAACCTAACTCTTTCCTTCTTAAATTGTATCGATCTGATGTTCCCTGTCCTAGATCTAAGTTCTGTGCATCCTTCTGTGTATCTATTTGAGGGATAGATGATCCTATTTTGTACTTCTCTAAAAAAAGTTCTTTCCCTTTTTGTTTCTCTGGCCTGTTACTGTTTTTAGTATAACTATCTGAACTGTCTGAGCTTGTATCTCTGTTTGAAAAAAATCATTTTTGTGTCCTTTTGTATATATATACTCTATTGTTTTTATAATCTCCAGTATCTCTGTAAAATGTTCTAATCTTTGTCTCTCTTAATGTTTTCTCATATTCCTTAAGTTTATTGTTTATGTCTTCTAACCATTCATTTAATTCTTCTGTTTTAATTTGCGTTTTCAAAGAATTTTGATATTCTTAAATATCCTCTGCTAATTTACTATGTGTTCTTAAAACTGTTTCAATTAGTGCATACATGAAAGCAACACTACATTGTGGTCTTATACATCCCATTTCTGTGTTAATGTTTCATCTATTATTCCCAAATTTGGTTCAATTGTTACTCATAGACCTTGAGGAATATGCTTAAATTCCAAGTATTTTGCCAAAGTTAGGCCATGCAAGTCTAGTCTTAAATCTTTATTTTTTAAATTCTCAATTCTATTCTTGAGGGTCCTGGCATTATCCATATCCATCCGTGCCAGATCTCTATCTCCCCTCATCTGATTATATAATAATTCTCATTCTGTGTCAGTGAAAGTGCAGAAGGTATAACTTCCCTCTGCACTTCCACCAGCTTCATTAAATGCTTCCATTTCCCTACAGTGAAGCTTAATCTAATAGGAGGACAAGCTATAGAAAAGTAGTCAGTCTAACCAATATTCTAGCCAAGAATTTATCAATTATTTATTGTAAAACATATACAGATCTATATACTGAGTATCATTTTCAAAGAGTCCAATTCTGTGATAGTCTCAAAGTAGTAACATTTTTCTGGAACAGGTCCTAATACCCAAAAGAAGTGGTAATTACAACGACTTATTATTAAAACGTGAGATGTATTGGATGTATGAAATGGATCTGATTTATGAAAAATGGAGCCTTAATGAAGATGTGAACTGGCAGGTTTGCTGGTAGAGAATATCAATAATTTAAAGAAGTACACTTTTGAATATGTTTAGTGGACTTGGAATGAACAAATAATATGATGTGGATATAAGATGACAACATGTCATTATCTATTAGTCTTTGCATCTGCCCCTCTATCCGTCCATTCCCCCATTTGATTTTTATCAATAATTCCTTAAAATATTATTTTGTTTATTAAAACATTCTATTTATCTTTGGAGTTAGATGTAATGTAGTTTTATTAAATGGAAAAGTTTAAATAAGACAGAGTAAACAAAATACAATCAGGAACAGTGACGCTTTAAGGACTGAAATGTGTCGAGGAGAGGAGTCAGTGGTTGCCATAGTAACAACCTAGCTTCAGCAAGGTATGATGACATGTAAGTGCCATCACATGACTCCTCTCTTCGGCATAAGAGGTTGCCAAATGGGGAACCAGATGATGCCAGTTGCACCTTGGGAGAGGGTCAAGCACACTATGAGCAGTGAAACTTTTCCCTGCAGTAAGTTAAAATACTCTTATCTCAACACAAAGTACTGCTTTAACAGTTAAATGGCTATAGAGAGCATATATGGCCAGGAACGCTTTAAATGAAAAGTTGAAGGTGAATGCATTTATGGATAGTATGTGTTATGTTAAAAACTCGAAACTCTTAGTTAAAATAAGTAGATACACATTATGGAAATAAACGCATGGGGTTCTAAATGCCGGAATCACTCATTTACATACAATAAGTTTCAATATCAATAGTGACTCAGAAGGCAATAGGACACATAGTAAATTGGCTATAACATTAAGAAAGTGCGTTGAGACAGATGCTAATGAACACTCAACTAATTGAAACAAGCTGAAATGTACTATAGTAACGAGCAGAGAGGACATGTTAGAAATTAGTTGTCATGTTTTAAAATAAGACCATAAATGAGTGAAGCGGGATATGTCTGAAGACAAGAGCACTCTGCTACATTCTAAAACAAGATTATATGGAGAGAACATTCAGTAAAAAGTATGTTAATCATAATGAGATGAGCAAGAGTGTAATTGAAATGCACTTCAGTAACTAGTGAAGAATGGCATGTTAGACGACGGGAGCACTTAGCTCTACAAAAATTTTTTGATCGTTTATTATCAATTTCATTTTTTTTTAATCAAGGCTAAATACAATAAACATCAAGCTAATAGAAGCATTTATAAGAATGAATTAAGTTTCATTTAAACTTTAGTGAACTAAAACTAACAAGTAATACATGGTGCGCTAGACGACAAGTAATGGTTTATGAGAATTTATTTGACGGTCATATATTTTTTGTTTTCCCTCTCTGTACATGTTTTACAGCTTGATAATCTCATGAAGATGAATATATAAGATTAAAAGGAATAAAAAGCAAATGAAACTGAAGCAATTATTTAAAGTAATTAATGAAAATATTTTTAAGCAGTATTTAAATGAAGTGGCAATTAAAACTATGAAATCATAAGTATCCTTATATTATCTTTGTTTAAAGTGACTGCTCAAGATTTTTATACTCCAAGGAGATATGGCAATTGTCTTGGCCCTAATTGGCAGTGTTAAAAAGTAAAGAAAACATCTTGTATTAAAATTGGTGGTCCTTATGATAGGAGAAGTAGTGATAATTCAATTTTTATACTTTTCAGTTCATCTGATAATAATTTAGAATGCTCAATAAGCATTATTTAATTAATATATAAGTAATGTACAATGTACAATTATATTAAATGCAATGTGTTCTAATAAAAGTGAATAGTTTTATTTTGAAACCTGATTCGAAAAATAATTATGTATATCTTACAATTTTTCACAGTTCCCCTAAAGAAGCCTAATTATTTAGGTGAAACGTGGGAACTATTTATACAAAATAAATCATTTGTTTCAAGAAATTATGGTGTTATAGCCTTTGTTGCTAACGAGCATGCCAACTTCATTTGTATTTTGAATTCCAACTTTACCATCCTACTAAAATAAAACTGGTCTTATTCTAACTTGGAGATCAGACAGTACCTCAGTGGATGTGGGTATTCTTTGGTTACGTTGTCACAGTCACAAGGGGATCAGGGGTGACATGAAGCATTAAAGCCCAGAAGACAGGATATGCCCCAGACCTGAATGTAGGTTTGATGTGCTTACACAACTTGATGAGAGGATATGAGATGATGCTTGTGTAACTTGATTTGCTTTGTGGCTTTCTGCCTTTCTATCCATGGGATATACCACCCTGTAGGGGTACGATACAAGGAACCCTAGAGGAGGGTTGGCCCCCTACATGTGCCACAGGAATGAATGCATTGGCTAAAGGTAGGTTAGGAAGAAGCCCATGGGTAAGAGAGAAGAGCCACTGGAGAAAGAATGGTGGATGGTGGGCAATGAAAAAATGAATCTTGGTGAGGCCCAGGATGTGTGACCTTTTAAACTCAACGATACAAGGAACCCTAGAGGAGGGTTCCCCCCCATGTGTGCCATGGGAATGAATGCATCTGCTAAAGGTAGGTTAGGAAGAAGCCTGAAAAGAATACCCAAAGATGTTGAGCTTTGAAGAGGCGAGGATGATGAATGAATTGAGAAGATAAGAGCTGACTTCCTAAGGAGAGGGAAAAGCTGGATCCACCATCTGCCTCCATTCAACAGTGGAACCTAACTAACTAACTGAATAAAGCACTATCCTGAACTAATATTCACTGACCTATGTAGCCAGTATAGTGTTATGCTTGTGCAACTGTGTTAGTTTGGTTTTGGTGGTTTGCACTCTCTATTCCAGAGGAATTACCACCCTGTAGGGGTACGAAGGCAAGGAACTCTCAGAGAGGGTTCCATCACAGAGGTGCCATGGGATAATTCCCATGGCTAAAGGTACCTTAGGAATCCCCCTAAGGAGAGAGTGCTGCCACTGGAAGAGGAGGGGAGGATGGTGGGGCAAAGAAAAAATGCTGCACAGTGAGGCTGAGAGGAACTGTTTATATAACTCAGGAAGTGGGAGTGGCTTGCCTCTTGGCCACTGAACTCCAGGCAATGCCTTACCAATTCAGTGACCTATGCAGCCAGTATAGTGTTATGCTTGTGCAATTGTATTAGTTTGGTTTTGGCCGTTCGCACTCTCTATTCCAGAGGAATTACCACCCTGTAGAAGTACGAAGGCAAGGAACTCTCAGAGAGGGTTCTACCACTAGAGGTGCCATGGGACAATTCCCATAGCTAAAGGTACTTTAGGAATCCGCAAAAGAAATGTAGTATCATCCTAAAAAAGGAGGCAACATGAAGCATATGAGCAAGCAGTAACTGTGACACAGGAGCAGTAACTGTAACACAGGAGTAGAGAAGCACATGCAGTTCGATAATGCAATGAGATGCTCAGTTGGATAACATAATGAATGCCCAGGCTTGTGTAGCATGATACTGATGGTTTGCATTGAGATTAGGAGATCCCCTGAGGAGAGAGGGAATGGCAGAACATCCTCCACCTCCATCCAACAGCAGAACCTAACTAAATAAACTAGGGGAAACAACTATGCTAACTAAGTGTTATGACCTGAGGCAATGGAGGAGAGGAAAAAAAAAACATATGAGGAGGAAATCTCTGGGGATCCAAGGCCTAGGTCACCTTCCTTCCAGGCTTGGGATAGTTTATTTAGTGACAACTCTGCAGCTGCAATTTTGAAAAACCAAATTAAAGGGAGGTGGAAAATATTCCAATTTGGAGGAAGGTTCTCACTCAAACCCTCTATCAGGAACGCTGTGGAAGGTTGCGAGAAAACTCTGAAAGAATACATGCATCCAAGATGCAAGAGGAGAGCAACAACTGCTGAGGCACGCACCTGGCCTACTCACTCTAAATCAAACCAGGTGAACCAGAGGCAGTTGTAGGAAGAATGCGGTGAAGGTGCCTCGCTAGGGAAACCACTAAAGTCAATGGCTAACTGTTATAGTGGAACACTAGAGCCAAAGGAGGTAACTTTTTCCACTTTCACCACTAGTCTTATATTCTACACCAGGAGCTGCTGTCACATAGCAGGCAGCTAAAGCCAAGCATAGGGTAAGAACATTCCCAGCTATGGGCCAAATGAGAAGAATCCCGACCCAAGTTGGACATGCTCGAGATGTGGACTAAATGCAGAGCAAGACCATCAGCTGCAGGAACCCTGCACCAGAATAAAATGGCTGGCATGCCCCAGAAATTGATTGAGACCTGAGCTGAAAAGCTGGTGAGCTGACGAGCATGGCGTGCTGAGATTGTAATGAGCAGTGAGTGCTGAGACCATGCAAGGTCGAATGCAGATTGAGTGCAGCAGAATCCCAGAGGCTGAAGCTGAGGGGAATGGCAGTAGCATGATGCAATGGTTTGTGTAAGCAAGGAACAATGGTTGATAAGCAAGTGTGGACCTGCACATAGGTCAATAAGCAGTAGTAGTGATAGATGGACCTGCATAACATACTGTATAGCAATTAAACAGCACTGAATTGGGGGCAAGCCAGCCAGACATGAATAGCTAAATCAAGGTGACAAACACTCTCAGGATTTTTGGCAGTGAGGCAAGATTTAATGACAAGCTATATTAACAGCCTCAGCAGAAGCTTAGTTGGCTGACCTCAGAGCTGTAACTGCAATGAAACATGGAGACAAATGCTTTGAAAGCAGGCATAACCAGGCAGTGCAATGAAGCTGCAAGTAGAATGAGAACAGGAAAGAGCAGCACAGCAAGGGTCACAGTAAACTGTGTAGCAGTAGTAGTAAAAATGTTTATTTTTTATACAGGATACATGTAATTTGGGTTGATAACCCAATTTTCAAGACAGACCTGTTATTTATGTTGCAACTAAACATATACACATTGACAACTATATAACACATTCCTTAACAATCCAGTAAATAACACATCATACTAAGACATTACTATCTCAACTACAACGTTTAGACATGATCTTTAAAATTATCTATACATGCAAATACTATAAGGTCAATAACACAATAACAATATCACAATAGCAGTCCCTGGAATTTTATAAGAATCAATTTACTTTGATACAGTAATAATGGTTTATTAAGTGAAGAAATACATCTGTTTAAATAGATACTATCTAGGACCTCATAGTTGCTGTGTTCAACACTCTAATTACAGACACACCTAAATTTACTAATCTCATTTATTTCTTGAACAAATAAATCAAAGGATACTGATATACGTGCTGAAAAAGGTAAGATGTTCCAGTATTTTGATGCTTGGTATCCCAGAGTTCATTCACTGTGTTTATTAGAAATTTTGGAAACATAGATTTTATTCACATGAACTGATCTCCTAGATTTATTGGTTGATTTTTGTTTATTAAATAACACAGCATTAATATAATGATTTGGATAAAGTGCATGATATTTGTATATTGTTCTCTGCCATGTCCTAATATAAATAATATCCAGGGATTGCCATTGAAATTTGTGCAATAGTGTACAATG
This sequence comes from Neoceratodus forsteri, assembly GCA_016271365.2. Classification (NCBI taxonomy): domain Eukaryota; kingdom Metazoa; phylum Chordata; order Ceratodontiformes; family Ceratodontidae; genus Neoceratodus; species Neoceratodus forsteri. The sequence continues at coordinate 1,173,254,973 of CM057455.1, read as the reverse complement.
GTATGTTCTAAATTTACATCGGAGGACATACCTTGCCAGGTTATAATGTACTTTATCTAGTTTTAATAATAAATGTTTATTAGTTGTGCAATATATGAGTTCTCCATAGGTTATTACAGGCATAATTAGTTGTTCAGCCACTGTTTTATGAGCACCTTTCCCTAAACACTTTGTTGTCCTGCGTAAAACTCCTATTTTTTTATTTACTTTATCTATCAAGGTATTCACATGTACATTAAAGGACATTTGAGCATCAAAAATTAAGCCGAGATAGGTATACTGATCTACCTGCTGTAAAAAATCTTTATCATCTATTTTAATTTGAAGTTTTTCTTTTTGTCTTGGTGCAAAATGCAATAGTCTACAGTATTTTTCTTTATATTTATGATAAGGCCTAACCTGGTGAACCACTCCTTCAGGCTGTCAAAATCTAGCTGCAGTTTTCATTGTAAGGCATGAATATTTAAACCAGATGCCATAATAGCAGTGTCATCTGCATACAATCTCACCTGTGAGTTCTTCACAGCTCTTGGTAAATTACTATTGAATAACAAAAATAACAGGGGTCCCAAAATGGACCCCTGAGGTACACCTCTTTTGTTGGTTCTAATTGATGAATTTCTTCCTGAAATCATAACTGTCTGAGAGCACCCTTCAAGGTAAGACTGCAGCCAATACCAAGGCCCCTCTGTAATACCCATGTCTTCTACCGCTTGTAAAAGAAGGGAGTGGTTCACCATGTCAAAGGCCTTAGACAAATCTATGAAAATTACTGCTGTTTCTAACCCTTGAAGTAATAAGGTGTTGATTAAATCACTGAATTCCAATAATGCAGAAGTAGTTGAATGTGCTTTTCGAAATCCTGATTGGTAAGGAGTAATTAAGTTGTATTTTTCTATGTGTTCCATGATTTGAGTTTGAACATGACGTTCAAATCTTTTAGACAAAATTGAAAGAAGTGCTATTGGTCTGTAATTGTTTATTTCAGATGCCACCCCTCCTTTAAAAATAAGAATTATTCTACTTTCCCTTCACGCTTGGGGAAAAACCTATTTGTAGGCTCCAGTTAAATATGTATATAATTACTGGAGCAATTGTACGTGCTGCCATTTTCTAGAATCTGCCCTCCAATCCATCAATACCTGCTGACTTCTGGATGTTCAAACTTCCTAAACCTTTAGGTGTCAGGTGAAAAGAATTGAGTATGCAACATGGAGCAGCTATGGTTGAGCTGAACCACACAGATGATTGCAGTTGCATTGCAGTAGTTTTAGTGTGGTGAGCACAGTGTAAAAACACAAGCACTGGGTACAATAGTAATTAAAGCAAACAGCAGCTGTAGGTAACTGAAAGCAGTAGCAGGTGCTCTGAGTAGCAGTATGCTAGGAGCTTAGAACAAAGTCCCTCAAAAAGACAAATGTAAAACACAGCAAAACAGAAAACAAGGAAGGCCCAAAAACAAGAAACACAAAACACAGGGAAGCACACAGCCAGAAGAAAGATACAAACCAGAAGCAGAAAAACAAACACTGAAGTCCAGCAGAGACACACAGAAACAGCAGGTGGGGGGTAGGCCCCAGCCAGCTCAGAGGACAAACCAACATAGCCTCCGGCTGCAAAGAAAACATGCTTCACAGTGAGGCTGAGAGGAACTGTTTATACAGCTCAGGAAGTGGGAGTGGCTGGCTGCTTGGCCACCGAACTCCAGGCAAAGCCTTACCAAATATGACCATCGGCACGGAGGAGAGGAAAAACCCCCTTTGAGGAGGAAACCTCTGGGGATCCAAGGCCTAGGTCACCTTCTCTCCAGGCTGATGAAGTTTGCTTTGAGGACGTATGTCGGTAAAGAGAATGGTCCATTAATGAGAGATATGAGTAGGGAAGATGATAACGGGATAGGGAAAAACTCCAAAGAAGCACAGATTAAAGAAGGAACATGAGGCAGCAAGGACCTGAGAAGGGTATGCTCGAGTAGTCGATGGGTGAGAGTAGATCCATGTAGAAGTCAGAGGAGCAAGGGGTATCCAGATGTGCTCATGAGGAGATTCCAGATGTGCTCACAGAGACCGAGGATAGTGTAGACTGGAGGAAAATGCAGACTGGCCCGATTGAGTGATGCGAGTGAGCAGACACTGAGGCTGATGAGGCATGCTTGATTATGTGATGTGAACGATGAGACCTTGAATAATTAGACCCTGAGGTTGTAGTCGATGAGGTAGCATAGGATTCAGTGATAGGAATGCTTGAATAAGCGATGGAAATAGATAAACCTTAAGGTAAAGCTGAGTGAATGACTGGCGTTATGAACCCGATACATGTGGCAGGATGGCCGTGGGTCGATGAGTTGGCGTAGGAGTCATGATAGGTACACCCAAAAAGAAACATTGATTGCAGACCTCAATTGGAGTGAATGCTTGATGGCTGGTACAGAACGTGAAGAGGAGGAGACAGGAATGAACCTGGAATTGAACTTGTACGAAGGTAGTAGGATTAAGTAGGCTCCTCGAAAGGAGGTAAACTCTGAGGCCAATAAGGCATGTCTGGAACCAGAGGGCATGCGAACCAGAGGGCACACTCAGGAGGAGCATCACTGGAGCAACTTAGGTTGAGCTACCGAGAAGCAAAAGCGGATGATGTATGATGAGGAGGGAAGCTAAGAGTGGAGTGAAGCCATGATGGCTGAAATTGAACTTGAATGATGACGGAGAGCAGCCAGCCAGCCTGTAGCAAAAGGCGACTAACAGGAAGGCATGGCCATGAGTGGAGATAGAGTTGAATTGAGATGACTGATACTGATTGAGTGACTGAAATAGATGAACAGGTCGAGGAAAGATATTGTGGACCTGCATGTCTTTGATTGGATATAGAGTCGATTCGAGGTAGCCAAGCAACGGTTTGATGAGCTTGATAGATTGATGAGAAAGGAGACTCAGAGGCTAATAATACGATGATAGAGGGAAGCTGTGAAGGCTGGAACAGGAAGGTGAGGTATGATTTGTGATAGGTGAGCCCACAGTTCAATGAGGTAGGGAATGATGACCGGAATCATGAACCTGATACATGCGGCAGGAGGACTGCGGGGCAATGAGGTGGTATATGATTCATGATAGGTATACCCAAATGAAATACAGAGTGCAGGCCAGATGGAGTCAGCAGATACATACTGATTGGCAATGACTGGCGTGACTCCTCGATGGCCAGGACGGGATGAGAACTGCAGGGGCCAGAGATAGCCAAATGATGGGGATGGCAAAACAAAAGAAGGCAGCCAGTAAGAACTTCAAGAGAGCAGTGATATGATGAGGAAGCATAGGAATAAGCACTAAAGAGCTGAGTACAAGTGGGGAAGGTGATGGTAGGATAGGGAAAGAACCCCAAAAAGAAATGCACAGGTTGGTTCGAGGCAAGGACTCGAGCGATCAAGGTGAGCGATCATATGAAATGGACGATGCACGAATAGGAATTGAAGCCTAGAAGGCTGGCATGGTGTAAAACAGGGATATGGAAATACAAAAGTGAAGGTAGAGAATACAGCAGGGTATAATGAAAGGGGGTCGAATTGTCAAATGCCTCAGTTGAAGAGCCAAGACCTCGGGTAGCCACTGCAACACTGCAGAAAAAGGGGCAGGGAGATGCAGACAACAGCAGCAGAAATCTGAGAACCCAAAGACCCCAGGTTCAAAGTGAAAGCGAGGTGGCAAAAGGAAGGGAATAATAACGTATGATGGTGGTACCTGGATGGTCTCATTCCCCGACCTCAGCTATGCCATAAGGCAGAGGTGGAAGAGGCATGACCACAGCCACATCGATGAAAAAGTCACACTAGTTGACATACTTGCCACTCCTGGTTAAACCCAGAAAACCATCAGCTGGAAGGGCATGTACTGTATCTGGAGTGACCTAGGAAAGTTGGGAAACAATTTGGAAAAGAAGAGCCTGCAACCCAAACACAACTCCCACTCAGAGGAAATGTCAACTGCTGTAATGCGACTGGCAAGATTACATGCCCAGTTGGGCAGTTAACTTATACCCCAGAGCACCAAATATGAGAAGTGTGCTTGCTGCAGTATTAGATGTCGAGGAGAAATATACCAACCATGATTGAACTAGATGGCACTTACTAAAACCAGCACACAGGAAGGAACGGACTCACTCAGCAGCAGCAAAAGCAGCAGACACAAATCCCCATGGGCAAGCAGCAGGCTGATTGTCCAAGCCAAGGCACAGAATGGACCCAAGTCAGGGAACGGGTCCCCAATAAGAGGAAGCCTGAGGAGCACGGACATGCTGTGGTCCCCGGAGCCTGAGTCACTGCCATGGGAAGGCAGCAGGAGAGACATGTGGCAGAAGGGCAGAAATCCTGGAATGAGCGAGGCAGGCAAATGAGGGAAGGTTGAGACGCTCAGGAGGCGCACACAGCATGGGCCAATGGTCATGCAGCCCGTACTGTACTACACAGTCCAGATATGTGAATGGATTTCTTCACATATCTGGACTGTGTAGTATGGTATGGTCTGCATGCCCATTGGCCCACGCTGTGGACCAATGGGCATACAGTTGTACTGTACGCAGTCAGTTGGCAGGCGGCCGGGCGGCTTGTGGGTGGGGAGCTGCCACCCGCCGCTGACCGGGGGGAAATGGGGTGGTGGGGCTCAGTGGGAGGGTGGCAAGGGGAGTACTGCTGGACCACCAGGGATGGGAATTAATCTTTCATTAGACTTCTGCCCACGATTGAGCTGCGAGTGGTCCACTGGACCACCAGGGATATAGGACCTTCTATTTTTATGCATATGCCCATGATCTGGCTGCAAGCAGTCCACTGGACCACCAGAGATGTAGGACCATCTATTTTTATACATATGCCCACGATTGGGCATGGGGGGGCATTACCCGATGGAGGGTGCCGCTGGAGCTCAGGTGGCCACCCACAGCTGGCAGCTGCCGTGTTGCACCCTGCAATATGGCAGATCACCTGTGGGTGGCCGGCTGTTGCTTCTTTATTTTTTGGGACAACTGTATGCAGCATATGTAGGGGTTATGACTGCATGGGCTCCGCACATCCCGGGCTGAATATCGGCATGTGTGGGGGTATGCATGGGCACGCCCCCACTACTTGCGCCACATACATTAATGATGTGCCCCGGCGCATCGGGATTTGTGCCATGCACGTTCCCCTTTTGAATATCGCACTGGGGCGCATAAGTGGGTTGTGCATGGTGCAACTGTGTTGTGCCATGCGCAGCCCTTCTGAATATCCCACCCAGAGTGTACAATGGAGGAGGAGCATGCCTCCCTCAATGCCATGTTTTCCCAGGAGACACCTTTGATGATTTCTGAGCTATTGGAAACTACAACATTTATAGAATCTACTACAATTATAGCAACAACTACAGCTATGGATAATGATACTGAAGAAGTGTGACTCCCTGAAACAAACATGGCTACTGAAGACCTGCAAGTTCCTTGCCCCATGGACTGGGAAGAACAAAAACTGGATGAAGAAATGAAACTAAAGAATCACACCTGTTGGCCATGTTTTCAGAAGAGGAGCATATACACCTAATGAAAAAATAAAAAAAAACTTCAAATACAGCAGCCCTCACCAGGAACACAGCAGCCAGTGCAACACCAAAAGCACACCATCTGCCAGCCAAATTGAAATTCTGTCAGGACTCACCCTAGCAGTCTTACACCTCTAAAATATTGCCTGATGACTCTCATCTTCAGGAGAAAATTGTGCTGCTTGCCTGTCACTCTGACAAGCTGTCAGAAGATGTGTTGAAATTAAATTGGTTCAAACATCAGAAAGAGCATCAAAACTGTTTGTGGCCCAGACACAGTGGCTTTCTGTCAAAAGACCACAGGCAGTATAGCATGGAGCCTGTGCTGTCAGATTCCTCCATGGAATAGACTTTGTTTAGGGCTGTCTGGGTGAAATAAATGTGAAGTGATGAGTGGGACTCGGGAAAGAGGACCGCAGCCCTACTGGCCACAGCTCTGCCTTCTCCTGACCAGCAGCCTCAGGATGTTGCAACAGCTCCAGATTCAGTTGAGCAACTAGTTTGGATGATAATGTTGGGAGCACTGCCAAAAGCAAGCCCAACTACTGTGCAAACAGACATTTCAGAAAATAATATGATGCACCTCAGGTAAATGCCTCAGACAACTCAGTTAAGGGTAGTGTGATACAAAACATGACAGACTGTCAAAATAAGTGGGCATGTTAATACCTGAACAACAAAGCATTGCAGTGAGGGATACTGGTGAATACACTGAGACTGAGGGTGGAGGTAAAGATGCCTCAGTCCATCAAGAGGTGCAGGTCCTGGTGACTTTGCCAGCCAAGGAGCCCCAGTCCCAAACTATGAGCAAAAAGGCTCCAGTCCCCATCATAGAGGTTATAGTCTCCTGCATCCACACGTTTTGTACCTCTTTCTTCTCCCCTTGTTTTCTCCCTGTCATTTCACTCTCTCACTCTACCTGCTATCCTCTACTGACCTGTCAGCCTGGCTCTCTAATTTCTCTTCTGTCTCTATATCCCCTCTTATTCAGGACCATTACTTCGTAGGTGCCTCACCCTGTGGAGTCAAGGCAGTCTACTCCACTTATGTAATGTTTATATATCAACTATTCAATGGTATTGCAATAGTAATTAAGTCTTCATTGTTGAAGTTGTATCACTGTATAGCTACTATGCTGTAACTGTGATTTTGTCCTGCTCCTCCATTTGTTATACTGTTAAACCCCTTGTTTGTTGTGGCCTCCCGGGTCTTGTCTGAAAATAGTCACTCTAGTGTCTACTGCACTCACTCGGTTATCAAAAACTAAATAAATAAATAGAAGTTAGTCAGCCCAAGAACCCTGGGACCTCTAACATGCTTTGGGGGCTGAAGATGGCAAACAAGCAGATGCCCAGCACAACTCTGTACCTCCAGCCTCTCCAAAGGCTGGGCCGGTTGATACCAAAGCCCCCCCCCCGATGCAAGATCAGACCCAGAACCTGTTTCTATAAACAAATAATGGCCCCTTCTTACCCTCTGCTCAAAGACAAGGAAATACAGAGACCCAACAACCAGAGGCCCACCAATGAGCTATGCAAGCTTTTTCCACTACCCAATAGGGCCTGCAAAGAGGTGGAATGCAGTCTGCCTCAGGTACAAGGGGAGGCTAGAAGAGATTCTGGACAAAACCTATGTTGACAGAATGCTTCTTAAGGAATCTATGCCTTTTTTGTGATTCAGAAGCATACACATCCTCATTTACTCCCAATGGGAATCTATATACAACATAACTTTCAAGATGGGCATATCTCTAGAATGTTTCTGGCAGCGCTATCAGGAGCTAAAATTCTCCCCTCTGTGGACATCTTTTGTTGCTATTCCTCTGACAAAACTGGGTGTTAAATTTATCACAGTGCTCTTCAGGAATGAAGGAGTAAATATGGACAATCCAAATTGGTTGACGCAGAGGTATGAGGTCCTGGGTAGCCCCGAGCTATAATTGATTCTAAATGTTTCAGGACTGGCAGATGGAAGTTCTGAGTCAAAGTGAGACATACTGATGCTGGCTTCCACAATTTTCCAAGCAGTTTCTTCCTTGGCTGACAGAGGAATCTTATTTTATCAAGGCTGGCCAAAATCTTGCTATAGATACAGTTCCTTACTACATCTTAGCAATGCCTGTGAACAGGTGAAGTGTGGGATTTGCAGTGAACTGGTTCACCAAGGACTACAACTGCTCAATTTGTCCCCACTGCAACCTATATGGAGAAGAGGGGCACTCATTCTGATCATGCCCCTGGGCCGCTCATAATACTTCTGACTTCCTGGAGCAAGATTTCTGTGTTCCTAAAGCCCAAAAAGCTACGGCAGGCAAACCCTCAACTTCGGCATCCTCACAATCTCTGAGGACTATGCACAGGCAGGAACCCAGGGCACCTCCCTGCCATTGTGCCTGCCCCAAGTTGGGCCTATGTTGCACCTATTGTAGTTTCACTACCATAGATCTCAGAAGTGAGTGAGATAGATGCATACCTCATTACCCACCAGTGGATACTGATGGGACAGCTACAGGGGTGGAACAAGTCAAGACCACACTCTAATGGAAATAACTCTGATAACATAAGTATGGATCCTGGGATATTGACAAACACTGCAGATCTTTCTGCTATGCCCACACCACTGGCACACTCAGAAAGCTTTCAGCAGGGAAACACATGCACAAAAGGATTAAAAGTCCAACCAAAATCCAAGCTTCTTAAAAAGGATGGACTTGCCCTGTGGAAAATAAATTAACTCCACTTTTGGAGAGTCGCCAATGGGAGACACAGAGGAGGAAGAAGGGAAGTAGGACTCTGGTGTATCCTCAGTTTTCCGCGATCACTTCCTTACAGCATGGTCCCTCCTCAGATGCTGAAGCTCTCCTGTCTGATCCACAGATAAAGGAAAGAACAGAAAAGGATACGAAAGACTAGACCAGTTTCTAAACATGGGTAAAAAAAAAATAATGGAAATTAGACCCTTAACAATGCCTTGCTCCTCTTCCTGGCACTGCTACTGCTATAAACCTTGCCTTAAATTGTGCCTCACTGAATAACAATAGTATCAAATCCTATAAACATAGATCTATGACATTTTCAATATTACAACAAACCCTGTACAACATCATTTTTCTGCAGGACACAAGGCTGCACTCTGACACACATATGCAAGCAGCAAAGAAGGGCTGGTACTGCAGAGGGTCATTCTGGTCCACTAGTGATGAAACTTGCACAGCAGTGGAATGTATTTTAAAACCAAAGATATTATTGTATTATGCCTGGTAGATATTTATCCAGGCCGTGCCCTTCTTCTTCTTGATCTTTCATACCAAGAGGTGTTTTTATGCCTGATAAACATTTATGCTCCCCCAGACCAAAACCTTGAGAACTGAGTCATTTCATTCTGTTCAACCTTTTTTTATACACCAGTAAAAAGCTGCTGATAGGGGTGCATTCAAATTGCATGCTATCACAACAGGACAGTGAAGCAAAGACATCAAAACTGTTCTGTAACACAAATTGTTTAACAAAAATGTGTTCTCAGGCAGTGGTGGCGGATGCACATGGCTCTCTATGTGACCCCAAACATACATACTGTACTTTGGGGGAAGTCTGTCATCAAGAATTTACTTCTGAGTTTCTAGGAGGGTGACAGACTGCCCTGGACAAGGTGCCGTGACCAGCGAGGAATCAGAGTCCCTGAGGCACTGAAGCCTCGGCTACTGGTGGGCTCAACTGCCCTGGACAAGGTGCCGTGACCAGCAAGGAATCAGAGTCCCTGAGGCACTGAAGGTAATTTCATCCACCTTTCCGCGCCTCCTTGCTTGCCCTGCTTTGTAGAGACTTTAAATTTGGCGCCTTTTACTCGGGACTGCCCGCCCGGCGTTTTAATTTGTGAACTGAAATGGACCCACAGAAGCATCTAACCCTGCACTGTTTTGATAAGTCCTCCCATCACTGCAACCGTCTGAAAACTGTTTGCCTGTTGATTGAGGAGCCACATTTTAAACTTTTGCTGCCCTAAGCTGCAGAATGTCTGAAGTGCCCCAGTTCTTGAATCCCCTTGATCTGTCCGGCATTGAGACCCTACCCCCTCGGCTGATGAGCGTACCTGTATCTCGCTGAATATCAGGGAGGCGAGAGCAGCGTGGCTGAATAGCCGTGAGTGCACTAGGCACCCTCAATCAGTTCTGCCTGCCCTCAGCATAGTATAACCACTGCAATCTGCTGCTTCAGCTGGGGCCAGGTCGCTGAAACCCCACAGTCGCTTCGAGACTGCCCCCACCCCCACCACACCCACCCTTGTCCGCTTTACTTTTATAGAGTGTAACTCTGCCCTCAACTTAAGTCCATCCTCAATACACGCCCTGCTGTAGAAATTAACTATCTCCTCGCTTTTCCATTAGCAGGTTATACTGTCTGACTGCTAGAGGGAGCTTGATTGATTTTACTAGTGCCTTACTGTTCTTTTAACACTTACCTACTGGTGTGCACTGCACTTCAGCTCTTATCTCCCCCACTGACAAGACTGCACCTTCCTTTTCTCTCTCCCATACATTCCTACAATTTGAATGACTCATCTAACCTTCCAAATGTCCATCTCTCCCTATCTCATTATTTTATTAACCTCTTCAGCCCTTTGCCTCATTTGGCTCCCTATCCTCTACAACTCTATCTCCTTTAAAGATCTTCACTGCTATCCCGTCCACTTCAGGTTATGTCCTAAGAGTATAACTCCTACACAGCCTTCAATCAGCTTCCCCCTGCTCATTCATTACAAATTCATTTATCACCTATCCTACTCTCTGAATAAATCCAAGATGCCAAGTATAATCCTACACCTCTCACACATCTGGCGCAAACTCTTACATCTATCTCACCTAACACTGATGTTAGCAGGGGATATTGAGAAAAACCCTGGACCTCCATGTAACTCATTCTGTAAAGCTACATTCTGGCATGACTCCAAAGGCATCCGTATTGCCCATCTAAATGTTAGGAGCCTGCTTCACAACAAGGTTGAACTGGAGGCGTGGGTTGCCCAGCACAACCCAGACATCCTCTGCCTATCTGAAACCTGGCTTAAACCCTCCACCCCTGACCATCTCTGCTCCCTGCCCAACTACAGCATCATTCGGCAGGATAGGCCATCCACTAAGTGGGGGGGGTTGCCATCTTCTTCAAACCATGCATTCTTATCTCCCTCAATGCCCAACCACCTCTATCTCACTGTGAAGCAATCTATGCTACCATAAAGCTCGGGTCAAAGAATCTTCACCTGGTCTGTGTTTATAACCCCCCGGCTGGCGGCACAGCTGGGCTTGAGGAACTACTATCACAGGTTGTTAAGGCTATTGGTCGGAATGAAGTCCTCATTCTTGGGGACCTGAACCTAAACTGGACAAGTAAATCAAACCAGTCCTCTCACACTATTGTCCAAGGTCACAATCTTCACCAACTTATTTTAGACCCTACCAGGATCCTGCCCCCCCCCTCGGTGTAACACTCTTATAGACTGGGTCCTTACAAGCCGCCCGGATAGCATAGCCTGTGCTGGGACCCTAGCTGACACAATCAGCGACCACTTCCCTATTTTCTGCACCTGGTGTGCACCCAGCAAACCTACTCCTCCTCCTAAACTCATCAGCTTCCGTAACCTGGCTAACTTTAACCAAGAAGATTTCCTACACAATCTCTCATTGATAGACTGGTCCCCCATACACACGTCTAATAATGCTCAACTAGCATTAGAACAATTCCTTACTACATTTCGTTTGATCCAAGACACCCATGCTCCTTGGGTCACCCGTCGGATCCGAGGATCTCAGACGAAATGGCTCTCGAAAGACCTGCTTGCTTTGATCAAGTCTAGAGATAAAGCATGGTGCAGTTTCAAAGCTACTTAGTTAATGGCTGATTATAATAAATACCGAGCCCAACGAAATGTTTGCAAAAGGCAAATTTGGTTAGTTAAAAGCTCCTTCTGCAAAAATCTGCTAACCAAAGCAGCAGGTAACTCGAAAAAATTCTGGGCCACAATAAAAACCCTCCTTGGAGCGAATCAAACTACTCATGCAAATAACATGCTGATAAATGGCATACACTGCAACAATCCTACCACGATAGCTAACTCTTTTAACCACCATTTCTCGGATCTCTCCAGTTACCTGGCTCACTCCAAAATACTCATGTCCCTCTCTTACTATAATGTAAATCTCATGTCACCCGTCCCACTTCAGGTTCGGACTATTACAAAATCTGAAGTTTTGAGGCTTCTCCTCTCTGCCCCAGACCATACCAGTGTAGGGTCAGATGGGCTAGAGCCCAGGCTTCTAAAGGTCACCGCCCCGTTTATAGTCTCTCCCCTCACAAAAATCTTCAATCTATCTCTGTGTCATGGCTCAGTCCCCAATATCTACAATATATAATACAATATATGATAGAGACATACAAGCATCTTACAGGGAGGAATAGGGTGCAGGAATGCACTATTTTTAAGCGAAAAAGATGTTCCAGGACTAGAGGGCATGGGATGAAGTTGGAGGGAGGATGATTCAGAGGAAACGTGAGGAAGAATTTCTTCACAGAATGGGTGGTGGACAAGTGGAACACCCTGCCAGAGGAAGTGGTGGGGGCTGAAACAATCACGGGATTTAAGAATGCATGGGATAGACATAAAGGAATTCTGGAGGTCAGGGGTAAGGGGCAACAGACTTCCTGGAAAACATAAACTGAACTTACAAACTTAAATGGGCAGACTGGGTGGGCCATAGGCCCTTATCTGCCGACACTGTCTATGTATGTATGTATCTATGTATCTGGAAAATTGCCAGAGTTATTCCTATTCCAAAGAAGGGTGACCCTAAATTGATCCCAAACTACCGTCCCATAGCTATCCTCTCCCTCCTTAGCAAAATCCTTGAAAAACTAGTAGCAACCCAAACTCTTGACTATCTGCAGCAACATAGCCTTTTCTCAAGCTCTCAACACGGTTTCCGAAAGGGGCACAGTACGTCTACTGCTCTCCTTAAACTCACCAGTGATATTTTGTCTGCCATGGACTCCGGTCTACTGACTGGTGCTATCTTCATTGACTTAACAAAAACTTTTGACCTGGTAGACCATACCCTCTTCCTTTCCAAACTTCTCTCCCTTGACTTCTCTATTGATGTTGTAGACTGGTTTGACAGCTACCTGTCCGGTAGACAGCAGACTGTTGTTTTCAATTCCGCCTCTTCTGATCCCTCATCTATCCAAGTTGGAGTGCCCCAGGGTTCCATACTTGGCCCCTTGCTCTTCTCCATCTTCATAAATGACCTTCGCTGACTTGCTTCAACCTGCTCTACCTCCTTTATGCGGACGACTTGGTAATTTATCACAGTGGGAGGAACCTCCTGACGCCAACCATCCTCTTAACTCTGACTTCACATCCATTCAGTCATGGCTGATAGAGAATAAACTTGTTCTCAACATTAGCAAGATGCATTCTATGCTCTTTGGATCGCCGCCAAACTCAAAGCAAACCCTGCACCCTCAAAATCACCTGTACTAACGGCTCTTCACTAAATAGTACCAAATCCTTCAAATACCTGGGCATCACTCTGGACAAATCCCTCAACTTTGAACAGCACATAACTAATACCTGTAAATTGGTAAATGCGAGGGGTGGTGGTGCCTGTCGTACCAGTTATGCCCTTACCCCTCGGCTAGACTAGCTGTGGCTCAAGGCTTTCTACTCCCCGCCCTGACTTATGGATCAGTCACGTATCTATCCACCTCCAAATCTTCCCTCCACAGGTGGGACACCACCTATAACAATATTTGCCGGTATGCCTCGGCATCACCTCGCTTCACTCACCATTGCCAACTCTATTCAGACCTTGGCTGGCCTTGCCCCTCTGGCCTTCAGTTCCAATCCCTTGGGTCTCTCATTGGCAACATAGTCTGCACTGGCACTCCATCTTCTCTCGCTTGTCTGGTCCACTCTCAACCTCAGTCCTACGAGCTCCGGTCTGCTGACCTAGTCCCCTATCACATTCCCAGATGTAAAACCAACATGGTCTCGCGTGCCTTTGCTCATATGGCCCCGAAATACTGGAACTCGCTAACTCCAAACATTCGTGGAGCGCCTACCCATGCGAGTTTTAAAACTCGGCACCTGGAACACCTTCAATCCATCAGTCAATGCACCTGCTTTAACCCACCTTAGACTTCAGCACTCTCCCCACTCTCACCTTAATACTTTCCTTCTCTACATCTCTCTCCCCTCCTCCTTACCCACCCATCTCTCCTCCCCTTACCCCTCTCTCTCTCTCCACCCTTGCTCTCTCTCCCCACTCTTCCCTCTTTCTTATCATTCTACCCTCATTCTGGCACTTACTGCACATTGTTTTGTTTACACCTTTGTTGCTAATGCCTGTTTCACTCATCATGTAACTCTAGTTGTTTATATTACCTAAATGTATCCTCCAGTTTGCCTCCACTGTAACACTCCCCTATATACTCCAATGTGTACGGATTTTTGAGTTTATTGTTCCAGCTGTTGCTGCTGTCTGTATTTCTCACTGTGTTCCACCAAATCATGTGCTGCGTCACATGTCTGCTTCATTTTGTGTGCTCTAAACTGTCTTCTCCTGGGTCATGCCTGAAAATAGGCATTGCTATGCCTAGTGCACTCACCCGGTTACCAAAAGCAAATAAATAAATAAATAAATAAGATGCAGACCATAGCTGAGACAGTAAAGAGGAGCAGATTAGCTGATGATTTTTTTATGCATTTCAAGTTTTGTAAGAGGTACTGTGCATACCTCTCAACTGTCCCTGATTTTGGCTCAAAATTTTACTTTGTTCTTCCTAAAATGTGTGCTTCTGTGGCTAAGCAGTGGAAATTGTAAGCACAAAATAATGTCAAGCATTAAAGTTGCAGACTTGTTCTTCCTTAGAAAATGCATCTTGCCCTAAGCCCCATATAAATAACCAGCTTTTTGGGTGGATATCTCTGATTTTGAAGATGTGTCCCTCATTTTGGTCCTTTGTCCCTGATTTTTGTAAGCCTTGTCCCTGATTTATGAGGCAGGAGGTTAAGAGGTTTGGTACTGTGTGCCATCTTTGTCTATTTATTGAGGACACTACTGTACATGTTCCACTGAATTTTAATTTTGAGTAGATCTACTAGCTTCAATTGAGCATTTTACGTTTGCAGCAAGTCCCCTTGTGAGTGAGAGCATGGGGCTCTGCCAGTTCAGAAAGTCGGAGAGTCGGAAGAGGGGATACTGGGATACAGAGATTTTGATGGGAGCAATAAGACAGAGTGGCACTGAGCTGTGGATTGGGTGAAGAGAAGCCTGTAAAGTGGTTCAAAAAAGGCACTGAAAGGTGCTGAAGGAATACCTGAGCCATGGATTACTGGTGCTATAACTCGGAGCCACAAGTTGGAGATGTCAGAGGGAAAAAAATATCAACAGAGTAAAACAAGGACATATTTCTATAATTATTTTTTTCTGAAATGCCTTGTAAGTTTATTTGGAAGGACTGACCATACAATATAGCACATATCTGCCTGTTTGTATGCACTAGATGGTATATGAGGTATCTATATATAAAATAAGCAAAGTGATACATTTGTGTTGTGCAAGGTTGAAATATTTAATTAGGGGAAATACTTTCTTTTTTTCCATTTAAGGATTTTAAATTTTGGTGCCTTTCTGGTAATGTCACTAGTACTTAGGAGGCACATTTCAGGCATGTTCAAAAGTTAAGACTAGTACCCCAGCCACTAATCATGCAGACAGCTGAATGCACCAGCTGTTACTCAGTGAGCTTCGGCAGTACTCTGAGTTCTGTTTGGAAACTGAATTTGCAAACTACATCATCTGGCCTCTGTTTTTAAAGCTCTGAAGATTAATTAAAAAAAAGGAAAAGAGCTGTAGCCAAACATTTCTGACTCTATCACAAACTGAGTAAGAGCTTGTGGGTGAGATAATTCCTACTTTCTATTAATGGAGTTTATTCATCAGTTTTGCTTTTGAGACATTAATAGCTCCTGTTTGAAAACATCTGTGTCTGAAGAGACAGTGCTCAGTGGGTTAGCGTAAACTGTGTCAAATTTTACATTTGAAAAATCACCCATTCAAGATATTTGAGAAGAGAAATGAGACTTTTCTTCTAGAATTATAGTGTTTGTCCTGAAGACATCATGGGCCAGATATTCAAAACTTTGTGCTGGGCGCAAACTGTTTGCGCAGGGTTAGTGCCAGGTTTACTTGGGTCTGCTGTATTTGAAAGGTCAAACAGCATGAGCAAACTGCATTAGCACTGGGCAACATTATAATGTATGCAAGGGGCAAACTGAGGGTGTGTTTGACAGGATGGCCAGTTTCGAAAAGAAAAAGCTGACATAGAGAAGATGCAATACCCCCCCCCTTTGGGTTTCTGCCTTCACTCTATCCTATCTCTTTCTGCTTATTCAATCTATCCTAATTTTCTTGTCAGTGTGGCCAACCTGGCAATTCTCTACTTTGCTTTACTATCACTTTTGCTCTGGTATTAAAACAAAAGTTTGCATCTTGTTTAAGAATACAAAAGGGAGATGTGTCACTTAAATAAAGCCATAATGTGAGTAAAGGGCTGGGTTATGAAAGAAAGCCTTCACCTACAAGCCAGTTAGTAATTAAGGAAAGCTGAGGCTATAGAATTGCTATAAACAGTGAAATACATGTTTTAGGCAACTCAAATAAAGTTCAGGTTGTAGGGAAATGCCATAGAACCTGTAGTGTTAAAGAACTTCTTTTAAAAAGGGAGTTGTAATTGTTGCAGTAAAGCCTTCTGTGTTCTAGAAGGCTGAGTTCCTCAATAGGGCATCGGCTGAAAGCGCAGCAGCCTGCTAAGCTGTTTGCTGAAAGTGCTGCAGCCAGATAAACTGTTTGGAAGAAAATAAATGAAAGGTCTAGAAATGTAAAACAAAGGATTTGGGAAGGAAATAAAGCATGTCTAAAGAATAGAGTACCATATTATGTGAAACAAAACATAGATACTTCAGTAGTTTCACATTGCATTGTATTTCCCTGTATGACCACAAAAGGCTGTAACTTTTCATGGAGACAGATAGGGAGCACGCCCCTCATCTCTCTGTCCATGCAAAGGTTATAACCAGTTATTTGTTCCAAAACAAGTTGGTTTAACCATATACAATTGTAAAGAAAGGTTGTTACCTAGAGTTCTGTTTCATTTGGAAAGGTCCTTCCATAGGGCAAGCTGCCCCTGAAATGGCAGGTTATATAGATACAGGAGAATGTGATGTCACAAAGGAGGAGGGGTGCTGTGAAAACCACACCCCCTTCCCTTTACGATATAAACCCTACAGAAGGAGGCTTAGTTAGATTCGTTGTGACTAAGGTGAGAGAAGGATCTCAGAGAGGTTGGTCAGTAGGGTTCTGACCAAGGTGAGAGAAGGATCTCAGCAAGGAGGTAATGTGCTGTCTTTCACATTATCTGAGGAAGGAGAGAATACAGGAACTTAATGTGCTGACTTTCACATTATCTGAGGAAAGACTGAATACAGGAATTTCCTTAAAGCACCTGAAGCAGTATATCCTGATGTCTGAACTGTCTAATTTTGGAACCGATGTGAAGAAATAACATCATTATTTTTCCTTTCTGTAAATATTGGATTATTCATCTTTTTGATTTTATGTTTTTCTAAAATAAAATGATAAATGTAGAAGTATGCATTTTTTATGCATCACAATCTGGTAGTATGATCTGTTTATTAGGACCCACACGTTTACAGTGTGTGTACATGAATATAGGTACAATGCTATATTCAGCAAACAGCACCACACAAAGTGTTTTTGCGTGACTTAGCACAACACTTTGCATGGTACAAATTACTGCCCAGAAAAAGGTAGTCTTTACTCTGGGCAAATCAGCTTTGTGTGACTTTGTGGCTTCGCAAGGCTTTGTGTGACTTTTGCACGGCTTTGTCCGACCCTAACCAGTAAGTCTGAAACATAGAACTAAGCCAGACATAGAAGAAATATGCTGCTCACGGATGGCATCCCTATGATGCCATCATCTGCCACCAGTCACAGCCATGCCAGGCAGTAAGTGGTGACCCAGCTCCCAGTGGACACTATGGCTGTGCGGCCATACAGCACACACCTGCAAACCACCCTTCGGTGGACACCAGCAGACACCAGCACACACATGCAGCACTGCGGGCATGGAGGGTGTAGAGAGGAGGGTGTGCAAGTGGCTAGGCTGCACACAGACTGGGTGCAGCCACAAGGCTGGGACAAGCCATGCAGTGCAAATGGGCCAATGTTGGGAATACCCCAACACCAGTGTGCCTGTCTGATGGTATGTACCCCCCAGCCACATACCACACATCTGTACAGACACCACAGCACACAGAGCCAGCCATGTATATGTCACTGTTAGTATCCCATGCCAGTGGTGCAGTGTCTGTGGGCCGCACAACAGCATAACAGTAATGTCCACTGCCAATAAACACCTGCAAGTTGGGCCTGTCACTGTGTACAATGCAATGGTCATCACTGCCCTGCACACCATAGGCATTGCTGTGTCCCTCACACTACTGGCCCCCTTGATACTGTAGTGTCTGCTATGCACTGTAACATCAGTTTGACAACTGTATGCAGCACCACCACCTGTGCCTGTGCTGTGTACTCCGAGGGACAAAATATTATATGCTGCACTGTGCAAATGTAGCCTGCAGCTACCACCATGCACTGCCAGACTGACCTACAGGTGGAACTGTGGGCAGATCCAGCCAGCCCCTGTACTTTCAGACTGACCTACAGGTGGAGCTGTGGGACCATGCAAATCAGGTCATAATGAGATGCTAATCTGGATGTTTGCCCACAGACTACCTAAGTAGGCTTATTTGCATGTCACTTTTGAATATAGCAAATTTTTGCCCCGGGCAAATGTCTTAGCTCCATGCTAAACCTGTGCAAATGTGTTTGCACCATGCAAACATTTCGGAAACATTGTACATTTCTGCACAATGTAATTTCATATGTGCTAATGCTTGCAGCTTTACTGACTCCACTCCTTTGCTAGCACACACATTGGCCACATAATTCACCTCTACCTTCCTTCACATCTCTGTGAAATGGGATGCTGTTGTGGTTTGCACTTCCTGGTTGCTATATTCAGAGCTGTCTTATTCCTGCGCTATTTTTGCACTGCACTCCAGGCCCAGTTTGCCTGGCTTCCTTAGCATGCTATATAAAGCAGATTTAGCACCAGGGCTATTCCTTTTGAATATAGCGGGCTATTGGTTCTGGGCTAATTTAGTACGCTGGGCACTGCTAATTTAGAGCCAGTTCAAAGTTTTCAATATCTCATCCCAATACTGTAACCTCCAGTTGATAACAATCTCACATAAAGAGACATTCCATAGTAATATAGAGTAAATAGAGTCAAGCTCTACATTCAAGAACCTTCCTATGCAAGATATCAAGGGCCAGATATTCAAACCTTTGCACCTAGTGCAAATCCCTACGCTGGAATAGTGCTGGATTTGCACGAGGCTGCAATATTGAAAAGTTCTATTAGCACCGGTGCTGTGCGGTAGCACCGATGCTAATATATAATGTTATGCAGGAGCGTGGACAGGAGGTGCTCATGAATTCCAGCAGCATGGCATATTCAAATGTATAGCGTCGCGCTACAGGCATTAGTGTGACCTGTAGCGTGGCACTAGATACCGCCAGAAAAAAGCTGGTGGTAATGTAGCGGTGCCCCTCCCATTGTGGACCCCTGTAGCTGCCTTATAGCACGCTTCACCCATGTAGTCTAGTGGTCCCCCCCACCACCAGTGTGTATCCCGACCACCCTTGTAAATAAAATAAGCTGTTTCTTTGGTAGTCTAGTGGTCTCCCCCAACCCCAGCACATATCCCGACCACCGCTGTAAATAAATTAAGCTGGTTCCCTGGTAGTCTGGTGGTTCCCCCACCCCCCAGCGTGTATCCCGACCTGCATTTCAATTGAAATGCACCTCTCCCCGTTTGAAATAAAATAAAACACATTTCCCTGGTAGTCTAGTGGTCACCCCATCATTTATCCCCAGTTCACATCACATTAGACTATTTTCCCTGGTAGTCTAGTGGTACTCCCCCACCTGGTAGTGCAGCCCCAGCTCAGCCCACCCATCTGCCAGGAAGCGAGCTGGTGACTGGCTCAGCCCTCCTCATACCACCACGGCCAGCCACTGACTGAGGAATGAGGTCGGGATACGCACTGGGGGTGGGGGGACCACTAGACTACCAGAGAAACAGCTTCATTTATTTACAATGGGGGTCAGGATACATACAAGGGGGTTGGGGGGACCACTAGACTACCAGAGAAATGGCTATAATGTCAAACATTAATCTCACAGATGTGTTCTTCCTTAGACAATGCATTTTACACTAATCCACTTCTTCTACAAGCTTTCCTGAGTGGATATCAACAATTTTTAAGATGTGTCCCTGATTTTTTTTTTAAGCCTCGTCCCTGATTTATTAGGCAGGGGGTTGAGAGGTGTGTTTGCAGTAGATGTGAGACATCTCTGTGCAACAATACACAATATTCTCCACCTGCAAGACTGGCTTGCTACAGGGTCTAATGAGCCACAGTTGTAGTTTGCACTTCCCTGTTGCTATATTCAGTGCTGTCTTATTCCCGGGCTATTTTTGTCCTGCACTCCCAGACCGGTTTGCCCAGCTTCCTTAGACTGCTATATTCAACAGAATTCACACCGGGCTATTTCCTTTTGAATATAGCTTGCTTTGTACTCCAGGCTAACCGGGCGGTGCTAATTTAGCTACGGAGCAAAGTTTTGAATATCTGGCCCCTAATATTAAAAAAAAAAAACAAGAAAATAAAAAACTAAGAAACTCAAGAACTATCACTCGCACCAATCCATTGCACTAATATAACTGCTAAAGTGACTATTGCTTGTTTTATTGTCCAGTTCAGTATTGCTGGTCATTTTACCTGGTTGAATAAAAAGAATAATGCTGTGTAAAAAAAGCCTGTAGTAAGTGGGAACATGCTTAAAACAAAGAAACAAACAAACAAAAAAAAAACAATTAATGGGAAAAAAAATCAAAGAGTGACAATAGTGTCAAAGAATGGAACAATCCCTAATTATCTTCTCACTCCAGGAAGTCATGCTAAATTAAAGGGGAGTGAAGGGTGTTTTAGAATCTGTGGTTCCCATTTAACACAGTGTTCATTCTCTCCAAATAATAACAAACAGACTGAAGGTAGGAAAAAAATTAGACAGCATCTCTTAATGTCTGAGATTAGACAAATTGAATCACAGGACAATGAAAAATACATGAATACTAGTAGCAAAATAGAATTACAGAATAAAACAGGTCCTGGCATCCTTTTGTCAGCAAGGATGTATCTCTGAACTGTATTTTTGCACAGTGAGTAAACCTAATAAAGAAAAAGCTGCACAAGGTAATTTGCTCCTGCCTTATTTTCCTAGCCTCATGTGTCTTACACAGGTGCAGTTACCCATTACATCCTTTAAAAAATAAGATTAGCCTGTTTTCAAGGCAGGCCCATTTGTTGCAGGCCCCTGGCCAACAAGGTGGCTCAGTAACTGAGCAAAAGAAAGGGGAGGGGGATGGGGACGAGGCTTCTGAGCAAAAGGGGAGTATTAACAGTGAGACACGCAAAGGAGGACATCACAAGGAAGTGGCAGAGTTTGAGAGCAGAACAAGAATTGATTTGGGCAAAACTAAAGAGAGAGAGAGAGAGAGGTGGGGACAGAGATTTAAAAGGGTCTGCTGTAAGCAGGCTCCCTCACAATTTTGCTTGCTAATGAGTTTGACTATTCAGCACATCAGTTGACGATTTGGTTGATGATATATCTTTGAATCCAGTTTTTGTTCCAGAATTTTGTTCCAGTATTTGGTTCCAGAATTGTTCATTGGTGAGAAATTTGTGCTTTATTGCATTTGATAAGTATAAAAGTATTTGACTCCTCCTTTAGCTTCAAACCTATACTGTTGAAACAAGTTGAGGATCTATTGTGGCATCTAGATATCAAAAAAGTGCAGGAGCTGATCTTCTGGACCCATTCTTTCTAAAGATTGCATGTCATGTGCTTGCAGTCCCCCTAACTCACCTCTTTAACCTTTCCCTAAACTCTGGCTCTATTCCCATGCTGTGGAAGACAGCCCAAGTGGTCCTCCTTCTAAAATCAGGGGACCCTATGGATCTTAATAAGTACAGGCCCATTTCCATCCTACCTGTGTTATCCAAGATGCTGGAGAAATTAGTGAGTATTCAGTTAAGGGAATATCTGGACAATGCTAATCTATTAAATCCAGCTCAATCTGGATTCAGGGCCAAACATAGCACTATCACTGCATTAGCCAAGGTCACCAATGATTGGCAAACCGAACTGGATAAAAAGAACAATGTCTGTGCAGTATTCCTGGACCTGAGCAAAGCATTCGACACTGTGGACCACGAACTGCTACTCTCATCCCTACACTCCATTGGCCTAGATCCATCCTCCCTTAAGTGGTTCAGATGCTACCGTCCGGTAGATCACAGCAGGTAAAGCTGAAGGTGACCTCTCCCATTAAGACCACTGTCAAGAGGAGTCCCCAAGGCTCTATTCTGGGTTCTATCCTTTTGCCATTTATATAAATAAAATTGATTCAACCCTTACCAAGTCCTCAGTACATCTCTTTGCTGATGACACTGTACTGTATGTCAGCAACCCTTCACCTAAAGTTGCTCATGAAATCCTACAAGCAGAATTCTCCCTGTTACAACATCAGCTTCTCGAGAAAAAAGCTTCTGCTAAATGCAAAGAAAACCAAAGCAATGATGTTCACAACCCAAAACTCCACCAACACATCCTCTTCAATCAGTCTCCCCCAGATATGCACTATACTTGGAGAAAATCTGGAGTATGTTGAAAATTTCAAATACCTAGGTGTGTGGATTGACAACAGACTTGACTTTACTCAGCATCTAGAACAACTGCTGAAAAAGCTTCGCCTAAGGCTTGGCCTCCTTTACAGATTAAAACCCTTCCTTAATAAAGATTCAAAGATGAGATTAGTCCAGGCCATCTTTATATCAGTCATTGACTACGCAGACTTCCTCTATAGTCAGTGCTCCACTCCCTACCTTCAAAAGTTGGATATCTTATACCATAGAGCAATAAGGTTCATTACAGATCTGCCATATAATACTCACCATTGTTCTCTCTATGATTCAGTTGGATGGGTTTCCCTTCATGTCAGTAGGAGCAGAAATGCAGCTCTATGGATCTACAGAGCTTTATCAAAAAAACTCCCAAGCTATATCCTGGACTGCTTCAACCTGACCAACTCCCAGCTCCTATGCCCTAAGAAGCAACAATATCACCTGCTCAAATTGCCCAAAGTCAACACCAAAATAGGGAGGGCAGCAATCAGCTACTCTCTAGCCATAGCATGGAACAACCTACAAAAATCCCTAAAACTGTCCATTATCATTCCATTTACATCCTTCAAGCAGCACTGTACAGCCTTCTTCACAGAGAAATGCAGTTGCTACCGCTAGAGATAGAATAGTCATCCCACAAAACCTTATTCCAATTACATATGGCATATTCCTTCCAGCCAGACACCGCCAGTATATGGCACCCAATATTCCCTTCACCATCCTTGTACTCATTATGTGAGTGACTGTCATAGCCCTCATTGTGATATATATATGTATTACATATTGTAGATGTTAGTTTAACTTTCTCTTGCCAAGCTTTTACATGTGAATTCTCTGTATATTATTGTGTTATAAATAACATTTTCTTGTTTCTGTATGTATAACTGTCTCATAAGTATGTGATGTAATTGCTGTGCACCAACTCGAACCTTGACCTTATCAGGTCCATCTTGTAAATGAGCCTTGCTCAATGATGATCGCCTGAATAAATAAAGATTTGATTGATTGATTGATTGATTGATTTGGTTTAAGAAGATAATTACAGTGGGGATAAATAAGTATAAAAAACCTTTTTGGCCCATTGTACCAGTTTAAAGTTTTATGAATTTAAAGTGTTTTATTTCAAATAAGAGACACATAAGGTAGGAAAATGTTAGTGCAAATGTTTCTGACAGGTTTTTGCCAGACCAGCGGCATTTGAAGTAATATTTTGAGCCTTGTTTTCATTTTGGTGAAGAAGTGTCTGAATGAGCATTGGAACTGTACTAAGGAGGGAAGGCCTTTTTTGGGCTGAGTGCCACAGCTACCGCATGTTATGTTTTTGTTGTTATGGAGTGGTTTGATTCTAGATGAGTGCACATAAGTAATTTCTGCAGACAGACAGACATTATGCTGGTGTGTGCTCCCAGATAAAAGAATGCAGCAGTAGTTTTAGATGGTTTGGTCTTTCCACTCGGAGTGTGAGGGCAGGAGCAGATTGGCTGGCTGAGAACATGTGGGGGAGTGGAGCTGCAGAGTAAGGGCGGTGCAGGGAACATGGAGTTTGTCAAGAATGGGAGTGGGTGGATGTGCCTGCAGAAACTGCAGGACAGCAGGAAAAAAATGGGCCCATTGGAAGTCCAAAAGGGGGTTTTGTTTTCTAGAGAGGACTTGGGGTAGACAAGTGGGCATCAGGGGAAGAGAGTTTTTAAATTGGAGGTGTTTGGGGGCCGAAACAGCTACAAGGGGGAAGGAATAGTTGTGTTTAGACCAAAGGTTGAATACAGGGCATCAGAGCATTTAAAAAAAATATATAGGAAATAAAGCAAGGGAAGTAAAGATGCCACAAGTTGACCCAGAGCCTAAAGGGGGCCTGTGCTTTCAGATTTGTTTTTGCCAGGTGGTCAGCTGCCATGCCAAGGAAGACTATGAAGACTAAGAAGGAATTAAGGGAGATTAATAATCTGTTGGTGGTAAATAAGAATGCAAATAACAAAAAGAAAGAAGAAAATAATACAAAGTGTGAAGGGAAGAAAAATAAATAGTCTGTAAGGATATTATAAAGAGTAAAAAACAAAAATGGCCTGAAGTAGAGCTGAAGTTGATTGTAAATAGACATTAAGAAAACACTCAAGGAAGGAGGTGGAGAGGAAAACCAAGAATACTGAAGTAAAAAACAAAAGAGTAGGTCTAAAGATCACAAATTATGGACAATATAATTGATGAAAAAGTGGAAAATGATGACATTAAATTGGATACAAAATAGGGAAATACTGATTTGGAAAGGACAAATCTCACCTGCTATATATACTTATGGACTACCAAAATCAAATATAGATAATAATATGCCCTTAAGGTCATGATTTATAATATCTGTAAATGGGCAAAATCAAATATAGATAATAATATGCCCTTAAGGTCATGATTTATATTATCTGTAAATGGGCATCAGGTCATACAGTAAATTACGTCTGGCTGATATAAAACCTGTATAAAGATTTAAAGCAAGACAAAGTAATGGTAGATTTGCTCAAATCTGGCATCAGCAGAAGAAAGGGAAACTCCTAAATGCACAAAAAGAGGTTAATGAGCTAGGAGTGAATCTGAAGATTTCCATGGAAAATCCAAAGCAGAAAAGTGAAGGTAACAAATCTAAAATTGAAAAAACTCAGGTTGCCATAACGAAAGTTACCACAAAGAGGAAGGAGAAGCAAATGAGGTCTCAGCAGAAGATCACTACCTACAGAATGCGTGCACTCATTTGGGAGTGATGATGTAATCTCAGACATCTCTTTAATGAGAGGCAGGAAAAAGAAAGGAGTGAGAGTAAACACAAGCCTGATAGGAAGCGCAGAGAGTGTCGGTTATGATGAAATAATACAGTATGTTCAGAAAGTTCAATTGATTAAATTGATTTAGGAACTGCAGAAGATGCATTACCTGTTAACAGATGAGGAAAGTTCAGATTGGCCACAGCATACTTAGCAAAATCAAATACAGATCCAAATTAATTGTGACTTTTCTAGCCCCTTCTGCAGCTGTCCATGACCCTCTACCTCTTGATTTCCTTCCAACCCCACTAGTATTGTCCTATCTATTTTGTTCCCCTCATCCCCTGTATGAGTAGTTCCTCCTGCCAGTCAAAACTCACTTTTTGGCAACTGCTGGAACCTGTTGCATTGATTTGCCTTGCACTGTTTATACTGTGTTTAATACTGCATTGTTAGAGGATGAAATTAAATAATTTCTCCAAACATGTCTATCTCTCAATTGATTTTAAGAGCGCCCTGTGTTAATCACCCAGTAGCAAGGTGTCAACACTCTTTCTGAAATTATTTAAATCAGTACTGTCAATTGCTTCTTGTGATAAGTTATTCCACATTCACACAAAGCATTTGACTTGGTAGATCACCAATTGCTAACTGAAAGGCTGGATTTCTTGGGAGTGGGACACTCTGCACTATTGCTGTTCGAAGATTATCTTAGGGATAGATTGCAGACGGTCAGGTTTGGTTGTGTTATTTCTGAATCTGCAGTTGTGAAGTGTAGGGTCCCCCAGGGTTCCATACTGGGACCTGTTTTGTTTTCTTATTTTTTGACAAACAGGTAAACGCAGTGGAGAATGCATCCATCGCATTATACGCAGATGATGCAGTAATTTATACCCATGGTTCTTCTATAATGGAACTAAATGATTTATTAACTAGGGGAAATGTGTAATTGGCAGCAGTCACTTATTTCTAACAGACTAGTCCTGAATAAGATAAAGATGAAAACTATGGTCTTTGGTACTAGTGCATGCCTTAGGGACATGGGACAGCGTTTATAGGTAAAGTCGCTTGATGGGACCTCTTTTGAAAATGTGGATACCTTCCAGTATTTAGGTGCCCTACTGGACCCAAATCTAAGTTATCAAGCAGATTTCACAAAGGTCACATCAAAGATCTATTCAAGGGTGTGCCTTTTATATAGAATCCATTCCTTCCTCACCAGTGAGTACAGGATGGCAGTAGCTAGTCAGTGCTTAGCTTCTATTTGTAAAATATGCTACTGTAATTACTGATAATGCTTCTGTAACAAAATATTCTAAAAATCTTTCCTATTATGATTAATAGCTAAATTTGCTCTTTCTGCCCCTAAACTATCCCATCATTGTGATACTTTAAACGCTATGGGTTGGCTTCCTGTTCAGTTACAGTTTCAAATGAGAATGGTTAAATTCACACACTGAGTTATTAATCCTGGTGTGCCATCAAGTTTAAGTGGCCTCTTGAAACCTCATGTTACTGGATATTACTCTAGACAAAGGGTTGACAATGGGGTTCTAAAGCCTTCATTTATGAGATCCAGTAGTGGTCAGAGGTCCTTTTCTTACACTGCTCCATTTATTTGAAATAAAATTCCTCTGGACATTAGACAGCTGCAATCTTTTAAAACTTCTGAGCATGTACTGAGGATGTATTTCACTGCATTGGTTGAATGTAACTGTTTTAAATACTGTAGGTATTTTTATTTTTGGACATGGACTTTTAGTCTGAATTTGTATGGATTGCTGTTTTTGTAAGCCTAACGTATGTATGTTTTGTTTGATGTGGGTCACACCTGTAAAAGGAACTTGTGTTTTCCAGTGTGTTTATCCATTAAGCAAATAAAAAAACAAACATATTCACTACCCTGTGTGTGTCAAAAGGTTTCCTTGAATTTGTCTTAAATGGCGATGTTTTTAATTATTTGCTATGCTGCCTTTATGCATAGGTGTCCTGTCCTCTCCCCAGAGTTAGTGCATCCATCAGTTCCTTGTCATTATATATATAGCTTAACCCTTGCAGGTCTGTGGACTGATATATCAGTCCAAAATTCATATATGTTCTAATTCTGTTGGCAGCCTAAGGGTTAAACAGTAATAATTGCCCTCCCCAGTTCTTTGCTGTTCCTGTGAGTGTACGCCTAGATGTGCCAGTCTTTTTCATGTGCCTTGTGTTCAATTCCATGTATCCCATGTTTACTACTACTAGTTTATTGTGGAGGGATAAGATCCATTGAGCAAGCTCATTTGCAAGGATGTTCCTTGTACAAGCAATAAACAGAACAGTGTACAGAGAAATGAACAGTATACAGAGAAATTAATATTTACAATATAAACACTATTTACAGTCCAATGGTCAGTTCCCTTAGACATTGACAAAACTTTAAATTTACAACATACACAGGTTTTCAGAAGAGCGGCAATGAATAATAATACAAGGTAAGTACAATTTTACAGACTTCTTATTCAAAATACAGGCTTTTGGTATAGGGTTGACAATGCAAGGTGTCAGCAATATAACACAGATTGAATATGAGTCAAATAAGTAACAGGCATAATAGTCACTACTTAGAAAACAAGTAAGGAAGAAAGGATGAAGTAGGGAAGGTGGGGAGAATGGAAGTTAAGTACAGTGATGGGTGTTGGTAGAGGTTTTGCTAATGAGGGTTTTAAAAGCATTTAATGAGATTAGGGATTGGAACTTTTGAGTTGAAGTTTATTCCTAGCTGTGGGGAGTGCGTAATTAATGGCTGCTTTGCCACAGCGTGTGCGTGTGTTAAGGATGTCTAGGGATGTATACGAGTACTTCCTTAATGCGTACACACTATGTGATCGATGGAGCAGAGTTTTAATATAGGGAGGCAGTTTGTTTAAGAGGGCTTTATATATCCAGGTGTAGATATGTGTGATTCTGGTGGCCAAGGAAGTCCAACTGACATCCATATATAAGGTAAAATGATGGGTTCCAGCTGGGGCATTGGTAATAAAGTGGATGGCACGGTGATATAAGGAATCCAGTTTGTGGAGATAGGTGGCTTCACAGCTGTTATAAATTATGTCAGCATAATCCAGAAGAGGCAGGAAGGTGGCCTGTACAAATCTCTTCCTGGATGTCTGGGAAAAATAAAGATTTATTTCTGAAAAAGAAGCCTAGATTCAGTTTCAATTTGTTTTATTAGTGCTTCAAGGTGGAATGAAAATGAAAGATGTGAGTCATAGAATCAAAGAAATCTGATGGCAGAAAAATACCTCATAGCCCATCCAGTCTGCCCGTAAGCCACCATCCCACTAAGAGGCCCTCTTTTTCTCATTCCTGATCTGCCCTCTGCCCATCAGGCCCAGGTGCAGATCCCAGGCTCTCTTGAATTTCTCCACTGTATCCACCACGTACCACCCTCTCAGAGAAAAACCTCCCCCTGATGTCCCCTCTGAACCGTCCCCTTTCAGCTTGTAGATATGCCCACTAGTGGAGTTATTCTTACTCATCTTAACAATGCTGTTTACTCTCACCCTGTTTATGCCCTTCAAGTATTTGAACATCTCCACCATATCCCCCTCTCCCTTTTCTCCTCCAGTGAGTACAGACCCAGTTCACCCAACCTTTCCTCATACGTTGTCCCCTGCATCCCACTCACCATCTAGGTTGCCCTTCTTTGGACCCTTTCCAGCCTGTCCTTGTTCCCTTGCCGGTAAGTCCTCCAGAACAGGATCCCATATTCCATGTGTGGCCTGACCATGGTTTTGTATAGTGGCAGGAGCACCTCCCACTTTCTGCTACTGAATCCCCTCCCAATGCATGCCAGCATTTTGAGTGCCTGCCCAGCTGCTCTGTCACACTGACCCAGGACCTTCAGACTGTCTGAGATAGTGATTCCTAGACCCCTCTCCTGTGCTACCACCTTCAATTCTTCCCCCTCAAGCCGGTATGTTACCTTTGTGTTTTTTCACCCTATGTGCATAATCTGCACTTCTTGGTATTGAACTTCAGTAGCCACCTCTCTGACTACTCCTCCAGCCTAACCAGATCCTCCCTCATTTCCTCCATCCCCCCAAATTCCATATCAGCCCTATTACTGCAGATCTTCATATTGTCAGCAAACATACATACCATCCCTTGCAGACCCTCTGTTATGTCTCCTATGTATCTCCCACAGTGACACCAACAAGCTGCTCAGGGGCCTACCACATCAGGGCAGCCCAGGTGCCAATGGCCCCTCCCCATGCTTTATAAAACTTGTCTCCTCAGTCATCTTCAAGCTGCTTACCTTCATATTTAATCTCACTCTGTCCACCTCCTCCATGCCCCACTCCTGGAAGGTTGCCAAGGTGGTCCCTATTTTCAAAGCTGGTGCCCCCCACTCCCCCGACAACTATTGGCCAATATCTATTCTCTCTCACCTTAGTAAACTCCTTGAAAAGGTCATCCACTGCCAGCTATCTGAATACCTCACCAAACATAACCTCCTATGTGCCTAACAACCTGGTGTCTGAAAGTATCACAGCACCGATATGGCCTTATCTCTTTTCACCAACCATGTCCTCTCTAATGTGAATCGAGGCTGTGCCACTGGTGCCATCTTTTTGACCTATCTAAAGCCTTCAGTCTTGTCAACCACACCCTCCTCCTCTCTAAACTGCAGTTGATTGGTTGTTCTGCTGAGGCCACTAAATGGTTTCAGTGCTATCTCTCTAATCATTCCCAATCAGTTTGTATTGGCTCATTCTCTTCTCTGGCCCTTCCAGTCACCATTGAAGTCTCCCAAGGGTCCATTCTGGGCCCCCTACTCTTTTCCATTTTCATAAACACCCTTCCCTCTGACTGCCTCAACTGCAATATGCTCCTCTATGCTGATGACCTTTTTATCTTTCATAGTGACAAGTCTCTTCCCCATATATCTGCAGCACTGCCCACAGCTGGTTC
The DNA here is from genome assembly GCA_016271365.2 of Neoceratodus forsteri. Taxonomy (NCBI): domain Eukaryota; kingdom Metazoa; phylum Chordata; order Ceratodontiformes; family Ceratodontidae; genus Neoceratodus; species Neoceratodus forsteri. The sequence goes on along the minus strand of CM057455.1, from coordinate 1,173,224,758 downwards.
ACTTCCAACTTACTGCTGGTAAATGCCAAAAAGACTAAGACAATGCTATTTGGATCTAAACCACTATTTGCTAAATATCTTGCAAATAACTCTTCTCTCCAAATCCCCTCACCCGATGACCCTGCTCTTGAAAATGTCTCCACCTTTAAATACCTGGGAGTTACGCTCGACCCCTCTCTCTCCTTCACTGACCATGTTGACCTTGTTATCTGCAGGATTAACTAAAATCTATTAGCCGCCTATAATATAAAACCCTATCTGTCCAATGAAGCTCTCCTGGCCATTGTCAGGGGCAACATTCTCTCCATACTGGACTACTGCTCCCCCTATACTCTTGTGTCTTTGCCACCCTGCAGGCTAGACTATCATCTGCCTACAATAGTGCTTGTCACTTTACATTGTCTGCCCCTTTCTCCATGCATCACTGTGACCTCTACAGCTCCCTCGGCTGACTCCCCCTACATGGCCATTTCAAATTTACCCTAGGCTGCTTTGTAGATGCCATCATCAGAAATAATGCTACCTCACCTCTCTCCAACCTCTGTAAGCCATGTATTTTGTCTAGGTGCCTTTGATCCTCTATTGGCCCTTCCCAGAGGTGCCATGAACCAAAACCAATCTGGGTGGAAATGCCTTATCAGTAGCAGCATCCACCTTTTGGAACGAGCTTCTCACCCACCTCAGATCTTCTAACACCCATCTTTCCTTTAAGCTCCACTTCAAATCCTGGCTACTAACAAACCACAGCTGCAAATGCCCAGCAAGATAGCTGCCCTTACTGCCTGGTGCTCCATCTCCATTCTCACCCTCCCCGGCTGTGCCAACTGGCACTACTCCCTCTATGTCAACCCTCCTAAATCTAGATCTTCTATCCCTTCATCTCCCTTCCCCTACTCCCCCTCTATGGAGATCCCCCTTCCACATCCAGGAGCGACTGCTCCACCTATCTATTGGTCCATGTTCCATTCAGGAATATTGCTTGTTATTTCTGCCATTTACTGTAAATCTGACTTTATTGTATTTTGCAACCTTGTATTATATACAATTTGTATTTTTGTTTTGAATGTATTGTATTTTGCAACCTTGTATGGTATATAATATTGTATTTTTGTTTTGTTCTATTGTTCTTGCCTTTTACTCTATGTTCTGTACTTATTAGCCTACTTCTGTGCCACTGTATGTGGCCTGGGTCATGCATGAAAATGGTCCCTGGGATCAGTGCACCTACCCTGTTACCAAAGTCATAAATAATAAAAATAAGTAATAAATAAACTGACCTCCTTCTAAAAGCTACTCCCTTTCTTAACCAGTGGGTCCCTTTGATAATGGAGTCCCTGTACACCATCACCTGTGCTGTCCCCAAAGGTGCCTCCGCAGGACTTGTCTGACTTTTTATAATATAATAATAATAATAAAAAACTTTTATTTTTTAGCAGGATAATAACTTTAGGACCAAAGGCCCTGTTTGTCAAAGTTGTCCTGTTTAAGCATACGGTTTCAAGAACAAGACATCATGTAATATTACATTACAGGAACAAATCTTACATATTTAAACAGACAAATCCACTACCTATAAAACATACATGTATACAAGTATCAGAGAAATTCAATAAATTTCATCATTCTTTAAATATGGACTATCCAGACAAATCAGAGGATTAAGTATCTAATAGGATATAAGGGGAATTTTCATTTCAATGTGTCATTTTGGAAAAAACAGAGACACAAAGAAGAAGAGAGAGAAGAATAAGAGAATGTTGTGTAACCTAAGGAACACCAAAACAAACATATCTATTTCTCCAAATACTATTCAGAGAATACTTAAATTTGTTAAAGGTATCAATTTTTCTAATATCTGGATCTATTTCGTTCCATATTTTTGGCAAATAAAAATGTCGTTGCATTTTACTGTAACCATTTAATTCTAAGGGAACCTTTTGACATCTATGCTTTAAATGCCTTAGATTATATCTCTCAGAGGTAGGAACACCAAGAGAGATCAAACCATATTTAACCGTCCCGCCATATTCACAGAAAGCTTTGCACCCTACAAGTTTTTTCCGATGAATTTCGAGAGAATCCCAACCAAGATCTTGAAGTAGATTACAATGATGTGTATTATATGGGCATTTCGTTACATATCTTGCTATTCTATGGTATGTTTTATCTAAGCTATTTAATAAATATTTAGGGGCAAACTGATATATTTCAGTTATTCAGCCCTTATTTCTGACTCCTCCCACCTATTAGGGCATTGTTCCTTATTGCCTCCAGTCTGTGTCTCCTTGACTACTTCCTGCTCCACCAACCCTGGTAGGAGCCAGTACCTGTTAGATCCAGCTGTGTATCTGTGTACACACTTATTTCAGCTTGTCATCGAGGCACAGGTCAGAAAGCATAGTGGAAACCCAGGAGCAGTTGTAAAATTCCACAAAACTGTTTATTTGTAGTTGCAGTAACATAAAATAAAATAAACCTGTTCAAAATGACTATAAACAGAAGCAAAATAAAATCTCTTGTAATCCCTTGCAGCTCAGCTTAACTGTTTTTTACAACTCTTTTCAACCCCCATCCTTTGCAAGCATCCTTTCCTTTGTAAATTTCAGGAGCGGCTAGAATATTGAGAACTTCCTGAGGTCCCCACAGCGACTGCAAAAGGCTCAGGCATTTGCACCCAAGTAACCTCTAGCTTTTTACAGTTATCTCAAATTATAAATCCATATACATTTCAACAGCAACAAGAAACAATTTCTGAACAAAAGAGATCCCAATATCAGTTTCACTCCATACATTGATTTTCATATATTTTGTATTAGCTGATATGGATGTGTAAGGGAGGAAAAAACAGACAGCAAGAGAAAACAGAGACAGAGAGAGACAAAGAATTGCAAGACTGGTCGGGTTAATCAAGTCCAGAGTGTCTCACAGGAAAATTTGGTTGCACAACCAGACAGAGAAGAGTGAAAAGGAAAGAATACAGATCCTTGCATTTAAATACTTTCTCCAAAACAAATGGTACAGGGTCCTATTATATCCTGTCACACAGCTCCCCTGGCTCCCACCTGCCTCACCCCTCCCCCTCTATCCCCTTTTCTCCCTGTCTTACTGGATGATGATCCCCTGCCTCCTCTCTACCCCATGCCACTTCCCTCACTCATCCATTTCATTTCTGCTATCCCTTCTCCCTCCCTGTAACCCATCCCCTCCCTGAACTCCTGTACACAGTGCCCTTCCCTAGTCTCCCTCCAGGTCACTCCCCCCAGTTGACCCCCCCTTTTTCTCCCCTGACTGGTGCAACTTTCCTACCCCACCCTCTTCCCCTTTTTACCTGGGTACTCTCTCTTCCTGGGCTACCATGGCATGATCAGCCCTTATTTCTGACTCCTCCCACCTATTAGGGCATTGTTCCTTATTGCCTCCAGTCTGTGTCTCCTTGACTACTTCCTGCTCCACCAACCCTGGTAGGAGCCAGTACCTGTTAGAGCCAGCTGTGTATCTATGCCCCCTGCTCGTCGTGCCCCTGTCACCTAACCTGGGCCTTTCCCCTCTGTCCTCCTGTGTGACCTTATTCCTCCCCTTCCAGTTCCCCTGGTCTGCCTGCCCCTCACTCTTTGGCCAAATTCCCTCTGTGATTCTCCCTTCTAGTCCCCTCTTTGCCCAGGACAGCTTCCCTTGTAGCCATGTTAGCTCAGTCTCCAGTCCCCCAGCTGCTCACAAACTGGACAAGCCCCCAGCCTCCATAGGATGAGCATGAACACTGCTGTACCACAGCTATTGCACCCCATGATCCTGCCTCCTCTGTTTCCTCTTATCCCCTCCCAATTCTCCCTACCCCTTCACTGCCACAGGCCCACCTCCTGTCGTATCCTTCTATACTGTCCCCACCCCTGCTGCTGCCATTTCCCTTCACCCATGTGTACTCTTTAAATCTGCTCCGTCCTCTATCTCCAACCCCCCCTTTTCCAACCCCACTTCCCCATCATTTCCTTCCTTCCCTCCAGTGCCATGCCTTTAGCAAACTGCTTCTAGCCCAAAGCAACCCCGTCTCTATGTAACTTTTAACAGTAGTAACAGTAAGAAGAATCACCAATCACGAAACAGTAGTAACAGTAAGAAGAATCACCAATCAAGAAACAGTTGTAACAGTAAGAAGAATCATCAATCATGACACAGCAGTAACAGTAAAAAGAATCACCAATCAAGAAACAGTAGTAACAGTAAGAAGAATCACCAATCATGAAACAGTAGTAACAGAAAGAAGAATCACCAATCATGAAACAGTAAGCTAGCAGTAGATAGAGCAAAAGTAAGCCCTTCTCTGTGTAATCTTTAATAGTAGTAACAGTAAGAAGAATCACCAAGAATGAAACACCAATCATGAAACTGTAAGCTAGTAGTAGATCACACAACAGTATCAACAGTAAGGAGCCCCCCTCCCCAGTCCTTATGTCCCTGTTCAGTTGCTAGTGACCTCCATTCCACAATCCTTGTGCTCCTCCTCCAAGTTTTCTGCCCAACCAGCTAACAGCAAGGTACTTTTCCCCTCAGCTCCTGTGCCTAATCCGCTGCCCGCTGAGTCCTTTCCCCAACCCTCAAGCCCAGCCCCGAGCTCTTTGGATATTTTATAAGGGTCAGGGGTTGGGGTGGGGGAGGCTCTTTCAAAGCCACACAGCCAAGTCTGGTTCCCGGCCGCCGATGTGGACATTGCTGTTCCTCTCACTGGCCGCTGAATGAGGCAAAGGATTTCACCAGCGCCCAACTGCTGCTGACTGTGGCACAGATCCCCCGGCTTGCTGCTGACTGCGGCAAAAGGTTCTCTCCTTGTGCACGGCTGGGTCTTGCCTTTTAAGCCCAGCCACATTTTGAATATTGTTGCCCTGGCCTGAAAATCGAGCCAGAAAATGTCATTGCCCCGTGTAGGATTTGTTCTAGTTTTGTATTCTCTCCTACATTTTAACCTGTCCAGAACTGAGAACCACAGGCCTAATGTATGACCTATACAGAGGTAGAAGAACCTTTTCTGACTTACAGGTAAAATGCCTTTTAATAGTATTCAGTAACTGATTTACTGTTGCATGTATTGTATCAACCTGCTTTCTTGGTTTTAGATCTTCCATGACATATAGCCCAAGGTCCTTTTCATACGTGGTTGTTTTTATCTTAATTCCATCCATGTAGTATTGTATTATTTTTCCCAAATGCATCACCATACATTTCAAGCTATTGAATCTCATTTTCCACTTATTGGTCCATTCCACAATATTATTTAGATCTGTTTGGATTTTCCCTGCCTCTTCATCTGAGTTTGCTTTCCCACCTTTTTTGTGTCATCAGCAAACTTGTGACATGTGCTGTGTAAGTTATTTCTCAGGTCTCTTATAAAAAGTGTGAATAATACAGTTCTCAGTATCAATCCCTTGGGTACACCACCTGTGACGTTACCCTTCTTTAACAGGTTACTCTTTTTTTCTGACTCTTTAGATTCATTTTTTAAGCAATTTCCTATCCACTTTATTATGTTTTTATGTATTCCTAGTTGTACTAGGTTTTCAATTAACTTGTTATGTGACACCATGTTGAAGAGTTTGCTCAGGTCCAAGAAAATTATACCCACCAGCACTTCCAATATCCAAGTCCCTACTAATGGGATCATAGAAAGTGAGTAAACTGGTAATACAAGACCTGCCTCTCTTACAGCCATGTTGTAGTTTGTCACAAATTCTTAACCTCTCACATTTCTTCTCCTGTAAGTCTTTTAGCAGTTTTTTTACATTAGCTTTCCCAATATACAGTAGATATCATTCTTATCAGTCTATAATTACTAGGTAATTCGTTGTTGCCCTTTTTAAATACTGGGATTGCTTCTGCTGCCCTCACACCCTTGGTATTGTCCCTGTATTGATGGACTGTGTAAACAGGTACTTTAAAATAGGGGTGAATTCGCTGGCTGTGCAAACAGATACTGTAAAACAGGGGATGATTCACTGGCTAGGTCTTTAATTGGCATTGAACTTATGCCATCAAGCTCTGCTAGTTTAACTATTTTTAGTGCCCTTCTATTCCTTTTGATTTCATCCATAGTAATCAAGAAGCTCTTTTCATATGTTACTTCAATATCTGTAGGTTAGTCATCATCCTGTTGGTAAATGGAACAGAAATATCTATTGAGCTCTTTGGCTATTTCTGTATCATTTGTTAATTTTTTTCCCATTTCAATCAGTCCTATGTTGTTGGGTACCTTTTTTTCATTAACATAGCCATAAAAAGCCTTAGTATTTTGTTTATTTTCAACCAGTTTAATTTTGTGTTCATATTTTGTTTTCTGATTTCCTTCTTTACTTCTTTATGTTTGTTAAAGTATTTGTGACCTGTACATGGATGCCCTTTACTCAGTTATTGTAGTCTTTGTTCTTCCTAGTCATGCCTGCTATTCTACTTATTAGCCATGGTGGCATTGTAACCCATATATTATACATTTTCTTAGTTGATATATGTGAATTCCTTTGCCATGCAACATTTGCACTTTTATGGTACTATTTACATTTGTTAAATACTGGATATGGCTAATTCATTACAAATATGGCCTACTACAACAGTTCAGCTCTCAAGAGGATTTTCTGAATGGCCTCAATTCCAGTCTTTAAGAAAGGGGACCCAAAACCTCTGTCCAATTATTGCCCCATTGCCTTACTACCTACCCTCAGCAAAACTTTGAAGAAACTTATCCACAAACAGATCTCCACTCATCTACAAAATTTTAACCTACAGTCCCCAATCCAACATGACTTCAGGGCGGGGCACAGTACCACCATGGCCCTTACTCTACTAACCAGTGAGATTAAGTCCAATATGGATAAAGGTCTTCTTACTGGTGCCGTCTTCATTGACCTCACCAAGGCTTTTGACCTACTTAGCCACACCCTGATAGTTCATAAATTCCAATTGCTCTGTGCTTCCAGTTCCACAGTTTCCTGGATCAGGAGCTATCTCCCTGTCCAATCCCAATCCGTCTCCTTCAACAGGGCCCTCTCTTCTTCAGCCCCTATCTTCTGTGGTGTTCCACAAGGATCCATCTTGGGACCCTTGTTATTCTCCATTTTTGTAAACGACAGTCCCACTACCTTTACCCACTGTTGATCTATCATGTACGCCAATGACTTCGTGCTCTATACATCCTCTCGCTCAGTCGCTGACCTGAACACTCACTTGTCCCAAGAATTACATCAGATCCAATTCTAGCTCTCCTCTAACTCCCTAGTCCTTAATCTATTGAAGACCCAGGCCATGCTCTTCAGGTCCACCAGGAAAGTTCATGCTGAGACTCCTAAGCTTCACGTCCTCTGTAATGATGGGCCTGCAATCTCGACATCCTGTCTAGTATAGTATTCTCCCTTTCTATATCATGACATGATCCATGCTGTTGTACCTTACATTTTTAACACTGTATACATATAGGGTGTCTATTGCACATTACAGCTTTAAAATAGGAAAATAGCTGTATACCTTTGAAATTTGTGTGCTAGCTGCTGTGACTTCATTGATGCACATGTATGAGAATCAACATAGTATGTATACACTTGAACCTTAGTGTTGCTTGCATATATTTATAAAAAATATATATTTTAAGGTATTTGTAGCTTTAAATTCAACCTTATTTGTATCATGTTTTTAGAACCATGTACCATCCCCGATGATGTACTGTTAGTATGAAACCGGTCGGGACTTCTTGTTGCTGAGCCCTTTTGGCTGATTGTAGCATGCCTTGTTGGATGCCAAGCTGAGGAGTATTGAGTTTTGTTGTATTACATTAAATCTTGACAACCGACTCTTTCAAATACCTTGGAGTGATGTTGGACCCTGCACATAACTTCTTTGTCCACATAAATGAGGTATGCAGGTCAGTTAACATCAGGATAGGTGCCGCCTACCATGTGCCCCACTCCCTCACCCCTACTGCCAGGATCTCCATGGCCAGAAGTGTCTTGCTCTCTAGGTTTCGGTATGCCCTTCCTATCTTTTTGCAAACCAACACCTCTAGTCTTTGGAAATGGGACACCACTTACAATAATATCTGCAGATTCACTCAGTCGGCCCAACACCTTATGCACCACTGCCTCCTGTACTCCTCCCTACACTGGCTATCCCCCCAAAATCTACAGTCCTACTCCCTGGGCTGCTTCACTGATTCTATAACTAGGGACCCTCGCCCTGGCAGCCTCTGGGCAATGCTGTCCACTGTGCTGCCTTCCCATCTGCTCAGGTCCTCAAACTCCTTACAACCCTCTGTTTTACTAGGATGGGGGAGCAAGCTTTCACCCACTTTGCCCCCAAATTCTGGAATTTACTACCTCCCACCCTTAAGTGCTCACCATCTCACCACCTCCTTTAAGACTGTACTTTTCTCCTACCTTTATGCACTTGACTCCTGTGACTGCTCCTAACCTCCCCTGGCCTTAGTATCTCATGCACCTATCTGCTACTGCCTGGCCTCTGGAACTCTGCATTGTATTTGATTGTCATCCCATGTGGTTGTTTATCTCCTGCCGCTATCCCTTCGAGGATAGCTGAGCTGCTTAGCATTCATTTTCTGCCTGTATCTTATTTGTCGTAAACTTGTATACTGTATTTCCTATGTATGTACTGCAATGATATCTGCTGTATAACATCGCCAGGTGATTGTAGTCCTCCAATTGTCTTGCTTGTTGATTGTACTGTGTTATGTACCCTCCCGGGTCGTGCTTGAAAATAGGCAGGTTCTTGCCTAATGCACCCTCCCAGTAAACAAAATAAATGAATAAATCACTGCAGATGTTAGTGCTTTGCAAAGAAAGAATTTGACAATACCATGGTACAGTGCCACATATGGTGAAAAAAATATTTCCCAATTCCAGTGTGGGACTAGAACCTATGACTTTCCACCCAGAGATGGATGTGCTACCAACTGAGTTACATAGACACCTAGCCCCTGTTGCTACTGTCCCATGAACCACCAGCACCAATTGCTTCCATTAGTTATAACACAAGTGATGATCATCTTAGTCTGGTTCAGTTTTAGCTGGTTTGCATCGGTATTCCTGGCCCCCCTTCTCTGGGATGAAGCTGAAAATAGGCCTTATTGTGTAGCTCTTCTACACTAGTCAACAAAAACTAACTAAATAAATAAAAATAAATAAACTAGCACAATTTCTGCTTTTCAGAATGGAGTGTCTCACCTCATAAATGTGGTTTTAGCTTTATGACAGTGGGATGCATTTAAAGTTAGTTGAAGCCAATTTCTTCTTGCATTCCATATTTAGGGTTTACAAAGTGGGCAAGGGACTGATGGCAGACATCAGAATTCTGAAAGAAACTGCTTCCTCACTATTGAAATTGTCTCTTTTTCTCTCTACCCTCTCTCTCTCTCTCAATCTCACAGAATATATTTCTTGAATTTAATGCTGCCTGCACAATATACAGACAGAGTGGGTCACCAAAGTCACACAAATATTTTTTAAACTACTTGTTTTTTTTGTCATATCCCCTCACGTCCGCAGAGCGTGCACACACACACACACACACACACACACACACACACACACACACACACTGGACAGTGGGTTACAGAAAGAGTTGGCATATTATGGTAGGCAGGCAACAAAAAAGTCACACAAGACCCCAAAAATATATTTTAAGTACTTTGTTGTTGCTCATCCACTCTCCTTACACAAAAGCATAGGAAAGACAAATAAAAGGTATAAGGTTGCTGCTGCTTTTGCTATATGTGATTGTAGAATCACACAATCACATGCAGTTGGACTAATAAATTCCTTATTCCCCCCTTCCCAAACTATCTACAAAAGGTTTCTCAGAAGGGGCCACCCGGACTTCCTAAAACAACAGCTTCGTGCCCAAAATTGGAACATCCTGGACTCAACCAATGATGTTAATGTATCCCTCTGTCACTTTATAAGGGTTTTCAACACTGCTTATGATATGCATGCCCCTCTCAAAAAGATTAAGGTCACTGGCACGGTTAACCCCTAGATCACTCCTGAGCTCCTTTCCCACATGAAGTTTCAGGCCATCTCTGGCACTGTGCAAAAGCCACTGGTAAGCAGCAAGACCTACAAGCCTATAAAGCTGCTAGAAACAACTGCATCAGGGAGTCTTGCCAGGCAAAAGACAAGTACCATAAGGAGATGCTTACCAACTCCTGGGGTGATAGCAGAAGGTTCTGGTCTAATATAAATAACGTCACTGGCAAAAAACCTGAAGTATCACCTACAATGCTTAACATAAATGGGACCCCTACCACTGACCCTCTGTAACTTACTAATGCCTTTAACAATGCTTTTGCCAATTTGAGCTGTGTTCTCCCACCTGACTTTTTCAATGATGATGATGCCCGCTCCACAAGCCACGATGATGAAAATAGTCCTGAGCACCCCCTTTTTATTTTAAAAGGGTATCATGCAACCTGGTTAGAAAACTATTAGCTAAAGTCCTAAGAACTGCAAGACACAGTAGTGATGGACTAGACCTAAAGCTTATCACCCTAACCCTAGATGACGTTCTCCTAACTAAAGCTAAGATTCTAAACCTTTCTCTTACACTGGGACAATTTCCTAATGCCTGGAAAATGGCCATCATCCAGTGCATAAAATGGGTGATCGTTCCTTACAGAAAAAAAAAAGGTAACCAACAAACTATATCCATTCTCTCTCCACTCTCCAAGGTGTTCGACGATTCCTACCAACCAGCTTGGTGCTTATCTGGACACATACGCCATCCAGTGCCCACAACAACGTGGCTCTAGAAAGGGGCACAGTACTACCACAGCATTATTAGAATTCACAAGCTTCATACAACAGGCCATCGATCAAGGCAAGATTATAGGTGCAGCCTTTGTTGACCTAACAAAAGCCTTTGACACAGTGAATCACACAGTGTTGCTTGGCCAACTCTCTAAAACTGGTGTTGCCCCAAACACCCTGAAATGGTTCAGAAGCTACCTCAGTGGTAGATTGCAGAGGGTGAGGATACCAAATGTAGTTTTGGAGCAGAGGGCTGTCCAATCAGGGGTACCTCAAGGCTCAGTCCTGGGTCCCTTATTGTTCAGCATTTTCCTGAATGACCTTCCAGCTGTCTGCAACCAGCGTACTCTCCTCTAAGCAGATGATGCAGTCATCTTTACTAGCCACCTGGATCCCAATGCTCTTGAAAACAGTCTTCAACAAGGCTTCACATAAGCAGAGAGATGGTTTAATAATCACAAACTAGTGCTAAACTACAAAAAAACTAAAGTTCAGCTGTTTTCGTCCTCTCAGAATAAGTTTAAGGCCCATCAACTCACTATCACCAACAACCTCAGAGACGCTCTTGAACAAACACAGCTTTTCAAATACCTAGGTCTAACCCTGGATAGTCACCTTACCTTTGTGCCTCACATTGAAAATGCTGCCAGAGATGTTAATACCAGAATTGGGCTCCTCTTCAGGCACAGACGGAGTCTTACCCAAAAAGCCCTGAAGGTTGCAGTTCACAGCTCAATCCTCTCAATCATTGATTATGGTCTAATCATATACTGTGCTGCAACCTCCACATCTCTTAAACGACTCATGGTGGCTCTGAACAAAGCCTGTAGGTTAGTTACTGGTGCTGTGCGTCTCACTCATACCTGTGAGTTATATGCTTAATCTGGCTGGCTCCAACTAAGTAACAGGATCAAATATCAAACCTGCTTCCTTTCCAAAAAAGCTCTACTTGGATTGCTACCCCCAAGCATTGGTTGCCTGAAAAACAACTCCCCTAAGACCCAGCACATGTACCTCAGTTTCTGACCTCCTTCTAGTCGGACTGCTCAATACCAGTGATCCTTTCAATATAGAGCCCCCCTGTGGTTTAAATAATCTAAGTAACCAACTGAGCAGTCTTTCTAGTCTGTCCCAATTTAAACTTATGCTTCGTCAGCATCTCCTATCCAAAAGCACTTGTGATTGTTACACCTAGTTTCCCACTTCTGCAGACACCCTCATTCCACTTTTTTCACTCTCTGAGGCTCTTACATGGCTTTCTGTTTTGTTTCACCTCTCCTGACAGAGCAGTTTCCCCTTTCCCCCTGCCACCTCCTCCCTTACCTCACCCCTCCTTGCTCTTATCCCACTGACCCCCCCCCTTCCTGGACCTGTCCAGGCCCTCTGGTCCTCACTTTCCTTTATCTTCTTTCCCTTCATCCGCCCTCCATTTTCCCTCTTTTACCCCTTCTCCCACGTTAGCCTCCCCTTCCTCTCACCCTACGACAATGCCTCTGGCTGCCATATTTTCTTTTCCTTCTCTATCTGGACTCTGCCCTCTCATCTACCCTACCCCTTCGTTACTCTTCCCCTTCCCCCATCTCTGATTAGCAATGTTGCTTCAAATGTACCTTATGATTTTCTATGCTTGCTTGTAATCTTGAGTGTGTAGCACTGTTCCCACTTATTTACCAGTTGATTTGTTGTGCTCCGATGATACCAAGAATGCTGTCTGTACCTCCGTTGATACCATGAAAGTTGTCTATACCTCCCTACCTTATTGTAACCCTTTCCTTTGACGTGGAACCTTTGTAAATGAGCTACTTCAATCTCAAAGGTATTTATAATCTGAGATTTAAATAAATAAATAAAATAAAATAGAAAAGGGAGCAGCAATCTTATAATTTGTATTTGCCTGTTCTATTTGTGTGTAAGGAGAGTGGAAAAGGCAAATAAGATTTATAAGGTTGTTGCTGCCTCAGACTGGTCATATAAATCCTGAGAGGAGTGAAAGGGAGGACCTGAACTCAGCACCCTGTCCACCCAAGCCACGAACCCACCCGTGGCACTACCCCTCAAAAACCCTCCCCCCACTCACTGAGCATTCTCACTCCCACCCCCCTGTGAGCGCATACATGTAGCAACATCCTGTCGCTATATGTGTGAACCCCCCATCTGGTTACCTCATTGGTAGCCCCATGACATGCGCCACGATTAAGTTGCCATTTTTGGTTTTGCTCAATCATGGTTGCACATGTCACAGGCTACCTCTACCACACCAACTGATGACAGATTTTGTTTTTATGGATGGTATTTACTACATATAGCACTCTAGGAAAAAAACAAAACAAAAAAACCTGCTTTCTGTGTTTTCCTAGTCTAACTGTACCACAGAAACTGATAAATTACAGCACTATCATTTTCTATAACACATGACTCATTAAATACTCATCTCTGAGGGGAGCAGCTCTAGTGGGATTCTTCTACTCCTCTTGTGATTGGTGCTCCTTTTCAGTCCTCCAGTTTAGTCCCTCCCACTACACTATCCCATCTGTTTTTTTTCCAAAAACTCACTGTGCCTGCCAAGAAGTGGTATCTAGGAAAAGGCAAGTAATGGAAGGTAATATGGTTTATACTACTGCAAAGAGAAATAGATGGTCAAGCTCAAATTGGTGAAAGATTGCAGGACATTACTGAATAAGATGAGATGTGTAGAATTAAGGGCATGTTTATCTTCTGTAAATTTGAGCCAGAGAGGGTTATGGATAAATTCAAAACAATTGGATTATATAAAGGGTAATTTACTGAAGGAAAATCGAACTACAAAAACAGGAAAAAACATGATATCTCATGGTTTGATAGAGAATGTATCAAAGCAAGAAATGTGACTTATACATTGGGAAATAGCTCAAAGAAAACACAACAGGTGGATGACAAGAAAGCCTATTTGGGAGTAAACAATGAATGTAAGAAATTAATAAAAAATGAAGAAAAATCAATGGGACTATACATGAAAAAATGTGTGCCTATGTACTGCGTATCCATGGCATGTAGACACACCTAAGTGAAGTAGCCATGCATCACTGTCCCATGAACTCCATGACATGCACTATTGGGACATGTGCCCCTTCTATAAATGATCTCCTGGCTGTTCACACTGCAAAGCATGTGGATGGTCCAGGGTCATGATTGGGGGTGTGCCCACACTCTGTGTCATTTACAAAGGAGTGGAGTGTCAGGTAAGGGGAAGTACAGGCTACAGGGGCAGGCACCCTGCCATAGCCACTGCATGTCCCTCACATAACACATCCACAGCAGGATGGAACCACCCCCTTCAATTGCTGCCCCGGCCCTCTGGTAAAGTACAGAGGACTGAGGACAGTAATTTGAGCACTTGTCCACTGTTTTGCAATTGGAAGACCCATGTGGTTCCACAATTCCTTGCTCCATGCTAAGCAGGTGATCTACTCCAGGATCAGGAGAGGCATCTGAATGGATATCTGCCTGTGTCTTCCAATCTGCACATATCTGCCTCCCATAATCCTGCACATTGGGGAGGGGGACAAGGCCATGGACAGGTGCCCAGTGACCAAGAATGCTGGCCACCATGTGCTTGTTTGCAGATGCAGAGCTGCGTGGGCCAGATATGTGCAAATTGCATGTATCCGGCATGCATTCATGCCTAGGGCCCAATATGCAGATCATCTGTGGGCCAAATTTCAGGGGGCCATACATACAAAAGCTATTGCAAAATGTTGGGAAATGGTGGCCACTAATATGGGACATTGTCAGGAAGATACAGAAACTATGATCCTTCCTCATTAGTGGCTACAACATTTTATGAATCTGTATATCAGCACAGAAACTATCAACCTATCCCATCATAATAAATACTGAAAATCAGAACCACTCTGAAAATATAAATATTGAGGAAGTTAAAGTAGCTGTTATGGCTCAAAAAATAACATAGCTCCAGGTCTAGATAGCCTTTCCGTAGAGCTTTTTCAAGCAGCCATAGAATGGTGGGCAGAAATACTGGCACATCTGTTTAATGAAATTAATCATAGTCTAGATTTCCCTCAAAGATAGAAAACTGGGATCATCATACTTTTATTTAATAAAGGAGATCGATCATCCCCCACTTGTTATAGATATCTTACTCTTCTGTGTTCCTCTCTAAAGATTTATATCAGAACTATTCTAGAGAGATGAGATACCTGGGTTGAAGAGAATGAGTTGTTGTTCATAAACAAAGGGCAATTTAGAAAAGAATTCAGTACAGTATGGAAAAAGGAACTTGTCAATTTGTTTATTCTTTTGCTGGTCATTCTGGTCATTCTTTCTTGGTAATGCAAAGTTGTTTTAAGGCTAAGATTAATGGGCTGCTTCTGTATGGTTCTGACATATGGGGGATAGACAATGCTGTATCTGAAGTAGTACAAAATATATTTAAAAAGATATTTTAGGTTTGCCAAGAGATTCCACAAATCCATTAGTAAGGATGGAATGTGGAATCAAATCTATACAAAATATAGCAATAAGAAAAACATTGAATTACAGGGGAAACATTGTTAATATGAAAGAAGCTAGATTACCAAAGATTTGTCTAATGGAAGCCTGGAATGAAGTTCACCATCATGGTTCTCTAGTCTGAATTGAGTTTCAAAAGTAATAGGTCTCCCTAATCTACTTTCAATAGAGGCCCTGGTTAATCTGAAAAATATAGATATGGCATGTCAGAGAAACTATGATATTACACATCAAGAGGATTTTGCTAGATTATCTAATATGCAACATTTAGAATTGTGTCTATGCCATAAACAAAGGTGTGAAATTGAACCAAATCTGCATATATGTGAAAAAGTCCATCGTGGAAAAGTGTTCTGTCTTTGTAGAACCAGCTTGTTTAGGAATATCTTCTATAGTAACCTTAGTTGGGTGGTTGAGCAAGAATGTGACAACTTTGAGGGGGAGGGTCTGGCTTCCAATCCGAGCATGGCAGTCGCTCTTTAGTGAGGGTCCGATCAGCAGCAACTACTATTGTCAGTTAAACAGATTTAAACACACTGGGAGCTGATTGTAATTACTAGATCTGCAGATAACATCTATGGCAATGGGTCAGAGTGGCAAGATGTAGACTACTATTTAATTTGAGCATATAATTAAAGCTTCAAACTGTCACAGCCATTCACAGTCAAGGATGAAAATCTCCCGCTCATTGGGAAATATTAAAACAATCGCTTTTATTGTAAATTCTGTGGTAGCACCCCACCATCTGCGTCAATGTCTCTAGTTATCCAACTTTTTTTCAGGACCATTTCCTTGACTGTGAGTGGCCGTGATGGCTTGAAGTTGCATTTAGTTTGATTGTGGTTTCTGCACCACAGGATGCTCTATAGCCACAAATGTCTTTTTGTGTGCTTATATAACTAAAGCTGTTAACTCTGCCAGTGCAGCACATACCATAGCTCAGAGCATGACAGCTGAGGCAGGAAAGGGGAAGGACAAAAATGGGCAAAACTCTTTGATGGAAAATCTGCTCCATAGCCTGCGGCAAGAGGTGAAAGCAGGATTCACAAATGCCTCTGCCCAAATTTCACATGTCCAGACTGTGGTAACAGATCTGGCAGAAACCTCAGCCACCCACACACAAAGACTTGATGAGGTGGAGAAAAGAATTAGTGAACTTGAGAATATTATAGTGTACATATCTAGAGATACTGCTATGTTACTCGAAAAAGTTAAACAACTGTCAGAATGAACTGATGGCCAGGAGGACCGTGGGTGGCTATCTAATATTATATTAATTGGGCTACCTGAAAATACCCGGAAATATCAGAGGCAAGGAGGGTGTCAGAACAGTTCTGCACATACTGGTCAAGAAGCTGGGAATGGAGCATGCAGCAGCAGACTTTGAAATCCAGAGAGCTTACTGGACTGGTCCAAAACCCAGAAATGGTAAAAGACCCCATCATTACCTAATCAAATATCTCTGTTATCCAGAGAAAGAGCACATGCTGCATGCAGCCTGACAACAGGGACTCCTGGACATTAATGGGCAAAGTCTATTTTCCAGGATTTTAGTTGCGAACTACAGCACCAAAAATTTGCTGGGGTGAAGACAAGGCTTCATGGGCTGGTATAGGAGCTTGATGTTGTGTAACCAGCGAAGCTCCGTGTTACTGTCCCAGGCTGCTAGCTGAAATTCTTCAACAAGTCCCTAGGAGCTGAAGAATATGTTAGGGTAATGGAAGCAGCACGACAAGGCAGTTGTCTAGTAAGGAATAACCAGCCTACCTGAAGACAGCCAGCAGAACACATTATGAGGCAGGGACATGGTAGTGACCTACAGCATATGTAAGTGCTCTTTTAATTTTATATACATATATAGTGCTGTAATTTTGGGGCAGTCTGAAGTGAAAAAATGTCAAGGGTGTGCATGCTTTGTTGGCTACCTGGAATCAAGCTATTCCCTGGGAGGAGAGGAGAGGGGGTTCGAGGGTGCAGCAAGATTGGGTATCTTATGTGATCCACTTCAGAGATAGTCTCGGAGAACTGCTTTTTTCTGAGCCTAGTTTAAACAACTTATTGATATGCAGAATGAATAACAGTTTGACTCCTTTGTATTTACCTGGGTTTTCTGCTCTGATGGATCTCTGTCACCCCTGAATGCTCATGCTGATTGATATGGGGAGACCCCATGTCATCTTATATATGGTCTCCCTCACAACTGTGTGACTTATGCTGCTTTGGGAACCCGTTTACTGTATTTTCCAGTGCAGAGCCCTGTTAGTGCATCAATGATCCTCTCAGACAAATGAATTAAATCATGGATTGTAAATGTCTAAAATCAGGACACTAATGCTTGATGTACTGCTTGATAATTCCTATGTGCATGCAATACTCAGTGTCAGCTGACAAAGTTCATGCTACAAATTCCAAGCTATTGTGTTTAATTTGGTTCAAAAATGAAAAACACCACCCCAGAGTTAAGGTGTGCATGAATAAACATAAAAATCAAATCACACTCTAAATCCAGCACCACCAATCATAAGAAAATCAGTCCAAATCTACAGATAACAGACAATAAAATTTATTAATACAACACAGTAGTGTGCAGCACACCTCTTACAGAGAACATAGACAGCAAACCTACTGACTCCTACAGGTTTCGCTAAACAATGAGCATCTTCAGGGAGTGGTGACCATTTGTGTTAATCTAATATTAATACAAGGTGCTTAAAGGGGTATGCACAGCAATTAATTAATAACTAAATTCATTTGTGTGTGTTATGTTCACATACACTTCAACATAGCAAACATGATTCAAAGTGCCTCTGCACCCCTTTCTAACCACCTTTACAGTGAAAAACACTGACACCCAATGAAGTCATTACATCCAACAGCAAAGTACCATTGGAGTCTAAGTTCAGAATGCCATATATTATTGTTAAAATATGGATATAAATATCCCTTAACATGTAGGTCATGGGGAAACTAATAGAGAGGCTATGGATAATATTACTCCCGTTTGTTGATACATTTAGACAAAATGCACATGCACTATTTCAAAAAATTCTGATAACACCATACTATACATAATAAAGAACAAACATATGTAAAACAATCTTAAGGATTCTAATATCTCCTTATTGATGATAAGAAAAAAAATATATATATATATATATATATATATTATAGTGGTGCTGTAGCGCCACTATAGTTAGGGTTGAGTAGCCACTTTGATGCAAAACCTCAAATTTTGCACCTTAATAACTTTGCCACCATACAATGGATTTGCCTGAAATTTTGCACACACAGTCTGACACCATAGCTCTCTGGATCTGGCAAGTTGCGTTATGGTCAGATGTACAGTTGTGGAACTACAGAATGCCAAAAAAACACACAAAAATTGACTTTTTGCAAGTTTCTCTGCTTCCACCCACAGCTTGCATACTTTGTCAGTTCAGTCCAAAATCTTCAGGGAAGATGCAGCCTTAGTCTCTGATGAGCCTTTCGAAGATTTGGTGAAAAAATATTAATCCGTTCAAAAGTTATTAAAAAAACTAATTTCCCATTATAGTCAAAGGGAAAAGTTAACAAAAAATCACGGAACTTTTGTGAGGGGCTGTTTTTACTGTTGCAAATGGCCCTTTTACTTTTGTGAGTCAGCCATCTTTTTTACAGTTAGTGACACAGAAAAATGCATGGCATTTAAAATTGGGACCCTCTAGGTAAACACTGATTGTTGTGTTTACCTAGTCGGGTCCTGAGGATGCTAGCCATATCTCTTTTTGGGGGGTTAAACCCCCTAGAAATATGGTTTTAAGCTTTTTACTAAAAACACTTTCACAAAATACTTTTGCAAATGCAAAAGTTTCATGATTTATTTTGTGAAACTTTCGTGATTTGCCAAAGTATTTTGCGAAAGTATGCTCAAAATAACTATAAATCTTTGCCAACCTCCTGCAACAAAACAGTTTGGTCTTTTAGGCTGAAATTTCAAGAGTGGCAAGCCCTGGTCACACAGATGTGTATTTTAGTGGTTTGGTTTGAAAACATTACAGGAAGCCAAAGTTACAACATTCTGAAGATCAGTAATTTTCCTGTAGGATAACGTGATGCCTTTCCGGGCCCATTTCTTGAAAATGGTTCGAGATATGGACTTTTCGCAGCAAAATTCTTAGTCCCCTCTAAAGTGGGAATAAGCTCAGAACTAGGTTGGAAGTTCCTAAAACCCATGAAATTTGAATTTTTTTCTACCTTATATGGTTCCTGAGATATTTGCAATTTACTGTTCCAGTTGCTCATTTTCATGTCCAAGGACCACTATTACGCCCACAGACTTTGTAGTCACAGCGCTTTTTGCTGCACCTATCTCGGACACAATGTGCAATATAGATTCAATTGACTTTATGTTGCGAGAACTATTCACTCTCGTGATTACATCTACCCTTTAATTTTTTTACTAGCTGCTATGATTCCCCAGATATGGGCAAATTAGTGTTACAAGGCTTCCTTAGCCTATAGGGCTGCTATATGGCTCAGTACTTATGTGCAAGTGGGAATGCAGGGCCTGGAGGGCCCGTACTCCCACAAACACAAATCATGACACAGAAATGGACAGTTTGGTGGGCCCAACACATACAATTTACTATTTATATTACATTTTCTCAAAAAGAAGGGACATTCATGGCAAAATAACTCCGTTAATGCATCAGTTAGGGTTGTTTCCACAGCAACAAAAGTGTGGAAATACGATGTTAGGGTTACCACCCCACCCCAACACCCATCCTCAAACCCCTAACTCTGCATTCCCCCCAACCCCAGCCCACCACACACACATGCCAGACACATACAAGACAGTAAGACACTATACCACTCAGTCACATCTGTAAGCACAATAATCACAACACTGTACTCCTTTCACATACCACTTTGTAATAGAAAACAAATACAGTATGATCAGCTCTATCCTGCCAGCACAGTATGATGACACAGTATTGCTGGCATATCTTTTTCATTAAGTGAAACTTAGTGTGCACAAACCTTCGACATACTGCTTTTTATTTGTCATAATTGAACAATTGTCTCACTGCAGGTATCGTTCCCACCACATAGGCATGTGGTAGCAGCACAGACACAGCTGACAGATATACAGTATTTTCACATACTGCTCAGGTATGAAACTAGCACCATCACATATTGTAATACTGCTGCATTAACTAGAAATACTCATTATCATCATGTTATGGTTAGCTTTGGATGTTACAATTGTTGCTGTCACATGTTACTTGTAAAGTATACTACAAAACATTACTACGTTTATCCAAACTCTTATTTCCAATACAGCTATGTATAGATAACATACTTTGTGGTTCATCATTTCTTAACAACTGAAATATAGGCATCTGCATATCTCTTGTTATTGATGTTTGTTACAGAGAAATGCTAACTGTGGGCCATCTCCCCATGGTTGCCCAGCATGCGTGTGTACCCAGAAGGCACTTTGATGGTAGCAGAACTCATAAAGTGGCTGGACCATGATGATCAATGTGTCTTATACTGCTTGCATGTGTGTGTGTGTGGGGGGGATGCAGAGTTAGGGGTTTGAGGATGGGGCGTGGGGGTGGGGTGGTAACCCTAACATCATATTTCCACACTTTTGTCGCTGTGGAAACAACCCCTAACTGATGCATTAACAGAGCTTTTCACCATGAAAATATATATATATCCTTATATACATATACACATACATATTAACTGGTGCTCAGGATCTTTTCTTCTTAAGGAAGACAGACAAATCTACTCCGTCATTCAAACCCAGTTTTCTTTAACCCACCCAGTGTAAATATCCAAAATGCCTCTCTTTCATTCAGTTTAGCTTCCAGATCACCTCCACGAGGTCCCAGGTTGACCCTTTCTATACCACAAAAGTGAAAAATGTGTTGAGACTTGTCACTGATTGTAGATAAATGTAGTGCCAATGAGTTTTTGTTGTCATTATTTGTAATGCAGCTAAGATATTCCCCCACTCTAGTTTTCAGCATCTGTTTATTTTTGCCTATATAGAAGGCAGAACAAGTACAAATAGCAATATTCTCATGAGAGGTAATGTTGTTAAATGAAAAGTGGTTACATAGGGAGTGGGGTACTTTTAAAATCACTGGCTCCTAATCTTATTTGGCCAGTTATAGACACTTGTGCAATGCCTGTATCAAAGGTGTCAGACTTGCTAAGTCTGAATATTTTGCTTCCATGCTCTAAGACAACATTTATAATTCTTCCAAGTTCTGGAAGGTTATTCATTCTCTTTTCTCCCCTCAGACCCATTCTCTCTCTCCTTTTATTTCTGACCTGTCTGCTGTTGCTATGTCTTTTAACTCCTACTTTATTACCTGTGCTCTCTCTCTCATCCCTTTCTCCCCACCCCTCTTTCTTCCCTCTCTCTGCTTTCCTCTCCACTCTCTTTTTTTCTTCTCTCCTCTCACTCCCCATCTCCCTAAAGACTCTGATTGCCCTTAATACATTGAAGGGAGGTAGTCCTGATGGCCTTGACCCCTAAACTTTTCCTTCTCTTAGCACCTGCCATTGCTCTACCCATTACTTTACTTCTAAATATTTCCTTTTCTTCTGCTACTGTTCCTAATGTTTGGAAACAGGCTATTGTCATACCTATTCACAAAGGCTGTGATACCACTTCTGCAGGTAACTTCCATACACTATCTCTCCTTCCTACCTTGGCTAAGTTACAAGAACACATTGTTCTATCTCAGCTCACTTCCTTTCTGGGCAGCTCCTCCTTTTTCACTCCTTTTCAGTCTGGTTTTAGGAAATCCCTCTCCACTTCTACCTCCCTCCTTCGGCTCACTGACTCTATACTTACAGGTATGGTTCAAGGACTGATTACTTCTGTCTTATCTGTTGATCTTGTTAAAGCTTTTGACACTGTGGTGCAGTACATCCCCTAGTTCTGGATAAACATAAAGCTATGGGCCTCTCTGGATACTCTGTCAGTTGATTTCATTCTTAAATTCAAGGTAGGTATCAAGCTGTCTGGATAGGAAAATCCATTTCATCTACACTTCTCATTAGCTCAAATGTCCCTCAAGGGTCTGTCCTGGGTCCTGTTTTCTTCTCAATATTCCTAAATGACCTTCCCATTGTCTGTTCCTTTGCAGCCCATTCACATGTACACTGATGACACAGTTCTTTTTACATTTGGCTCCTCTCCCCATGACCTTACCTCATGTCGTCAGTTGGATTTTAATAACATCCAGCATTGGTGCAAGTCTAACCAATTGTTCCTCAATGCCAAAAAAACAGCCTCCATGACTTTTGGCACCCATCAGAGGCTTGCCAAACTTTCTTCTCTTCCACTATTTAATACTCTTGATGGTGCTAAGATTGATGATGTTTCCTCCTTTAAGTACCTTGGGGTCTGCCTTGACCAGCATCTTGATTTCTCTGTGCATATTGATGCAATACACCTTAAGCTTCACCCTAAGTTTGATGCATTGTACAGGAATAAAATGAACATTCTGCTTTCTGCCTGCTGAGAAATTGAATTAAAAATGTTTCTTCCTATCTTTGACTATGGTGACTTAGTCTACAGTGGTTCCCCAAAATCCTCACTTGCCAGACTGGGACACCTTTTTCAATCCTTTTGTCATTTTGCTTTAGGCTGCCCCCCTCATGCTCGCCACTACACACTTTACTAAGCTCTCTCTCTCTCCCCTCACTTGATGCTAGGCACCTTTTCCATTGTGTCTCATTTTTATCCAAATTCTGGTTTGGCACCCTTTCCTCATTTCATTTCCCTTCTACCCTCTCCTTCTTCTTCCTCCTACCCTTTTTACAACATCACTTCCCTCTCCCTCTCTGTCTCTCTCTCTCTCTCTCTGTCTCTCTCTCTCTTTGTCTCTATTGTTTCTAGAAAACCTACTGCTGGTCAATCTGCTTTTTCTTACTGCTTTCCTAAACTTTGATCTTCCCTTCCCCTTTCTATTTAATCTGCTTCTTCTCTTTCCTCCCTTAATTCTCTTCTCTATGACTTTTCTTATCCATAACCTGCAACTGTCTGTGACACTCTCCTCTTCTTACTCCCATTCCATAGCCTTGCACTGTTCATGTTTTTCCATTATATTTCCCTTCTGTACTTATAAGAATGTGTTATATTTTCTAAATGCATTCATTTACTAATTTGATTCTAATATTTATGATTCTGACTGTCATACTATACCATTATATTTGACTTCTTGTAAATTTTCTTTGTAGTTTTGTTCTGCTATCTCGCTCTCCTTTCTCACCCAGGACACATCTGGAAATGAGCTACTATCAGCTCAGTATGTATTTCCTGTTTAAACTTTTAAATAAATAAATAACTAAATCAATAAATGTCAGATAAGAAGAACTTCCCTTCCTGGAGGTGTAGCTGTGCCAATTCAAGATGAACACATGCATGTAGAGTCTCAGAATTGGACTGGTATGTGAATAACTTCTGGCTGTGCATGTTGCCTCCCACCACCTCCCTTCCAACTGTGGCTGAGGCCACAGGTAACAGCAGAGGGGAGGCCATCATGTGGATTGTGTTCATTCTCCTTGCAATGCTGAAAGACCTTGTGACTTGTAATTTACAATTAGATTCTTTTTTTCTGCTTTTGGACTTTCTCTGTCTATGAATATTGATGGATATGATGTAGCTACATCTCTGTGGGTTACACAAGGGGTCTGGAACATATGGGGGAAGAGCAGGCAAAGAAACTATTGCTAGCAGTGTTGCTTGTTAGCCCTGGTTTCCCAAACCCATTCATAAGTAATCTTGTTCTTTACAATGAAAAGATCAGGTATATGGTCTGACAGGTGCCTATAAACAGGCTGCCACAAGCAGAAGTTGTGGATATGCCTTGGCCTCTGCATTTCTCTTATAGCGTGACATCCTCATCCACCCTGATTGGGGTGGGACTGGGAGATGGCATGCTGATACCAATGCCCTCACCTTTTGAGACTTACAGAGGGGCTGGTTTGCCACCCTGGGCTCTGGGTGGTGGTCCAGTCCACTGCTGCTTCTTTTTTACTGGGAAAAGCTTCTGAAAGCCTTTAATGCCTGGGGTTGGGGAGTCTACCCCTAGCACCAGTTTGGTTGGGGGAGGTCTGCTCTTCCTGCAGGTGTCCTAAACTGCCAAACAGTCTTTTCTTTTTGATCTTCTGCATATTGAATAAAGGTTCTAGATGGGCCTTAGTTTCTTCCTTGTCTGCCTTGGTACTAATGGGAGGCTGCACTCTTTAAGTGCAGAGTCTACACGGGGTGGGGGTGGAATATGCTGACCTGTTAGTCTGACTTTCTTTGGGGCTGTTGTAACTGGGGGATTTGGGGTATGCTCTGGGGGAGAGGGGGCCAGAATATTTTTAACTGTGGTTGTGGTTTAGCCCAGTTTTCCTTTATGGGTATCATAGAACATAACAGACAAGCTGAGAAGTTCTGGGAGACTGGGGGCATTGTTAATTTCATTGGAAGGGAGGGGTGTTATTAACAAAGGGGCTGTTATAGTCTTCATGTTCAAGTGTTCTACCACATGTTTGTTTTATGTTTTTAAATGTTTTTCTGTATATATTGTTATCTTTTTTTAAACAAATGGTACTACAAGGACTAATCTACAGGATGTACAATGTATTCTAACAGTAGTGTTCGGTTTTGATCTTCACTCCTTTAACAATGACTGATACTACTTTTAAGATTAGGTCATGGAATTTTAATGGATTAAAGTCTCAAATAAAGTGAAAGAGGGTATTAGCCAGTATTAAAGCTATGAAGTCTGATGTTATATGCCTTCAAGAAACTCATATTACTGAAAAGGAGAGTGCACGCATGAGTAAGAACAGGTGGGGGGTGAGTGGTATGGGTTGTACTTCTCCTCGAAGGCTTGAGAGGCTGCTGTTTGGTTTTGGCCAAGATTCCCTGGGATGGTTACTGAGGTCTACTCAGACCCAGTTGGGAGATTTGTTCTGGTTCAAGGTTTGCTTAATTTTGTGCACAAAGTAGCAATAGGCTCTCTAAATGGCCCTAACATAGAATGCAAAAGAGACAATCCAGTCCAACCACCTCGGTAGAAAGAAAAGGTAAACTCATCAGGGAGTAGCTCAATTACCAATAAGGGCAAATATCAGAACACAGAAACTGGTAATATGGAGAGCCCACTCACCCAATTAAATATTTAAATATTTTATTGCATAAAATTATTCATTCTTTTTATCTTCTTTTTTTAGAAGTTTTTTTTACAGCAAAAAACAGTGACATCAAATGTTTCAGACCTTGTCTTTCATCAGTGAAAAAAATACAAAATAATTTTTTTAGAAAAAATAATAAATATACATTTTTCCAACAATCGTCTAAATTTCATTATTGAACTATAGAATGTATTCCTCTCACTGTCAAAACTCTTCACTTCCTTCAATTTCTTTCTTTATAAAATTTTTATCCAGGTTCCTATTTGGAATCACAATGTAAATAGAAATCATAAAAAAATGTTTTCTTCTTTCATAGTAAAAAATGTTTTTTTTACTAATTCTTAGCTATCCATATATCCTACTTGATTATCTTCTATCAGTTTTATACTCTCCAGTTGTACTACTAACAGTCGCAGTCCAAATAAAATGTTTTTGTAGGAGCAACACAAGATAAAGATAGTTTAAAACCTTTCCATTCCTGAGTTAGCATGTCTCACATTAAAAAAGTGTGTAACAAAGCTTATAGCTACCTTCTAGGTTACAAATAGTGAAGTCTCACCTAATGAGAAATCAACAACAGAAATAAGTCTTTTGTAGGTTTTATATTTATATAAATAATGTTCTCTCTTGTTCATAACTACCATTGATAAAGAGTGCATTTGTAGCTATCAAAAGCATATCTCTCCCTTCCTGTTATTAAATGTCTGAAGAGTTTTTTCCAAAGATTCCTTGTTTGCCACACCATATCATTCGATGTCTAGCACTAGAAGTATCAGAAATACTCAACTTTCTCAATAGGCAAGCTCTAGCAATGTTTTGTAAAAATGCTCACTGTAGCTGCTATATTTAAACTGTTGTCTCACTGTTCATGGTCATAATTAATCAAAACATTGTATTTTCACACAGTGAATACATTTCTGAGGATTAACATTTTACATAGATAAACATTTGAGTCTGTTCAATTTTAAAGCCTCTAAATAAAATATAACAACTCATGTTCTTTCTATTAAAAAGTAATCACCAAAATCTTCTATACTAGTACTACTCCACTTCTTATATAAATATTGTAGCTGTTTCCTTACTTTTTAAGTAGTTATCTTTTGCCTGGGCACTCTTAGCATTCCATTCTGTTAGTTCAAAATGGAGTTGCTACTCCATGCTCCACACAGTTTGTTTTAAAGGGTCCTTCTTCTGCACAGGGGAATCGGGTGCTTGGTGATGAAACTGTCATATAACAGTTTTCAAAACCCTGGGTGCCCGACCTGCTGATTACAGTGCCTAGGAACTGACAACAGATCTTACTAGGCATCCCCTGCCATAAATTTAATACATTGCTTCAATTAATTCACTGGTCTAAAAGATCTAAGTTTTCAAACTCCCCGCTGGCCTTATTTAATGCTTCCGTGCATGACTTAGAGAAGTGAAAGAACTTGATTGGAACTTCTCTCTCTCTCTCGGAGGTCACTTCAGGTGATAACCAAGCATAATCAACCAACTTATTTAAGTGTAATCCTAATGGATTCCTGCTCAACCAGGGGTCAGCACAAATCATTACATGTTATTTCTCCAAAACACCTCTGTTCAATTATAGGGGTAGTATAGGGGTTACAAAACATTGTGTACATACAATGGAATGTGGGAATGAAGGAGAACACAAACTCAAGGTTCAGGTAACCCAGTGTCTGTAAAACATGGTTCAGTGATACAGAATACAGTGTAATGAGTAAGTAACTTAGTTCAGAGATGATAAGGAATGTTAGAAATACTGTGTAGCTTAGAAAGGTACCCAGTGCTGAGGTCCTGGAACTGGGGGGGTGACTGGACATAAGGACCCCAAGGGGGAAGGTATGGGAGAGGAGTAAGAGCAGTCACATGCAGCAGAATAAAGGATCAGATTCTTTAGGCTGGTTGTAAAGAGGCCCAGCTTTGGTTCCAGTGAGACAGAGACAGGGAAGCCATTGAGCCAGAGGGGAGCATGATAGAGGAAGGACCTTTGACCCAGGGAGGTTCTACAGCAGGGAACTAAGAGAGATGCTTTGGGTGAGCTTCTGGAGACCCTAAGGGAAAGGACCAGCTGGGTAAAGCAGTCTGGGAAGGGCTTACCTAAGATAAATTTTCTTGGCAAGCAGGCATGTATGGTACTTAAGTCTCACCTCAAAGTTTAGCCAGTGTGTGCTTTTGTATATGTCACAGGTGTGGGTCAGTCTATTGCTTCCCATGACCAGCCTACAGGCTTTGTTAAGTGCCATTTTAATCTGGTTTAAAGCAGTAGTGTTGGCAGTACCATATATCACTATCCTGTAGTCCCCAGAGAAAGTATCAAGGAGGAAACAGCAAGGCAGATAGCTATGGGGGGAAGGCAATGCTTAAGGTGATAGAGAAGACCAAGTCTGGAGCTGACAGAAGCAGATATGAGCTGGATGTGAGTGTGGTAGGACAGAGAGAAATCAAGGGTAATGGCTAGGTATTTTAAGATTGTGACCTGCTCTAAGGGGGTTCCTAGGTAATTAATGGTGTTCAGTGGGAAATCATGGTGGGGACTGTGTCAGTGTGTAAAGACCATGGTCTTGGTTTTCTTGTAGTTCAAAATTAGCTGATGGGTTGTGAACCAATTTTCAACTTCAGTAAAAAAGTCCTGAAAGGCTTGTTGTAGGATTTTAGGGTGAGGGTGGCTCCAGAAAACAACAGCGTTGTCTGTGTAGAGCAAGAGTTCACCACTACAGGATTTAGGGAGTGACTTTAGGAAAAGGATAAAGATGAGGGGTCTAAGTATTGAGCCTTGGGGTACCTCCAAGAGAACAGGGTGACTGGATGAGATAGTGGCATTGATTTTGACCTGCTGCGTTCTGCTGGAGAGGTAATCTTTAAGCCAGAATGTGGTTTTGTGTGAGAGGCCCGGGGTGGCAGGGAGTTGAGGAGCAATGTGTGATTAACGGTGTTGAATGCCTTAATTAGGTCAATATAGATTGACCCAACTAGGTGTCCCTGTTCGAGGGCCTTGTGAATAAAGGAGGCATACTGTAGAAGGGCCATAGAGGTACTGTGGCCACTCCTAAAGCCATGTTGCTCAGGACACAGCAGGTTGTGTTTTGACACGTAGTCTGTGAGCTGGTCTGATACTATTTTTTCGAGCGCCTTAGAGATAGGGGCAGTATAGAAATGGGTCAATAATTGTTGGGGGAGGAGCGGTCCCCAGCTTTAAGGATCAGGGTAATAACAGCATGTTTCCAGAGTGTCAGGAATTGGCTGAGGCAGAAGGACATATTTAGTATTTTGGTGAGCATAGGGAGGACTTCGTCTAGGGTTAGGCAGAGGAGTTAGAGTTCTAGGGAGTCCCCACTATAGCAGGACTTGGCCAAGACTTTGGAGAGATAGCTTCTGGCCTCTCCAGAGGAAATGGTCCAGAGGCAAAAAAGGGGGATGTTGGTTGGGGCAGGGGGTCTGGTGGGCAACCTGGAGGGGGGGTCAAAGAAGTTTGGCAGAAGGACTTGACTGAGGTCAGAGAAAGTGGCATTAAGGGTGCTGGAGATGGCTATGGGGTCTTGGATGATGGAGCTCTCAACCATCAGTTATGCAGGGGTGGGAAAAACTACTTTACCACCAAGTTCTTTGATATTATTCCAAAGGTTTTACCCTGATCCCTGGGAGGAGGTGAGGGCTTGCTGATAATAATTGCCTTGGCTAGTAAGATGACCTGGGTGCATTTTTTCTTGGCTTCTCTGTAATGTTGCTTATCTAGGGGGAGTTTTGAATCCAGGACTTTATACCATAGATGGCACAATCTCTGCCCATCCTGCCTGGAGCTGAGCCCTAAGATCTCCAATGGCCCAGCACGCAGGACAGTGTCCTAAATCCTGTAAAACTGCCCTTCTGAGAAGTGTTCCACAGTACCTTCAGTTAATGATATACATTCCAGATAAGTTGCTGGGTTTATAACCTGGTCAGAGTAATTAGAAGGAAGAAAATGTAAGCAAAAGTTTGATTTTGTGTTTTGTTTGTTTGTTTTTTGTATAACTTGTTATAACAAGTTAAATTACTAGTGCCCCTGTAAATGAGGTCACTGTGTGGATACCCCACTGATCTTCCCCTTCCTGCTTTGCCGCAGGAAATGATCACGACTGTGCTACCCTATAAAAGAAGTGTAGTGTTGGGTGGTTGGGGATGGGGGTGGGTGGGTGGTTGGGTCCTTCCCCTGCCGAAAAAGAAGAACCACAGATGAAAGAAACAAGGAGGTAAGAGCAGAAACAATTAGCCAGCAACAAATGTAGTAGCTCAGAAAGCTTATCCTAATGACAGATAAAACTGTAAAACCTGTAAAGCTCCACCTGTAGTAATTTCACAGGAGATATACCCTGTAAGAAACACTTTGCTACAGAGAAAAATAAAGCAGTAACAGACAATATACCTTGCAAAAGACAATTTGAATCAGAAGATTACAGCTGTAATCTGTTAGCACACACCTGTAGGCACACCTTGTAATAATTCAGCAGAAGGTATACCCAGCAACAACAATTTGAATCAGAGAAAATAAAGCAATAAAATGGTAGCAACAAACAGTAGCAATCCCTGTGAGTAAAAAATAAAAATAACAACACACAGTAAACCTGCCTAGCCAACGAAGTCTTAATCTTTTCCCTTGCTCTGGTACTGTATCTTTGTTTGTCCTTTCAAGCAACCTAGTTGCTTGAAAGGACAGAATATAGTACTAAATCAAGCCACCACTTATTTCGAGGGAGATTCTGGTGATAAATGGGTGGTATTGCAGCTTAGGCACAGGCACAGTATTAAAAATGTTGTCAGTATCCAGGGTACAAATGGCAAACTTAAACATACTGATGAAGCTATCAGGAAGTGTTTTAAGAGGTACTATCAAGATCTATACATCTCAGCATCTCAGACATCAAAGACAGAAATTCAAAATTTTTTTTTGCGGGCAGCATTACCAGTTTTTGACTTGGAAACAAGGGACAACCTGGACAGGGATTTTAACTGGGAGGAGATCAGACAAGCTATAAATCAATTAAAAGGGGGAAGGCCCCTGGGGCCTGATGGGTCCCCAATTGATTTCCACAAAGCCCTAGCCAAAGAACTGTGGGAGCCACTAGGTGACATGATTATGGAAAGGCTACAAACTGGTGTGCTCCCGCCTCCACACTCCACTACCATCACAGTCCTCCCCAAACTCAGTAAGGATTCAACATTATGTGGATCATACAGACCAATCTCACTGCTCACAGCTGACCATAAAATTATAGCCTGGATGTTGGTGGGCAGAGTGGAGAGCATTTTACCTCACATAATACAATTGGACCAGGCTGGGTTTATCCAGGCATGTCAAGGTAAACACAATGGGTCCTATGCACCAATGGGTAGGAATTATATGCTGGAGGCATTTATTCCCACCCACATAGCTCTGCACCTGCAGACAGAAGTGCACTGGCCATATTCATCAATGGCCGCCACCTGTCCATGCCCCCCCAGTGTGCAGGTTTCCACAGGGCAGCCAGAAGTGGAATCAAGGACCCAGTTGGGCATCCAATTGGACGCCTGGCATGGTCCTACAGTGGATCCCTAGCACAAGAGGGCATGGGTCCAGGTGTGTGAATGCCCAATGTAGGCACCTGGACCCAAGCAGCCTAGCTCCAGTGGCCACAGTACCCCCAGCCCATGCCCCAGTAGTGCCATACACACGTACATTCCCCAGCAGGATCCTCACTCCTGACCCATATGGTGCCCATCCCACATGCCAACCAGGACCCCAGTGTTGCTGCAGCAGACTTCCACTCAGCACATGCAGTCCCTGATCTGGTGCTTGAACAGCCAGTCCACCCAGTGCCTGGTATTCCTGACCCCATAGTATGCACTGAGCTCCCCCGCAGCACTGCAAACCAACTCCCATCCCCCATACCTGTGAGCTGGAGCTGTACCACAGGATGGCCAGTGGCACATCCCTCCTCTCACCTTCTAAGCCACCAGCTGTCCAAGTGATGCTGGGAGCATGCTACCTATATGTAGGCAGCACTCTCAGCATCACTTGAATGGATGGCAGCTGAGGAGGTGAGAGATGTGCCACTGGCTGTACCTATCCTGGCACCATCACAGCTGGTATGGGGTGGGGGGTGCAGTGGGTGGTCCTGTATGGGGGTGTGTCTGCACCCAGGGGCCAGTGCCAAATTTGCAGTGTGTGTGTGTTTGTGGGGTGGACAGCCTACAAGGAGCCAGGGCACAACTGTGTGCTGGGGTGGGTGGTGCAGGGTGGCCATCAGGGATGGCCACAGTGGTCCTGTTGGTGGGGGTATGAGCTATCCACCTGGCCCAGGTGGTGACCAGTTGTGTGCATGGGGTGCATTGGGGTCATATGGCAGGGTTCTCCCTGGTGTACCCTGTGCCCTCCTCTGCACCCCCACGGCCAGCACTACATGCTTTAATGCATGGTGCATAGTGCTGGCACACCCTCAGCCCATCCCCGGTGTGTTGCAGTCCGTGGGCCCTGGGGATCAGATGCATTGTGGCTACATGCCCCCCATTAGTGCATCCTTTGTGGGGGGCACAATGGGTATGGAGTGGCTACATGCCACAGATATGCAGTGCATAGCCACTCCACCCATTACTGCATAGGGCCCATTGTATAGAAAACTCTGAATATACTATTGAGGTGGACCAGTTGGGGGACAGATAGAAAGATAGCTATCCTTGGCCTGGATGCCAAAAAGGCCTTTGACAGCATGGAGTGGGGTTACATGTTTACAGCGCTTAAAAAATGTGGCTTTGGCATCAATATGTTGAAGTGGGTTGTGGCCTTATACTTGCAGCCATGGCTCCGGTTTTGGTAAATGAGAAGCTGTCTTGACCCTTTGTATTAATCCATGGTACTCATCAGGGATCCCTCTATCCCAACTCCATTATGCACTTTCTTTAGAACCCTTAGTGACAGTTACACATGAAGACCCCAGAGTTCTAATTTCAAGCAATGGCCACCATTGCAAGATCTCACTATTTGCTGGTGATTTATTGATCTTCTAGGAGAAACCTAGCAAAGGTATTCCAAGGATTCATCAAATCTTGAATGACTATAGTGTAATATCCAGCCATAAAATTAATTGGACAAAAAGTGAGACTTTACCTGTAGGAAAGGGCCCCATTGGACTGTGGTCAGTAACCCCTTGAATACGAGGGTGGTTAGCTCCCTTACATACTAGGGTGTTCATCTTAGCAATTGTGGGTCGAGGCTGTTCTGTGATAATTATACCAGGTTGTTGGCCTCACTTAAACAAGACTGAGAGGTGGGAAAACCTACCGCTTTGCCTAATAGGCCAAATTATTTCTATCAAGATGAACATACTACCCAAATGCCTGTACTTATTTCAGAACTTGCCTATTACAGTCCCGGAAAATTTTTTCATATCTCTCAACAGTATTTTGCACAGGTTTTTGTGAGGTTGGAAGGTGGTGCATATTCCCAGGGCTATACTTCTGCTCCTGCTTGATAAAGGAGGGCCAGCTTTGTTGAATTTAAAGTATTATTATTGGGCGTCACAGCTGGCACTTCTCGCAGAAGGTGCCTGGGGCAACTCTGACGACTGGATGAACTTGGAAGGTGAAACATCTGATGATGGCCTGCTCCATGTTTTTTTTCCCAGTTCTAAACGAACTTTCCTTCTTCCATAGGGGTTCTCCCAGTTCATATACTCATCAGCTTGTCAGAATCTGGACAGATGCACATAAACTAATATAGCAGACTTCAGGTGTATTTATGAAGATGGGTCTAGCAGCGATGTTAAGAAGAATGCAGGGCTATATTGTGCTGCTTCACCAGGCCTTACTCAGATGGAGAAGGAAGGAGCTAAACAGAGTATCAGAACTTTATGAGGTTGGTGTCCTGAAATCTTTTAGCTCTGTTAAACAGGATTTCTCACTATAGGCAGGTGATTTCTTTGTGTATTTAAGAGTTAGATAGTATATTTCTAACACCTTACTTATAGCTTCCCCTATTGAAGAGATTCTATTTTGCCTGCAGCCATGTACCAAACCATTAACTTCTGTCTATAAACTTCTTGTGGGTTCTACTCCATGACCATGAATAAAGGCACAAGAACACTGGTGTGAAGACTGGGGCCTGGATTTAGGTGAAAGAGAATGGCAAGCTGCTATAAGGCATGTACATACCTGCTCCTCGTCCAATTAGTTGAGAAGGAATCAGCTTAAATTTTTGTATAGAACCTATCATACACCACAAAAACTCCACCAGTTTAAATCTACATATGACCCCCTATGTCCCAAAAGTCCCATATGACCAAAAGAAGGAGACCTCTTACATATGGCACTTACATGTACTAGGTGCATCAGTATATGAAAAAAATCCTACAGTGTGATCTCACTTGTGTTCCTTCAGAATTCATGTTGGTGATAGGTGCAGACCTGCATCCAGGATGTAGGGTTGGTGCCATATACAGGCGTTGGGGCATTGCTTTGGTTAAGGCTTGGAAAACTATAGCCATGCATTGGCTTGGCTCCTCACCTCAAACTATAGCTCACTGGCTTAATAATCTTCTTTTATGCATGAAACTTGAAAGTTTTCACCTTAAAGTCACTGGACGAAAGGCTCCATGTTAAAATTGTGAAAATATAATTGCAATTTATTTAACAGCCAGTGCAATTCTGCGAATACACATATAGCACCTGCACAAAATTGCTGGTGTAAAAATAGTGATCCAGTCAAAATTGGACAGCAGGCTACAGAATGAACAATTATTACAGGATACCATTGTTTCAGGAAGGGTGTCAGACGAAGCTGGGTCTGAGTTTGGCATTCATTGGAAACCCTTCAAATGGGAGGAGAGAGGGAAGGTAGACTGGTGCATCCACTGATCAGGGGTCCCAGGAATAATCGCCAATCATGGCCTATCTGTGTGTGTGTGTCCACCTCTAAAGAGATAGACTGAGGAGCACGTATGTTTCCCTGTACTGTGGGGCAGCCATCGATCTGGGGGGCTATCAGTAGCCACCAATCATGGTCTTTGTGTATCTCCCTCTGTTGAGGGGTGTCTGAGGAGCAGCATCTGTTCTTGGGGGGACCAAGGAGCAACCCATTTAGCCACTGATCCTGGGGGCGATAGGAGAACTCATCAGTTGTGGCCTGTTTGTGTATGTCCCCCTTCTCTAGAGTGGGACCAAGGAGCAACTGCCAACTGTGAAAAAGGCAGAGCAAGGCATCACCAAAAAATTTGTGTGTTTTATTTTAGTGTAAGTCAGACAGAATTCTGAGATACTGAATGTGATGCATGGCTTAGGCAGTGATTGAATGTAATGCCATTGAGAGTCAGCCCGGCAGTTAGTCTGCAAGATGTAATTTAGATAAAATTGCAGAGATTAGTGGAAGCCTGCAAAAAGTAATGATTCTCAGCAGAAAAAATCCTGAATCCATAAGACGGCAGTTTAAGCCTGCCAACAGTAGCGATTCTGACATTTACTGTTTTTGGAAAATCATGGTTTTGCACTAACACTGTTACGTTATGGTCGCTGTTACTTAGTTTGCCATATTTTACGCGCTATTATTTATTGCTGTTTTTGATTAGTGATTATTATGGGATACCAGACAAAATACACAATTTCATCAAACCTGGGAGCCCTTGCTTCACGTCATTAGTAACAATGAAATCACAATGTAGCTTGGCGAAGTGACACTGGGAGCTTTTGTGTTAGTTCATGAAGTCTGGTTCATACACCCTACTGAGGCAGGCCGAGGTAATAAGGTTCTTGTTATGTTTTTATTACTTGTGGGTATAGGTTGCCCTGTTATAAATTCTATACGTCTGGACCATCTTACTATTTGGCAAAAATATTAAACACAATCATGACCTATCGTATGAGGAACTGATTCCATTTTGGAGCCCCTCTCAAAGTATGTAGACTTTCGTATACAACATGAAGTTAAAAAATGGACACATATCAAGGACACCAGCCATGTTATAGAAATATTAGAAGGAATAAATCGAAACATTATAAATATGGATAATCTTTGGCTGGTTTCCCTTGATGTAAAAGATCTTTACACCAGCATCCCACATGAAGAAGGATTGATGTCATTAAGGCAAGCATTACAGAATAGGAATGATGAATTCCCAGAAACAGACTTTTTGATAGGTTTATCAGCACTAGTGTCACAAAAAAACTGTTTTAACTTTGAAGGCACATTTTATTTACAAACTCAAGGTACAGCTATGGGGAGTACTATGGCATCATGCTACGCAAAGTTATATATGTGGAATTATGAAGAAAACACATATTTTAGATGCAAATAATAATCCATTTTTAAAAAATATCAGTACTTGGAAACTTTTTATAGACAATGTACTATTATTATGGGATGGAACTGTAGAGGAATTGGAAAGATTTAAAATATATGTAGACAGCAGGGATGAAAATGTAACTTTTTCAATGGTATCAGATAAACAACAAGTGACTTTTTTAGATTTACTAATCTACAAAAACAACAACAATTTGGTAACAAAACTTTATCAGAAAGAGACAGACAGAAACACACTTTTGCATTACACAAGTTACCATGATCCAAAATTAAAGCAAAGCATTCCTAAGTCGCAAATTATAAGAGCAAAAAGAAATAGTACTACAGAGGAAGTTTTCAGAAAAGAAACAGAGAACATAAGGAAAAGATTCCAACAGAGGGGGTATAAACATAACAATATAGAAGAATCAATCTCAGCAGTTAACCAAATTCCATGGGAAACATTATTTAAAAAAGAGGATAAAAACACTAAAAACACTAAAGACAATAGGATAGTGTTTTCCACTCCTTATAGCCATTTAAGTAATAAAATAAAGGGTACACTAGTAGACAATTGCCATATTCTACAGTCAGGTGAGGGCTCAAATATTAGATTTGAAGAAAAAACACTGATAACATCTAAGAGAAATTCAACACTTCATGACAAATTAGTATATACAGAACACATCAATAGGGATACTACACCTATACAAGGAAAACAGTTATTATTAGGACCCTTAAAAGAAGGAAGTTTTCCTTGTGGACAATGCTGTCATTGTAACCACGCAACAAAAAAAGTGATTTTTGAACATCCATACACAAACAAGAAATACAATATTAACCAACATATTACATGTAAATCACATCATGTAATTTACATATTACAGTGTCCTTGTGACAAGCTATATGTGGGAAAGACTACAAGGGAGTTAAGGGTTCGAATAAGTGAACATAAAAGTGACATCTGGTTGAGAGATGAGAGATCATCAGTGGCTAAACATTTTAATAGAGAAGGACATTCACCAGCGTCCCAGAGATTTTGGGAACTTGAAAGGATTAATGAACCATCAGGATGAAACACATCATGGGATGACCTGTTATTAAGAAGAGAAGTGTATTGGATTTAGACAATGGACAGTACCAATCCGAGATTCGGGATGAATAAATCATGTAATTGGAACTTGTTTTGGTGATGGATATGTACATGAGTTTTTGAAACTGCACTAGAAACATTGTATAATTCTTATGAAGTGGAAACCCAAGGAATGAGGTTTGAACAATAATTGTTTAAATAATTTGAGCATTAAGTATATATAGTAATATGTTGTTGTTAGTTACAATACAATGGCTGGAGATGGGATCCGAACCACAGGCTAAGCTGAAACACTTCATATGCTTAATGAATATGAATTCACGTTACCATCATAAAATGGATTTGCTTTTATAACATTGAAAATAGAGCCAAATAATAGCTGAAGGCTGTATTTTATCTGCCAGTTAAGTTTCATTAAAATCAATTTATGAAACTCACGTATTATTGTAGAACAACACCACAGTAAATGAAACTGAAACATTTTTATTTCATTAACATAGTGAAAATTTGATTCATATAATTATGAGGGTACTAACTTTAACTTTAACTTGCAATTTCCATTATTTACAGAATTATTCTCCCTTAAAATATTTGACTTTGATAATAAAAATATGTGGTATAAACATCTCCCCATTTTAGATTTGATTTGAATTCCCCTAACTCGTATCTCATAGATAGGAACAATTTAAAAAGATGAATCAAATGTGTAATACATTTACAACAGTATATTTTATAAAAACTATTCTAATTCAGCAAAAAGCTGTGGGCGGGGGGCGAACTGCCGACCACCTTGTTACCATGTGAGTCTCAACATCTCTAGCTACTTGGCTATAGGGTGGATACTGGCAGCTTCACATATCTATAACATCAAGGCAACACCTATTCTAGTATTAGGTGTGATGTCAGAAGTGACGTTTGTTCCCCCTGCCAATTTCGCGGTCTTTTAAAACCACACAGAATCAAAGGCTCAGACTGCTCCTTTCTTTACAGAAGATGGTCACAGAATGGCATTCTAGCCAGGTAGGAATCTTGAGAAACTTGGTTATTAACTGAAATAACTAAAATATTTAATGGTATCTCTTAGACAAATAAATAAGATACGATCCTTCTTACATGCTAAGTAGCACTGCATCCACGTATTTCATTTCATTGTAGCCCATAACCATTATTGAACAGGAAGAAATGAAGCAGTAAAATAAGTAGGTAAACTCTAAAGATTACTAATGAAAACATTAGTGGGTAATTAGAGGACAAAGCATAATTGCTAAGCGATATAAAAATAGAATAATAGATAAGCGAGTGTCTATTACAAGGGAGTAATACCATCAAGAGGTTCTGGGGACAAGGAAACCTTGAGAGCGAAGCTCAAGAGGTTCCCTTGTCCCCAGAACCTCGAGATGGTATTACTCCCGAGTGATAGACACTCGCCTATTTTTTATTTTTTGTAATATATAGATGTGAGGGATTTTTTTTAGCTGTTTATGAGGTACTGTGCAGCTAGGTTCCCACCACAGTGAGGGCTCACTCTCACCAAGTACACCCCATTCGCTCACCTGCCCACCCGCTAGCTTAGTTTGCCTCGTGCCTTTTCTTTGGTAGTTATTTTCTTGTTGAAGCGTATAAAAGATAGGTAGGAAAAAGGCATGGGTACTGAATTAAAAGAATAATTTTCTCTCGCAAAGCGAGAGACGCCCGACATGTTTTTTTAAATAATTGGCCCACCCACAACGAAACCATGTCCAATCAGGAGGTGCGGTTTTAGTAACGTCACCATGCACAGCTTGGGCGATGTCAGGAAGAAGCCTATGGTCTTGAGTTTGTGCTGTTAAGGTTTTGTGATAATACTATCATTCGGAGCTCAAACTATAGTATTACGAGCTCCGAATGATAGCATTATCACTTGACAACGATACTATTATCACTTTGGCTCCGGTGTATTACCAGAAAATTTGTATATGCTTTTTGGTAGTATTATTTTAAATATCCATATATTACAATAAGTAAAATGTAATGGTTAACATTAATAAAGGAGCCTATATTGATATACTGTACATAAGACAACATTATAAAGTATGTTGATTACAACTAAAGAAATTGTTTTGTTTACCTGTAGAGAACATTATAACAATTTAATGAAACACTAACAAGTGAATCACAGGAGACCAGCTCATAGAAGCATATATCTAAAGGTAAAAACACCTTAAATGAGTTTCAATTTATAACAAGAAAACAGAATAAAAACAAGGAATTTGTTTAATATAAAACACTTTTTAAATCTGATTACAGGGGCTTTCAATAAATTAAGACTTTGATGAATATCTTGGGATAAACTGGCAAATTAGGACAGAAGAATGAGACAGATGTAATTATTACCCAACAAATACACATCTGAATTAAATGGTGTTATAGTAAGTAGCAAACTACACACAAACATATAAACAATGATTGTATGAATAAGGAACTGAATTATAACATTATTTATGTTTTCATTATGAACACAGCAAATTGAAGCTGAAATTTGAATATACAATGTAAATTTAACTGTGAAAAAGAAGCATTAAAAGCAGGTATGCAGTTTATATACAGTATGGTAGTGTTGTTATAATAACAAGAAATATGGTTTAAACAATATATAAATAAATGAAAACTGAAAGTTGAAAAGTGGTTAAAAAATGTATTTAATAATAATGAAGTTTTTTGATAGTAATTAGAGCACAACTAAGAGCAGGATCCTCTTTTGTAGTGAGAGTTTGGTATCTGCAAAACTGTGCATTAACTAAGTTTAAGAGGATAAAAGAATATAAACATAATATTTTTGATTTGATTATTTGTTTATGTTTAGAGTCAGCACTGCATTGTAAATCTGGCCTGAAGAAGTGGTGTGAAACTACGAAACTGCTGCTGGTTGAATATGCATGGTGCGAATTTATAAGAAGAATAAAGACCATTCAAGATTTTTGTGGATGATTTTGCTATGTTTTTAACATCCTCTTTGGTTTCAGGACCTAACACTAATGTGGTAATCTGTTGTTTGGAGTGAATTCCTGTTTTTCTCAACTTGTTAAACTCTACTGTATGAATCTATATATTTTCATTCATATTTTGATGTCATCCTATGTAATAATGTTGTATTTATGATTTTGTATGGATATTCTGTGTGGTACCTCAATAAAATGTGTTTACAAAAAAAATATGTGACAAGTGTAATTGTGATGTTACAACAAGCTATCTATTACTCACATTTTGTTACAATACAAACATTTTGTCATACAAAAAATGGATAAATAGATTTTGAGTTGTAATCTTCTCAAAAAAGGTAGATGTTAGAGATCTTAAAGATTTATTGTCTTTTGAGAAAAGCAACCTATAAAATATTTATTGTTTACAGAAAAGATCAGTGTTTTTTTGTGGTTGCTTCATTTGCACAGATTGTTATAGATGAATTATGGAAACACCCTTCATAAATTATTCTACAGAATATTATGCAGCTCTGTCTGTGTATGAGTATGGTGCTATTATTGATGACTGTCTTAATACGTATTGATGTTTTTATGTGTACTCTGTGATGTACTTTGTGAAACGCATTATTCTTTGGGATTCTATCCATTTTTCTAGTCAAATAAAACAATAGCTTGAACTTGACTTTTGGTTCATTGCCCCATCATTGCCACTAAGTAAAACAAAATTCAAATTATGGAAATATCAGATCACAAACTGTTTGGAACATGTTTGACAAAGTTACAGGACACCCAGATTGGTCATGGGTATTGGAGACTCAGTACCTCACTCTTACAGGCATACAACATCATTTAAAAATTGAAATATGTGGTAGAAGCACATAAATCTGTCTTCTGCATGTATGATGGCCCATAAGAATGGTGGGAAGACTATAAGTCTGATTTTAAATCTTTCTTCCAGAATCTAGTCTGCAAAACTTAGTTGTCAAAATACAACAAATACCTTGATTTACAAAATGGGTCAGGAGTTTTCTGCATCCCGATTGGTTAAGAGGTACCTTTGGCTGTGTCCTTATCAGGGCATATTGTGCCAACAAGTACTTCCTTAGCCAACCAGAATGCAATGCAGGCAAAAATCCATGTTTGCCATTCTGGTTGTAGCCATTAACGCTGGTAACACGGCAACCCCCCGTGACCACCTACATAAATGTATTCTGCAGTCCTGGCTACCTCCTGCAGCCATGATATTGTCTGGCCAGAAACATTAAACAGAGTGCCATGTTTATTGAGAATGGAGCGATCACCGCAACAGAG
Organism: Neoceratodus forsteri; assembly: GCA_016271365.2. NCBI lineage: Eukaryota > Metazoa > Chordata > Ceratodontiformes > Ceratodontidae > Neoceratodus > Neoceratodus forsteri. The sequence goes on along the minus strand of CM057455.1, from coordinate 1,173,183,610 downwards.
TTCGGTAAAGCGCTATTAGGGAAAAGTGCTAACTACAGCAGCCAACTAGGGACATACTTGCCCCCGCTTGCTGTAACAGAAACTGGGTAGACAGTTGGTCACTCATCAAAAACATAGAGAAAGTGGGAAATGTGATAAAAAAGTAAACTAATCATATTGTAGAGGATTCCGTGTCTGTGTTTGGTGGGGGAGGGCAGACATGCTCATTGCCATTGGAAATGTTAGTGAAAATGAAAGGGAGCATCACAAAACCTGAGCACCAAATGAAGGCAAAGTAAGAAATATTAAAAAGAAATAAAAAAAAAAAATAGAAAGCATATTGTGGACGGTTTTGAATGTATCTGTGTGTGAGTACGGGGTGAAGAGACAGACAGACAACAGCTTCCTCTAGTGACTTATAATGAAACATCTCCATTCCAAGACAATGACAAGGATTACTTTTATTAATTTGTTTACCTGGGGGGGACCCATTTCATAAGTAGAATAAGACATTCTGACGTGTGGTTTATGGCCTAAGAAGAGAACTTCCCAGGTGCTAAGTGCCTCATGCCTCATTATGCACCTGGGCCGTGCTCATAACAGGTCATAAACCACACCTCATCATGTCTTATTCCTTACTTAAATGTATAGCTCCACAAATAGATTATTCTAAACAGAATATCCCCAGGACAACACTTGGACCAAAGTAATCTTGTTAAACAAGACATCAACATTTTCAATATAAAAGGCTATCTTACTTAGTAGCCAAACAAAAAATTGGTATGTAGGGTAAGAAAAACCAGGTTAATCCTTTTTAAGCTGTGCAGATAGAAGAAAGACTCAGACTATTACTGACCTATGTGATGAATCAGGTGATGTACTGTAGTTTCATGAAAAGATTACCTATTCCAATGTGTGCACTTGCACTTAAAACATTTCACTGAGTCTGCATTCCTGGCAAACCAGGTGATGGTCTGGATGACATCCTGGCTCTTTATCATGACTCAAAGCTTCTTGGTCCTTGTCACTAGTGCAGCCTATTACCACGGATGAGATTTGCCAGACTATAGTCTGAAACATGGGAAAGCACCCAGCAATGATGGCCTTTCAGCAGAATTCTTTAAATAGGTGTTGGAATTCTTTTTTCCACAGAATTCATCATTCTTTTCAACCCTCTTCTAAGTTCAAATACACTGCTCAAAGCATATATAAAGGAGCCCTAATTTTGTTATCCAAAAAGGAAGACAGGACTAATCTTGAAAACTGGAGGCCTATCACTTTACTCAATACTGATTTTAAAATCTTGCCAAATATTTTCAGCGAATGTTTAGCATTAGTTGCTGGTCAGGTCATCCACCCTACCCAAGCGTGACACTAATACAAGACTGTGTGTTATTACTTAGGGGCATTTACAATTATGGGAACCTCAGTAAGGTACACGGCTAACTTCAGACTGTCGCTCAAGAAAAAGACCTTTGCTCAAATTGCACATTCTTTCATGTTGGAAGTCTTGGAGTGGTAGGGTTTTCCCAATACTTTTATAAATTGGATTAGGCTCTGTAATGAGAGAGCCACCATTTTCCCCTTAATCAATTGCTGATAAGTGGATAACCAGAAGGTACTGTAGCTAGAGGAGTACAACAGGACTGTCCTTTAAGTCCCATACTGTATGTCTTTTGTCTAAACTCATTACTTAGGGTGCTAACTAAAAACTACAACAACTGTACATTTTCACTCAGTCCTGTTTCAACACCAGTAAAAAACAAAGCCTATGCAAACAATTTGTGTTTAGTACTTGCAGATGAAGCATCAGAACTGGAAGCAATGCACTGTCTCAGTATGTACTTTCATGACACAGGTTCTAGACTCATTTAGAACAAGAGCTCTGGCATTTGAATTGGAAATGTAGACTCCTCCATTTTGAGTTACACAGCTAGAATTTAGATTCCAAAATACCCAATTAAGATATTAGGCTTATGTTTTGGGACAAGTAATATAAATTAGAAATATTGTTTAAAAACTGGACTTCCCAAAATAACCTATGAGGAAACAAAGGAGTGTATGCTATAAAGACCTTCTTCATACATGTGTTCTTGAACACAGGCTATATCCGCCCCCCCCCCCAAGATGCTTGTGACAAAACTGCTTAGCTGTTTTTTTCCAGGGTTTATGAGGTAGTAGACTCACCCCCATAAAAAGGAATACAACTTATTTATCTGCCAGTCAAGAGGCTTAAACATGATAAATCCACTAGGTTTTTTCTACAGTAATTTTGTTTTTAGTACTATAATTTCAAGCCAGCCTTACAGCTCTCAGGTAAAGCATGGGTCATGCAGAATCTTTTAACTGACTAGAGATCTGGCTCCCTGAAGTCCAAAGGAAAATTTATCCTCCTGACACCTACCTATGTGGTCTCCATTTTTGATAAAATTAAGCGGTGGCAACTTACCACACAGCACTTGATTTCAGGTTCCAGAAAGGATCTTTATAAATTTATTGTAACAACCCAGTCTAAGACAAATCAGGCATATACATTTTGTCCCCCCACCATTTATTAGACAAAGGTTTGAAACAACTCACTGAACCAAAACTACCATCCAAATTATGAGCCACTTTGTGGCTTTGTTGCCATGGGAAACTGAATGTTAAAGATAACCATAATACAAAGCAAAGAATGAATGGTTTTGTCCTAGACAGACATGTGGCACTATGTTAGAAACAATGTAGTACTTGTACTTGTTTCTTTATTGTCCTTATATACAGTTTTTTTGGGGCTTGTTTGTATGGAAGTGGAGGGAGCTTCTGATTGTTACTCTCACTTAGAACACTTTAGTTGTAGAAATGTTTCCTCTTGTCTGGGACAAACATTGTATGACACAACTTTGATGGTACTATTTGCTTTTGTTAAATACTGGATATGGCTAATTCATTACAAATTCAATTCAATTAAATTTTTATTTAACCAGGCATACAGTAACATCCTTAAGATGACTCATGTACAAGATGGTCCTAGAAGGACACTAATCAATTACATCAATCAGCAAAGATTTACAAGTAGACATATATTGGTTACATGTAAAGAGTATATGGTGATACATAAAAGAGTGGTATATATGAACATACATAATAACAAGTACATGAGGACAACAGGCCATACAGAGGAATTCATGGTATCTAGTGTGTCCAATATCATAACTACAACACCACCATTACATAAGTAATACTAAAACTACAGCACATCCTTACACCAGGTACACCAGAAGGGGGTCAGAATAGGTTAAGCAAGAGTGCTTAAGTGCTTGGGCATGATTAGGTGGGAAGGTAAATGGAAGCGTATGGTACAGAAGATAGGAGATCGAAGAGAGGGGATGGCAGGAGGGGAGGGTAGGAAGATAGGGATAGCAGGGTGGGAAAGGGGAGCTATGAAAAGGAAAAGGAGCAAAAAGAATAGAGATTAATGGCAGGGGAAGGGGAGGAGAGGATACAAAGGTAGTAGAAGCAGGAACAGGGAGCAATGTAGGTAATGGGAGAAAGAGCGGGAGTGCTAGCTGCTTGGGAGTAAGGTCAAATATGTGTGTTTACTGTACCGAGACTGTCAGTCCGATTATGAGTACAGGTACACGTTTCATTCGGAGAGCAATTTAGTAAGGATTTAAAGATGGATAACCCAGGTATTTTGGTAAGCTTTAGAGACTTCTGAAGGGCATTCCACAAAGAGGGGAGTGCAAAGCTAATGGCTGCAGCACCGTAACATGCCCCAAGCTTAGGGATATCAAACATGACCAGGGAGTAATGCCTCAGACCATAAAACCCCTGTGCACATGAAACAAGCTCAGTTATATATGGGGGTAGTTTATTTGTGATAACTCTATGAATCCAAAGCAAGGCATTCCTCTTCCTCCTAGCACTAAGAGAGGACCAACCTAACATTGCGTATAGCGAACAGTGATGTGAATTATAAGTGGCATTTGTAATGAATCATAATGCATGATGGTATAGTGTGTTGATTTTGGTTAAGGCCTTTTTTGGGCAGTAGCTATAGAGAATATCAGTGTAGTCGATCAAAGGTAGAAATGTAGTTTGCACCAATTTAAATTTAGTCTTGTATGTGAGGAGATGTCTGATATGATAGAAGATATCCAGTCTCTGCTATAATTGTTTGGCTAGTTCATTGATGTGAGACAAAAAGGAGAGCTTACTGTCGAGCCCAAAGCCCAGGTACTTGAACCTATCTATAGTTTCCAGCTGCTCCCCAATCAAGCTCTTGATCTGTAGATTAGAATTCTGTGGTAGAAGCTGGTGATTATAGAGGAGTGGAGAAAAGCACAGCTTTAGTTTTTTTGGCGTTAAGTAGTAGTTTCAGCTGTATAAGGTTATGTTGTAGGACATCAAACTCTCACTGTAGCTCTGTGCAGGCAAGTTCAGGAGTGGGCCTGGCAGTGTAGATTACTGTATCATCTGCAAAAAGATGTACATTTGCGTTATTAATTTTGGAGTCAATGTTGTTTATTTAGATTGTGAAGAGAAGGGGTCCCAGGATTGACCCTTGAGGTACCCTTTTCAGGAGAGTTTTGAGTGGTGAGAGGTCCCCTTGTGCTTTGATCTATTGCTTTCTATCAATGAGATAGCAGTTGAACCATTTCATAGCAATGTCATCTAGGCCAAGACAGTGCAGTGTGGACAAGAGTATGTCATGGTCGACGGTGTGCAGATGTGCTTCTTCAAGTCAAGGGCACTTTGCCAATCATTGATTACCTTGGTAAGGGTGGACACTGTGCTGTGCTTAGGTCTAAAACCAGACTGGATAGTGTTTAGCAAATTATTGGACTCCAAGTATTCTCTCAGTTGGTATTTGACTAATTGTTCCAACAATTTTGACAGTATAGGAAGCAGGAAAATGGGTAGGTAATTATTGAGGTCACAAGTGTCACTGGATTTGAATAGGGGGACGATATGTGCTATTTTCCAGATAGATGGTAGGTCACCTAGAGATAAGGATAAATTGAAGAGGTGCAAGATGGGGGCAGTCAGGTGTTGGTATCCTACTTTCAGGAAAAGAGATTCTAGGAGATCTGCACTGGCACTCTTCTTGATGTCCAGATTAATTAGAAGGCCCTCGACATGTTTAAAAGATATAGGACTGAAACTGAATGTGGGAGAGCGATGTCTATTCATGGGATCAGAACAGGAAAAGTCTTTAGTACAGGACTGAGTGAGGAGCTTCCTTGCTGGTGAGGTGTCAAAAGCTAAGCCTCCTATGGCAAAGTGGTTGTTGAGTTGGTCCAGGATACTTAATGTAAAGCACTTTGAAATATGAAAGGCGCTATAACAAATACATTTTATTATTATTATATTATTATTATTATTATTATGATAGCCTTGTCTGTGTAGATATTTTTCTAGTGATAATCTTGGTGGGCAGTGCTGATAAAGGTATATGGCCTTCAATTTCCCTAAGAATATGCCAGAACTTAGCAGTATTAGTTAGGGATGAGTCGAGAGAAGTTTGAAAATATTTAACTTTTTTGGCTCTTACGAGTTTGGTGCAAAGATCTCTGGAGGTTCTGAAGGCCAGCCAGGCTGCATTTGATTTTGTTTTATGGGCTTTTTTTCATAACAATGTCCCTGTCTTTTATGCAGTTTTTAATGCAGGTGTGAACCAAGGGCATGATCTTTTTCTAGTCTTGTTTTTTTACAAGGGGGGGGCATATTTATCAACCACCCTCAGAACAAGGTTCTGAAAGATGTTGTAAGCCTCAGAGACAGAGGATGCCAAGTAAAAATCCTGCCATCTGATCTGGCTCAAATCTACCAGGAATGCAGATTGATTGAATTTTTAAAGATTTCTTTTTAATTTGAAAGTGGAAGTGGAGGTAAGCTTCAGAGTGTGTCTTACACATGCTACCACTCTCTGGTCACTTAGGTCATTGTGAAGCACCCCCGAGTGGGAACAATTATGAGGCTTGTTGATTAGTATTAAATCAAGGAGAGAGCTGTGAGTAAGATTTTTGATATTGGGACGTGTGATGTCAGGGGTAATTTGTGAGAGGCCGTGATTATCACAAAACTCTTTCAGCTGTTTGGAACGTTCTGAATTCCAATCGAAATTAAGGTCACCCATGATAATACATTCTGAGTTGGCAGTCTCCAGGTACTTTATGTAGATGGGATAGAATACCAAGGCCCCCTGACAGAGGTCTGTAACAAGTTACAGATACTGACTCCTCAGAGGATATAGACACTTTTAGGGTAAGGCTTTCCAATTCCATTTGGGCCATGTCCTACAACAACAACAGTTTAACTCTCAAGAGGATTTCCTGAATAGTATCACTGCAGATATAAGTGCTTTGCATAAGAAATAATTTGATAATTCTATGACACAGTGCCACATAGGGTTGAAAAATATTTCCAGAGTGTAATCTAAAACATTCTTGCTTAACCTTACCTAATTTTCCTGAAATTTTCCTTTACTATACATTCTTGTATACCTAAGTAGGTGTACCACTTATTTTTTGGGGCTGCAGTGGGTGGAGCCCTGCAGTCCTTTGACGATCACATGTTGGATTGCGTCACAGTTGCTGCTACATCCATAAAGCAATCTTCCAGTGCTGTCCCTATTGCCTCATCACTGCACTATTTTACAGTGCTGGTGGTCACGGCAGAACACAGCATGCTCCAGCATGTCCAAGATGGCCACTGCACTCTATTGCACATGTGCTAGCTGTCAGGCACATGCAGTAGCATGCGGTGGCCATTTTAGTCATGGTGGAACTGCTGTATTCCGCCCTGACCATGTAATGTATTTTTATTTATTTTATATTAAGAAACTTCCTCCCACCCGACCCTCCCTCTCAGCACCCATCACTTCACCCTCCCAAAACATAACTGTGACACTGGGGGTGCCCAGTTCCCCCATTGTTGTGTTAGGGGATCGTCTGTCATTTTTTTCATTTATTTTTTATTTTACACCTGACAAAAAAAAAATGTCCATTGATGTCTTTCCCAACATGACTGTAACTCTGGGGGTGTCCAGTCCCCCAGTGTCACGCTCGAGGATTGTTGGTCTCTTTTTTTTTAAACCTGTAAAAATAAAAATGGTCCATCAATGCCTTTTGCAGCCATTCCTTAACCCCACTGACCCTTCCACTGAGCATCTACCACCCCGCACCCCCAAAAGCCCTTAATTACCCATCAGGGGTCCAACATCGTAATCCTCTCTGCACCACAGGCACATCTTCATTCTTTAAAGCCGGACCATGAATTGAAGACACAGGTACGCAGTTTAATGTATTTCAATGGGATTTTGAACTTAGTGCCATAACTTGTTTTTTCCTGCCATTACAGTATCTGCCAAACCACATTCTGTGCAGCTTTGCATGCCTTGCTGTATTACTTCTGTTATAGTTTAGTCAACTTCTAGCAATCAGCTGTGACTTGGACCCTCTAGCACTTAATCCATGCAGCAAGGGAATGATTTCATAAAATCCCTTGTAAGCAGTATTTGATTTTTTCCTGGTACTTATCTGCCAAACTATACTCAGTGAACCTTGGAAAGGTTTGTGGAATTACTTCTATTGTAGTGTAATCTCCTCTTGGCAATTGTCTTTACCTTGGCCTCCACGTACTGTATATTTGCAGCTAGAGATAAGTATTGATATAACTACTGAAGATAAACCTAGATATACCACTGCAAAATCCCCAGTCATTCCAATTGGATTTCCTGTGATATAATATAACTATATTTATAAAGTGGCAAGAACAAATCTAAAAACTTTAGTGGCCAAAACACTTCGCCTGACTGTTGTTGATCCTATGATGTACTGTAAGCACTCTAGTGCTAATGAAAACCTCTCGACCATTACAACGCATACACAGAAACTTTCAAAATCAACCTGCCTGCTTTTCTCTCTCTATTCAGAGCAGTACATCCTCACCACAGGTGTTTTAGTTTTAAATCTGCAGCATCACCATTACACTTACAAAACAGGAAACTCACTACTCTATTGCACACATACAACTTTGCTTGCCTAGTGATCCTTTTGTAGTGGCAGGGTGTCTACTTGGTGTACCAGTTATTACTGGGAGGTAAACGGTAACACAGAAAGCGCTAGCCACTTGCGGACGGAGTAGTGTGTATGGTTGCTAGGCAACACTACACACTGCTCACAAAAGAGCTGTAAAATCATTTGTTTGGCTTGGGCATTGCTATTTTTAAACCAATCCATTGTGTGGGACTGTTGCCTGTTCTTTTAAGGGCAGACAAAGCCCCTGGTTCAATATTTGGTTGCTGAGCTGTAGCAAGGGACCAGAAGTATGAACTCCATGGTTCTTCCGACCTCTCGCTATAAATTAGGTGCAATTCCAGGCTCACCAGATGCTTTTGTAGTGGCAGGGTGTCTACTTAGTGTACCAGTTATTACTGGGAGGTAAACGGTAACACAGAAAGTGCTAGCCACTTGCGGATGGAGTAGTGTGTATGGTTGCTAGGCAACACCACACTCCACTCGCAAAAGCGCTGTAAAATTGTTTGTTTGGCTTGGGCACTGCTATTTTTAAACCAATCCATTGTGTGGGACTGTTGCCTGTCCTTTTAAGGGCAGACAAAGCCCCTGGTTCAATACTTGATTGCTGAGCTGTAACGAGGGACCAGAAGTATGAATTACATGGTGCTTCCGAACCTCTCGCTATATACCGCTTGACATAGAAACATAGAAACATAGAATTTGACAGCAGATAAGGACCGCTTGGCCCACCCAGTCTGCCCATTTCCCTACCTAATGGATAAGCTGCAGATTCTAGTTAACCAGCAGCCTACTTCTTCCTGCCCCCCCTAGAATTACCTTATGACTGTCCCATGCATGCTTGAATTCCACCACTGTTTTTGACTCCACAACCTCCTCCAGAAGGCTGTTCCATGCATCCACAACCCTCTCTGTGAAAAAATACTTCCTTAAATTACCTCTGAGCAGCCCCCATCTTCAAATTGTGCCCCTTGTTCTTGCACACCTCTTTTTTTGAAAGATGCTACCCTCTTAGACTTTGTTGATTCCGTTGAGGTATTTGAAAGTTTCTATCATGTCCCCCCTCTCCCTCCTTTCCTCGAGGCTATACATATTAAGCTCCTTAAGTCTCTCTTCATATGTCTTCTGGTGCAGACCCTGCACCATTTTAGTTGCCCTCCTCTGGACAGCTTCCATCCTGTCTATGTCTTTGCGGAGATTGGGTGTCCAGAACTGCATGCAGTACTCCAGATGGGGTCTGACCAGCTGTCTGTACAGAGGGATAATAACTTCCTGTTTTCTACTGGAGATGCCTCTCCCTATGCATCCCGGTATCCCCCCAGCCCTCCTTGCTGCTCTCTCACATTGCTTGCCCACCTTTAGGGTCATCTGATGTAATACCCCCAGGTCCCTTTCCATTTTGTTGTTGTTAGTATCTCACCCCCATTGTGTACTCTTTCCCTGGGTTTTTGTTTCCCAGGTGCATTACCTTGCACTTCTTAGCATCGAATCTAAGCTGCCATACATTTGACCATTCCTCTAACCTTGCCAAGTCCCTTCTCATCCTTTCCACCCCATCTTGTGCATCAACTCTGTTGCAGATCTTTGTGTTATCTGCAAAGAGACATACTTTTCCTTCCAGTCCCTCTGCAATGTCGCTTATAAAGACATTGAACAGAACAGGTCAGAATACTGAACCCTGCAGTACCCCACTAGTAACCCCCCTTTCTTCAGAGTGGACTCCATTTACTATTACTCTCTGTGTCCTATTCTCCAGCCAATTCTTTACCCAGGCTGTCATCTTGGGACCCACTCCCAGGCTGACTAACTTGTATATTAATCTTTTGTGTGGGACTGTGTCAAATGCCTTGCTAATCTAGGTAGGCAATGTCCACAGCCCCTCCCTGATCTACTACTTTGGTCACCTAGTCAAAGAAATCTATCAGATTCATCTGGCATGACCTTCCCACTGTGAATCCATGCTGCCTTGGGTCCTGTGCCCCTCTGGCCTCTCTAGATACTCGACAATTCTTTCCTTCAGAAGTGATTCCATCATTTTCCCTACCACTGAGGTTAAACTAACAGGTCTGTAGTTTCCTGCTTCTGCCTTGCTCCCACTTTTGTGAAGGGGAATCACATCTGCCCTCCTCCAGTCCTCGGGTACCACCCCATCCTGCCATGATTTGTTAAAGAGGGTAGTCAGTGGTGTCACTAGTTCTACCCTTAGTTCTTTTAGAATTCTGGGATGAATCTCATCAGGCCCCATTGCTTTGTCCACCTTCAGTTTTAAGAGTTCTTTCAGAACCCTTTCTTCTGTAAATGGGCTGGTATCAACTTCTGTATCCAGAGTGTTTCTACTGTTTGTTTTAGGTACCTCCCCTTCTTCCTTTGTAAATACTGAGCAAACATATTTGTTTAGTATCTCTGACTTTTCACAGTCACCCTCTGCCCACCCTCCCTCTCCTTTATTAAGCCTCACTATCCCTCCTTGGTCTTCCTTTGCTCCCTGATGTACCTATAAAAGGTTTTATCCCCCTTCTTAACTGAGTTGGCTATCTTTTCCTCAGTTTGGGCCTTTGCTGTTCTGACTGCCTTCCCAGCTTCCTTTTGCTTTAACTGATACAGTTCTCTGTCCTGCTCCTTCTATGATTCCTTGTACTTCCTGAATGCTTCCTTTTTCTCTTGAACCTTCACTGCCACTTCCTTTGAGAACCATAGTGGTTTCTTACATCATTTCATTTTGTTTATTTGCTTCACACAAAGGCTTGTTACTTTTGTGATGGCAGTTTTTATTATTCCCCATTGTTCTTCCACCCCTCTTCCTGCCAATTTGCTAGTGCATTCCTTAGGCACTCACCCATTTTGGCAAAGTCAGCCCTCCCAAAGTCCAGTACTTTTGCCTTTGTATGACTTGACTCTATTGCTGTGTTTATTGTGAACCATACTGTTCGATGGTCGCTAGTTCCCAGATGGCTACCCACTTCTACATCTGTGATCCTCTCTTCATCTCCATTTGAGAGAACCAGGTCTAAGATTGCTCCCTCTTGAGTCGGCTCCAATACTAGTTGTCTAAGGCATGCCCCCTGTAGGGCAACTAGAATAACCCCACTCTTCGAAGTGGTTGCTGCAACTGCACTCCAGTTAATATCTGGCATATTCAGATCACCCATCAGCAATATCTCCCCTTTTTCTGCCATTCTAAGTATACTTTCTATTATTTCCTTATCCATTTCCTCCCCCTGAGAAGGGGGTCTGTATACAACCCCTGTGTGGATTGTGGTTCCATTGCCGGTGTCCAAATTTACGCACAGTGCTTCTTCTCCTCCCTGTTTTCCCTTTTGTTCTGTTGCTTTGATTCCTTCCCTTATGTAAAGAGCTACTCCTCCTCCTCCTCTTTTACCCTCCCTGTCCCTCCTGTAGATAGTGTATCCTGGTATGTTTAAGTCCCAGTCATGGTTTTGTGTGTACCATGTTTCTGTGACTGCCACGCTATCCAGATGTTCCTCCTCCATCAAGGCCACTAATTCAGGAAGCTTGTTACTCAGATTATGGGCATTGGTACTCATTGCTCTCCATTTTTTGATGGCTTTACATTCTGTTGCAGCATCCCCCACTGACCTTTCTACCTCTGTCTTTTTCTCATTTAGTACCCTGTTTTGTAGGGAGAGGCTGTGATTTTCCTGCTGCTTATCAGTGCCTTCCCCCTTGACTAGTTTAAAAGCTTGCCAATAAAGCATTTAAACCCATTGCTCAAAAGACTTGTTCCCTTCCTGGACAGATGCAGACCATCCTGCCAGTATAGGATAGTGTTCCTCCAAGTGGAACTCCAGTCCCCAATGAAACTATCTTCATCTTCCTGAGCATGGTTGGTTTCTTCATTATCTAGAGCATTGTATCTATTTGTTAGATCTAATTGATACTCTCTAGCTCATTTTTTTTTTCCTGGGGCCTCTTTGTACAATACTCCACTCATCTTCTTCCTGTTCACTACTCTCATTTGGGCTTGCTTTCCTTTTATCATTTGGCCCTTTATTTATTTGTTGTTGAATTAATTCCCTCTCAGTATTAGCAATCATAGTTTTTGTTGCTTGCACAAAGTTAGCTATTTCATTGATTCCTGACTGGATGGATATCCTATCCTGCAATTCCTCAATTTTCTTTTCAAGTGAGCATGGCGAGCATCAGCGAGCCCTACATCAGCGAGCCCGGCAAAGGTGAAACGGATAAGGCTTCGGTAGTGTCTGCCATGTCAGCTGGGGAAATGGGGACTGGGGAAGTGGGTAATGATGAACAGGTAGACGGTGGAATGTGTAATGCTGACATAGTGGATACCATGGGCAACAAATAGTGGAGGTGTACTGTATGTGGTATGTGTGGCCAAAAGGACCAAATAGAGAACTCCAGCTGCAAAAAGTGTAAGCTATTAAGCTCACTTGAAAAGAAAATTGAGGAATTGCAGGATAGGATATCTGTCCAGTCAGGAATCAACGAAATAGCTAACTTTGTGCAAACAAAAAAAAATATAATTGCTAATACTGAGAGGGAATTAATTCAACAACAAATAAATAAAGGGCCAAATGATAAAAAGAAAGCAAGCCCAAATGAGAGTAGTGAACAGGAAGAAGAAGATGAGTGGAGTATTGTACAAAGAGGCCCCAGGAAAAAAAAACGAGATAGAGAGTATCAATTAGATCTAACAAATAGATACAATGCTCTAGATAATGAAGAAACCAGCCATGCTCAGGAAGATGATTTAGCAACTGACAGAAATACCCCACAATTGAGCCAGGAATCCTGTATATTTAGTACTGGGAGAGGAAATTCATCAGGACCAGTTATAAACCAAAAAAACAAATATGAGACCTGCAAATTTAACAATAATTAGACTAGAGAATAATGTATTACCCGGACCATCAAATATCTCTGAAAATAAGCAGTGAGATGTCATAATTATAAATGATTCTATACTTAAATATGCTGATAGGATGATCTGTAACAACAGGAAAGAACATGTTACTTTATCTTGCTTACCAGGTGCAGGAATAGTAGATATTAAGCAAAGGCTAAATGGATTTTTTGAAAACATGGCAAATCCTGTAGCTATATTACATATTGAAACTAATGATATTGGGAAGAGGGAACTTACAGGTATCCAAAGGGAATTTGAAGAAGTAGGTAGAGAGTTAAAAAAGAAAAAAATATCCCGTTGATTGTTTCTGAGGTACTTCCAGTCCCAAGAGCTAATAGATATAAGCATATTGAGTTAATAAGGTTCAATGGACAGTTAAAAAGATGGACTCAAAGGGAGAAATTGCAAGTGATAGGTCATTGGCATAGGTTTGTAAATGTTCCTGAGTTGTTCTCACAAGATGGACTACATCTGAATAAACATAGGCTTCAGGTTATGGCAGACAGACTCAATAACAATATAACAGACATTTTAAACTATTGAATGGGGTGGGGGGGTTGTGCCCCAGCTTATAGTATAGTGGACAAAAGGAATAACTTAAGCAAAGAACCTAATCACTGGACCATACTGCTATTAAATGCTCAGAGCTTAGGGAAAAAAAGGGAGGATTGGAGGTTATATTAAAGAGAGATGAAATTAAAATATATGCAGTAACCGAACCTTGGTGGCAAAAGGACGATTGGGGAATTAACATTAACAGATTCCAAGTGTTTAGATGTGACAGAGATAATAGAAGGGGAGGAGGCATGGCTCTATATGTTCAGAATGATATAGTGGCTTATGAAATGAAAACCACCAAGCACTTAGATTTTGAACATATTCTGGTGAAAATCATTCCCCCTAAGGGTCCACAAATCTTAGTGGGTGTATACTATAGACCTCCATCTTTGACTTCTGGAACAACTTTCGAACTAACCCAGAGTATTATTATTTTTTTTTTTATTTGGTTGTTTAACCAGGTATAGCACACTAAGCTGAAAGCTTTTTTACAGGAGTGACCTGGGAGCACAAGGAGGTTAAGTGACTTGCTCAGGGTCACACAGTATGCAAGTGGAAGCTGTGGGATTCAAACCCAGGTCTGGTCTGCTGGATGTCACCACATTTGCAGCTCAGAGCCTTAGACCACTACACTATACTGCCTCCTATATTAGTGAATGAAATGAGCAAAAAATATATTACTGCTCGGAGACTTCAGTTTTAATGGTATACATTGGAATACTTGGTCCCCCTCATCTTCTGAAGCAGTATTTTTGGAAGCTGTAGATTCTTTGGCTCTGGAAAACTACACACAGGAAGGAACTAGGGGAGCAAATATCCTAGACTTGGTTATGAGCAATATGAAACAGCAAATTTTGGATTGTAGAGTAAGGGATCCTTTAAGTGGGAGTGACCACAATATGGTTGAGGCTAAAATTGTGATTAAGGGTGTTTCTAACACCGGGTCTACTGTGATAAGAAACTACAATAAAGCAGATTATACTAGGATACGACTGATACTAGAAAATTGGGATTGGAAGTCATGTTTCAAAGGGTGTTCAGTTACTCAAATGTGGAATGAGTTTAAATCATTTTTACATTATATAATTGAATCACAAATTCCCACAAAAAATAAATATAATGCTAAAGGGAAGATTCCTGCTTGGTTTAATAAAAACATCCATAGATTACTTAAAAAGAAAAATAGAGCTTATAACAGGTATAGGAAGGAGGGAGGGAACTAGGGAATATCAATTAAAATTTAAAAATAAATTAAGAGAAGTAAAGAGTGAAATAAGAAGGGCCAAAAGAAATTTTGAAAATAACTTGGTATCCAAGGTATTGGATAATCAGAGGGCTTTCTATGGATATATAGCTTCCTTAAAACGAAATAATAGCAATGTGGGTCCCCAGCTAGTAAATAATAACAATGTAACAAATCAAAAAGAAATGGCACTAGAGTTCAATAAATGTTTTAATAGTATATACTCTAGTGGGCTGGTACCTAACCCCATATCTATAAAAACATCTGATTTTACTCTAGAAATAACAGTGGATACTGGGAAAGAAAAACTCCTTAATTTGAAGGTAAATACCTCCCCTGGACCAGATGAATTACACCCAAGACTACTTAAAGAGCTTGCTTCCTCTATTTGTTATCCTCTCCAGGCAATTTACCAGTCCTCTATAGACTGTGGAGAGGTGCCTAAGGACTGAAGGTTGGCAAACATAGTCCCTATTCACAAAAAGGGACCAAGAACTGACTGCTCCAATTACCGTCCTATTAGTCTGACCAGCGTACTGAGTAAAATACTGGAGTCTATTATAAAGGATAATGTTGAGGGCTATTTAAGTGAAATGGGACACGTAGATGTCACACAACATGTATTTACTAAGGGGAGATCATGTGTAACAAACTTGCTGTCTTTTTTTTGAGATAGCGGTCCAGATATTCAAACTGTGCCAGGCTGTGGTGCAAGCCTGGGCACAGCTCAACTTGGCTGCGCAGGGGTGTGGACTGGGCAATATTCAACAGAACTGCACCATGGCTCAGCATTGTTGAAGATCGCACCCTGGCCACCCGCAGTGCACATGGCACAGTGGCACTGCACCAGCACCAGTGGCCAGAGTAGAAAACAAGGATGTGCTAGCGCAAGTTCCATTGTGCTAGGCACAACTACTGCGATATTCAAAAGTGCACATGCAAATGGGGCCATAATGTATGCAAGGCACAAATGGGGCCATTTGCATGTCATTATGGCCCCATTTGCATGCAGGTACACCGATCCCCAACCACTTGCACCTGGCACCCTGCCAGGCAGCTGCTGTTGGAGACTGATGCCCCCTGCAGTGTGGCAATGTGCCCCACAGCCTGATTGCGGGCATTAGTAAAATAAAACTGACTCCAATAATCCTGGTGGTCCAGTGGACCACTGTCTGCCCAATTGTGGGCTTAAGTAAAATTAAAAGATTCCAATATCCCTGGTGGTCCAGTGGACTGCTGTCTGCCCGATCGTGGGCTTGAGTAAAATAAAAATGACTTCAATAACCCTGGTGGTCCAGTGGACCGCTGTCTGCTCGATCGTGTGCTTGAGCAAAAATAAAAAGATTCCTATATCCCTGGTGGTCCAGTGGACTGCTGTCTGCCTGATCATGGGCTTCAGTAAATAAGAAGAGAAATCCTATATCCCTAGTGGTCCAGTGGACCGCTGTCTGCCTGATCGCGGGCTTAGGTAAAGAAGAAAAGAAATCCTATATCCCTGGTGGTCCAGTGGACCCCCCTTCCCAACTGCCCACTGATCCCCATCGCCTCCCCCCTCCGGTCAGTGGCGGTGGCAGCACTACCGCCTGCTGTCCTGCCGCCCACCGACTGACACTGTATGCATACCATTGGTCCACAGCGTGAGCCAATGGGCGCCCAGCTCCATACCGATTACTAATATTTCAGATATGTGAATGGATCCATTCACATATCTGGAATGTGTAGTATACAGCTGCACGCCCATTGGCTCACACTGTGGACCAATGGGCATACAGCCTACCGACGGTGTCAGTCAGCGGGCGGTGGGGTGGCAGGTGGGTAGGTTGCTGCCACCTGCCTCTGACCTGGGGGGAACGGGGCGGTGGGGATCAGTGGATGGGTGGGGAGGGGGGTCCACTGGACCACCTGGGATATAGGATTTCTTTTTTTATTTATTTAAGCCTGCGATCGGGCAGACAGCGATCCACTGGACCACCAGAGATATAGGATTTCTCTTCTTATTTACTGAAGCCCGCGATCAGGCAGACAGTGGTCCACTGGACCACTAGGGATATAGGATTTCTCTTCTTATTTACTGATGCCCGTGATAGGGCATGGGGGGGCACCACCATGGAGGTGCAGCAGGAGCTCGGTTGGCCACCCACAGGTGGCAGCTGCTCTGTTGTGCCTTGCAATATGGCAGCTCACCTGTGGGTGGACGGCCATTGATCCTTTTTTTTTTGCTCAACTTTGTGTGGCACAAGTAGGGGTTGTGCATGCATGGCTCAGCACATCCAGGGCTGAATATCGAGCTGTGCAGATTATGCATATGCACGCCCCCCCACCTGCACCTGCATACATTACTGATACGCTCCGGCGCATCGGGATTTGTGTTAGGCACAATTCCCATTTGAATATCATGCCAGGGCACATCAGTGTGTTGTGCATGGTGCAACACTGTTGTGCCATGTGCAACCCTTTTGAATATATGGGCCCTCAAGTATAGCCATAGACAGTAATTTACCAGTGGACGTCATTTATATTGACTTCGAGAAGGCATTCAATTCCGTGTCCCATTTAGAAGTAGTGCGTCAATTGGAGACTCTGGGAGTAAGCGCCTATGTTGTCAGATGGATATCTTTATGGTTGACTAATAGGAAACAGTGTGTTTGTATAAGGGGAGATAAATCAGATTGGATGGAGGTACCCAGCGGGGTCTCTCAGGGCTCCGTACTGGGTCCACTTCTATTCAATGTCTTGATTTCTTCTATCAAATGTGACAGTAATGCATGGATTGCTAAATTTGCCAATGATATTATAATTGGGGCAGTAGTCACTAATATTCCAGAGGCTCAGAAACTCCAGGAAAATACAGATTTAACATATATAACAGCTGCAGAGAGGAAACTGAAATTTAACATCAATAAGTGCAAGGTTATGCATTTTGGTAAAAAAGTAAAAAAAAATAAGTACTATATAAATGGAGTTGAGTTACTGGAAACTGAAGTGGAAAGGGATTTGGGAGTATGGATAAATAAACAATTGGAGTTTAGCTATCAAGTAAATGAAACAGCAAAAAAGGCATTTAGAATTCAAGCTCTAATTATGAAAAATATAAGGAGTAGAGAGAGGGAGATTATAGTGCTACTCTATCGGTCCCTGGTTTGCTCCCATCTGGAGTATGCTGGTAGCATATGGAGCCCCAGGTTTAGAAAGGATGTACGTAGATTGGAGGCGGTTCAGAGACGGGTAAAGAGGAAGGTGGCAGGCTTGGAACAGGTGTCTTACGGGGAAAGATTGAGGGAGCTTGGGATGCATTCCTTACAATGCAAGAGATATTGTGGGGATATGTGCCTGATTTATAGGACATGTAGATCTCCTGATCTGTGGGAATGTTTGGGATTAACATCAAGACCAAATTTAACTACAAACTGGACTCATTTGTACCAGAAAAAAGGTGAGAATTATAATAAGAACCAAAGAGGGACTTGGTTCTCACAACATGTTGTGAACCAATGGAATAACCTGCCAAGCCAGGTAGTTTCTAGTGAAACTATAATTGAGTTCAAAACAGCTATAGATGGACACAAAAGTGATTATCTTTATGCTTTGAAGCTGTAAGTGGTGCAGGACGATTATGGCCTTCGGCTAATGTTCCTGATTTTTTCCTGTGTTTCCTATGTTCCTATGTTTCCTATGTTATTAAATCTGCTAGTGACAAGAGTTGCACACAGCCCATTTGGGCCATTTATAAGAATAATAAACTACTTCAGCTTTGTTTTCTTCTAACCCAGAGTGTGTTATAACTTACATGTTTAGATATATAGTTCTGGGTAAGCACTTGTGGAAAAATGCTTTAGTCCTATACTGAAAATTGCAGATTTTTTTCATTAATAAACAATGATTGGCAATATTTTTTATTAGCAACATAATATAAATTGTAGCCACATTGGTTTTCCATTAGCTGTTGGCTACTATTACTATTCTAAGTCCTCACCCTGTAGCCCAGTAGTGCTGCTAGTCACTGGCTGTAACTGTAATTTCATAAGCGCCTTTGTCAGCTTAGTTTGTTTTTCCTGGCAGAAAAAGGAAAAAGAATAGTGCACACTTACTGTCCACAACAGTTTCAAGTTTGTTTCATCCTGCAGTAACCAAACAGCCAGTGATTAAATTGGAAATGCTTAGGAGATAGAACTCTTCCCCCTAGGTTTGCAGGAGGAGGAACTGTTATCTCTAAAAGGTGCAACTCTTTTATTGTGTTGAATGTAGAATAGCTTCCAAGGAGCAGGAACCCTCATACAGTTTTAAGGCTGCAGTGGGCAGAGCCCTGCAGACCTCCAGCAATGGATTGGAAAAGGGAGACCTTTCTGACTGAACAACAGTGTGGTGTTGCATCACACCTGTGAAGCACTCCGCACTGTCTATTAACAGTGATGAGCACTATTTTGTAGTAGTCATGGCAGAACACGACATAGTCTGCCATGTTGAAGATGGCCACCAAACTGTATTGCACATGTGATGGCATCCACCGTGGCCTTTTTTTTCCTTTTAATATATATATATATATCTTCTCCTACCCTCCCTCTCAGCATCCCCCGAGAAAGATAACAGTGACACTGGGAAACTCAATCCTCCAGTGTCAATATCGTGTTCCACGGTGATCTTTTTATATTTTTTTCTTCTCCCCACCTGACCCCTCCTCAGCACCTTCCCATACCCCCCTGCAGAAAGATAATAGTGACACTGAGGGTGCTCAGCCCCCCAGTGTCACAATCAGGAATTGTCTGTTGTGGAGTTTTTTATCTGTAAAAAGAAAACCATCCTTCTATGTCTTTTGTGGCCATTCATGACCCCTCCCCACCCCCCAAGCCCTTACATTCCCATCTGGGGTCCAATTCCATAATCCTCTCTGGACCGCAGACACGTCTTCACTCTTCATAGCTGGAAAACAAACTGAAGAAACAGGCATGTGGTTCAATGTATTTCAATGGCATTTTAAACTTACTTGCATAACTTAGGAATTTTTGCATATTTTTGGCCCAAATTTTCAATATGTGTTGTTTGGAACCCAGCCTCATGAACAATGACGCTGACATTAGGCAAATCTGTCCTGAAAGGTGACTTAGCTGTCCCTGTGTGAAATCACCTTTAGGGTAGAAGTTGAACATTTTCTCTGCCCTTGTTCATTAGGTGGGGTCATAAGAACGGTATGTTGAAAATTTGATGTAACATATTAAAAAACAACAACGTTATGAGCCTATGTTGAATTTTGCAAATGCAGGTTTGTAGCTTTGGTAATTTTCAATATTTTTATCCCAAATTTGCAACATAACCATATCTTTACAGTACCTCATGAATGTAATAGCTGTCATTTTTCAAATCCTGACCAAACTATTTTTTTGCATCCCAAAAGGTGATTTTGCAGTCCCTGCATGAAATTACCTTTTCGGATAGGAGTTTAAAATTTTCTTTGCCCTTATTCATGCGGCAGGGTAATAGGAAAGCCGATATACATTTGGTGTAAAATTATATGAAAAAAACAAATTCAATATTCTTACCCCCAAATTCCTCACTTGCAGTCCTATTGGCTCTGATCAGAGTTTGTTTTTATAGGTTATTTGTTCTAGTGGCACTTTCATTTAGTGTTTTTCTAACTGGTGTTTTTTATGGTTTCTCTTTCTTTTTGTTTTTTGTTGTTTTAAATAAATCAATCTCCTACTCTGTTTTTGGGAGATGCCATGGGATCTTTAATATCCACCTGAGCAACCATTAGAAAAGGCAGACAGGACCTTGGTTTAACATCTTATCTGAAGGATGGCACTCCCCAGTAGCACAGAATCCATTTTTACTACAGAACACATAGATGCCAGCGTTTATAGTATGAGCCCTATTCCAGTGTGGGACTAGAACCTATGACATTCTGGCCCAGAGGTGGATGTGCTACCAACTGAGTCACACTGACACCTAAACCATATTGCCACCATCCCATGAACCACCCACACCAGTTGCTTACTCTGTGTTGTTAGTCATAATAACACGAGTGATGGCCAGCATAATCTGGTTCAGTTTCAGTTGGCTTGCATTGGTATTCCTGCCCCCCTTGGATGAAGCTGAAAATAGGCCTCATTTGCTAGCCCTCCTATCTCAGTCAACAAAAACTAACTAAATAAAAATAAATAAACTAGCACAATTTCTGCTTTTCAAAATGGAGGGGCTTACCTCACAAATGTGGTTTTAGCTTTATGACAGTGGGATGCAGTGGAAGTTAGTTGAAACCAAGTCCTTCTTGCATTCCATGTTCAAGGTTTACTGTACATAGTGGGTAAGGGACTGATGGCAGACATTGGAATTCTGAATGAAAATGTTTCTTTACTGTTGAAATTGTCTTTTTTCTCTCTACCCTCTCTCTCTCTCATAGAATATATTATTTGAATTTAATGCTGCCCACACAATGACTGCCAGTACATGCATGGAGAATGCAGAGGTTACAGACAGAGTGGTGAACCAAAGTCACAAAAATATTTTTTAAATTATTTGGTCTTTCTTGTCATATCTCCTCACATGCACAGAGAAGATATGTTATTTAATTGTTAATGCTGCAGTGCACACACACACACACACACACACACACACACACACACACACAAACACATGCACACACACACACTGGGCAGTGGGTTAAAGAAAGAATTGGCATATTATGGTAGGCAGGCAGCAAAAGTAACACAAAACCCCAAAAATATATTTTTATTTACTTTGCCTTTGCTTGTCCACTCTCCTTACACAAAATCATAGGAAAAGCAAATAAAAGTTATAAGGTTGCTGTTGCCTTTGCTATATGTGTTTGTAGAAAAGGGAGCAGTGACCTTATAATTTTTATTTGCCTGTTCAATGTGTGTGTACAGAGAGTGGAAAGGCAAATATGATTTATAAGGTTGCTGCTGCCTCAGACTGGTCATATAGGGACTGAGAGGAGTGGAAGGAAGGAGACCCCTCTCCCACTACAGGCTTTCTCACTTTGGTGAGATTGCCAACCCCTGCCCAGGTTTACCTTTTGTAAACTTTTTCTTTTCAATTTATTTATAAAATAAGCTCAGCAGTGGTACTAGTTGGCCTCCATCTGTCTACCACACCAACCAATGACAGGTTTTGTTTTTCTGGATGGTATTTACTACAAACAGCACTAGAGATTCAGTGATGTTTAACTCTGTGGGCAGAGTCTTGGTGAAGTTGACAAATCTGCCTCTGCAGAGCAGATCGTGAAGTTGCCCTAGTACATCCAAAATTCTCCTTAGCAACTTTGCCTGTAACTTCACCTTTGCACATGTCAAGCTGAAGTTAACCCCAAAAAATGGCAGAATCACATGGCATAGTTTCTGCATGTCACATGGGACTTGAGCAGGCAGGAAGTGAGTAAGTTGCTTTCATTTTCTCTAAGTGGTTGAGAGATACAGACATCGCAGTTCTGCTGTAGGCCTGTAGCACACAACCTGACTGAGGGAAACCTTTTAATACATAGTTTATCAGCTCTTTGTTCATTAGTTTCACTTATCTGTCCTCTCTGCACATTGTTTTAGTGCTTACTCTTTTTGCAGTTTTTCTTTCTTTTTTTTTCTATTTCATTTTGTGTTTCTGTACCATGAGGTCAATGAACTATGTCAGGATGTGAGAAACATCCATAAAAAACAGGAGACCATCATCAAAAACCAGAAGAAGCTTCTGAAGTTGGTTGAGGAGCTTCATGGACATGGCAACCCCATTAATGTTTTTCCAGTTTTTTTTCCCCTTTCTGTATGTTCTGATTCTAATTTGGCAGTTTCAGTGGCTCAGCAGGTAGCACACTTGCCTCTGAGGCTGGAAGATTGGTAGGTGGTGGGTTCTAGCCCCACTCCAGGAATGTGGGATAAATCCCAATATTGACACTATAGTGCATCAAAAGGGAGGTGCTGCGCTCCGGAGTAGGGGAATTTGTTTTTATTGAACAAAATAATAACAATCAAAGAATACATCAACATGCATATTTGTTATACAAAAGAAAAGACCACCAACCCATAAATATCCTCATGAAAAAAAAAATGAAAAAGAAAATATTTACAATATGACAGAAAATGCCTTTCCATTTATGTGATGGGTGCATCTGAATTAGTAATCCATGACAAATTTCACCAAGTTCTTGCCAAATACAACTGATTTTGATACTTTGCTTCTTTATAATATTTCCCCTTTAATTCTTCTTCTATTTTTATTAATAATTCAAAGTAATTTATCTGCCTTTGTTGCAACGTATGAACGCATCTTGCATTCCATATAAACCATTTAAAGGTGGCAAAAATTAAGGCCCAAATTACTTTTCTTTCTTACAGTTTTTAACTTCCTACTTGACCATAAATTGTACCAATATGAAATAAAGGCTAGAGAAAGTCATGTCCAATGTTTTTTAAGATGCAGCAGTAAAGGTTTGAGGTTTGAGGACATGTATTGACAATAAAAGAAAACTATGGGGCTTGCCATATTCAGGCTTCCCTGCCTAATGGGTAAATATAAAACATTTCTTTTTATGGGGTTCAAGCAGTTATCCCACACTGCTTGGAAAAAATACTGAGGATTGTTGTCTCCCTAGTTTTGAGGGGGGGAGATATTACAGATATACAAAAATACTGGTAACAAATATGTTTTAATTAAGTAAATTATTTTTGCTTTACTCATTTTCCACTTATTCCAGTCCTGTACCATACCTTGGCCTACATCAGTTTTCTTATCCCAGTTCAATATATCCATCTCATCCCCCAAAAAATATACCCCAAATTTTAAGGGTTCCTGGGTTATCCTAATTCCCTGAACTTGGCTGGTAGGGTTAGGTTGTTTACCAAGCTGTTTCCCCTACACATTCAATCATATTCAAAGTGGCCCCTGACACTTGTTCATACTTAATACAAAGAGATAAAGTATTAGAAATAGACTGCTCATTCTGCACTACTATATAGACATCATCTGCACAGGCAAGTGCCTTAACAGATAAGGGACTCTCCAACACAGTAGACAGCCGAATGTTAGAACTAGAATTTATAGCCCTTATAAGAGGGTCTATATAAAAAAAATATGATAGTGGGCAGATGGGACACCCTTGCCCAACCCCTTTTCGTACGGGAATAAGTGGACCACACTTACCATTCACTATCCAAGTCACAGTAGCTGTGTTATATAACGTTTTTAACCAGGAGATGAATCTTATGGGAATTCCATAGTATTCTAAAGTATGCCAAAGAAACTCGTGACTTACATTGTTAAATGCCTGCTGCTGGTCTAATGACAATACATAGCCTTCTAACCCTATTTGGTTATTTTTCTCAAAAATATCTCTTATGAAAATGAGCTGGTCAGTTATATTCCTAGCCGGTATTGTACAGAATTGTGTTGGGGAGATTAAATGTTTAGCCACCTTTAATAATCTAGCATTCAAAATATTTGTGAGAATTTTAAAATCAGTATTTAAGAGGTTGATAGGCCTCCAATTCTTGAGCGCCTTCTTTTCACCGGTTTTATGAAGGAAAATAAGAATCCCTTCTGCCATTTCTAGTGGCATATCAGCCTTCTGCAAAATATAATTATACACTCCTACTAATTCTGTTGAGATTTCTCCCTGGAATGCTTTATAAAATTTAGTTGCCAACCCATTTTTCCCTGGGGCCTTCCCATTGCCTAACTCAGAGATAGCTTGCTCTTCCTCAACAAGCTCGATATCACTTGTTAGCTCCTTTCTAATATCAGATCAGGGATCTCTAAAGTGCTGAAGAATTTGTGCAAACTTTCTGTATCTGTTTTTTCTCTTTTGAACAGCTGTTCAGAGCACTATGACACTGTTCTTATTATTCCTTTAGTGCTAGTATAAAGTTGATTATCTAGCCCCTGAATGAAATCATAGTTTTCTTATCAATTCTGTTTTTGCAGCTTGTATATGGGCAGACTGTTGCAGTTTTTCCCTGTGTGCCAAATTCCTGCTGCTTCTTTAAGAAGTCTGCTTGTTTTTTTATGGAAGTTGTTCATTAAAGGTTTTACCTGCTGCAATTGTTCCTTAAAATTATGCTTTGTAGTTTGTGCTAAGGTTGTAAGATGTTGATTGCTGCCTATACTTCAAATACTCATTATGTCTTAACAGTTTTACTGAGTGATATTAAAATATGTTTTAACTCCTGTTTTGTGTGCCACCACTTGGTAACTGGGCTGTCAAACATAAGCCGCCCAGGGACACTTTGCACATAAGTGGCCTCTAGATTCACAGAAGGTGAAAATTGGCTCACTCCTACATTACTCATGTGTCCTATGGTATTACACAAGGAACATTTTTATTTGTTGCAAACACTGCTAATGTGCCCTGGAGACCTGCACTTATAGCAGGTCTTTGATTGCCCTGCATAGAAAAGGACCCCTCTATCTCCCCCTAGGAAAAAAAACAATTTGGGAGGTGTTGCAACCCTGAGTCTGTAGATCTCAGTACTACCTTAACTCTCTACCCTCCCATCTATATATTTTCAGTGTCAAAAATTGCTTCTGGGTGTCCAACTACTGTACAGCACTGTTTAAGCCAATACATGAGGTCAGTGATGCTCACACCTTCATTTATAAACAAAACAGCAATGGATTTATGTGCAGGTTTAGTAAGGTGAATCACATCAAAAGGGATCCATAAATCTCAGTTGGCATTTCTCCAGGAGACAAAACTTTCAGGAGAAGACCACACATGCCTGATTAAGGACTGGGATGGACAACAAGTATCTTCCCATGCTGCTACTAGGAAACGTGGAGTAATAATTTTAATTCATAAATCTTTGCCCTGGACCCTCTCTAAGATGCTATCTAGCGCTGATGGTAGGTGGGTCTTAGGTACCTATGATATCCCCTCAGAACCCATTACCCTCTGTAACCTTTACACCCCAAATGAAGATACACCACAGTTTTTTCATGATATAGCACAGGCTATTTTGGAATTTAACCCCCCTTCCTGCCCTCTCCTTATTGGAGGAGATTTTAACCTCTCACTAGTTCCATCACTCGACAGGAATGATGGAAGCAAAGAGACACATACTAAATGTATTAATGCTCTCCACCAAATGATTGTAGATCAAGGGTTATCAGATATTTGGAGACTTTTTCACCCCAGAACTAGGGATTATACTTTCCATTTGGAACCCAATCCCTCATACAGCAGATAGGACTTTTGGTTGGGATCCTCAGCAGTTATAGCTAGGTCTCTAGACGTTACTATCCTTCCTAGGGTAATTTCGGACCACGCCCCAATGCAGCTGTTAATACAATGGGACACCAACCCTCCACCATCCTGTCACTGAAGGTTAGATCCTATACTAATCAGAGACCCCGATTTTATCCCTTGGACTCAGAATGAGGCTGCCCTTTTTCTAGCCCATAACCCGATAGCTGATACGAATGCTGGTAACACATGGGAAGCCTTTAAGGCCACCATGTATGGCAATATAATGGGATTTGCAGCAGCAAAAAGAAGGGAGCGGGAACTACATCTGGCATCTCTAGAACAGAAATTGAAAGAGGTGGAAAGCCTTTTTTAAAGTCACATCCTATCCTATCCCGAACTCTCCAATAGGCAAAGTTGTTCTAAACCTGCAAATTGAGATTAATCAGCTCCTTAATAGAAAGGCTGAAATAGCCATATTATGATTACAACACTCCTTCTAGGAAGTTGGGGACAAAGCTGGCAAGTTACTTGCATATCAGCTGCGTAAACAACAAGCTAGTACATATATTGCTGGCCTTATGGATGTAGGTGGAAATTTTGACTACAGCACCCAAGGCAATAAATGATACAATGGCCACCTACTATAAAAAGTTATACACCTCCACTCATGCCCATCTGAACACAGGGATACAGCCCTTCCTCCAATCCTGTCAACTCCCCAAACTTACCGACCAACAAGCTCAGGTACTTGAGTCTCCAACATCTGCGGTGGAGGTCAGTACTGCGATTCAGTCTCTCAAACTGGGCAAATCCCCTGGAAATGATGGATATACTATAAACTTTTACCAGGCTGTAGCACCCTCTCTCACTCCACTGTTAATGGCAGTATTTCAAGATATTGAGTTTAGAGGTGCCCTTCCTCCTTCACTTAGACTCATTGTACTCATCCCGAAAAAAAGGCAAGGACCCCACCAAGCTCAGCAATTATTGGCCGATATCCTTGATTAATATTGATAGTAAACTTTACGCCAAAATTCTAGCAACTAGGCTACGTCCCCTCCTGCCAGGTCTCATACATCCATCTCAAGCGGGGTTTATCCCCGGGCAACATAGCTCTGATCATTTAAGGACACTAGTGAATCTCATGCACATAGCAAAATATCTCTCTACCCCTGCTGCAGCAGTCGTAGTGGATTTTGAAAAAGCTTTCCACTCCATAGAGTGGGTCTATTTATATTTGGCTTTGACATCATTTGGAGTTGGTCCAGAATTTCTGTCAAGAATTCAAGCTCTCTACACATCTCCCTCAGCTAGAGTTAACACGAATGCCATATTATCCAGCCCCATTCCCCTTGAATGGGGAACTAGACAAGGCTGCCCACTGTCCTCCCTTCTTTTTGTTTTGGCAGTGGAGCCCTTAGCTCTGGCACTCCATAGCCATCCAGACATTAGTGGTATCAAAGTGGGTAATACAGAGTACAATTTTCTTATGTACACTGATGATTTGCTTCTCCCTTTGGTAGACCTGCAAAGATCTGCTCCCCCGTTATTGGAACTGTTGGATTTATTCTCCCAATATTCAGGACTGAAACTGAATCAGACCAAGATGGAGGTACTCCCCTCGAATGGGAAATGCTCTCAAGAGATAGCTCAGTCCATAGGCCTTATGTGGGCACCTAAGGGGATCACATATTTGGGTATTAAGCTTACAACCTCTTTAGATAATCTCTGGCAGACTAATATTCAACCCCTTCTTAGCTCTCTAAAAATAGAGTTTGACAGATGGAAACCTCTGCAAATGACGTTGGCAGGCAAACTTGCTGCAATTAAAATGGTTTCTGCACCCAAGATTTTTTATCTGCTAATGCATATCCCTATTCCCCTCCCCAAACAATGGTATTTGGCTTTGGATAGGCTTATTGGAGATTTCCTATGGGAGGGCAACAAACCCTGTTTTAGCCGTGCCCAATTGAGAGCTCATTGGAGCAAGGGAGTGTGGTGTCTTCCATGGGTAGAAGGATACCGGCAGGCATTCCTTTTGGCACAAACGGTTAAAGGACTGCATCCCCTAACACCCTTATCCCCTCAATGGGTATGTATAGAACTTGATATTACAGAGTCAGTGCATTTCTCATCCCTTCTGATGCCCCACAGAGTTCATAGTGCTAGCCCCTCTAACAGAGCTAAGTCCTCTTACACGTCTCCATCTGTTGAGGCAGCCAGGTCCAATTGGCTGGGTGTTCACAAAAGACTGAACCAGACTCCTCTTCCCTTGTCTTACACCCCTTTATGGTTTAATACAAATATTACTGTGGATGCCCAATGGGTATATTGGAAATCCTGGGCAGATAAAGGCATTTTTGTACTAAAAGACTTGCTAGACCCCACTCTTAAGACCCTTTATACATTTCAATCCCTTCAGCCTATCTGGAACATTGCTCGTGCAGATTTTTGGAAGTACCTTCAGCTTAGAGCAGCACTTAGATATATATTGCACCCTTCGAAGCCCAAAATACACAATGCAGAGCTACATATCTGGATACAACATCCGATAGGTCTAGCAGGGCACATTTATTCTAAACTAAGAGATACCCTTCCCCAATACTCTGAGTTGGTGAGACTTAAGTGGGAAAAGATGCTCTGGACCCCTATCTCCTCTATAGCCTGGGAACAATCCTGGAAAGACACTCACAGATGGCTGATGGATGCTAGGTCTAGATTAATACAGAAAAAATAGCCCATTCTTTGTATAAATTGCCAGCTGTGCTGTATACGGCTAAGATTCTGGAGTCCGACTCCTGCTAGAGATGTCAGGGCTCGGGTGCGGATATTCTGCATATACTGTGGAGTTGTCTGAAATTGAAATCCCTGTGGCAAGGCATTCATGATATTGCATGCAAAGTGTTAATGAAGAAGCTCCCATTTAGTCCGCTCTTTTACATCCTGGGTATCCGAAGAGAGCTCCCACAATTGACCCCTTATGAGATTAGATGGCTGGCACTGATCTCAAATCTCACTTCAAACCAAGACAGCTCTATTATGTAAATGTAGGTCACCTCTGATGCCTACAGTGATGGAGGTGTTAGCATCTCTTTCGTCTTTGGCCAAACTGGATAGGATTTCGCACCTGCAGAAGTACCAAATGTCCAAATTCAATCAATGTTGGTCCCTTTGCCTCAACTTTTTGAAGCTCCAGAACTTGAACACCCCCCAGCAAGGTGCTGGCTGACAGATACCCCATGATATTATACAAGTTCGGTGGGTTGTACCCCCCTTGGGTAATCTCTGCTGGGCATATGGCCTCGTGAAGACACAGATTTGGCTCTGGTACTTTTAAGGTGCTTAATTTTCCCCCCATGAGGCCTAGGAGGGAGTTTTGGTGGGTCACCACAGCTCTCTAAAGGATCCCATCTAAGTAATACACTTTATGAGGTTAACATCTTTGGGTAGGAATGGCATCCTGACAGATACAAAGTCACTGCTGCTATAGTTAACTATATTTCTGTATTTTACAATAATTAATTTCTTCTAGAAGAATGCTAGTCATGAACCTTGTATCAATTAGGTTTGCTATCCCTATTAGTTATGTCATCTTATGTCCTGTTTCTTCCCCCTCTTTCCCTTCCTTACCTGTTTTCCCCACCCCCTATGTTTCTTCCCTTATCATCCCCATCTTGTTCCCTGGGGTGTTAAGCACTGTACTGTAACACTGTATTGCCAATGAAATTTTGATCTGCTATTTCCTCTGCTCTGTATATCTGTATTGCTGGAAAACAATAAAAAATGTTATTACAACAAGGGATCCATAAAGGGGTATTTTCTAAGTTCTGGTACTGCAACCAAAATTTTTACAAACTATTTCTCATTTTGAAACTGGCACCAAAGGATGTCTCTCCTGATACATGTATAACGGCATAAACTTCAGATGCGTGAAAGTGCATGCTTTATTTCAGCAACTTTCTGGCCACAAAAACCCTGTCAGGAAAAACATCCATACCTCCCTTGTAAATCAATCTTACTGCATTGTGTCTTCTTGATGGAAAAACCGGCTCATGAAATAAAGAAGCATATGGCCTGGATTGCTGCCCCTGCTGCTGTGCAGTAGGATTATTTAAACCATCTTCTTCCCTACCTACACTTGTTCCTGTAACTCTGGATTTTTCTACTGAAACTTCAGTAGTATCTACATCAACATTACTTACTTCTAGGGCCCCAGTTCCCTTTTCTATAGTAGACACATCAATATTCAGAGTTGGATTCTACATGAGTCACCAGTCCTGAGTGAGTTGTAATGGGAGCTGGGGCAATGTATTGGTCTCTGCTCCTTCTTCCATCACCTGTTGCATTTTTCTGTGGCTGAAAATTATTTTTGGAAAGCTTGAATGTCCTTATTTGTGATCACATCAGGAGTTTTTACTTCTGGGATTTTAATGGGTGAGAAGCCTAAATTCCAGTCCCCTGTGGATGAGGCCTTCATCCAGTCTGCCGCTTTTAATACTTTCTCAATGGACCAGGGCTCAGTATCCAGTGCCAGGCAGTCCACCCACATTTTCTTTTGAATGTCGTTATCTTTTCTGCAGACTGTACAGTAAAGGAAAACACTGTGGCATTTTCTGGTCAAGCACTTTGGAAAATGCTGTATCTGGTACTATTGTGGGCATCACCCTGCCCCGCAACCCCACAGTGTCTTCAGACATTGTCCTGGAAACCTTCAAAGTAGTGACCGAGTTGTTGGGCAAAGCCCTACCTTGTAAGTCAGGAGTATGTTGTTTAAAGCTCAGAGCTATTCTTTTTTGCACAAATTAAACTATTCCTCCTTCTCTTGCAGTAATTCCTCCAGCATTTTTCTCTCTGCCTCAATATTTTTACATTTTGTCACAATATTCCCATCAGACTTTTTAGGAGTTTGTGTCTGTGATAACTTACAAGATTCCTGCTCCACTTCCATGGACATAACCTCTGCACCTTGCAATGCTGGTTCCATCTCCTCTGCCTCCCCTGCAGCATCAAAAAGAACTTCAGCCTCCTGCAGTATAGAGTTAAGGGAGGAGACCTACTCCCCTACCTCCCACACCTCCACTCTCTCCAACTCTTCTCTCTCTCTCTCTTTGAGTGGCCATCCTCCGACAGCCCCTACAGATGAGCAGGGGAATGTTTTGGGGAAAAAGGTGTAAAATTCAAAAAATCTAGTTACATTCTACATCAGTTCCAGTAGTATCTATATTTTCCTTGATTAAAGTCCTTAATCTCTCTACTATCCACCTTCCTCTGCTGTCTTATATTTAATTCATGGTCTGCCCATGTTGCCATTTCAAACCATCTTCATGCCATTGTGGAATACTTGTAATGTCAACAGGCATCTGTTTCCATAGGGACTCCTCCTTGTCTTATCCAGCATTGTATTTCATCCCACATTCTTCTTCTCTATCTTTTTTTTTCTCTTTCATCTTCAAGGTTTTTTTCTGTTCCTCTTATTATTATTTTTTTCCCCATGTGTTTATCAACCATCTCCATGTGCTCAAAAGAGAAAGATTCCTCACCCAAAACCTCTATTACACCTTCTTTTTTTTCTATATCAATATCAAAAAAGTGGAGCTATTTTCCAATACCCTAAGTAAAGTTCTTCTTGACACAGACTTTTTGTCATTCTCATAGCTTTGTTGAAGTGAGATTATCACATTTTCCATCACAATCTCAGGTAGGGTCTCTTGTTGCTGTATGACCCATTTACACCTTGCCTGCCAAATAAAGTACTTAAGTATTCAAACATAACTTGAAAAGTTCCTTTATGTAACCCATTCCATTTAGAATCAAAAACTGTATGTACAATTTCCAGATATGATAAGTTTTGAAACAAGGTGGTTTGCCATGTCTTAGTCACCACATTCCAAAATATCTTCACAAAAGGGCACTCCAGAAGGAGATGTTCCTATTTTTCTAAAAGTTGTACACAAGAAGTCCTTGGACAATATTGTTCTGTCACCTGCTTATGTTTAAGATTATTATTTACATTTAGTCAACCATGTATGCTTAACCATAGTATATCCCATGTAAAGACTGGAATCCGTACATTGGTTAGTTGTGTCAATGCGGTTGGTATCTGGGAATCTGTACAATGAGGTAATTCCAACTCAAGCTTTGTATATTCCATCATATTGTCATATAGTTCTTGTCTTGTATTTGGATGGGTATTGTGTCCTGGAATTTTCAATTTGATCAAGTCACGAATCATAGACTTCATATATTCTGGAATAACTGTTGTCCTAGCCAGTAATTAACTATCCCCCTATATCCAAGCCATTTTACTGGTCTTAACCCATTCAGACACCATATCTTCCCACAATTGTTTTCCTCCTGCTGATGTTGGGAACATATTGTAATAAATAAACATACTATAATAAAACATTCCTGGGTCTGTCATATCTAATCCTCCCTCCTTATTGTTCGATAAGTAATTCCTCTCTTTGTTGGGTTAAGTTGAATCCCCCATAAACTTTGAAAAAAGACACTGTACAATTTGATTTTCAAATGCAGGGAAGGGGGAAATATATAGCTCACACAGAGGAAAAGTGGTACTATTATATTTTTTGTTAACAATACTCTTTTCCATTTTGAAATTTGTAAACCCTTCTACCCCTGGGATATCCCGTCTGCTTCCTGTAATTTGCTTTCTCAATTGGCCACAGCCAAATCTCCATCCCCAAAAATGATCCCTAAGATCTTAATAGGTTCTTGTGTCAGTTTTATGCCTGCGTATCTACTTCTATTGGTCTCTAGTGTACTTCCAATCTATATTCATTCACTTTTCTCAATGTTAGTCTTTGATCCTGAGTGCTTTGAATACTCTGAAAGTATATTTGTAATAACTTGCTCTTCTATTGTTTTATCAAGTATTATGACTACATCATCAGCATATGCTAAACATTTTATCTGAGGGCCCTTTTGTGCTAAAGAAAGCCCCATAATCTCTTCTGATGTCTGAACAAATCTTAAAAAAGCATCAATACCTAAAATATATAATGGGGGCTAAGGGGGCAGCCCTGTCTCACTCCTCTCCTTAATCCTATAGTCCTACCTTTCTACCCATTGATTCTGGGGGTTAATGTTACCTCTTGATATACGCATTCTAGCCACTGTACAGATTTCACGGGCATCCTACATTGGCACAAAACTAAGAATAAGAAAGAATGTGCCAGGGAATCAAAAGCCTTGTGCTGGTCCAGGCTGAGTATAAACTCCTCTTCCCACCCTATCCTATCCCATTGGAATACTTCTCTTAAAATTATCAGGTTATCTTGAATTTATCTCTTTGGGATTAGATGTTTGTGCTTTACATATTACTATATCTGCTATTTGGGTCAACCTTTTTGCAAGCACCTTGGCCAATATTTTAAAATCCACGTTCAACAAACGAATTGGCCTCCGATTATTCAAATCCTCTTTTCTCCCTTTCTTATATAACAAGGTTAGATCTGCCTCAGCCATGGATCTTGGTAACTTTCCTGAATCCAATATTTCATTATATAAAATAGTAAAATCATGAGCTAAGTTATCTTTATTATGTTTATAAAATTCCCCAGTATTCCCATCTGTTCCTGGGAAAGTCCCATTTTTTAATGTTGCTATTGCCTGCTTAACTTCTTCCTCCTCAATTGGTCTTATCACAGCTGCCACCTGAGGGGGTGATATACTTGGAACACCTAAGTTCTATAGGTAATCTAGTGGGAGAAGTACCACCGGCAGTTCCCCAAACCAGTTTTGTACACAATATTTTACTAAATTTAAAATTCCATTTTTTGTTGACACCTGTTGTCCCTTGTCATCCAACATCTGTAACAATAGCTTTCATTCTGTTCTTTTCTTACAGTCCTTAAAAGCATCAAATGTTTGTTTTTTACACTCTGTTCCAAACCCCATTTCTTGTTGTAATGGTTTTCCCCTATAGTACTGCTTTATAAATATCTCTTCTTTTATGGTATTTATTTGGGCACTAAAATCCTTTTTTAATGTTTCCGTTTTAGAAATAAGAGCTTGCAGCTGCTTCCTGAGGCCTAAATAATCCAACAACATATGTAAAACTTGTTTGCTAGATTTACGTTGAAAAAACTCCTTTATCAATATCTTCGTCTCCTCCCACCATTCTACCTGGGAATCATACAAACATTGGACCGAATTCATTGCTGTCCATAATTTATCCCAATCTCTATTGATTTCTGCAGATTCCAGTAGTGAACTGTTTAGCTGCCATGGGCCTTTTCCACATTTAGGACTATTGCCCCAAGTGAGGTGCATCTAAATACCTCTATGATCTGAAAAATTGAAACACACTGTCTTTATACTCTATATTGATAACCAAGTGGATACAAAAAAATAGTCTATCCTTGTAGATTGTGGGCCCCAAAAATAGGTATTCCCCCCATTTTATGTTTTTCCCTATAGGCATCTTGTAAAAGAATATTATTTACCACATAATTTAAAGCATTTGAATCACAATATATTTTACTGTTTTTTTAGGACCCTATCCATCCTTTGCATAGCACAGTTAAAGTCACCCCCCCCGTGTTACTAACCTAAACATATGTAAATACAGTTGAATGTTTCTAAATAGCGCAATTCTATTGGTTTTCACTTGGGAGGGCATAACTATTCACTATTATAATTCTGGTGTCCCCAAACTGTATATCTAAGATTAAAGCTCTTCCAAGTTCCAGATCTATTAACCTAGTAACCTTCAAAAGTGGATTACCAAAAAGAATACCCTCCCCATCCCAAGAATCTGTACCTTGAGACCAAAAGGTTGCCCCTTTACCCCATAATCTAGGTGCCTGGGCTATTTCTGAAAAAGTTTTTATTCCTGTGTCTTGGACAAGGATAATATCAGCCTTGTATGATTGTAACTCAGAAAGAACAGTGCATCTTCTTTTCCCATTCTTAATGCTGTTTACATTAATGGACATTGTAATTATGTCATAGGTGTTTATGGGAAAAAAGCTCTTCAGTCCACTACTTTGACCTGGTTTTCCATTGTTTTTTCCTTTCTCATTTATTCCACCATCTTCTTTCTCTGAAGACTTGTCCATCGTGGAGGAGGAAATTAAACATGAATCTGACTCATCGTCTTCTTCGGTGTCACCTCAATCATTCTTTTTTGACACTACGTTGTATGGGTCATCAGATATTAATTTCTCTTTCCCTTTTGTAACTTTTCTTTCCCTTTTGGATCAGTTTTAGCACTCAGCCTAGTCCTAGGTCTTTTTTTATATTCCACAGTTTTAAATGGAAACCTTTGTGCCTTGGGGGGACTGGGGATCTTAGTTAAATCTGTACCATCCTTTTTTTGTTCTTCTTCTTGGCTTTCCTCTTGAGGATGTGCCTCAGCTTGGTCTGAGATCCTTGGATCCTCTATCTCCTCTTCTGGTGTATTCTTTTGGTGCGTCTACGGAGGGGGTACTTGTAATAGTTGGGGGACAAGTTTGTACATTTTTCTGCAATGGGTCCACAAACTGTTCTTCCCTGCTTGTGGTTACCTCACTCACCACATCACCTGGTTGCTGCCCCATAGTACTTCCATGATTACTATGAACTGTCTCTGTAACTTGTGGCGCAGTCTCCTTTTCTTCCCCATTTCCTTTTCCTATTTCTTTTTGTTTGGCTGCTTCTTTCTCTTGTCAAATGGTCTGCAATCTCTTTTCAGATGCTTGTGCACAACCTTTTTTCTGAGCCTGTGTAATTAATGCCTCATAAGAAACTCCCTCCTCTGTATAGTGGGAGGCCCCTGGACATTTTACATAGGAATGCCCCTTCTCTTCACACAAATTACATCTGAAAGTATTGATGCAAGTTAATGCCATATGTCCAATTTCCAAACAGTGTGTGCATTTGGGGGTGTTACATGTGTTTAGTTTTAAATTGTTATGATATTTTTGTATGTGCAGTGCTTTGAAATATGAATTGCGCTATATAAATAAAAATATTATTATTTTTATTACTATTACTTAGATGCATTCTTGAACCACATTTGTGGCATGATTTAGGCTGACCTGGGTACAATAATGACCCTTTGTCCCTGCCTAAATAGAAACGACTAGGCAGATACATAATTCCATGATTTCCCAAGAATAATTTACATTTTATTCTCCACCCTCCAGTCAAAAATTGTTCTGAATCTATCACCGGAGTTGGGTGTTCTAAAACCTCACAGTGCTTTTTTAACCAAAACATTATATCTGTGATATTAACACCCTCATTTTTGAAGATGATGGTGAGTATTCTAACAGCTGGTTTAATAATGGGAATAGCACAGAAAGGCATCCATAATGGGGTATTTTTTATTGTGTTATATTTTGACCAAAACCTGTCCAAGCATTCCACTGTTTTAAAGCTGACATCATACTTGTACTCATCTATTTGGATGAGTGCAAATACTTCCAATGCATAGAATTTTAGAGAGTCTTTCAATAGGGTCCTTCCTACATACACCCTATCCTGTGGGTCAGCTAGACCTCCTTTATAAATCAATTGGACAGTGTTGCATTGTAGAGCAGGTTCCCCCTTGTTTTTAAACAAGTCTGCCATATGTAACATAGGTTTAAAATTCAACTTTTGTGCAGGATCCTTCAATCTGTGGACCCCCATACCTACTGGCAGCCCCTCATTCACTTTTGGAAAGTTATCAAGGTTTATTGGTACAGTGCTTGGGTTCTCCTTATCTGGTCCCTTTTTAATAGGCTCTTCATATGCATTCAAAGCTGTCATCACCACAAGTGGTTCTTCGTTAGTGTCTCCCCCACACACTATTCCTGCCGCCTCTGCAGTCTTCTCCCCTCCACCATTTTTTATTTACTATATCATTTCCAACTGTAGCATTTTTATCAGTAGAGAGACCTTCTTTTTCAACACTAATACCATTATTATGTAGAGATTCCATGTCTATATCCACCTTCTCCATATTTTGTGCCCACAATGTTTTTTTACCAGGTGAAAACAGCACTTTACCTGTGTTTGTAAACTCCATCGTGGAGTACTGCACCACAACTCGGTCCTTTGGATCAGGAGACCATCCACCCTACTGTTCTGCAACCCAGCCTTCCTCCTTTAGTGCTTTTGCCAGTGTCCATGTGCTCATATCAGCTATCTCCTCGGTCAGTTTTTTACTTATGTTCTTGGAGCCTTGTTTTGGCATCACTACTTGGGCTGAGGCTCCCAACATTTTCTTCCTGGTCTGACCACTTTTTGCTTTTTCTGGGATTTTGCCAGGCTCTGGAGCAAGGTTTCGATCTCCACAGCTCCTCTGTTCACCTGCGAGCTTCTCTTCTCGCTGCATAGTCAGGTGATTACCATCCACTGTACACTCCTTAGTTTGCTGCAACATCTCTGAGGCGATCTTAAACTTCTCTTCCTCATCAGCTATCTGCTGTAGAAGTAATCACCGTTTGATTTCCAGGGTTCATTTCAGTTGTTCTTTTTCTGCGATGGGATCCTTCTCCTCATCCTCAGGAAATACAAAGTCATCCCACAATTCAACAGCTGCAAAATTCTCTTGACCCAAGTTCTCAGAAGCTTTCTCTGGAGAAGCCATCGGTACAATGACCTCCATTTCAACTGCCTGGTCCAAATCCTGCAATATTTCAACCCTGTGGGTCACATTCATAGTATCCTCTCCATTTCTGGCAGTGAGAGGTGAATAACTCACTGTAATGTCCACATTTTTCTCTGAATTCAAGACAGAAACTAGGGTGGAGACCAGATCCCCGGTTTCTTGAACATCCATCTCTTCTCCTGCAGCACCTTGGGCAGCCATCTTGCTACCGGCCAGCAAATCCCCCTCAGGAGAGTAGGAGAATTTTTTATTGAAAAGAAGTACAATACATCAATCCAAAAGGAAACACATAATAAATAAATCAATTTACAGAAATAAGGGATCACATATAGATTGTGAAACGAAAAAAAAAAGCACTTCACACCAGGTTCAAATACAACATAAACATGGAAAAAGAAACAGCAGTGACCTCAAAAAAACAAGACAAAACCAAAAAAACAGAGAATTGAGATTACAACCAGAAAATATGTTTCCACAAAATTCTAAACTTTGGTACAGTAAGGAGTGTTTGCTCCAAATCCTTCTGTTTAGTAGCTGCATCCTCAATTTGTTTTATTAATATCTGAGTTGGCATAAGTACATGTTGAATGGAATATTGACATCTTGCTTGCCACAAATAAAATTTAATGCATGCAAACAATAAATTCAAAGTACTAGGATGATAATGTGACAAAAGCCCAGTATAATCCCCCAACACCAAACTTTCATAGGTAATATGGGTTGCTAAACCCCAGTGCCACCTAGTCACCAAATCAATCCAAAACGGTTTAGTATATACACAATGGAAAATAAAATGTTCCATTGTTTCTTCTAATCCATTACACTCAAGTCTAATACATTGATGCTCTAAGAGAGGCTTATGCTTAAGATTCCCCTTAACCCCTAATCACCCATGACAACATAGCCACTGTATATCCCACATCTTATCCGGGATCCATTTATCAACAAGAGTACGTAATGCATTTCCTAGTTTCATAGGTACACATTTAGGAAAATCTACCCGAGCATTAGAATTCCTCCTCACGACATCAGAATATAGGGGTTTTTGCTGAAAATGTACTAAATGATCCTTAGTAACCCCCCACTGTTTCAATTTTCTTATAGCAGCTATAGCAAAATTTGGGACCATCAAAGAAGCCTGTAATTTAGGTATAGTATCCACCCATTTCTGTAAAAAAGGTTGGAACAACAGTTTCATCCACGCATCCCATAAGTGTTCATGCTCCACTGCTTCCAGTAATATGGTTTAAAAAAAAAAAGAAAAATAAAAAAACAAAGGATATATCATCCCAAGCCCACCCTTTTTAACAGGTAAATAAGTAAAATCTCTTTTAACCAGATTAAGCCGACTTCCCCACAACATCTGGAAAAAAATACTAAATAATCTTGTCTCCAAGGTACCCGGTATGGGGAAAACAGTGCATACATACAAAAAAATAGGGAGCAGATACTTAAGCAATAAGGCATGACCAGGGGTTAGATTAACAGTCTGTTAATCACCCACTCGGGGTGTAATGTGGCACGAGGCACAGCCGAGTGCCATATTGCCCTTAGGGGGTGATTAACTGACTGTTAATCTAACTCCTGGTAGTGCCTTATTGCTATTATAAGAAATGGTTCCAAAAGAAATGTGTTTAAAGTATACTTTTTGAATGTTTTCCTCATTTAGATGGAGATTTTTAATAAAATAGTTCTTCCACCAACAGTTTAAGAATGCTGGTTCAAAATCAGAATGCATCGTTCCACACATTCAGCAGTGCTAGAGGATGGAATGCCTACAGGAAGAATCCATATGCCATGGTGATCAGGCTGTACATGACAGTATGACATGGATTAATGTAAGGCTGTTGGAATCCTAACAGCCAATCAGATTGCAGCATTTCTGAGAGCCTTTTTGTAATTTTTTATAATCAGAACCCTCTTAATTTTGGAAAGAGCCCATGCCTTCCAAATTTGAACCTTCTGCTCAACCACCCTTATTTTTTCTTCCCAAATTATGTAGTCCAAAGGCCCATTACCAAAATGACAACCAAGGATCCTAACAGTATCAGTAGAGATAACAATTTGCCCTACCCTAGACTCATGTACCCCACTACCCACATAAACCCCAGTGCTCTTAGCATAGTTAAGTCCTGCAAGACTGGCATACCCATCCAAAACCTGTAAAGCGGTCATGCCAGAGACTGAGTCCTTAACTACAATCACTAGATCATCAGCGTAAACTGCCAACTTTTGAGGTTCCAAAAATGGTGATGGAGACAAACCTTGTATAACACCATTGTGAAGAATTTCCTGTACTATAGGATCTAATGTAAACGTATATCATAGGGGACTGAGTGGACAATCCTGCCTCACTCCTCTCTGTAAGGATAGTGCATCTTCTATAAACCCATTGACTGTAGGTAACAACAAAGCCTTGTGATACAAAAGATTAATCCATGACCTGAATTCAAAAGGTATCTCAAGAACTTGCAAAAGAAAAGCATGGGACACCTTGTCAAAGGCTTTTGTCTGATCCAAAGCCAGCAAATAACCTGACAATCTCCCTTGCCTACTGAATTCACAAACATTCCGTAAGAAAGCCAGGTTTTGCCGAATGTTCCTCCCTGGAATCAAGTAAGTCTTACTAGGTGAATTAATTTAACAGCCACCTTTTGTAATCTATGACATAAAATAGCAGTAAATAATTTGTAATTGGTGTTTAATAGACTTATAGGCATCCAATTACTCAGATCCATTTTAACCCCCTTTTTTAAATAAATAAATAAGCAAAGCAGTTGAAAAATCATTAGGCATCTGCCCTCTGTTTAGTATTTCATTGAAGACATTGTACAAAATTTCACATAGATCGTCAGAATGGGATTTATAAAGTTCATTTGTAAGACCATCTACACCTGGTGAGACACCCAAAGCTAAACTGGCAATCTCATGTTTTATTTCCTCTCTAGAAATAGGTTTAATCAAATCTCTACTGTCTGCTACAGATGGTGCTGGCAATGCACATGTAATGATATCCTCCCACCGTACGAGTATAGTAAAAGGTGTTCCCTGATGTTCCTGTAAAAATTCTCTAACTACATCCAACATTTCAATGTTAGAATTTTTCACAATCCCTTCTCTATTCATAAGACCTGCCATGAATTTTGTATCTAACCTATGTTTGCAAGCAGAAAAGGGGTCAGCCGAAGGTGTCCGTACAGTGCCATACTGCATCTCTGCCTGCAAGGACACTACATGATCATATTGATAACGTCTCATATGATTTTTGATAATATCACGCTGTTTCTTAATATGGACATCAGAAACATTTGGTAAAGAAGTTAATTTATAGTATTGGTTTCAAAAATCTAAATATTTCAAATATTTGGAATTACTTTTACCCTTCCCAAAAGAAATAAACACCTAATATCGAGCTTCGTATCCACCCACCATTGTGCTCAGGAATCATAAAACACTTTTGTAGATTTTATGGCAAAAAAAAAAGGAATCTAATTTTTTTTGTACTTCCAGATCTTGTAGCAAAGAAGAATTTAATTTCCACCTGGAGGCAAAAGCTGGAAACCGAGTTGGAAAATGGGACATATCAATAGTACAAAACAGAACTAGATGATCTAAGAATTCACAAGGTAAAGTTATGAGAAAAAAGAAATTTGGACAAAAAAATAAAATCTATTCTAGTGTGAAACGCACTATGCCTATAGGTGGCCCCAGCATCCTGGTAAAGTTCCCTGTAAGCATCTTTCAGAGAAGCTAACAACAACACCTTTTGTAAAGCATGTGAATCACAATATACCTTTTGTTGTACCTGATCCTTAAGCCTAACATCTAAGCTGCAATTCATGTCACCTCCCCCCCCAAATTATTTGCTTCTGGGTAATATGAAATAAGTCAATCCTTAAAGATTTGACCTTAGGTACATATGTACTGATAAGCCAGAGAGGAAACCCCTGATAAATACAGTCCAACAAAAGTGCCCTCCCTGGATGTATATCAACTAATCTTGTAACCTGAACAGAGGTATTGTTAAACAAACTACCCAAACCATCTGCTGCATCCTCCCCATAAGACCAAAAAGTAGGCCACTTAGACCATAATTTAGTAGTATGTTGAAGATCAGATAAGCAATTAAATCTTGTTTCCTCTAAAAAAATAATATCAACATTAAAAGTAATGCAGTAATGCAGGCATGCCATCCTTTTTTTTATAATTTTTTATACTGCATGTATTTAATGAAACAAGTTTAATACTAGCCATGAGGTGTGAAAAGAAATGGTCAGCCTAATGATTTCAGAACATCTTACTTGCGTTTTTTCCCTTTTTTCTTCTTTACTGCACCCCCCCCATCCTCCTCATACTCCATATCAGAAACTAAACCTGATTGTATGGATGCATCAGACTCTGAACCACCCTTCTGGTCCTGAAGTACCTGAAAAGAATTACCAAGAGGGATGTCTACAAGCTGATTGTTTTGTTTACAGGAAGCCCGGGTAACCCTGTCTTGGGTGAGGGGTTTGGAATTCTGCTACAGAAGAAAGAGATGGCATGGAATCCTGCCTCTTAGAGGTTGTAGGGATGGGGGTTCTAAATTTACAGCCGCTGACCCTTGAGGAAGAACCTTGGGGACAGTATAAGTAGAAGGCTCCTTGGAATCCTGTCCTGAGGTCTTAGTAGTCCCTGAAAACTCTGGATTAGTAGCCAAAGTGGCCAGGGGGAAGTGGGCCTTGCATCAGATTTAGAAGCCTGGGAATTTGGGCCTGCATGGGGCATGTCTCTGCTCTGATGCCTGTTTTGTGCAGAATTAATTAAATCTTCTTTATTCAGTCCCCCTTGTTTGTTCTGTCCTGCCCAGGGGCACTGGTGATAGGCATGGCCCTGTTCATCACAAAGGTTGCAACGGAAAATGTTTCTACAGGTCCCACTATCATGATCCAGTTCACCACATAAGGCACATTTTACCTTGTCGCAGGCACTGCTAAGGTGTCTCGTGCTGATACATTTAGAGCAGGTCTTAGGTTGCCCAGTACAGAAACACACACCCTTATCTTTACCCAAAAAGAAACTACTGGGTATATGAACAACTTCGTTCCCTAGAATATGAAGTTTAACTTTAAACTTCCAACTTCCAGTCCAAATACCCTCCCCATCAATAATCACTTCCGGAGGCCCCAACACCATGCATTTGTGTTTCAACCAAAAGCAGATATCTCCCACATTTACCCCCTCATTTCTAAACATATCATTAACCACTTTATAGAGAGGTTTTGTGATGGGGATGGCCCAGAAGGGCAACCATAAAGGCTGTGTTTTACAGTGCTCATAACAATGCCAGAACTTATCTAAGCCAGCAAACATTTTAAAGCTAATGTCAAAATTATCTTCACCTCTAATGTTTATTAAGGCATAGATCTCAGCTTGAAAATTCATGGAATCCTTCAGAAGCTGTCGAGCTACATAAAGTCTATCTCGATGTTCGTCAAGTCCCCCACGATATCTTAGGTGGATAGCATTATGCCTGGGTGCTTGCTCAAGCCTGTTGTTTCAGAATAAATCAGAAAACCGAGACCGAGGATGTCTCTGCTCCTGAGGTGGAGATATAGGGGGGGAGTGGCTCCACGAGTCATTAGGCAAGTCAGTGTCAATGGGAGCCGCAAAAATATCAGAAAGCCTCTTGCCCTGAGGAGCTGTATCAGAGGCTAAAACAGAGTCCTGACCTGTCAGTGAATCCATGGGGGTCCCTGATTCAGTTGGCATCAGGGTTGAAGAAAAAGTTTCCCTGTTTGAATCTGGGATCCGTTTACCATCTCGCAGTATCCAACCTGCATCTGTCAGCAAACTGTCCTTAGACCACTCACGGCCTGGAAAGGAGTCTTTTCGTGAGGTTTCCTTCTACATTCCAGTGACAAGCGCATCAGTAGAATGAGTCATTTCATCAGAAACTGACAAGTCCACTCCACTCACCGATGCCTTTAAAGGAGTAAGTATAGGTTTTGTAGAACTTTTAGTTAACATATCTCAAGCTGCAGTCTGAGAGTGCATGTGAGACATATCTTGTAGTAGTGGAGATACTGATGGTTGAACTAAAACACCTTCACTCAAATTTACCGCTGCATGGTGTTCACCATGAAATTCACCAGCAGACTCAAAAAGTATGCCCAACATACTCACATCATCCCCTGTATCTGCCATAGCATGGGGAACGAGCTCGGACTACACATCAGCTTCAACCTGCTGCTCCATCGATGGCTCAGAGGCATCTGCCATGCAACACAGCAGCCGTAGCCCCTACCTGCGAGTAGGGGAATTTCCCTGGTGTCATGGCCAAATTCTCCCCATTCACTAAAATACCACCAACAGCTTAATCTGGTTCTACAAGTCTCTCTACATCTGTACACATATTTCTCTTCCCTTGCCCCTGGGTCACACCTGGAAAGAAGTTGCATCTTAGTGTGCCTCTTCCGGTCACACACTTTCAAAATAAAAAAAAATTAAAATAAAATTATTTTTATGTTCATCAAAATGTATCGTTCCCCCCCAAAAAAAAACCCTGCAAAAAATAAAAAAGTATAAAAAAAACAAATAATCTTTGCTATCCTGCCTTGTTTAATTTCTTAACCTACTTTCTAATTCCTTTCTAACCATCCCCAGAAAATAATTGTTTTGTACCTATCTTTATATCCAAGATTTTTTCCATTCAGTACTGATCATCCTAGTTGCATGGTATAGTAGTCTGTACTGTTTTTAAGTTTTGTAGTTGTTCCCACCTACCCCAAAAATACAAAAAACCAAAAAATTATCAAAAGTGAAAATACCCCCCCCAAAAAAAAATATTTCCTATCTTAATGAAATGGGGCAGGCCACTACATCATGCTGCCTGCCATAACATAGTTGATGGTGTGTAACAGGAAATTAGAAAAGTATGATTACTGGAGAGAAGACACCCCCACAAAAGAATAATATAATTGCCTTTTGTCTGCTTGTTTGGAAAAGTCCTGCTATTCATAAAGGTGAATTAAATACTGCCCCAAATTCATCACACACTGCTGCTG
Source organism: Neoceratodus forsteri (assembly GCA_016271365.2). NCBI lineage: Eukaryota > Metazoa > Chordata > Ceratodontiformes > Ceratodontidae > Neoceratodus > Neoceratodus forsteri. Next base: position 1,173,139,091 of record CM057455.1, on the reverse strand, counting down.
TGCTGCTAGGTTCCTCTGTTGCAGTGGTGTGCAACTGCCCAGAGCAGTCACTAAGAATCTTATGAGAAAATATTCATGAGTAGGGAATATACTTCTTGTTTTACTCTACTATGTATCCTGCCAGCCACAGATGTCAGAGTGGCAAAAGTCAATAACTGATGTCCTGCTGCTACGTCTCCATCCATTGCCTGCTGTACAGTCTGCGCACTGCCCTGAGAAGTCATTAAGAATCCTACCAGAAAATATGCATGAGCAGGGAACATGCTTATTGCTTTACTCCACTATATCTCCTGCCAGCCACACATGTCAAAGAGTGGCAAAAGTCAAAAACTGCTGTTCTCCTGCTACGGTACATGCTTTAGTTGCCTGTTGTGCTGTTTGTGCACTGCCCTGAGAAGTCACTAAGAATCCTACAAGAAAATATTCATGAGAAGGGAACATGCTTCTTGTTTTACTCCACTATGTCTTCTGCCAACCACATGTCAAAGAGTTGCAAAAGTCAAGAACTGCTGTCCTGCTGCTGCGTTCTCTAGTTGCCTGCTGTGCTGTTTGCACACTGCCCTGAGAAGTCACTAAGAATCCTATAAGAAAATATGCATGAGAAGGGAACATGCTTCTTGTTTTACTCCACTGTCTTATGCCAGCCACACATGTCAAAGAGTGGCAAAAGTCAAAAACTGCTGTTCTTCTACTACGTTCTTCTGTTGCATGCTGTGCTGTTTGTGCACTGCCTGAGAAGTCACTAAGAATCCTATGAGAAAATATGCATGAGAAGGGAACATGCTTCTTGGTTTACTCCACTATGTCTCCTGCTAGCCACACATGTAGTATTGTGCGATATGTCATTTCACAAAATTTTTCACCCCGGCAAAATCTGATTTCTTGAGGGATTTTGATTTCACATAATTGTAAAATTTCTCATAATATGCTTTGACTGAGCAGTTTTGTCCATCCATGCTTAAATTTCACCTTCTGGCAAAAATTTCGCCGGTGTAACTTTTGATTTCGCCAGTGAAATTATGCTCCAAAGGCAAAACTTGCAATGCATTCTGGGTATATAGGTTAAATATCATGTGCAGGTTGTTAACAGTACAGTCTGTTGCCTGTTTGGTCAGAGAGCAGTCTGTTGTGGTGCATCACAGCCAATAAACCCTTTTAAAACCTCTTTAAAACTTGTTTATGACAGTGACTTGCTCCCAAATATACAGTTTGTTCCTAGTGCTACTAAGGAGCATTTTCTAATTTTGTGGATTTTTGCATAATACTTAGTTTAATTTATTTTTAGTTTTGTCTGTGTCTGATGGAGTTGAGTTGGGTAGGGTAGGTGTGTAAAACCAGTATAGGCTATTTCTAGCCTTTTACAATTAGATTTCTCACAAATTGTGAGTGATTTATTGTTACTTCTTTTAAGCCTGTATGTGTTTGTTGGTGTTCTACTTATTTGTATTACTTTCCTTGTATCTTGACCAGTATTTTTTCACTTTCTCAAAAAAGTTACTTCTTTCTGAGAGTTCCTGCTCCTTCCTGTTTGCCTATGTTATATACCATTCGTCTGCTGTTAGTTGTGAATTATACATTTTTGAACACACAGTGCTGATCCCTTATTTTTTTGTTTGTGGTCAGTTCTGTTTGCTGTTAACTTGTGTCACTTAAACTGTGAAAAACAACAATTCTATTTTTTTTGTATGGACACTTAAGTACTTTTAGTTGATCACTTGAACTTGTCCATATACAGTTTCACTGCTTTGGTGAATAGCTCCCCTGTATTTTATTGCTGGAGCTTGCCTCTGCATTGCAGTGTTCCTGTTTTAGTTGACTTTGCTTTCCCTTTCCTTGTTACATCATTGTTTACTACCTGACTCACGCAATATAAAAAACAACATATTAATATAGCAGTTGTCAAGAAATTGCTGAGCCCATCCATAATGTCATAGGCACCTTTGTTTGTCAATGGTATATGGTTGTCTCTGTCCTTATATAACAAAAAATTGTAGAAGTAAGTACCAACACATTACATTACTTCCGTTGTCCAGACACAGGTGATCTGTATTTAAAGTAAGTTACCTGTGCCCTTTTGTCCTGTGTTGCTTTAATTCCAGTTTGGGGAAAGAAAAAAGTTACCTTTTTGTTTTTACTAGAATAGGCTACCATATACAGTACTAGTCATATAGAGTGCTGCTACCTGTCCTGATTGTGTTTTGACTTGGAAGAAAGCCAGTACTGCAGATGTGAGGTGTTATTCACACAGTTAGTAATACATCCTTTCTTGATAAACTCCCAGAGAAAGGCAGAGCTTTGAAGCAGCATATAAAAATGCCTGCTAAGAGATGGTCCAGTACAGGGAAACGTACTAGGGGGGATGAGGCAGTTAAGAAGCCTGTTGAGGAGAGTACAACTTCAGTTTCAGTTCCCCAAAGCACACGTATGTCTGCATCAGTGTCTTCTGTGGGCTCTGGTGGTGCTGTGGCAGGTATCAGCAAAGGAGTTGTTCAAAGAAGTACTGGCATTCCTGTGTCTCAGTTTTTTATGGCCAGAACTGTTGCATCCATGCTGGTGGGGGATGATAGTGAGAAGAAGGGAGACACTGACACAAGTACAGGAATAGTGGTCCAGGAGGAGGGTCATAAGTCTATCGGTGTGACTGTCCCTGTTTCTGCTGTAGTTGGTGGTAGTGGTGACAGTGTTCAGCCGGAGTCTGATAATCCTGCAGAAATGGATAGTCAGCTCCATGAGGAGGAGATGGTTGTAGAGAAAGAAAAAGGTGCTATGCAAGAAGACAGTGATAGGGAGGAGGATGAGGAGGACAAGGACATCAGCAGCATCGGTACTGATGACAATGACTGGAATGATCCCTCTTTGGAGCCTGAGTTTAAAAAGATCAAGGGTGATGTAGGCCATTTACATGCACAGCCCATGTGTCAGGCTGTCACCAAGCCTATCAGCAATCCCCCAAGCAGTCAAGTCACCCCCTCTCCCAAAAGTAGTCTCATGGAAATGATGAAAGCAACCCAAAAAGCTCAAACTTCCACATCTGTTTTTCAGCTCTCCCAGTCCCACCAGCAACATGTCAAGTCCAGAGGTCAAAAGTTCCTAGTTTGGGACTTTTATGTGCTTGATCCAGCTGATGAGACCATAGCGATATGTCGACTGTGTCAAGCACATGTTAGTGAGGGAAAAAAGGGAAGCCACATAGGCAATGGTGGCCAACACGCCCACCTGAAAAACAAGCACCCTCTGCAATGGCAGCAATGCCAGAAGGATGCCATTGCTGTTAGTGGGATCTCTCTCAGCAAGTTAAATGTAACTGAGAGCAGTTCAATACAACAGGAGGAGGGAGGGCAGAGTGGGTCAGTGGAGGAGGAGGATGAGCAATCCTTTGCTCTCTTGAGTAATAGGCATAGCAGTGGAGGTGCCACTTCCAGTCCCTTGACTCAGAAAAGTACACCACTAGACCCAAGATCAACCAAAATGACTGGTTTCATGCGGTCTGCACAGCATTTTTGTTGAACAGCCCCAAAGATGCAGCTCAGTCTGATGACCATCCTTGAGCGGCACACAAAGTACCCCCCCAGTCATGCTACTGCATGCAAGTTAAATACTGCCACCACTGAAATGCTGGCCATCAATCTGTTGCCATTCTTATTCATGGAGAATGCTGGGTTCTGCAGGTTGATGGCCTGTACCCATCTCAAATGATAGGTTCCATCATGAACCTATTTCTCTAAGCGTGCCATGCCAGAGCTGTACAGTAGAGTTGCTGATTCCATAAAACATGCAATAAAACATAGTGCATCAGAATATATCCATATTAGCATGGATATGTGGACCAGTGGACAAACAGCAGCAAGCTCGTATCTATGCATAATGGCACATTGGGCACAGGTACTGTACCTGGGGTGGTAGTTGATTTTGGACCTGGCAAAACCTGCCTGAAGCAAAAATGTGGTGGTAGCAACACCCCTGGAATTTGGCAGCATGCAGCCATGAGTATGCAAAGTGTTACTGGTTCTCACATGGGTGAGAAAATGCTTAATGCTCTGCTGGATGAGGTTGATGAGTGACTATACACACACACACACAGTCACAGCAGTATTCATTGCAAATGATAATGGCTCCAATATATTTTTTTTATTTTATTATGGTCTAGGATTAACACCTTTGAGCTAAAAGCTTATTACATAGGTTCCACATCAGGATATATAGTGAAGTGCATTAGTGATGGTGGGTTTTTTCAGGGTGCCCTGCCTGGCACACTGCCTTAATCTTGTTGTGCAGCAGTTTCTGAACCATGCAGACATTAAGGAAATGGTTACTGTTGCCCATTGCATCTGTGTCCATGTCCTCTTCGCTCATTCTGCAAAGGCCTGTGACTATCTACGTGAGCTACAGTGCAATAACCATCTGCCTCAGTACTGGATGAAGCTTGACACTGTGACCAGATGGAACTCCACACTGTACATGATTGACCAGCTGTATGAACAGTATAAGGGTGTTTCAGAATATCTGCTGGTGTACACCACCAGTGACAATGCTGGAGTGTCCATCGCTCTAACAACAGAACAGTTACAACAAATGGATGGGCTAATACATATTCTCCGTCCATTCAAGCATGCTACACATGCAGTGAGTGGGGACACTGCTTGTATAAGTCAATCCATACCCCTCATACGTGTGCTGAGGCAGACACTGGTTATGGATGGCAAGTGGGGATCATAGCAGTTGTGATCTAATGGATCACATGCTCCATGTGCTGGACATGATTACCCATATATCCAGCATTGTACAGTCGGATGAATTTGCAATTACTATCTTGCTTGATCCATGCTACAAATGTGACCTGCCTTCTATAATTGAAGGATATCATCAGCGAGTGCAAAAGTTGACAGAGAACTTCATTAGATAGGTATCTTCTGCACAGATGAAAAAGGCACATAAGCCATGCACTGCACAGAAAATGGGGGTTGCTACCACTACCAGCAGCTCACAGGCAACCCAATCTGCCAAAATGGGCAAGGTACAGCAGAAAACGACAAGCAATCCCATTTGGGATGTTCTCTAACAGGTGGGAGTGGAAGATATGGAAGAAAATGAGGAGATGACAGATGAGGCAGCTGGACTCAGGGCAGCAGAACGAATGAAGGAGGCATACATGGGGGACACAAAGCACCTTGCCATTGCTGATGATCCATTGCACTACTGGAGCAGCAAAGTAACAGACTGGCCAGTGCTAATGTCAGTTGCTGTGAAATATCTGAACTGCTCACCATTCAGTGTCAGTCTGGAACGAGTGTTTAGTTCAGCTGGGGTCATTGTGAATGACCGTAGGATCAATTTGTCACTGAAGAATGTGTCTATGCCAACATTCATCAAAATTAATGAAAAGGCACATTCCGCATACCACAGTGATGTCAATGGTGTTGCCACACAAACTGTGTCTCAGTGATGATGATGGTGACAATCCCTCTACTAAGGCATCCACCAGCTGCGAGGTGGATGAAGCAGCAATGCTGACAGAATTTCCACCTGGTGACAACTCCAGTCTTGAAGACTGTGAGGGCTGCTTCTTGGAGGGTGTGACAGTGGAAGTGGAACAAGGCTGAAGTTACTCGAAGGAACCCCCCCCCAAACACTTTCAGCTCAGTATAGTGTTATAAATTATTATCTATCTATCATTGTATTTGTGATGATTGTGTTATCTGCTGCAGTGTTAATCAGTTTCATTTGATTACCTTTTACCCTAAACTGTTGTTTGGTCCCCACCGTCTATAAAGCAGCAGTCAAATTACCTTAACCATAAACATTTTGCATTATTACAGTTATAATGTTTTGCTGCCAAAAATATCAAGATACGTATTTTACTTTTCATTTTGACTAACCCCACCTTGAAGCAAGATATGTTATCTTGCCCACGCTGGCACATGCCACACGCGGCACTCCCCTCCTGCCACCTGCCACGCCCATGCACTCCATGTGAAAAAAAAATCTCTGCCGCTTTACTATATGTTGAAGAACCCTCCTAGTACAAGTAGAGTATGAATGTAACATGCTCATTCAACTGTTAACACCAGTTGTACAGATTTTACAGACTGGTGAATGGTGGCCATCTTTAGTGATGTGAGTCATTAATTACAAAGTAATCATAAAAAAAGGTCTAATAACATCCAGTTCCCCCAAAAGAGTAAATATAAGTACTACCAAAGTACTCATACAGAAACTGTGAGGGTTCCTACTGGGGGAGGTGCCTGCTGCCTACAGTTTGGCTTCTAAATTTTCCTAATTACTCCAGCTCTGCCACCTCAAATGATAAGACAAGACATTAGGCCCTCCACCTAATTACTAAACATTGTCTCCACCATCCATTTCTACATATACTTCCTCCTTGGATGTGTTGTTTAATTGTTAATGAAACCAGTGGCCTACATCACAGTTCAAGCAACCCGCTCTGTCTTCCACATGCAGTTCCTCCTGCAGGATCTGTATGTAGTCATCACACAGACATGAGATGAAAACTCACCAGATGAAAATGACCTAAGCAGTAACAATGACAGGAAACCTGATGAATACTCGTCCATCTGCATGACTGGTGTTAGCAAGCAAATTAGAAGCAGAGGAAAAATATATATACTTACCATACCCCATGAATATAATTAAACTGTGGAAATTGCCCCCAAAAGGAACATGTGGGTGGGGCACATGAAGCACAGCAGTAGGAATCCAGATTCCACATTCCCTAACAGTACTGTGTACCTGGAAATAAGATAAAAAGAAGAACAAATTTTGAGGATTGTTAAAAGTTCCACCCCAACCCTGCCCTCATCCCCCCACCCCTCCACTGAAGATCATAAAAATTAAGAAATACTTATCTCAGGGTCTGGCTGTGAAACTGGAACCATTGTACCAGTAAATGAAGCTCCCACATCTTGAGCAGCAGCAGCAGGAGTGGGAGGTAACATTACTGGAATTCCTGAATGCTGACAAAAGCAAAAAGAACACAATTACTATCAAACTCAGACATCCGGACTGCAGTAACCTACCCCAGTAATGAAAAATGAAATACTTACCGTCTACGTTGGGAAATGTGGTGCATTCCAACATCCCAGATCTGAATCATGGCCTGACATGATGATGTAATCCTCAGTTAACTGGAAAATAATAGAAAAGCAGTACAAATGTATTAGAACTCAAGACACCAAATACCAACTCACTCACACCCTTCTCTTGCACAGAAAAAAAATACAGACAGATACATGTGCAGCAGCAGCAGTATGGAATCTGTGAAGATGATCCATCAACACCAGCCAAAATATTACTTCTCATGGCAAGTTGGCTACTAGTCAGAATAGTAGCAGACAGCAAGCTGCAGAACTCCAAAATCTCATTCCCTCCACACCATACAAGTTACAACCACAAAGTCACCACAGCCAAACAGGACAGCAACATTGGGAAATGATAATTCTACATTTCTCAATCAATTGAGAAACCAGCAGCAGGAGGATGCAAGTGCAAGTAGCAGCATCATTTTGCAGTAGGAATTAATTTCCTCAGCGTGGCACCCCTTTTGGCTATTTCATAATTGCATCTCCCTTCTCTCACAATTTTGCCAAGTGTTTTTTCTGAACTTACTGTACAAGGCCAGTTCTGCACACCACAGCAGCTAGCAGCACCAAGATTCATCCTGAAATTCTTTGTAAATGGTGGACAAAATGGCATTTTTTTATCCGGGTGGTGGCAGGGCACTAACATCATGACTGAGAGCAGATTTCTGTCTCAATTTTATGTAACATTTCTCATGTAACATTTCTGGACTGGTACGGCCTGTTCTGCATTAGCGGCAACAAGATTCATCCTGAAATCCTTTGTAAACAGCGGACAAAATGGCATTTTATTGTCTGAGTGGTGGTGGGACACTATATAACATCATGACTGAGAGAAGATTTCTGTCTCAATTTCATGTAACATTTCTGGCCTTGTACAGCCTGTTCTGTACTAGTGGCAACAAGATTCATTGTGAAGATCTTTGTAAATGGTGGACAAAACAGCATTTTTTTGTCCGGGAGGTGGAGGAGCTCTATAAAACTTCTGGACTGAGATCACATTTCTGTCTCAATTTTATGTAATATTTCTCATGTAACATATCTGGACTTGTAAGGCCTGTTCTGAACTAGTGGAATGGTGGACAAAACAGCATTTTTTGTGTCCGGGTGGTGGCGGGGCACTATATAACATCATGACCGAGAGCAGATTCATGTCTTAATTTCATCCTACTTTTTTCTCTGTCATATTTCTCATCTTAACATGCCTGCTCTGCACAGCATGGCGGCAAGGGGCTGTGCTAAACTGTGGCTCAAGTGCAGATTTTGGACCTAGTGGTGGGGTGGTGGGACACTATAAAACATCCTCATGGCTGGAGGGGAGGGACACAAAGTTAACTTTTGTGGGTGGCCAGCCCAAGGGACACATGTTGTTAAGCACAAAAAAACATAGTTATGTTTAACTTCACAATAAAAGTTCCTATGTTTCTATGATTGTTGTGTATGTGTTGGACTGATGCTGCACACAGCCAAAACAACTGCCACAACATCACATAGCTTTGGGAAAACAATGTTGTTCATAGGAACAAATTACAATACTTGACATTTGTGGATAGGAGGAGGAGGAAATATATAAAGAAGGAGTAACAAAAAACAAGAAGAAGGGTACAGTGTTTTTAGGTACAGTACTACAGTGACTGACAGTAACACATGACAGGAGGGACATGCAGGGTCAGGGCAAGGGTATTCATATGAGAAGGGAAAGGGAGGAAGCAAAAACATTACATAAAACACAAAACCACTGGACAAGAAAAAGAAACAAGAGGATATAGAAGAGGAAGAGGACAGAAAATATTTTTTTTCTTTTTTTTAGGGGTGCAGATGAGGAAGAGTGACAGTAACAAAGGAGATAAAAAAGAAAATAAAAAAAATTTAGCTGCTGTGCTACCTGCCGAATTTACAAATTATTCTGGACTGTCAAAACTTAAATGGTGCCAGTGCCAAGACCCGATTATTCAATGCCAGTGCCACCACTACCACCTGCATGATGCAGCATCACCAGGAGTTCCAACACTTTTTGTTGGTCCTCCATTATTTTTTGGAGGTCCCCCTTGACCTCCTGGAAGAACTGGTCAAAGTCCTGCCTCACACCTTGCACCTCACTGTGCACAGTCACCACCTCATGGTGCATGGCCTCCAGGTCTTCAGTGGTGATGCTGCTGACCTGACCTGGGGCTGCTGCAGGTTGTGTAGAATCAGCAACATGATGGTGGTGCCAGCAGCTATGGGATGAATTACTGGATTGTGCTGCTGCCTCCTGCTGCTATGTCCTGCTGGACCTGGTATGGCACCCCCTAGGCTGGTGCTGACTGCCTTCCTCCTGCTGGCCCCTTCCCCTTCTGTCTGGTCATCACCCCCCCCAGTAGTGCCTCCTGCTGCTGCCAAATCCTGATGCTTTTGGAGCCACTTTACAGGGTGGTGGTGCTGCAGATGTCTCCTTTGCCCACAAGCCCCAAGCGTGACCCTTGCTTTTTCCACCAAACACTCCAGCCACAAAGGTTGCAGATGACAATACTGTCATCTGCAACCTTTGTGGTAAAGAAGGACCACACCGATAAGCCTCTTGCCTGGTGGTAGTGGGGCACCAGCTGATATCCTAGGGGGGGCTGCAACATCCTGCCCTTTCTAGGGGTGGCTGGGGCATATGCTTCTGTGCTGAGGGGCAATGGCTCCCTGCTACTGGGGGCAAGGCACATGCTGCTGCTGGGAGGGCAAAGCTTCTGCTGCTGGGGTGGGGAACCTGCTGCTGCTTGGGTGCAATGGACTCCTGCTGCTGGGGAGCACATGCTTCTGCTGGGTGGCCTGTCTTTCCAACAAAATGCTCACCTGTTAAGGTGAACACTTTTAGTTGCCTTCTTCTGTCCAGTCCTTTCCTACCAGCACCTTGCCCATCGACGTTAGAAAAATAAACAAAAAATGAAAAGAGAAAGAAAGAGAGAGAGTGAGGGAGTCACACACACACACATATGCACGAACGCATGCACACACACAAGCACGCATACATGCACACACACACACACACACACACACACACACTCACTATAAACTTAAAGATAGAAAAATATAAGCCAACAGAAAATGCCCTAACAAAGAAAGATTAACTGTTTTAAAGTAAAGAATTTTTATTTTTTATTTTATTTTATTCATTTGTTGACTGGGTAAATGACGCTGGACCAAAGGCCCCTTTTCAGGTCCGACCCAGAGCAGAAATACAAAAATACAAAATGAACAGAAAAAAACAATAACACAACACATTAAATATTACAAACACTTTGACATTTTACCGACAGAAATTCCATAATTTTTTTTTTAAACCAACAATTGATAAAGACTGTCAGATAAACAGGGAAGGGCGTTCCAGTGAATGGGGGCAGAAATAGAAAAGGCACAAGAAACTAATTTTAATTTGGACAATTCAATAACTAAAGTAGTACCAACAGAAGAATGCAGACTGGAAGTAACAATCCTAACATTACTTAGACCATTTAAAGGAAACTTAGACCCTAAAAACACACTTTTAAAAATCATACAGCAAAAAAAATATTCAGTTCTTGCTAATGGAGATAACCAGCCTAATTTATTTATGTATTGAAAATGTTTCACCAGGAAAGGCACACTAAGCAAAAAGATGCTCGTCTCATGGTGCAACCTGGGGGGGGTTACAGAGGAGGCAGGTATACATACAGTAGTTGAACTATACAGTAGTGCAATAAGGATAATGTACATAGTTGGGAGGGAATACATTGAACTTGTTACATAGGCAGAGCAGTACAGAACAGCACAGGATCAGCAAGTACAGGTTATACAGATCATGGTTACACAATGAAGTCTGAACAGTACAGAACATGATCGTAAGGGCAAGGGATACAAGTACTGGTTGTACAATTCATGGTTACACAACAAGGTAAGAACAGTACAGAACAAGATCATAAGGGCATGGTATACAAGTCATGGGTACTCATCGAGGCAAAGCATGACATACCTAAGTGCCAGATTACAGAACAGGGGTAGTAATAGCAGAACTTGAGTGCCAAAAGCAGAAGTTGAGATACAGGGAGATGCACCAAGTTGACAGGAGGATTTGGAGAGCAAGAAGGGGGGTAGCGAAGGAGGGTCTAGTAAGCATTAGGTGTGTAGGGGGGAGGTAAGGTGAGGAGGAGGGAGTGGGGCTGGGGAGAGTAGGTTGATTAGGAAGGGGGGAAGGGAGAAATTGAGAGTGTGAGTAAGTAATAGAGAGAGTGTAAGTGCACAGGGCCATAGATAAGCCAGACAATTAGGTGATGGCCGGGCCACTGGTCAGGTGCAGGGGGGAGCTGGGGAAGAGGAGCTACCGGGGGGGTGGACAGGGTCAGTAGCAATTGGGTGCAAGGAAGTTAGAGAGGGCATAGGAAAGGGAGAGTTTGGATGAAGAATGGCGGATCTGGATGAGCAGGCCATTCCAGAGTTTAGGGAAGAGGTAAGAGAATGCGGATTGGCCAGTGGTGGTCCTTCGGTGAGGGATGAATAGTAGCCTAACGTCAGGAGACCTGAGGGTGTGCAAGGGGGTAATTTAGCATACAATAGACAATGATGTAACTGAGGGGATTTTAACGAAACGACAAATGTTATTGTAACACACCTTCAAAAGTTGCAATTCCCTACATCCCAACCCCAAATAAATATAAGCAACATAATCAAAAAGTGGTAACAAGGAACCAACCGCTATAGACTTCATAACCTCAAAAGAAAAACAATCCTTAAATTTATATAGCAAACCTAATCTCTGATTTATTGTTCGGGTAACTGATCTAATATGGGAGGAAAATGACAAGCTAGGATCTAGCAGAACACCAAGGTATTTGAAAAGAAAAACCTGTTCAATAACCTGCCCATTTTGATCAAATAAATTTAACACTGGATCTGAACTTAACATACTCTTCATCCCAAAAAACATGGATTTTGTTTTAACTGAATTTAGAACCAATGCATTATCCAAAAACCAAGAACAATCCTTCCCAAAATCACAACTTAAAACCACAGATATTTCTTCAATAGAATTACCCTAACAATAAATTATCAAATCATCAGCATACAAGATAGATTGACATTTCAAACTAATAAAAGGGAGCTCATTTACAAACAGGGAAAACAACAAGGGGCCCAATATAGACCCCTGAGGCACACCACAATCAATCAAAGACAACTTAGAAAAATGAGAACCAACATTAACAAACTATACACTATTAACCAAATAATCTCTTATCCAAGCCACTGCAGATCCAGAAAAAACAAAAATCCCTAACCTTTGACAAATTAAATCATGCTCTAATAAATCAAAAGCCTTGGTTAGGTCCACAAACACCTCCCCAGTCATATGGCCTTTATCGAAGCCCCTAAGGGAGGTGTTTGTGAATCCAACCAAGGCAGTACCAGTCCCATAATTCTTTCTAAAATCGTGCTGATAAGGTGAAAGCAGACCATTCAAATCAAGATAGTCATTAATCTGACCTGCCACAACTCTCTCCAACATCTTGCTCAAAGGGTTTAAAATTGAAATTTGCCTAAAATCATCCAATGAGGATGCTAGATTTTTATTAGGAACTGGAACCACTCTTGTCAGTTTCCAATCTGTTGGAAACTGACAAAACTGTAAAGAAAAATTAAAAAGAAAACAAAGTGGTTTAACCAAAAATGGAATGGCCAAATGCAAAAATCTCCCATCCAACCCCCCCGTCACTATATTTATTAGGAAGACCATTTAGTAACTGCAACATATCTTCCTCAGTAATCTTCTTAAAGTTGAAAAAGGCTTACCAGTCAAGTTAAGATCTCTCTGAAATTCCCCACAACCCATATGATTTCCCACCCTTCTAAATTTAGATAAATCAGAACATTTCTGATTAAATAGGTTAGCTATGTTCACTGGGTTAGTAAACGTAATGTTATCAGGTAATAAACTATCAACAGTAGAGCCAGATTTAGGGGAACACAAAGCAGTTATATTTTCTCAAATTTTTTTTGAATCAGCCCAATTAATCTTAATTTTAATTAAAAAAATTCCTTTTTAGATTTGCGCACATGTTCAGAAACCTCATTTCTAACACAACGATATTGATTTAACAAATGAACTGATGGGTTCCTCTTATAAAGTTCCCACAGGACATTTCACTTTTTAATCAAGGACTTAATTGAAGAAGTAAACCACTGACTAGGGGCACCTCTAACTCTCAATTTCCCCAAGGGGAATAAATGATCTTGAATTGGGAGCAGTTGATTATAAAAATAATCTAAAGCAAGATCAATATCCAGAATACTATCTAAATAGGACCAATCAATTTGGGACAACAGGGAATAGAAATGATCAAAATTAACATTTTTAAAGGAACGGGCCTGTATTACATGAGGTGGTACATTTTTATGACAAAAATTGAATGCAGCAAAAGTAGACATATGATAACATTGGATAAAACACCAGATGTGGATAAATGATCCCTACCATTAGTTACTATCCAATTTAACACTAAGTGATTCAGTGAAAAATAATTTAAACTGAGTTGGTTGCTCAACATGCTGATATAAGCCATAAGAAGCTAACAAAGCGTCAAACCCTAAATCTTACTTTAAGTTCCAATTTAAATACATATTGCCCACTAAAATGAAATCATGTTGCTGAAATTAATAACAGTTAGATCTAAAAATTCCTTCAGACCAGACTGGCCACAACTTGGCAGAGTATACAAACAACCAATATTTAAATGCTCAACACCACCCAACAAGATACAAATTAATAACCAATCAGTTTCAGAAGACCCACCAGTACTTGAATTAACAACAGCTACATGCAAAAAATCCCTATAAGAAATTTCAACTCCCCCTCCCATTTTCTTTCCTTTCCTATCAGCTCTCAACATATTATACCCAGTAATGGAACAAGAATTCTCAGGAATTTCTGGTTTAAGCCATGTTTCCATCACAGTTGACAGATGCGGTTGATAAATGGAAACAATATATTCCAATTCCGACAATTTGGGGAAAAGACTCCTAGTATTAATATGCAGAATCCTGAACTCATGGGAATTAACATACATATAAGCTGGATCAGACCCAGGAACTGCAGCAGAAATACTAACATTATCAGGTCCTGGATTACTCTCCACATCCCCAGCTTGTAACAGCAACATGGCCATCCTAATTCCTTGTAAACACTTTTTAACTAAATTTGCACCATAACTATGCATACCAAATAACAATTCCCCCCGTAAACAAAAATTGCATGCCTTTGATTGATAAGTAACAATCCAGTCTCATTAACTTCACAATCATACAGTAAACAACAAGACATATCAAAGTCTCTTGGACTATAACTACAAGCATAATCTGGTGTGCTTACTAATAACTTGACCCCATCACAGACACACAACATCCCCATTAACAATAAAACCCAACCCACAACCACATACTTAACCTCCATCCCCAAGGTCTGTAGTAACTCACATGCACTATATACTCTCAGCCACGAACTCCACCATACTCTACCGACTCCCACTGACTCCCTTTACAGGAGCACTTCCCCGCCACAAGGGGAACAACAACACACAATCACAAACTAAACTACTTATAAAGGTTTTTCCTGCTGACTACTCTGATTAAGACCACTACCTCTGTCTGCAAGCTCTAGGAAAAGGAAGCAGAATCAGTACTTTCCTGCCTGAGTGCAACCACCCATGTGACATGTAGTCTGTTTCAGAGATCAAGTCATGTAACAAGCCTTTTTTTCCCTAATTTCGCTTAATAGTGCCGCAAGGTGAAATTTACCGGCAAAACTGATGGCGAAATTTTGCTATCAGTGCTTAAGTTTGTGAAATATTTCATGTGGTGAAATCCATGATTTCACCAGTGAAATAAAATTTTGCAACATCTCTACACACATGTCAAACAGTGGCAAAAGCCAAAAACTGCTGTTCTGCTGCTACATTCTTCTGTTGCATGCTGTGCTGTCTGTGTACTGCCCTGAGAAGTCCCTAAGAATCCCATGAGAAAATATACATGAGGAGGGAATATGCTTCTTGTTTACTTGAACATGTTTCCTGCTACCAATAAATGTGAAGCAGTGACAACAGCCAAAAACTATATGCTGTCCTGCTGTTGGTGCCAGATAAGGCAATTTTTTTGGTGGGGTGGCGGTAGTTCATAGGTTGAGATTTCAAGTCCAATAGCTATGGTAGCCATTTACGGACTTGCCACTAACAGTGGATGTATTTGAATTTTCTTTCCCCCATGTGTTTATCCAGCTGATGCTTAAAGGATTCCATACTGGTAGCTTCCACCACCCTCTACAGTAATCCGTTCCATGTTTTCACCACTCTTTGACTAAACCAGTTACCTCTTCTAGTGGCTTTCTACTGATCACCTTTCAGCTGGTAAGTGTGCATTCTAGTGGCTCTTTACAGGGCTCCCTTTCTGGAAAGGTCTGATATTTCCCAAATTATCTCATCATGAAATGCTTTGTATACATAACACATGTCCCCTCTCATCCTACAATATAATGTTGAGTGCAGGCCCAATTTTCTAAGTGTTTCCTTATATGTTTTTCCCTTTACACTTTTTCACTGCTCTGGTTAGTATTCTTTGTACTCTTTCTACAGCTAATGCACTGCCACTGCTTTGTGATGTACAGACTGGAGCACCGTACTCCAGCACTGGCCAGACCAGTGATCTGTACAGGGGCAACAACACCTCCTCACTCCTACTCTTTATGTTTCTCAATACGTTTCCTATTATTCTGTATGCTTTATTTACACATTCCATACTATGTTTTTCAAAACTTAGAGTGTCTGTTAGCCATACCCCCAGATATTTTCCCTTCTCAACACTCACTATGGGTATGTTGTTGATCTTATATGAGGCCCTTGGATTATTTACTGCAAAGTGCATGATCTTACACTTTGGCCCATTACACACCAACTTGTGCTTATTTGCCCATTGTTTCAATTTGGCTACTTGTTGTTGAAACCTTATTATGGACTCCTGGTCATTTACTATTGCCCCCACCTTGGTGTCATCAGCATATTTGCATAACCACACCCCTTTTACTACTTGCTTTGAGGACACAAGGATTCTGAACAGTGTGGGGCCTAATATTGAGCCCTGCAGGACACCACATGTCACCACCCCCCATTCTGACAAGTGTCCTCATATGGCCACTTTCTGTTTCCTACCACGCAGCCAAGCACCTATCCAGTTCAATATTTTTACTTTGAGGCCCATATCACACAGGGTGTATAATAAGTTATCATGGGATACAGAGTCGAAGGCCTTAGAATAATCTAAGTATATTACATAAACAGGTAAGCCTACTTCGAGTGCCTGACTCATGGGTTCAAAGAATGTTAACAGATTTGTCATGCATGATCTTCCTTGTACAAATCCATGTTGCACGACATCCACAACCCACAGTCTTCTCAAGTCTTGTTCAATAAATCGCTTTACAAGACTCTCCAAAATTTTTCCTACCACTGAAGTGATGCTTATGGGGCGATACTTTTTCACATCTGACCTTGTTCCCCTTTTATAGATCGGTGTGATGTAAGCCTCTTTCCATTCTTTTAACACCTCTCCCATCTCCAGGGATATATTACACAACAATGTGAGAGGTTCAGCCAGTTCCTTGGCTGCCTCATTAAGGAGAAAAGGGTGAATCCCATCTGGACCACATGATTTGTATTTATTTACTGTTGGTCTTTTAGCTTTCTACATACTTCTTCTAAAATTTTTCTTCTTTTATTACTGACTGTACTTTTACTCTCTATCTGTTCATCCTCTAGATCCTGTCTCTGGAAAAGTTCTAGTAAGTGTTTGTTAAAAACTTCAGCCAGTTCCTTTTCATCGTCTAATGTTTTGCCCTGTACTTTTAGGCTCAAAATATGCTTTTGTGAGTTTCTCAAACTCCCTACATGGTTGTAAAATTGTATGTAATTATCCTTTTTCAGTGTGGCAAGTCTTAGTTCTGATTTTACCTTTGCCTTTCTTATGGCTGATTTACATTCCTTTGCCTTTCTCTCATAATTATCCCAGTTTATATATGATTGGTTCTTTTTATATTTTTTATATGCTCTTTCTTTCTTCATTATAAGGGTCTGTAGTTTCCTTGAAAACCACTTAGGGATCCTGCCTTTCCCATTGTATTTTGGAATCATTGGCACATATTTATCACAATGTTTGATTCTATCACGTATTCTTATGCATGTTTCTTCTAGTGATAGATCTCGTAATTCCTGCCTCCAGTTCCACTGTCTTAGGGACTGTCTTATTTCCTCATAATTTGCTTTTCTATCATTTCTTATCTGTGTCTTTCCCTCGATTACCCTTTTATTTTCTAATATTTCAAATTTAATCAAATTGTAGTCACTTGTCCCGAATGGTTGTATTATGTCCACATTATCTAGTTTCTCCCCATGCTACTTAACACCAGGTCTAACACTTTATCCCCTCTTGTGTGTTCTTTAACTATCTGTTCAAGATTATTCTGGTGGCAATATTCCAAGAATCTATTCTCCCACAGACCAGTCCCACTTATTAAATTCCAATTTATTTTTGGAAAATTAAAATCTCCTAGAATAATATAATCTTTTCTAACTACCTGTTTTTCTAAATTTTCCATGAAAATTAAATTCTGTGTGTCGCTTAAATTCAGGGATCGGTAGCATAATCTCAGAGTAATGTCCTTATTCATTCCTCTAATTTTTATCCAGGTTTTCTCTGGCTTACCAATACTTCCTCCATCTTCACCTATTTCCTGTGCCCCTAGGTGTAGTACTACATAAAAGACTGTTCCTCCCCCTTTTTTATCGTGTCTTGTTCTCTTAAAGAAATCTTATCCCTGTATTATATCAACCCAGTCATCCTTTCTATACCACATTTCTGTAATACCACACACATCTATCTTATCCTTAAACAAAATGTTTTTAATTCATCCATTTTGGTTTTTAGACTTCTTGCATTGAGCAGAAGGAACTTGATTTTATATGTATCTGAATTCTGGTTCTTGCATTTTTATGCACTTCTTTATTTTATTTTGAGGTTTTACCCCCCTCCACCTAACTTTTAGCTTAAAATGCTTGTAATTTTTTCTTTAAAAATAAGTTCCAACTCCCTGCTGCTATTTTTAGACAAATGTAACACATCACTACAGTACACGCTCATATTATCTCCAAAAAGCTCCCAAGTTCTTACACACTGTACACCTTGCATTAGGCACCAACTTTGCATCCAATTATTAATTCATATTACTTTCTGTTTTTTCTCATTGCTGGCCCTGGGAATCAGCACAATTTCTGAGATTATTGTAATACCATTCACTTTCCTTACTTCTTTCTGTATCTGCATGAACTTCAGTAGCATCAGGTCTTCTCTACAGCACAGCAGGTACTGGGTTCGGGCCTAGGGACTGGAGGGTCTAAATTTTGCTTCTGCCTGCGTTCCTGTATTTAATTTTTGGGGACATATTTGTGCCCCTCCCTGACATGCACCCCTGTTAGGAATTCACCTAAGAGGGGTGGGGGGCAAAGTCCCTGCAAGGAGGGGATGGGGGTACAGCCCCCCGCAAAAACACTTTAGGTTGCTGGGTGTTGGTTCCCTGGTAAATGCATATTACCAATTTGCTTTTCAGAGATATACA
This sequence comes from Neoceratodus forsteri, assembly GCA_016271365.2. Taxonomy (NCBI): domain Eukaryota; kingdom Metazoa; phylum Chordata; order Ceratodontiformes; family Ceratodontidae; genus Neoceratodus; species Neoceratodus forsteri. The sequence continues at coordinate 1,173,120,344 of CM057455.1, read as the reverse complement.
CTCACCATAATAGCGATCACCATTCTACATTCGCTATTATGACATAGAACCCACCAGAGGCCCCTGAAGAAAAGAACAGAACAGAACAGAATATTCAGAAGCATAGTATGTAAAGAAGTATTCGTGTTACTGTTTGCACACTATATATCTGTTTTGTAATCCATGTCCTACTCACTACTACACCAGATGTCACCTGTGCAGATAACAGAAAAAGTGACATTACTTTGCCTCCCCCGGTCACTGTGCCACTGGCAGATGCCCGTTATAACTGTTGTGAATCACTATCGTACTACGGCACATAGCACCTGAGAATATAAGAACAAAAGAACACATTAATTTGCCTCAGTAACTGTCACTGTGCCAGCGTAGGACACCCACTACAACCATTACATGACTATATCTGAGACTTGTGCAGAAGAAACAAAAATTATTTTGCCGCACTCGACCACTGTGAGGGTTTCTATCCAATCTAGCCCTTGTCCACCTCACATCCACTACTTTTATACATGACACCTTAGAAAAGAAATTAGAAATTATTTTGCCTTCCTTTGGCCACCGTGGCACACTGTTTTCCTGAAAAACAAAAAGGTCCAAAAAAATTATACTAATACTTTCTGTTTTCTAGCAAAAAAAAAGAGAAATAATTGAATTAATGATATGTCATAGGAATTGCTCCTGAGTCCTGTGCGTGGCATCCAAGTACCACGCATATGTTTGTTGTGTTGTATTTGGAGCAGGAACTGTAACCTGCATGGGAGAACCAAAACCAGAGAGAAAAACAGCTAAATATTTCACTTTCATGAGAAATGTCATCATCAGCTGGATACAATCTGTCTGTCAGTCTCTGCAGGGTGGGGATGGGGCCTCATTTCCCTCCTTTTGTCACTATAGTACTCACCTTAACTGATGCATTAATTAAGTTTTTGCAATGAATATATATATATATATATATATATATGTGTGTGTATATGTGTGTGTGTGTGTGTGTGTGTATGTGTATATACATATATATATATATATATATATATATATATATATATTCATTGCAAAATACTCCGTTAATGCATCAGTTAGGGTTGATAGCACAGTGTCAAAAGTTTGGAAATTCGATGTTAGGGTTCCCACCCCCTAACCCTCCAAACACACACTCACACCCCATTCCATGTGTAAACAATACAACCATTATTTTGATATAAAAAAAACAGAAGTGCCATTTTTGCCAATCGTGCCTCTGGTGCTGTGGCAAATTGAGACAGAACAGATGCGACACTTTCTCAAATTGTAACACTGTCATGTCCGTTCTTTTGCAAATTTATGTGAAAGTGTCACAATTTGTGACACTACTGCTCCCAAAACCAACATTTCTTTGTCACCTCACTGCAAGTAAATGGCTGGGCCTTTTGGGCTGAAATTGGCATGGTGGCAAACCCTGGCCCCACAGATGTGCCTTTTGGTGGTTTGTTAAAAAAATTAGAATGGTTCCATAGTTATGGTGCTCCAAGGTTGAGCAATTTTACATAGGATAACACTGTGGTGCCCGCGGTGCCTTTTGGCATCCATATCTTGAAAATGATTCAAGATACGGATTTTTCACTCTAAACACGGGTGGAGGTTTCCAAGTCTTGATTACAACTTCAGTGGAATTTTTTTCATAGTTGCTAAGGTTACTGATATATATTGCCAAATTAGTGTTACAAGGGTTACTTTTCATGACTATAGGGCTGCGATATGTCTCCATACTTATGTGTAAGTGGGAGCGCAGGGCCATAGGGCCTGCACTCCCACATACCCATATCATTATGCAAAAATTGGCAGCGTGAGGATAGTGCACCCACAACCACATACCAGTTACCAGTTATATTACACTTTCTCAAAAAGAAGGGAAATTCATTGCATAAAAGTCCATTAATGCATCAGTTAGGGTTGATAGCACAGCGACAAAAGTTTGGAAATTTTATGTTAGGGTTTCCACCCCTACCACCCCACCCTCAGCCTCCCACCCTACACACACTAACAGGCATTTTGATGTGCCATGTGGTAGTCAGGCCTAATTCTCACCCCATTCTCATATACTGTACCATGTCAGCTTGTTTACACATGGAATGGAGACAGAGCCAACAACCCCAGCACACCCAACACCTGTTGGTGTGTGGGAGGGTGGGTGGTGGGTGGGTGGTAGGATTAGGAACCCTAACACTGAATATCCATACCTTTGTCACTTTAATAGGAACCCTAGCTGATGCATTAACAGAGTTTTTTTTAAATGAATTTCCTTACTTTTTGAGATAATATAATAGTGTCCTTATGTTACTATGGGAGTGTAGGGTTCTTTGGACCCTGTGCTCCAACCCCTCTGTAGATGTGCATATGTATGTAGGTGTGGATGCACAGGGCCCTTTGGGTCCTGCACTTCCATGTGTCAAACAGAGACCAAATTGTCAGCATAGCCATCTTATTACCCCACCTCATGTACCCCCATACAGAGAAATTGTGAAATGCAAGGCAAAACTTAATAATGTGCAACTGCAATGCCATTCTGCGCCACCGGTGCCAAAACATATTTTGGGCAGGATATGAAAAATGACATCTATACTGTTCATAAGGCAGTGTGAAAAAATGGCTATGCTGAAAATTTGGTGTCAAAATATTGAAAAGTACAAAAGTTATGTGTGTGCATTGATTAAAGTCAATGGGTAGCACGTAACTTGGGCATTTTTAGAACTTATTTCACCACATTTTCAGCATGGCCTTTTTGGGACCCCACTTCATGAACACTGGCACTGTCATTTCTTTAATTGGTCCTGAAAGGTGATTTCAAGCAGCATACACACCATTCTGTGCCACAGGAGTGAAAACACATTTCAGGCAGGATATGAAAAATGACAGTTGTACTGTCCATGAGGTGGTGTGAAAACATGGTAATGTTGAAAATTGGGAGTGAAAACATTAAAATTGCCAAAGTTATGCACATGCATAGTGAAATTTCAATGACAGCACACAACTCATGCATTTTTTGGTATTTTTCCACCAGATTTTCAACATGGACTTTTTGGGACCCCACCCCATGAGCACTGGCACTGTCATTTCATTAATTGGTTGAATGCAGTGATCATGAACTCACCTTTTGGGACCAAGTAATGAAGCAACAGTGTCAGTGTTCATGAGGTGGGGCCCCAAAAGGCCCATGTTCAAAATTTGGTGGAAAAATAATGGAAAACTACCAAGATATCAACATAAGTTCAAACATTCCTGCACTTTCAGCTCATGAAATAGGATCCTACTTTGTATCTCACCATACAAAGCAGGATCCTACTTTATATGATGCTGATAAGAACAAAGAATTGAAATTTTAAATAAAACAAATTTTAAGGGCAGTTTTCGAGCAGTAAAGTGCAGAATGCACATAAGAGGTCCCAATAAGCAAGCTACATGTGTTTGTTCCTCCCCAGAATATCATTTTTGGAGGTTTCCAATTTTGAATTTTTCAGGCAGAACTGAAAACAAGATGGCAGCCATATGAAGTAGGAATTTTCACATATGAAGCAGGATTCCTACTTTGTTTCATACAGCTATCATGTAGTGCTTAATGAAAATGAACATGCTCAGGAATTATTTTTTTCAACTTTTTAAATTGTAATAACTTAAAAACTGCTTATTATTTTTTCACCATACTAGCAAAAAGACACATATGTGGGGTAGTCCCTTTCTGCACTGAAAATGCTGGACCAGAAAACAAAACCGTCTGGGCTGTAGGCAAGTTCATAGAAATATCCCAGCAAAGTGAATGAGCAAAAACATGTTTGTTTCACCTCTTTGTACCTTGGAGACTGCACAAATGTGTGCCACTCCTTCCCCTTTGAGTGAGTAGGTTGCAGTTTAGAAAGATGGAAGACAGATTTCCTGGTTGACATGGAAGGCCATGGGAATCATCAGAATGAAAGACAGGACTGGTCTAAGCACCACCATGTTCTTATGAATGACACAGTATGGTTCTTTGTGGGTCAAAGCCTGGAGCTCATGGGTCATCCTGGCTGAGCACAAAGGGCCCCATGCATTATGCCAATGTGCCATGTAACCTGGGTGCATTGGCATAGCTAAGTCCAAATGCTGTGTAGCAGGGTTCTACAGACCCTGTGTAGCATTCACTAGGGGAGGGCACAGGACATGTACACACCGATTCCCTGGCTGCATGGACAGTAGCACACAGGGGGCTTGTTGGGGGGTGTGCCCACACTCTGCACCATTCACAAAGGTGCAGAGAGCTGGGTGCAAGTGGTGCACCCTATGCTGGGTAACACCCAGCTACAAGGGATATGCACCCCCCAGGATGCTGCTGCTGGCAGCAGTGAGGATGTAGGAGCACAGCAGACCACCCTTACATGCCACCCCAGCCCATGGATCAGCACAGAGGGCTGTGGCGGCAGACTTGGCACCCTCTCACCCCAAGCTTGTGGTGCAAATTGCACCATCCATTGGTTTCAACACCCCATGGGCACAAGTGATCTGTTCGCAGACTGGGTCTGGGCATCCCATTGGGTGTGCACCCTGCCCACGTGACACCCCTCCTTGCACCTTCCTGCTGAGGGATGGGGCCATGGACAGGTGGCCAGCATTAGTGAATGCTGGTACTGGTGCACCTGTCCATGGGTGTGCAGCTCCATGGGCAGGGTAAGCGCATTTCACATGTACGTACACCTCATTGGTGCATAGCACCCTTAGTAAGTAAAAAACACACATTGTAAGACAGCAGGTCCAAAGATACTGACAAAAGTGGTTCAAAAGGCTCCTTACAGAGAGCATTCACAACCAGACTCAGATCCCATGGAGGAACAGGGGATCGTAACAGAGACTGACTTTTGCTGACAGCTCACAGAAAATGAACAACCTCCCAGTTAATCCCTAGTGACAAACCCAAAAAGTGTGATTTTGGAAGGCTGGATATTTGTTTTCCAGGGTCCAAGCTGAAAAGGTGGTCCATACACGAGCATTAGCTGCCAATGTGGAATTCTTCCTGGCAGCCATCAGGCTGTCCACCACCTTCTCAGAAAAATTCTGTTTTAGGAGTCTCCTCTGTTCAGGAGCCAGATCATGAGCTGTATCGCTCCCAGATTTGGATGCGGAATGGGTCCCTGTGAGAGAAGGTCCCCTCACACTGGAAGACGAAATGGTGCACATTGAGTTAGGTACACTAAGTCCAAGAACCACTGTCTTCTAGGTGACTCTAGAGTGAACAGAAGAAAGTTTCCTCTTGAGTGCCTTATTTTGCATATGTCCTTGAGGAGGAGATGCAGAGGAAGTAAGGCATATGCTCTGCTGAAATTCCACTCTTGTGATAGGGCATTCACTGCTTCCACCTGTGGACACTGGTAGAGGCTAAAAAAACTGTTGAACTTGAGCATTGTGGCTGGAGGTGAACAGATCAATCTGAGGATGACTGAATCTTTGATACAGAAGTTTGAACACCTCTGAGTTCAACATCCATTTCCCTGGATGAACATCTCCACAGCTTAGCCAATTGGTTTGAATGTTTAACTCCCCTGCCAAGTGGACCACTGACAGACAGAGAAGATTCTCCTCTGCCAACAGCAAGAGATCAGTGGCTTCTTTCAGCATCTCTCTACACTTTGTGCCCCCTTGATCATTTAAGTGTGCCACCATGACAGCGTTGTCTTACCTTATTTTCAAGGTTTTTGACTACACCTGACCTTGAAAATGAAGGACAGCAAGGCACACAGCCCTCATCTGTAGAATGTTTAAGTGTAGGTGCTGCTCATGCACTGATCAAGTCCCCTGAATGGCAATGTGGTCCACGACCACCTCACAACCCGACAGGCTGGCATCAGATGTAAGAATCAACTCTGGAGGGACTTCCAAAGGGGACCCTTTTCTCAGATTCTCCAAACTCACCCACCAACTCAAAGACTGCTGCAGTTGTGGTGAGAGGGGGATCCTGCCCTGATAAGCCTCCAAGGTTGTATCCCAGGCTGACAATAACTCCATCTGAAGGGGCCATACGTGAAGGTGAGCCAATGGGACTAGGCCTATTGCTGCTGCCACAAGCACCAGAATTTGTGGTGAGCTGAAGCCGACAATTGGCTCCTCAGCCACTGAACCTCTCTCAATAGGGTCTCCTTCTTGGCGGGTGAGAAGAAGACCTTCCCCAGGTCCATTTTGAACACCACTCCCAGGTTTTCCTGGGTCTGTGATGTCTCGAGAGAGCATTTCTCCTGATTCACCACCCAGCTGTGGGACTCCATCTACTCCAAAGTCTTTGTCACTGACTTCCTTGCCAATGGTATGGATGATGCTTGAATTAGCAGATTGTCCAGGTAGGGACAGACATGATGACCCTCCTGTTAGAGTTGAGCCACCAGGACTATAAGCACCTTTGAGAAAACCCTGTACTGGAAGTGCTGTCCCAGAACAGAAAATCTGAGGAACCTCTGATGAGACTGTTGGATGGGGATGTGGGGATATGCATCCCTCAGATCAGTGGAGGCTAGTAATCCCATGGCTGGACAGTCCAGATAATTGAATGCAGGGACTCCATCTTGAAGGTTGTGTGGTGAACAAACTTGTTTGGGTGCTTCAGATCCAGGATAAGCCTGACCCCACCAGCTTCTTGGGAACTACAAAATAGATCAAGTAGAATCTCTGCTCTTGCTTGCTGGGGGGAAGGGGCACCTAAACAATCAACCCACTTTGAGAGAGGTGTTCCAGGGTCAGTGACACCATTTGTCTTTTCACGGGGTCCTTTGGAACCAGGGATGGAAGAAAATGCCACTTTGGGGGAATTTTTGAAACCTCTATTGCATAACCAAAAGCCAGAATTTCCAAAAAACAAGAATTTGATGTTATCTGGGGCCATCTTCTGTAACAATTGTGCAGTCTCTCACCAAGGGAAGGGCGGCAGAGATGAACCTGCATACCCTCATTGTGAGGTGTCTGCTTTTCACCCTATGCCTGCGTTGCATCTTCGGACAAGGGCCCCTCTGCTACTATTGCTATAGAAACCAGTATAGGCTCCTTTACTCCTCTGGTTCCCAAAGTTATGAAAGGGACAAAAAAATGCTTAGAACTGCCTCTGTCAGCCACCTGCTTGATCTTTTGAAGTTGATGTAGCCTTTTGCTCTTGCTTTGAAACTGGAAGGTGGCCCTTTTTATCCTTGATATCCTTCAAAAGGGAGTATTACAAAATCCTGACATTCACAATACTGAGTGTTGGGATCCTAAGACTGATATCCTGAAACTGGGTATTCCAACACTCAGTATTTACCCATGGTAGAGTTCGTTCTATTAAATATGGGGGGGGGGGTGAAGCTCCCTGCAAAGCTGTGCTGTGGGTAAATACTGACTGTCGGGATACCCAGTTTCAGGATATCAGTCTTGAGATCCGGACACTCGGTATTGTGAATGTCGAGATTTCATAGTAAATCCCTTCAAAATATCATCCAGACCAGAAACAAACAAGCCTCCCTCAAAGGCTAGATTAAACAACTTGGTCTTCAAAGCCTAATCAGCTACCCAATGCTGAAGCCACACACCTTTGCATAGCCGCCACAATGTGATAGGTGGAACAAGCTGACATTCATAAGTTTTCCACCGTGGCATCCCCTAAGAAGGTGGAGACCATGGACACCAACTGCAAAATGCTCGCCTCCTCTGAATCTGGTGGGACAAAGCTGCCCATAGTCTTAGCCCACAAATTTAAAGTTGTGGCAACAATAATGGAGGCATAGGAGGTGTGGAGGTTTGTGCCGATGGAAGCGAAGTCTCTTCAGCAATCAGCATCCACTCGCTTGTCATGTGACTCTGTTAAGGCCAAGGACCCTTCAACAGGAATAATGGTGTGCCTGACAGAATTACTAAGCACTTTATCCACCAGAGGAGGGGTTTCTCACTTGCAAGTATTTTCTTCCAAAAAAAGGGAAACACCATACCTTAGGTTTTGGCAGATTTTTTTTTGGTCTGAACCTGATCATTCCTGTTCAATTATTTGGCCACAGTGAATAAAGTTGGGAAAACACTTTGAAGTGGAGAAGGGTGTGAACAGGATAGGTTTGACATCCACTGCCTCTATGGATTGCACCTCCTTGAGCTGTAATAACCTACATGCCCTAGTTATCAGATAGGACAAAGACCTGGTATCAAATGGGGAGTGATAGGAATCCTCCACTTCGGCTTCATCCAATCACCTTCCTTCTCCTCCTCCTTAGAAGATTCATCCTCCTCACCATCAAGTAGCTTCCTAGGGTCAGGAAGTTCTCCATGATACTCAGTATCCTTATTCTGACCATCTCTATGGTCAGGGTTGGGGTCCACCTGCAGATCTGTAGTAGCTGCCCTGCTCTGTTATGGTGTACCTGGACATGCCTGTGTGGATCCCTCTGACCTGAGGGCCTGGTTTGGGGTTGAGTTTGTCTGATGGGATATCCTGCACAACATCAGGGCCCAAAAGCTGTCCTAAGAGCAATAAGATAGATTTGTGCAATACTGCTTTGCCACTACCAATTGGTATGCCAGGTGCACCCCCCCAACTTGGAGAAGCAACAAGGGGAACTGTCAAAGACATATTAGCTAGAGAAACACAATGGGAGCAATAAGAACCCATTGGAGAGGGTCACAATATGCTCTTCAAAAAATGAAACAGGCAATAAGGAGCAACTTCAGCAAAGAAAACTGCCACATCTCGCACACCACAGATGGTATCCCATGACATTGGCAACCATGATTGGGCACTTTCCAAAAGGGTGACTCAATTGCGGCACCTGTCAACAAGGCTACTGAGGAGGGAGGGCAACCAGATGGGGTTCTGCGAATATAGCAACAGGATGTCACTATATGTACATGCGCATGGGGGGGGGGAGAAAGCATGCTGAGTGATGGGCAGAAGGGGAGGGAGGGTTTGTGTGATGTGGTGTGGTGGTGCTCTGCTGAGCTGGCCCCATGGTATGGTGGGTGGGTGGCAGGCTAGAGTTGTGAGGCTGTTGGGTTCAGGTCAGGGTGTCCATATATTTTGTTGTGCCCGGACAGAAATTTTTCCCATATTTTGCACTCCACCGACATGCACCCCCCTGGAGTTGAGAATCCTTTAGTAGGAGGGTGTGGGGAGTACAGCTCCCCACATAAATAAGAAAAACCTAAGTCCCCGGTGCCCTTTTGCTGTACACCAGGAGTGTACATTGCTGAAACTGATTTTCATTGATGTACACTCGCCCTAACGGTAATCTCCTTTCCGCGATTGCCTTTATGACATGGAACCCCGCAGACAGTTGAGTCACATGCTGAGACAAAGGAGCCTCTATGAAAACAAAGGTGCATGCCAAAAATGTCCAGCAGAGTGGGAAAAAGGTGGGAAACAGCACAGCTCAATGGAGCCGAGAAAAAACACCAGACCGAGAGAAGGGTTGAAAAAAGGAGTGCAGAATCCACCAAAAGGGCTCTGCTCCCTTTCAGCAAAACAGTTCTCTCTCTAGCAGCTTCCTTTCAATTCTATTTATGTTGCTAGGGCTGCTGAGAGAAATTAAAGGAGAAATGACCTTCAATAACCATAGACCTAGATTAAAGGAGGAAAGTCCCCTCAAAGCAAAACACAAATACCTGCCATCTGAAAAAGAAGAAGCTCTAAAAACGGTTGAGGGGGGGGGCTGATATTTAAAGCTGGAGGGAGACCCCCTAGGAACACCCTAGATTAAAACCCCCTAAACAAAAACCAGGTATTTATCTGTAGCACTTCTTTTATTTTTTTAAAGTAAATCAGATACCTGTCTGAAGAAAAACACTTTCAAAGAAGAGACAGACATAGCCCCCAATCCAAGCATGGGCAGTGGAAATTATGAGAGATTTTTAGCCAATTTGAAAGCCGCAGCTTAACAGGCACAATTTTAATTTTGAGGTGCTCCCTGTCACCTGGTAACCCCAACTTGCTATGCAGAATTGCAGGCCCAGAAGACTAGAAGTTGATTTTCTTCAGAGAAGCTTTTTAGTTGTTTCTCCTTCGATGGCACAGCAAAAACTGGAGAGTTACTGCTGTCTGAAATTCTTATGCACCCAACATTCTAAACTGTTACAGTGCTTTTGCTATGCCATTTCCCACAGGGTACACTATGCTGAGTTGTTATCACCACCCCTTGACAATGTGGAGCATTACAGAAATGTTATTTGATTGTTAATGCTGCTGTGCTGGACTCTGATGGTCAAACACACACACACACACACACACACACACACACACACACACTGGGCAGTGGGTTACATAAATAATTGACATATTATGGTAGGCAGACAGCAAAAGTCACGTAAGACCCCAAAAATATATTTTTAAGTACTTTGTCTTTGCTTGTCCATCCTCCTTACACAAAAGCATAGGAAAAGCAAATAAAAGTTATAAGTTTGCTGTTGCCTTTGCTATATGTGTTTGTAGAAAAGGGAGCGGCAACCTTATAATTTTTATTTGCCTGTTAAATGTGTGTGTAAGGAGAGTGGAAAGGTAATAAGATTTATAAGGTTGTTGCTGCCTCAGACTGGTCATATAGAGACTGAGAGGAGTGGAAGGAAGGAGACCCCTCTCCCTCCACAGGCTCACTCACTTTGGTGAGATTGCCAGCCCCTGCCCAGGTTTACCTTTTGTAAACTTTTTCTTTTCAATTTATTTGTAAATAAGCTCAGCAGCAATACTAGTGGGCCTCCATCTGTCTACCACACCAGCTGATAAGAGGTTTTGTTTTTCTGGATGGTATTTACTGCAAACAGCACTCTAGCAAAAACGAAGTCTGCTCTAACAACTGCACCACAGAAACTGAGAAATTACAGCACTATCATTTTCTACATCACATGACTCATTAAATGCACATCTCAGAGGGGTGCAGCTCTAGTGGGATTCTTCTACTCCTCTTGTGCTTGGTGCTCCTTTTCAGTCATCCAGACTAGCCCCTTCCACTACCCTAGCCCATCTGTATTTTTTTCCAAAAGCCTCACTATGCCTGCCATCTGCCTCTTGACCAAAGTTCTGCCATCTGCACTACCCACCCCCTGCTTTTTGGAGTTCACCACTGAGACTAACTGGCTGTTACAAAAGTAGAACTCCCTCCCTCCTGATGGTCACAGCTTAAATTATGCTGTTAATAAGTGTCCTGCCCTGCCAATAGATGGGTTTTACATTCCACAAGGCTTGCTGTGGTCCTCCCCATTCCCTTATGAATATTCATTGGGATTTGGAGGAAGGAAGGACTTGACAGGGCCTGATAACTGCTACAGAAGGCCAGCTGGACAGGCTTGTTGTAGTCCACCTCAATCACCTCGTGAATATGCACAGGGAAGTGAGACGTGACAGGGCCTGACTTCTGCTGTGAAATAAAAACTCCATAACCCCAGTTTCCTCAGTGCCATACCTCTTAACCTCTTGCCTCATAAATCAGGGACAAGGCTTAAAAAAATCAGGGACAAAGACCCCAAATCAGGGACACGTCTTAAAAATTGGTACTATTTACTCAGAAAGCTGATAGAATAAAGGAATGTATATTAAGATGCATTTTCTGAAGAAGAACAAGTCTATAACTTTAATGTTTGATATTATTTTGTGATTTTAATCCACATTGTTCTGTCACAAAAACACAAATTTTATGAGGGACAGAGGAAGATTTTGAGGCTAAATCAGGGATATCCCTGAAAATCAGGGACAGTTGAGAGGTATGCTTGGTGCAATTGTGCTGCCAATTGTCTGGCTTAAATAAAACTCTGTCAGATGCTCTTGAAACATCTAGCTTTCAATTTTTAATTTAGATCTAGAATGCTGCAGTTCAGCACAGTTTGTATCTTTCTAGAATTAGTTCAAACAACCCAAGATAGTAAGTGTTAGAAATAGAATTTTGCAAGCAGAAAAATACCCTTGGTCCATCAAGACTGCCTGGTCTCTACCTTAGTCCCAATCAGTGTAGCACTCGTATGCAGTGCTTCCAACATGTAGCTCTGCTTTGTTAGCCATGAGCCTCCACTTGACCCTGCTCCTCCATTAATTGTTTTCACAATACACATCTGTCCTTTATCCTCTCAAAATCTGAACAATGTCAGTGTTGACCAGCCCCCCGAATAGATAATTTAACATGCCTACAGCCCTCTGAAGTGAAGAGGTATTTCCTCATATTTCTTCTGAATTTCTCCACAAAAACTTAAAATTTGTTTTATTTTTTTTTCATTTTATTTTATTTTTTTTATTTTAGTCTTTGGTAACCGGGTAAAATTATGTCCTCTTGTTTGAGATCCTGCACATTGCCTAAGCAATTGTTGGAAACTCACCCTGTTTATTCCCTTCAGATATTTGAAAGCTCCAAAAATATCTCCCTTTTGATTTCTGGCCTCCAGGAAGTGTATATTTAAAGAAGAAGACTCCTGTATATTTATGATTTGGATATATCTGATGTATTTACTATACATTACATCAAGTACTGTATATATGTCAATAAGAGATCAGCCATGTCTTCTGTTGCAAGACATATCTAGAGTTTGAGGCTCTGACACAAGGTAGTAAAATGTCAAGCAAGCCTGCATGTACATGCAAATGAGTCACTTGTAATACAGCCCCTCCCATTCCTTGATGTCACTGCAGCAACAGTGCAGAACAAAACATAAGGGTATCAATGCTGTCTATCCTGATTTTAGTTTAAGTTTGCAAAGGCTTAAGACAGTTATGTCATGCAACTCACACAGGGAGTGGTACCTGTAGCCTTAATACTGCATGTGTACAGTAAATAATACATCTAATAGCATTTCATTCACATGAAACAAAAGCTGTTCCTGTGTACTGATCATTTCTCTCTGTGAGACAGTTGTAACATGTTGTGGAAAGCAGTAGACTGAATCAGTTAATCAACCAATCAACCATCCAATCAATCAATCCAGAAGTCAATCGTTACTCTGTAGTGAACCAGGTGAACACCCTTGAGATGATTCATTTACAAGGTAGGCTTGAGCAGTTTCCCAAAGGATCACAGAAGACTGAATTCCTCCTTTGCACAAATTATACACTCCTCTTTCAGCAGCCTGAAAGTGGAGAGCTAGATCACTTACTTTATAAAGTGTATTTTTTTACATTTCAAATGCTCCTTACATCTGGGTTCTGACTGGAAATACCAAGATACAGAATGCATATGACAAGGGAGGAATGAGCTAAGCAAATACAGAGTACTACAAAGACTGAGACTGACCAGTTCTTTACCTACAACAGCTGAAGTGTAGCATCTGATTTGTGAGGGACATCCTACTTCAAATGCTGGCATTACAAAGGGGAGGGGCTGCCACAGCTTGTTTTCAGTACCTTCAAAGTGAAGTGCTGTAGCTCTCACATCACTGCTAATGATTTATAATGGGAATGGGGGCACTGTTAAAGTCATGGATCTGAGGTGCCATCACAGTTCCCAAAGAGGTTAGGGGAACTTGTTGAGGGTTAGAGAGTAAGGGACTTTAGTAGGATTTGAACCAGAGTTTCCCAGTACTTGTGCCTGTGTTTTAACCACTAGATTACTATTCTTCCATATGCTGCAACTGATGTTGTTCTGGTAACCTATTCCTTATTATAGCTGAACTCTTTATTGCCTTACATCACCCATCCAATCACTGACTGCCTAGTTACAATGGGAAGGGGGCATTTGTGCAAGATTGTGTCTCACTGCTGGTGTCAATCAAAACAGAGAATGCTAACACACACAGAACATAATACAACTACAGAATACCACTTAAGACGCTTGTTGTACCCAGTCATTTATTGGCTAAACTGTTATTCCTAACAGAAACATTAACACAACACATAAAGGCCCTTCCTTATAGGCATACTGTATATACATGTCAAATCAGTGCTGAATCACTCTCATATGGTCCTAGTCCCTATTAGACCTGCACTTCAGGATGTGCACAACACTTAAAGAGTTCCCCAATTGCTCAAGTGGGGGACCAAACATTGTGGGTTCTGTTTACTGGTGGAACAGCATTTAGTGCAGCACCATTATCTGTTGCTCTGATGACATCCTCCAGCAGCATTGATGGTAAAATGGATGACAAACACATTGATAACTTTTGGGGGATGTATATTTTTATTTATAATCTAGATTTGGACAGCAATAGTACTGCTGGCAACTAGATGAGGAACACAACAGTTACACATAAGGAGTTGGGAAAATATGGGTGTGAAACTATGGGAGACTTCCCCTTTAAGTCAGCCAGCCTTTCCTCATAGGTCTTCCCCTGCTGCCCATGTATAGTTTTTGTTGTTCTTCTCTGGGCCAGTTTGAAGTGATCCTTGTCCTTTTATGGTGAGGGTTCTAGAAATGTGCACAGTACTTTAGGTGCAATTTGTTGTGTGTTTTGCTTGGGACAGGAAAGACTAGAACCCAAATTTTATTTCTTTTGCTTGTATTTTGAAATTGTTATTGAAGGCATCAATAAAAATGACCATGCAAACATAAACATGGTTCCTTATACACAGGAAGTTGCTCTTTGTCTTTAATAAGCATGATTGGCAGCATTTGCTAGCAGTTTAATGCCACATAAAGAAAGATCTAGAAAGACAAGAGGTAGAGAAACAGAGAGAGAGAGAGAGACTGATTAGGTGTGAAAGTGGTAGTAGCGCTAAAAGTAATGGACAAAAAAATGTCATTAATCTTTAAAAGAACTCAATTGTTACTTTCTAGTGTTGAAGTATTTTTCCTTTTTCCATTTTGCTTATTAGAAGGACTTCTGTCTGTTAGTATTAAAACAAAGGGCAGTGAATAATAGATATGCAGTAGATTTACTCTAGTTTGATTTCAGCTAGGCATTTGACTCAAGCTACACAGAAGGCTGCTGAAGAAATTAGAAGATCTGGGATCAACAAAGGACCTTGTCATACGGGTGAGCAGTTGGACTGGGGGGGGCAGCAGATGCTGGGGATAAATGAGGTCAAATTGGGGAAAGAAAGGTCAGAGGGGTACCATAGGGGTCAGTCCTGGGACCAGTCCTTTCAATATGTTCATCTGCAACAAAGAAGAAGGAATATAAGACAAATTGTATTTCTTCACAGATGACACTAAGTTCAGTAGCAGGGTAGGCAGTGACAAGGAGCTAAATGAGTTGCAGAGGGACCTGCAAAGGTTTGAGAGGTGATCTATGTTCTGGCAGCTGAAATTCAACACCCAAAAGTGTAAGGTAATGCATGTAGGGAACAACCACCCTAGGATGGAATGCTGCATGGAGGGGTTAAGGTGGCCACTACTTCAGAGAAAGGGGGCAGGTCATGAAAAGTAATTCCTAAAGACAAACTAGCCAGTATAACAAGGCCTACAGCAAGGTAACTAGAATATTGGCGTACACTGAAAGAGGCTTCAACAGCAGGAAGAAATATGTAATACAGCCTTTGTACAGACCACTGGCTAGACTTCATCTGGAATACTGTGCCCAGTTCTGGAGTTCTTACCTGAAGAAAGACAGAGTGAAAATGGATTACAAGTATCAGGCCTGGAGAGCCAAACCTTGGGGCACGGTGTATAGAATAAATGGTTTTCAAAACCAAAAGGTGAATTTCCTTTTCCAGCTTTTTTGAAGAAAAGGTGGTTTGAGTCATACCACCCCCAATTTTTCTCTGCAGATAACACACAGTCACACTGGGCAGGCTTACATTTAAACAAGCATTTGGAAATTTGACTGCAGTTTCTTACAGTGCACTATGAATAGAAGCAAAAAAACAGACAGGCTGGAGATGGTGCAGCATAGAGTAACAAAAATGATTTAAAACCAATAAGCAGATTTGTACGGATGGGCTCAGGGCATTGAACATGTACTTGTTGGAGGCCAGAAGGAAGAAGGCAACATGCTAGAGACTTTTAAGTTCCTGAAAAGATTAAACAAGGTGAATTGTGAGAAACTAGTTAGCAACAATGGTGGGTCAAAAACAAGTAGACAAGAATGGAAGCTGGTGGGGGGGGAGATTCAGAAGGGATACAAGAAAGTTTTACTTTACATAGACTGGCTGAGCAATGGAGCAACCTACTGGCAGAGGTGGTAGGTTTAAAAAACATTAATGGGGTCATGCTCAGCTGGGACAATGTAATGGGTCCTCAGGGGGGTAGCAGTAAGGCAAGGAGCGAGGGGGGAGGTAAGGACGTAGATCCAGTCTAGACAATAGGTCATGGGGTAGGGTAGGGTAAAACTGGGCACACTGGATGGAAAAATGTTTTTTGTCTGCCAACATTGTTAAAGTTTCTATGTTTCTGTGTATTAGGTGGGATGTAAGGAGCAGTACTTTACATGGAGACTGACATATTGTGCCTAGTTCTGTTCCTTGTTATACCCCATCAACATTGCTATCCCATAGACTGTGACATCAAAAGTGACTGATCTTGCAGCAAGTGATTGGTTCATCTTGGTCAGTTGTAACACCACCAACAATGAGGTCATAGGGTTGATGATGTACAGCATGAGGAGGAATAGAACTGGCTATGTCAGCCTCCAGGTAAAGTACTTTTCCCAACATCACATCAAGGTAGAAAATCGTCTAATTATCAAGAGGGGGAAACAAATGCTTATGATTTAAGACATAATAGTTAACTGCTTTTGAAAACCAATATTAATTTAAGCAGCACACTAGCTCTTTAATTTTAGTATAGGGCTTTTCTTAAACCCAAACCACTTTACATAAAAGGGATAAACAATGTAGAACACAATACATAACACAGCTTAATAAATGCAGTGAAACAGACACTGAAAGCAGACTAAGAGAAACGTTTAGGTGAAGTGGCTAGTAGAGATGGGCAAATTATTTCTTCTGCCAGCTAAATTCTGATGAAATGTTGATTTTGCTTCCATATAATTTCGCAGAATTTCCGTGAAAATTTCATGAAAGTTTGCCAAAATTGTGATTTTGGTTATTTCCATCTAATTGAAAAAGTATTTGTTCAAATTGCACCAAATGTGGAATGTTAGCTTTACCCACGTCCATACAGAAGTGTACGATGCTACAGATCTTTATCTTTACAAATGGCTGAGGTATAAGCCTCCACACTTTCGGATATTATAAAATTAGAGTTAACAACTACATAAAGTAACATTATTTGTGCAAACTGCACCACATTTGTTATGGTGACATTACCTATGCCCATAAATTTGTGTGCCAAGTTTCAGATCTCTAGCATTAAAGGTGACTGAGGTATAAGCCTTGAACGTTCAGATATTTTTTATTTAATATATTTTATTGACATTTTTCAGTTACCCACAGAACAAACATATGCCAAAGTACAGTCCATATAGCACTGAGACCCCACCCTCCCTACCCCTAGTTGGCACAAAAATCAAAGCAATCCAGTCCTTATACCATACAAGGATCCCAGAACCCCAACCCCACAACCCCCACACCCTCCCCATCCCTACCCCCTTATCAAGAAGTAACCTTTTAGACAGCCAGCATAGCAATCACAAACTATACAATGTGTATTTAGACCAAAATAAAGTTCTATCTTAAAATAACATCCCCCTGCGGAGATGAAGGGGAGAATGTACAGTAGGTCTCCAACAAAAACTGTCTCACCTCCCGGCTAAGTAACGAAGCAAAGAATACCAAAGCTCCCCAAATTGGACTAGTCTATGATTCTGTAGTGCAACAGCCATTTCTGCATTAATGTCTGTCATCAATTCCTGTGTCCATTCCCTCAAGGATGGAACATTGTCACTTAACCAATGTCTCATAATAATCAATTTAGTTACAGAAGTAACAACCCATATATACCTTGTCTCTAGATGACTGTATAGATTGTAAATTCCCAATAATATATACCTCTATTGAAAAAGAAACTCTAGAGTCAAAACCTTGTAAAACTTTTTGCTTAATGTCTTGCCAAAATGATTGTACCTTTGGGCAAGTCCAAATCATATGTATCAGGGAGCCCTATCTTTGAGAGCATTGAAAACATTGAATTTCTGCCTGTTTTCCCATCTTAAAAAGCTTAAGCAGTGTGTAATAAATGTGAAGAATGTTATACTGTACTAATCTTAGCCTGTCTTGTTTAATAAAATTATATAAGTCTACCCAAATCTTTTTCCAAGTATTAGAATCATAGACTACCTGTTGCCAATAAAATGCTGTTGGAGAGCAGTTGTCATAGATTACACCACCTAGTGCTTTATAGAGCCTTGAAATAGGTCTACTTTGCTGCACTGTGTCCAACAGTTGTTTAAAGAAACATCCGGCCCCACTTGACCGAGGAGATTTACCCCAAAACGTCAGCACACAGTGCTAAATCTGATTATATTGGAAAATAGAGTAGCTCGGGAGGTGAGACAGACTGACAAACAATTCTGCCACAGTTACAAATTTGCCTAGCATAAAAAGGTCAAAGAACTGGCTTTTCATGTTTGCCATAGTCCTTGTGCAATCACATAGTTGCCAATAAGCAGGTTGGGATTGTTGAAGAGTGGCTGTCCCAAATCAGAATAATATTGTAGTCCAAAAAAAGGCACATCTGCCAATGCACTCGCACTGACCATCCAGTCAGAGAGTCCCTTAAGGGTATAGGAAACTTTTTAAGTGGGACATAAAGCAAAGAGGGTAACAAAATGTTAAAAACACTCACTCTAAACCATAACCTCAACACTATAGGAAATGCAGCACCCTTGCATTCATCTGAGTGGCACATTGATTGTATATTTGCTTAGCTACAAAGAAATGGGGGGGAGGGGAAGGGAGGATGCTCTTGGTAAAAAAGTACTTCAGACAGCTTCTTCTTAAATCACTTGATAGTGCCTATTTTATTATTTCCACAGGACACCCCAATGTTTCACCATAGTATATATGGATTCTTCAGGGTATCCCTTTTGTATTCATCACCTTTAAAATTAAATTAAAACCATTAAAATTCCAAATATAATCTGCCCACTTCAGTTTGCTTTTATGAAAGAGGTGAGCAATAATCTTACAAGTTCATCCCACCAGCTGCTGTTTACACGCTTTGTTTCATGTCTTTAATTAGTTGTAATGAATGGACAGTGCCTATTAACCCCTGTTTTCAATCGGTTTATAACTCGATAATCCCATCATTACGACATCAGTATGCTGTAAACCTTGCTTAACTATATCATAATGATGGGATTAAGGGCTGTTAAAATTCTTGGAAAGGAAAGATGATATGCTACTTAGACATTCATTCAAGACACACATTCCATTCAGACAGTTGCAGATCTACTGCAGTATAGATCGCAATGGCTAATTTCAGCACTTCAGTTGCTCACCATACAAACCAAGAGGCATTCATAGCCGAGCAGGAGAACAAACGCACATTGAAAAAAACTGCATTTTTTTTTATCACAATGGGTAGTTTTTCCATACACTATAAAATACAATACTGAGTAATGGTGGTCAACCACAGACGTAATCACCTTGTACGGTTGCCATGGCAACTGTAAACCACTCGAGCAGCACTCTCGAGGTTTACATGGTTGTCCTGGCAACTGCTTGAGGTGATTACATCGTGGTTAACCACTGTTACTCAGGCATTATCCTCTATATTGTCTCATAAGCACCAGTGCACCATAAACCATCATCTGCACACCATGCACACACATATAACTTGGCTGCAGTTCCAGCCTTTACTCCTTATGGCTCTATCTAGTGCCTAGGTTGTACCTTCTGCAATGAGGAAAGATCTGATATGTTTCTATGTTTTCTTTCTGTTTGTTCCTGTTTTTAGTTCATCACTCTGTAGAGAGGTACAGAACTGGTCCATTTAAGTTTGTTGCTAATACTTCATTTTATATTAGGCTGTTTTTCCATTAAGACACGTAGTTTTCATTTTTTACTCACCCACTCCAGCATCTTACATCTTTCTGCAGAAAGGGACCTGGCATCTGAATAGTAGGCTCTCTTGAGTCCATGAAGGTCATGATGTTGCATGATGTGCTGATGTTATGCATCAAGCATGGATAATGATGCACACTGGGTCACTTTAGTGACCAACTAAGCAAGCTAACTTGAGCCACATGGGGTAAAAGCTGAAATTGCACTGAGTTATGCATGTGCATGCGGTGTGCAGGTGGTGGCTTGTGAAGCACTGGTGCTTTTGAGAAAATAGAGTGAAAAGAGAATTGAATGTTTCTGACAATACGATTTTGTTTCCAGCAGGCATAATAAAACTTACACAATTAAAGGCACGAAACAAAGCTTGTAAAAAGGAGGTACTGGGATGAACTTGTAAGCTTATGGCTCACCTCTTTCATAAAACAAAATTGAAGAGGACAGATTGTATTTGAAATTTAAACTATTTTAGACTGATTTTAAAGGTGATGAATACAAAAAGTAATCCATTGAAGAAGCCATTTATGGTATGAAACATAGAAACATAGAATTTGATTGCAGATAAGGACCACTTGGCCAACCTAGTCTGCCCATTTTCCCTACCTACTGTAATATCGTAGACCCTACTTGATCTCTAGCTTGGTCCTCCCTTCCATAATGACTAAGGTTTCCTTATGCCTATCCCATGCATTTTTGAATCCCTCCACACATTGTGCCCCCACCGCCTTTGCTGGATGGCTGTTCTAGGCATCCACCACTCTTACTTTGAAGAAGCACTTCCTTACATTTCCTCTGAGTCTACTCCCTTCTAGCTTCATAGCATGCCCCCTTGTTCTTGAGCATCTTTTTTCCTGAAAAATGCTTCCCTCTTGTACCTTATTTATACTCATGAGGTATTTGAAAGTCTCTGTCATATCCCCCCTTTCTCTTCTTTCCTCCAACATGTACATATTGAGATCCTTTAGTCTCTCCTCATATGGTCTCTGGTGCAGACCCTGCATCATTTTAGTTGCCTTCCTCTGGTCCTGCCTCTACTCTGTCTATGTCCTTCCAGAGATGTGGGGTCCGATTCTCAAATGGGGCTGCATTCAGCGCAAGCTGAGGCAAACGGCAGCCAGTGCCAAAGCCCCATATGCCAGGGACCTTGCACCGGATTCTGGTACAGGAGGGGTCCCAGCGTTTAAGTCCCCACACTTGCACCATTCCATCCCTTGCGGTGAACACCTGGTGCATGGGAGGTGTCCATCGCAAGCCCAGTGCGGCATGGGACATGGCACCTACTGTACATATGTGCACAGTGACTGCCACCAGTCGCAGACACCGAGCGCATATATACAGTATGGTGCTCATGCAGACAACAGTGGGTGGCTGGCTGGGCACCAAGGGATGGGTTCCACTAGACCACCAGGTATTGGGCACTGCAGTGATTGGGAGCACATGCCCATGCCACCTACAGGTGGGCCGGGCAGCATCGGAGATGGGATGTTGGCACTGAGGATGGTGACAGGACCTGGCAGGATGGGGCACCATCGGTGAACCGGGGGGCAACCGCAGCATACAGTGGCACATAGGATGGCTGCCCCAGTAGGACATATTCTATGTCCCACTATGCCAGCCCTGGCTGGTCTAAGGGCACTTAGAATATCTCCCACTGGGTGCTGTCTGAGAATAACAAGCTGCAGCTTGCGGCAGCTCAGTCCACCTAGCGCCTTGTAGCAGCACTGTGCAGGGTGCAGGGCTGGCGCAGGACCTGTTTGGGGCAGACGACCTGAGGTCGATGCAGGCCACCTTCATGAACTGTGTGGAGGCAGTCCTGGACGCAAGGTGCACCTTGCACAATATTTGTTTGGTGCAAGCACCTTGCGTCAGGTGCAGGGCTTTGAGAATCGGGCCCGTGGTCTCCAGAACTGGACACAGTACTCCAGGTGAGGTCTCACCAATGATTTATAAAGTGGTATCACCACCTCCCTCTTTCTGTTGGTGATAACCCTCCCTACAGAAACATAGAAAGATAGAAACATAGAATTTGATGGCAGATGAGGACTGCTTGGCCCACCTAGTCTGCCCATTTCCCTACCTAATGGATAAGCTGCAGATCCTAGTTAACAACTACTTACTTCTTCCTACCCCCCACTAGAATTGTCTTATGTCTGTCCCATGCATTCTTGAATTCCCCCACTGTTTTTGACTCCACAACCTCCTCAGGAAGGCTGTTCCATGCATCCACAACCCTCTCCATGAAAAAATACTTCCTCACATTACCTCTGAGCCGTCCTCCCTCTATCTTCAAATTGTGCCCCCTTGTTCTTGCACATCTCTTTTTCTGAAAGATGCTACCCTCTTGGACTTTGTTGATTCCCTTGAGGTACTTGAAAGTTTCTATCATGTCCCCCTTCTCCCCCCTTTCCTCGAGGGTATATATATTAAGCTCCGTTAATATCTCTTCATATGGCTTCTGATGCAGATCCTGCACCATTTTGGTTGCCCTCCTCTGGACAGCCTCCACCCTGTCTATGTCTTTGCGGAGATGGGATCTCCAGAACTGCACATAGTACTCCAGATGGAGTCTCACCAGCTGTCTGTACAGAGGGATAACAGCTTCCTTTTTTCTACTGGTGATGCCTCTCCCTATGAATCCCAGTATCCCCCAGTCCTCCTTACTGCCTTCTTACATTGCTTGCCCACCTTTAGGTTATCTGATATAACTACCCCCAGGTCCCTTTCCATTTCTGTTGTTGTCAGTATCTCACCCCCATTGTGTATTCTTCCCCTGGGTTTTTGTTTCCCAGGTGCATTACTTTGCACTTCTTTGTGTTGAATCTAAGCTGCCATACATTTAACCATTCCTCCAACCTTGCCAAGTCCCTTCTCATCCTTTCTACCCTATCTTGTGTATCAACCCTGTTGCAGATCCTTGTGTCATCTGCAAAGAGACATACTTTTCCTTCCAGTCCCTCTGCAATGTCACTTATAAAGACATTAAAAAGGACCGGACCCAGTACTGAACCCTGAGGTACCCCACTAGTAACCCCCCCCTTTCTTCAAAGTGGACTTTGTTTACTATTACCCTCTGCATCCTGTTGTCCAGTCAATGTTTTACCCAGGCTACCACCTTGGGACCCATTCCAGGCTAGCTAACTGTATTTTAATTTGTGTGGGACTGTGTCAACTGCCTTGCTAAAGTATAGGTAGGCAATGTCCACAGCCTGGTCTACTATTTTGTCACCAGTCAAAGAAATCTATTAGATTTGTCTGACATGACCTTCCCACTGTGAATCCATGCTGCCTTGGGTCCTGTGTCCGGTGTTAGCGTGGCTCAGTTGGTAGCACATCCACCTCTGGACCAGAAGGTCATGGGTTCTCATCCCACACCAGGACTGGACCTGCACCTAAAAATCGCTGGCATCCGAGTGCAGTATTGGGGGGTGCTGAACTGCTGGGGTGTGCCGTCCTTCAGATGAGACGTTAAACCGAGGTCCCTTCTGCCCATCCTGGTGTTGTCCTGGTGGGTGTCCAGGTGGAAGTAAAAGGACCCAGGGCACTCTTTGCAAAGAGTAGGGAACATTCCCGGTGTCCTGGCCAACATTCCCCTTCCCATAAACCAGTTCATGCAATTATCCAGGCTGTGTGTGGGTGATGATGTGCGATATGGCCACCACCACACATTCAGTCACTTCACTACCAGTCTAGCATTGCTTGTAAAGTACTTTGGGATACTGTGTATGAAAGCGCTATATAAATGCTGATTCTTCTTCTTCTTCTTCTTCTGTGCCCCACTGGCCTCTAGGTACTCAACAATTCTTTCCTTCAGAAGTGATTAAATCATTTTCCCTATCATTGAGGTCAAACAGACAGGTCTGTAGTTTCCTGCCTCTGTCTTGCTTCCACTTTTGTGAAGGGGAATCACATCCACCCTCCTCCAGTCCTCAGGTACCACACCATCCTCCCGTGATTTGTTAAAAAGGGTAGTCAGTGATGTTACTAGTTCTCCCCTTAGTTCTTTTAGAATTCTGAGGTGAATCCCATCAGGTCCCTTTGCTTTGTTCACCTTCAGTTTTAGGAGTTCTTTTAGAACCCTTTCTTCCGTGAAAGGACTGATATTGACCCCCTTATCCAGAGATTGACTGGCTTAGATATCTCCCCTTCCTCTTCTTTTGTGACTACTGAGCAGAAGTATTCATTCCATATCCCTGCTTTTTCACTGTCACCCTCTGCCCACCCTCCCTCCCTTTATTAAGCCTTGCTATCCCTCCCTTTTGTCTTTCTTCCTCCCTAATGTACCTATGAAGGTTTTATCCCCTTCTTAACAGAGTTGGCTATCTTTTCCTCAGTTTGGGCCTTTGCTATTCTGACCTTCCCCGCTTCCTTCTGCTTTAACTGGTACAGTTCTCTGTCCTACTTCTTCTGTGTTTCCTCATACTTCCTGAATGCTATCTTTTCTCCTAACCTTCCCGCCACCTCTTTTGAGAACCATAGTGGTTTTGCTTTGTTTTGTTTTGTTGATTTGCTTCACACAGGCTTGTTGCCTCTGTGATGGCAGTTTGATGTTTCCCCATTGTTGCTCCACCCCCTCCTTCTTGCCTGTTTGCTAGTGCTTACACCCTAGAACCCCACTGGCTCTCCCCACAGCCTTGTCACACTATTTGGTCTCCTTTAGGTCATCAGATATGATTGCCCCAGCTCTCTTTCCTGTTTGGTGGTCATCAGTACCACTCCCCTCATTGTGTACTCTGCGCCTACTATAGGTTTCTATGCTCTAAGTGCATAATTTTGCAGTTCCTTGTATTGAAACTTAGTTGCCACACTCTTGACCACTCCTCAAGCTTTCTTAGATCCCTATTCACTTTTTCCACCCCCACTGGACTGTCTACCCTATTACATATTTTAGTGCCATCTGCAAAAAGGCACACCTTCCCTTCTAGTCCCTCTGTAATGTCACCAATAAATACATTAAAGAGGACCATTCCCAGTACTGATCCTTGTGTCACCCCACTGGTCACCCTCTCTTCCTCAGAATGATCTCCATTTACCACCACTCTCTGATGCCTATCCCCCACCCGATTCCTTGCCCAGTTTACCACTTTTGGACCCACTTCCTGGCTGCTCAGCTTGTTTACTGATCTCCTATGTGGAACAGTGTCAAAGGCCTTACTGAAATCTAGGTATGCCGCATCCACTGCTCCACTGTTATCTACTTCCCTGGTCACCTAGTCAAAAAAATATATCAGATTTGTTTGACATGACCTCCCCCCGGTGAATCAATGCTGCCTCGGATCCTGCAAGCTGCAGGTATCAAGATATTCCACAATTGTTTTCTTCTGCAGTGATTCTATTAATTTCTCCACCACTGAGGTCAAGTGGACTGGCCTGTTATTTCCAGTTTCCTCCCTGCTACCATTTTTTGTGTACTGGGACTACATTTGCTCTCCTCCAGTCCTCTGGGACCACTCCCATCTCCAGTGAGTGGTTGAACAGGACTGTCAGTGGTGCAACCAACACCTTTCTAAGCACCTTCAATATACTTGGATGTATCCCATCTGGCCCCTTGCCTTGTCCAATTTTAGATTTGCAAGCTTCTTCAGGACCCTCTCCTCTGTAAATGAACTAGTGTCCACCTACCTTCCTTCAATGCTCCTGTCACTTAAGTGTGGTCCCTCACCTTTCCCTTCCTCCATGAACACTGAATAAAAATATCCATTCAGGATGTCTGCTTTTTCCTGGTCCCCCTCCACACACACCTCCTCTTCCCTCCTTAGTCTTATAATCCCTCCCCTGGTTTTTCCCCTTTCACTTACATAGATGACAAATGTCTTATTCCCTTTCTTACTGCCTGTGCTATTTTCTCCTCCATTTGCACCTTTGCACTCTTGACTGCTTTTTTTGCCTCCCTTTGCATCTAGTGATGCACCTCCCTATCCTCCTCTCTCTGTGTTTCCTTATACCTCCTGAGTGCTAACTTTTTCCCTCTTACCTTCCCAGCCACCTCTTTTGAGAACCAAAGTGATCTATTTTTCCCTTTGTTTTTGCTCACTTGCCTGACGCGGTGGTTTGTTGTCCTCCCTATGGCCTCTTTTTAGTTTTTTCCCACTGTTCCTCCACAGCACCTATGTCCTCCCCCCACCATGCATATGGTGAAATGTTGTGGTGTCTGATGAAAATAATAAAATCAGCACTATCAAGTAACTGAAGAAGAAGCTGACTGAAGAGTTTTTTTTTCAGCAAGCACCATCTGTATTTCTTTGCTGATACTGAGGACAGCTCTGACTATGGACTTACTGATGTGGTTTCCATTTCTTTTTTTTTTACTTTCTATTTATACTCCTTCCCTGCCCCCTAGATTCTACCACCTTGGGAGTCACCACTTGTGTCTGCCCTGCCTCACCTTACCTGGACCCGCGGTAGTCCCTCCATGTAGCCTCCAATTGCCCCCTGGGTGGGGGACAGAGATGAGGACCTACAACCCTGAACCATGTCCATTTTTTGGGACACCAGACCGGAGCAGGCAGGCGGGCTTGTGGGGTCTGCACTAGAGAGCTCTGTCTTCCAGGAACCTAGGGGGGCCTTTTTCCACTGTTCCATGCATGGTGTGTGTTCCTGACATCAAGGTGTACCCACCAACATTCACCATGCATCTTTTCCCTCTGATGTAGGGCAGGGAACATGCTGCACCTCAGGCCTCCACCAGACGACAGTCAGGCTCCAAGCCAAGGACCCCCCTCCCTCCCTCCCAGGAGAGGAAAGCTGTCCTTCAGATGCTCAATTCTCTCCCATTCCTGTTGACCCCCAGTAGCCCGGGCTCATTTCTGAACCCGGGTCACTGGCGTGGCATGAGGTGTGGCATCCACCGCCTCAACCCTCAGTGCCACTAGACTAGCTGTGGTTTCCATTTCTTGTGGCACACTGTGACATTAGCACACTTGCTTAGCAGGGAAAGGATTAGAGGTTTAAATCCTAGCAGGAACTTAAACATTTTTTTGGTGAGATGGAAGCTCACTTGATTTGCGATTCATTTTAGTATAGTATTGGAATAGTACTTTATATTAGAAAGAAACAGAGGGTAATTGGCACCTACTCATGACCACTGAAATATCAGTTAATTCTTCTACAAGCTGCAAAAACATATTCCAGAAGTGGTTGGTTTTTTTGTGTAATCTGTTCCTTTATTTATGTGCTATCATCTCTTCAAAAGTTTTGGTGGAATTACATACTGTACATAAATATCCACACATACTGTAATGAAATGGCACATTGCTAGCAACATTTCCAGGGTGAATTGCTCTTGTTACAATACCATGTGAGGTGGGTGGCTGAAGCTCCCTCCTCCTCCTCAAAGAAAAAGTAGCATCACCCGACACATTTTGTGCTAATAGCGCTTTCTCAGAAGCTGTTGTGACATGTCTACTGCACCCATTTAGAATAAAAGTTTTAAAGAGACAGTACAAGATATATCTTATCAGTTAAAGCAAAAGGAAGCTGGGAAGGCAGTCAGAACAGCAAAGGTCCAAACCGAGAAAAAGATAGCCAACTCAGTTAAGAAGGGGATAAAACCTTTTATAGGTACATCAGGGGCGAGAGGAAGACCAAGGGAGGGATAGTGAGGCTTAATAGAGGGAGGGAGGTGGGCAGAGGGTGACTGTGAAAGGCAGAGATACTAAACAAATATTTTGCTCAGTATTTACAAATGAAGAGGGGGAGGTACCTAAAACAAACAGAAAAACTCTGGATACAGAAGTTGATACCAGCCCATTTACAGAAGAAAGGGTTCTGAAAGAACTCTTAAAACTGAAGGTGGAAAAAGCAATGGGGCCTGATGGGATTCATCCCAGAATTCTAAAAGAACTAAGGGTAGAACTAGTGACACCACTGACTACCCTCTTTAACAAATCATGGGAGGATGGGGTGATACCCGAGGACTGGAGGAGAGCAGATGTGATTCCCCTTCACAAAAGTGGGAGCAAGGCAGAAGCAGGAAACTACAGACCTGTTAGTTTAACCTCAGTGATAGGGAAAATGATGGAATCATTTCTGAAGGAAAGAATTGTCGAGTATCTAGAGGCCAGAGGGGCACAGGACCCAAGGCACCATGGATTCATAGTGGTAAGGTCATGCCAGATGAATCTGATAGATTTCTTTGACTGGGTGACCAAAGTAGTAGATCAGGGAGGGCCTGTGGACATGGCCTACCTAGACTTTAGCAAGGCATTTGACACAGTCCCACACAAAAGATTAATATACAAGTTAGCCAGCCTGGGAGTGGGTCCCAAGATGACAGCCTCGGTAAAGAATTGGCTGGAGAATAGGAGAGTAATAGTAAATGGAGTCCACTCTGAAGAAAGAGGGGTTACTAGTGGGGTACCGCAGGGTTCAGTATTAGGACCGGTCCTCTTCAATGTCTTTATAAGTGACATTGCAGAGGGACTGGAAGGAAAAGTAAGTCTCTTTGAGATGACACAAAGATCTGCAACAGAGTTGATGCACAAGGTGGGGTGGAAAGGATGAGAAGGGACTTGACAAGGTTAGAGGAATGGTCAAATGATGGCAGCTTAGATTCAATGCTAGAGAGTGCAAGGTAATGCACCTGGAAACAAAACCAGGGAAGAGTACACAATGGGGTGAGATACTAACAACAAAAATGGAAAGGGACCTGGGGTAGTCATATCAGATGACCTAAAGGTAGGCAAGCAATGTGAGAGGGCAGCAAGGAGGGCTGGGGGTTACTGGGATGCATAGGGAGAGGCAACACCAGTAGAAAACAGGAAGTTATTATCCCTCTGTACAGACAGCTGGTCAGACCCCATCTGGAGTATTGCATGCAGTTCTGGAGACCCAATCTCTGCAAATACATAGACAGGATGGAAGCTGTCCAGAGGAGGGCAACTAAAATGGTGCAGGGTCTGCACCGGAAGACATATGAAGAGAGACTTAAGAAGCTTAATATGTATAGCCTTGAGGAAAGAAGGGAGGGGGGGACATCATAGAAACTTTCAAGTACCTCAAGGGAATCAACAAAGTCCAAGAGGGTAGCATCTTTCAAAAAAAGAGGTGTGCAAAAACAAGTGGGCACAATTTGAAGATAGGAGGGTGGCTCAGAGGTAATTTAAGGAAGTATTTTTTCACAGAGAGGGTTGTGGATGCATGGAACAGCCTTCCAGAGGAGGTTGTGGAGTCAAAAACAGTGGTGGAATTCAAGCATGCATGAGACAGTCATAAGGCAATTCTAGGGGGTGGGAGTAGGAAGAAGTAGGCTGCTGGTTAACTAGGATCTGCAGCTTATCCATTAGGTAGGGAAATGGGCAGACTGGGTGGGCCAAGTGGTCCTTATCTGCCATCAAATTCTATGTTTCTATGTTTCTATCTTAAGTACAATGAGTTTAGCACTCTGTAATGCATCATATGGTAATCAAAGAATTAAGACAGTTTATATATACATTATAAATGCAAAGACAGATTCAAGGAATTAAAAATATAGTCATTACTTTTCCTCCTTGTGCCAACATGAAATTCAGTCATAAGCACCAAGGGCCACGTCAAATGAATTTGCACCCTTTAACGATAAAAAATCAATGATACTGCCAGTAAATCAAGCTTGAATAACCTATTTTCATTTCATCCTTAAAACCATGTTATTATGGAAAAGGACTCCACTGATTCATGGTAGTATGATGTTGAAATAATAAATTATATCAGAAGTAAATTTAGATAAGAACAAAAATTTGTGATGGTTAATCTCCTGCTGAGATTAGACCCCCAGTAGCTTATTTTGAAGGTTTGAAATAACCTCTATGCCACAAGAAATGCAACTCGCTTGCCAGTAGCTCAGTGGCACAATGAATGTGTGCTCACTTAGTAGTTAAAGGATCAGTGGTTCAAATTCTTGCAGGGACGTAAACATCTCTTCGGTAAAATGAAAACTCGCTTCAGTGGCAATCTATGGTAGTGTAGAGCAGGAATCATAAATTATATGAGAAGTAACTTTATCTAAGAACAACAATTTGTGACGGTAAATTGACTGATGTAATTAGATCCCTAGTCTAATAATCAAACATTTTCTTGGTAGAACAAAACTCACTTGAGTGGCAATTCATGGTGGTGTGGAGTTGGAATAGTCAATTATATTAGAGGTAAATTTAGCTAAGAACAACAGTTTATGAAGGTAAATTGCCTGCTGGGATTAGATCTTGAGTTACCTGTCTTGCAGGTTGTGACATACCTCTGCACCATAGGAACTTTAACTCACTTACTTGCAGCTCAGTGGCATACTACATGTGTGTTCCCACTTGTGTAGGGATTCATGGTGGTGCAGAGTTTGACTAGTAAATTATGTAAATACATTCAGCAAAGAACAGCAATTAAGGAAGTAAAATTGCCTGCTGGTATTAGATCCCCAGTCACCTGCTTTGCAGGTTGTGACATAGCCGCTAAACCATAGGAAATGCAATTCACTTACTTGCACCTCAGTGGCACATTGAATGTGCATTCTCTTAACAGGCAAAGGATCAGTGGTGCAAATCCTTGCAGGGAGATTATACATTTGTTTCAATTTTTGTTTGTAAAATGGATACTCACTTGAGTGGGGATTCATGGAGTTGGAATAGTAATTATATTGAGAAGTAAATTTAGCTAAAAAGAACAATTTGTGAAAGTAACTCACCTGCTGGGATTAGATCCTCAGTCACCTATTTTGCAGGTTGTGACATAACTGCTACATCATAGGAACCGCAGCTCACTGACCTATAGCTCAGTGACACACTAAATGTGTATTTGCTCAGCAGGCAAAGCCTCAGCAGTTCAGATTCTGGCAGAGACTTAAAAGATCTAAACTATTTTGACTGGAGAATTATGGTGGTGTGGAGTTGGAATAGTAAAATATATGAAAAGTAAATTTAGCTGAGAACAACAATTTGTGAAGGTAAATCATGTGCTGAGATTAGATTTCCCAATCCCGTTTTGTAGGATGAGACATAACCGCGACATAATAGGAACTGCAACTCACTTACTAACAACTTAGTGGCGAACTGAATGTGTGTTCATTTAGCTGGCAAAGGATCAGTGGTTCAAATCCTGGCAGGGACTTAAATTTTTTTTTCGTAAAATGGAAACTCACTTGAGTGGTGATTCATGGTGGTGTGGAATTGGAATAGTAAATTATATAAGAAGTACATTTAGCTAAGAACAACAATTTGTGAAGGTAAATCACATGCTGGGATTAGATCTGCTGTCCTCTTTCTTGTGTGATGTGACATATGTCTACACCATAGGAACTGTGACTCACTTAACTGCATATCAGTGACACATGGAATATGTGTTCATGCACAAGGCAGAGGATCAATGGTTTGAATCCAGGCAAGCACACAGTATATTGTATTTTAATACATAAATATTTCATACTTTATAGACCTTATTTGGCACCTTTAGTACCATTGGGGCCTATGCTGTAATGGGCGGGAATTACATGCCAAAGGTATGTATCTCACCCATGGAGCTCCACACCTGTGGACAGGTGCACACCAGTGGCATTCACAACCACCAGCTACCTGTCTGCAGCCCCACCCCAGTGTATGGATACATGCAGGTGCCCACAGGGTGGCAATGCACCTGGGTGGGCATCCAATGGAATGTCCATCCCAGATCCCTCAGTGGATCCCTTACGCAGTGGGGGGCACATTGGCTGCACTCCCCCATGGATGTCTGCACAGCCAGCAGCTGTGAAGGTGACAGGTGGGTTGTGCCACTGGCCGTGCCATGCTCCCGAACAGATGGGGAGGTACTGGGGTCGGTGTTATGAGGGAGTGTGTTTGGGGAGTTCACACTGCCCACCACACCAGCAGGGCTGGGATGCAGAGTGAGTGGATGCAGAGGTGGGCTGGCAGAGCTTTGTGGGGGGTCTGCAGTCCAGGGGCGGTGTCCTTGTGTGTGTGGGGGGGATTGACATGCATGGGGACAGTGGGGGGCATGTCTAGGTGCAGGGGTGGGTGGCCCTGGGTGGTCTGTCACTTGTTTGCCAGTGGGTTACCATTGTTGAGGGATGGAGGAGCAGGGTGTGTAGTGGGCTTACAGCAGGGATCTCCCTATCATAACCCACATCTACCTCTGCACCCCTGCAGACAGCACTACATGCCATTGTGGTCTGTGTGGGTGGGGGATCATGTGTGTAGGGGCTTCACACCCCATTATGTGCACTCCACATGGGGGGGTGCAATGGGTGTGGGGTGAGTATGCGATGGGGATTCATGCAGCATAGCCACTCCACACCATCAAGCATAGGGGCCATTGATTTTATTTGCTATTGGAGCTCTGCATAGACCCTTGCCAGGTCTGGCATCTTTACTTTTCTGGAGATGGAAAGGGCCAGGCAAGAAATAGTTGTACTGGATCCCTCCTCTTTCTTGAATTACTCTTTCACTACAGACATGTGGCACAATGGCAGGAAATCAGAAAATAAAAGCAAGTGGAGTGCTAATGCTAATGGACTACTGCTTTAAGATTTTCTAAAAAAAAAATAATACCTGTGTTAAACTTGTAGCTGTAGTTAGAGGGATTAGGTGGGGGAGGGCTGTTTGGTGTGGCTGGGAGAACTGGCAGTTGGGTGGGATGAGCAGCAGGAGGGACAGTATTTGATGCAGTTGAGGGAATCGGGAGGTAAGAGATCAGCAGTGAATGGGAGTGTGTTCGGTGCAGCCAGGGGAATCAGGAGATGGGTGGGATGAGCAGCAGGAGGGAATGTGTTTGGTGTAGTCAGGGAGAATCGGGAGGCAGGAGGGATCTGTAATGGGTGTGACAGTGGTTGTTGTGGCCAAGGGAATCAGAAGGTGGGCGGTATCAGCAGCGGGAGGGACTGTGCTTGATGAGGCATGGTGAATGAAATAAAGCAGGCTGAAAAAGACACCACTCAGCTGGTTGCTGAGCTGTGTCATGTAGAAAAAGGGTGCAGTTGCTGTCTGAGAAGCATGTCTGCCTCCATAGAAACATAGAAACATAGACTTTGACAGCAGATAAGGACTGCATGGCCCACCCAGTCTGCTCATTTCCCTACCTATTGGATAAGCTGCAGATCCTAGTTAACCAGCAGCCTACTTCTTCCTAAACCCCACCAGAATTGCCTTATGTCTGTCCCATGCATTCTTGAATTCCCCCACTGTTTCTGACCCCATGACCTCCTCAGGAAGGCCATTCCATGCACCCACCACCTCCTCCATGAAAAAATACTTCCTCACGTTGCCCCTGAGCTGTCCCCCTGTCTTCAAATTGTGTCCCCTTGTTCTTGCACATCTCTTTTTCTGAAAGATGCTACCCTCTTGAACTTTGTTGATTCCCCTGAGGTACTTGAAAGTTTCTATCATGTCCCCCCTCTCCCTACTTTCCTCGAGGGTATACATATTAAACTCCTTTA
Source organism: Neoceratodus forsteri (assembly GCA_016271365.2). NCBI lineage: Eukaryota > Metazoa > Chordata > Ceratodontiformes > Ceratodontidae > Neoceratodus > Neoceratodus forsteri. The sequence goes on along the minus strand of CM057455.1, from coordinate 1,173,087,147 downwards.
GTCCCTCTTTGTATGGCTTCTGGTGCAGACCCTGCACCATTTTAGTTGCCTTCCTCTGGACTGCCTCCATCCTGTCTATGTCCTTGTGGAGATGGTGTCTCCAGAACTGCATGCAGTACTCCAGACAGGGTCTTACCAACTGTCTGTACAGAGAGATAACAACTTCCTGTTTTCTACTGGTGATGCCTTTCCTTATGCATCTCAGTATACCGTCAGCACTCCTTACTGCCTTCTCACATTGCTTGATTACCTTTAGGTCATCTGATATGACTAGCCTCAGGTCCCTTTCCATTTTTGTTGTTGTTAGTAACTCCCCCCCATTGTGTACTCTTCCCCTGGGTTTTTGTTTCCCAGGTGCATTACTTTGCACTTCTTTGCACTGAATTTAAGCTGCCATACTTTTGACCATTCCCCCAACCATGCCAAGTGCCTTCTCATCCTTCCCATCCCCCTTGTGTATCAACCCTGTTGCAGATCTTTGTGTCATCTGCAAAGAGGCATACTTTTCCTTCCAGTCCCTCCGCAATGCCACCTATAAAGACATTAAAAAGGACCAGTCCTAATACTGAACCCTGTGGTACCCCGCTAGTAATCTCCCTTTCTTCCGAGTGGACTCTGTTTACTATTACCCTCTTTGTCCTGTTGTCCAACCAATTTTTTACCCAGACTACCACCCTGGGACCCACTCCCAGGCTGGCTAACTCATTTATTAATCTTTTATGTGGAACTGTGTCAAATGCCTTGCTAAAGTCTAGGTAGGCCATATCCACAGGCCCTTTCAACTACATGAAGTTTCTGCCCATCACCAGCAGAACAGCATCATGATTAGCCTTGCTGATCACTGACCTGTCACCGTCAAGCCTCCTGCAACCTCAGCTGCATTGAATACATAGTGACATGCCTCTGTAGGCCACTACTCTCACAATATACAAACATACAAACATACAAAGAAGCCATCAGAAAATGGCCATTTGGTCTACCTATTCTGCTCATACTGTAGGGTCCACAGCTTGAGCTACTGACCCTGCCCCCCTTCCCACTCCTCCCATCCTTTTCAGCCTTCCTACCTACCTATGATCTTACATTCCCTCTGTGCATATCCTAGCATGCACATGCAAGCACACATAAAAAGGTGTCATGCGGTAACAGCTAATAGATGTTTGAAAACATTTAATAGTAAATTCATAAACTGCCTACTAAGAAATTTCTATATACATGCAATTAGTGGATAAGAAGTAAGTTTCGATACTCGCACTTAGAGTTAGAATTGTACTTTACTAAGGGACATGACCTATTGCTAGCAGGAGTGTGGTCATTAAAGTTTACTGACACTCCTTTGTTAAAACAAGTTCTGGTCAGATCCACCATAGCTGGACAATGAAGTTAGTGAAGTTGTGTGGAATTGTTAAGGAGGTGTGGAGAAACAACCCAATGATTTGTAAGTAATAAGATTTGTTTTAGTATCATTCTAAGGAAGGCATATACATTATTAGAAAAATATATGGAGGTGCACATTTTAATGGAAGGAATAGGAAGCAATATAGATTTACAAAAGAACCCCCAGAGCAAATGCTACTGAGGTATGTGTTATCCCAGATGATATTGGCCGGACAGCCACATTTTAAAGAAAACACAATTGCACATACCCCAATAATGCAAAGCATCATGGGACACATATGCAAATCCCCATGCTGATACAGAAGGTGGCAGTAGATGAAAAAGTAATGGCTGGCATATATTCAGCCTTGGGATTATTTACACAGTTTTTTTTTTTAGAGAAACAGAGTTTTTGTCCATGAGGTGATGTAAATTATATTTAAGCAATGTGTTGATGTCAGGAAATCAGGTATAATGATGGACTGTTAGCAGAGAAAATGTGATAGTAACTTTCAGAGGGGGTCGCTTTTGGTAAAGGTAAGGTAGTTATGCTTGTAATAATGGGAATATTAGGAAAGTATGAGGTCTATGCAGAAATGGAGTACAAATATGCACAGTTTCATAAGTATGTGCTCAGAGTGCTGGCAAATGTGATATTCAGGTTTGTTTTAGAAATAGGTAAAAATAGTGATCCATGCAATTGATAGAAAGATAGATAATTACGTAGACATATAGATAGAGAGAGAGACACACACACAGTCAGACAGACAGGCAGAATAGGAATGGCAGTGAAGTACTGAAAGTGATGCCAACCTCACCCCCACCATTCAGAGATGGACAGGCATTGGGGTGTGCCTTTGGGTCATTGCCCATAATGCTCATGCCATTTCACCTCACCCTACCCTGTAGACACAGTCAAGTGTCAAGGTGTGCCTTGGGGTGTTCAAGCTTTACACTCATCCCATTCCATAAGGAAATACACTGAAATGGGTACAGTACTATATAAGAAAATGGAGTGAACTTTGGGTCTGAAGAACCAAAGGCACACCTCGATACCTGTCACTGGCTGCAGGGTGGGGATGGGAGTAGAATGGCATGAGCATTACTGTTGACAATACCAAGTCACACCCCTGATGCCTGTCAGTCCCTACAGGGCAGGGTGTTATGGTCAGAAACCCTAATGCTCTGGGCATTGTTACATGACTTTTTAACCTAGCAATAGCATTTGATGCATTACATTATAAGGACAAGTAAATGTTTTTAATACATTTACAGACAGTTACATAAACTTAATTTTCTTCATAGAATAACTGAAATTTTGTAACAGTGGCAGTACAAAGCAATTACCTAGACAACTTGAAAACTATAACTACTTTATATTGTACATTGACACCCCATAAGGACCTCCTTGAAATTGAGATGCAAATGTCACACATTAATCAGTTTTCTAACAGGAACATTTTACTATCCTAAATACATTTCTTACTTCAGTAACTGCTCAGCACATCTATTGCATGACCTTCTTATTGACATTTTACACCTGCTATGCAATGTACTGCTGCTTACTACACCAACAACATGAACCATAAAAGAGATGACTGCCATAACTAGGGAGGCAATATAGCACAGTGGTTTAAGGCTTTGAGCTGCAAATCTGGAGATCTGGGTTTGAATCCCATAGCCCCCACTAGCATACTGGGTGATGCTGAGAAATCACTTAACTTTCATGTGCTCCCAGGTTGCCCCTGTAAACAAGCTTTCAGCTTAGTGTGCCACTCCTGGTTAAACAATTGAAAGAAAAAAAACACAATATATTATTTTCTTGCTTTATTTTGCTACTACAAGCTTTGACTAATACATCTATCCTTAAATGTTCTTTTTATAGCTTATGTGTCTATGAACTAGGCAGAACTACATTTAAAATCTTACACATAAATACATTATCAGAATAACATTTATTTCAGTAGTATCTCCTTCCTTTTCAGGTGCCCATGACACTGTGTATATATATTTATATATTTTAACTTCAAAACACTAAACCTATTCAAATTCACAAAACACAAGACTTTATTCTCTTCACACATTACTGCTAAACTTCAGGTTCCAGGGAGATATAAATGTAGAGCTTCCCCTAGCTATTTGGGTGGGTGCTTCAGCTGTGTGTGTGTGTGGGGGGGGGAGGGGTTATAAAAAGCTTTTAAGAGACAGACACTCTAGTATCCAATATGGGATCGTCTTCTTTGGGTGAAATATTTTACTCCTTTGTGGGCTTATTCCTTAATTGTCATTCTTGTGTTGCAAATGCTTGCTTTCCTCAAGTGCTGTCATTTCAGGATGCAGTTTCACAAGTGCTGTATAGGATGCAATTTCAGGCACTCCTTAATTACTCTTTCTTTCCTTCTGAACCTTAAACTCTGATGCCTCAGGCAGCTCTGATAGTCAGTTGTTCCAACATGATAGATCCACCTCATGCCCCTCCCACATGAGCAAAAAAAAGGTGGGGGTGGATCTTTAGGAACTTCTCAGGTGGAGGTGGGGGTGGATCTTACCCCCCTAAAAAAACTGATGCTGTTTCGCACTACTCAGGTCCCAGTTCTTGTATCTCCCATTTAAGAAAGAAAATAGTGCCCTGCAACCATTGACTAACATGAAAGTGTATTTATTTGAGGGCGGAAAGCATTTCTTGGAGGAGGGTAAGGCGGAGGAGACTATTTATACCTTTAGCCAGTTCCACAGACAGAAAACATGACATCAGCCCTTTTGTACATGCATAATGTCTGCAGGCTCCACCCACTGCAGCTGTAAAAACACAGTTTGGGCAAAACAAAGTGTTTACACTTTTTGAGGCTGGATTGACGGCTAGCAGGTTTAAACTAATCTGCCTCATTTGCATTTGAAGTACTTATTTCTACATTTTCACTTCAGCACAATCATTGAGAAGTTGGGATATTTGCTGCTGTTTCTTTTTAGAAAACAGTGAGTAACTCTTAATGATTTGAATGTTTTTGTGGCCTGATATCTGCTACACTTTGTTTGCTGGAATATTGCAGTCAATGAGCTATTGGATGGAGGTTTTCATAGTTATATTTTCTTTAGGTAGTCCTGCTAAAACTGTCATTGTCTGTATCATTTGCCTCAGGTTCTTCAGACTGTTTTTCATATTTTGGAACCATGAAGAAAAAACAGGATTATAGTTTTTATTGGGTGCAAGGAAGACTGGCACATCTGCTGTTAAGGTTCTCTGGGGTCTAGTTGTTTTATACACATTGTAGGCAATCAGTTCATTTCTACTAGGATCTGATTTATTTTCATAAATACTAGGACTCCCAGTTTGGACATCTCTGGGATTTCCTCCGGTTCTTGTTTTACTGTACTGTTGTTTGCTGTTCTGAATACTGCAGACAACAGTTTCCTTCAGAGTCCCTACCTTCTGTGATGTACCCCAGGCTTGAGCACATTACTCATTTGTCCTTAGAGCATACTGAAGACCAATGTGGAAAAATTAAAAACATAGTTTGGTTGGATTTTTTAGTGAGATTGTTCCTGAAGTATATAGCAATTAAATGTCTTGCTCAGTCAGTGGCTGAGCTTGCCATGGCTTATTCTCCTTACCTAATCATTTTAAAAACTTTTACCTTGCTGTGTTTTTTTGTTTTCCTGAAGGTGGCTTCTGCACTTTGAAATATGAAATGTGAGTATTTTTTATTGGCAAGCAGTCTGTCTGTGCTCGCAACACCTAGAATGGTGCACGGGTTGTACTCTATGCCATCTGCTTTTTTGACACAGAAAATACATTTCTCAACAGCTTGTCTAACTTGCACATCACCATGTCTTCAGTTGCTCATGTTTCCTTGAACTCCAGTAGGAAACTTTACAGTAGTTTTACACTGCTGTTGGTCTTATGAGCAGTGTTCTTATTTTGCTGCTTTTTTATTACTTTTTTTGGTCTTCATCAGTGGGAAGTGTAAAGCGACTTGCCATTTTCAATTTTATATTATAACGGGCAGCTGCAGAATGAACTATCAAAGTACAAGTAAGAAAACTTCAACTGAGGGCTTTACAATATGTTCTTAAACTATGTATGAGAAAGACATCTGTTCAGAAAATGACAACAAATTTCAGAGCATGCTGATTATAACCAGAGATTCTGTTATCAGCTCACAAAGCACCTCTGAAATGCTGTACATGTTTGCAACTTCCCAAGCATGCATTATAGACTTGTTGATATCAACCTTAACCTGCAGTTATTTACTTTTTAACTAGTTCCCAGACTAGGATTATTAATGAAGAAGCTGCTGGGGCAGACAAATATTGTATGTTGACATACTGTACCTGGAGGCTGTGCAAAGTTTGCATATCTGCTTTAATGCTTGTTGACTTGTGTGAAAAAATTACCCTGAAAAGTGTCTCCTGTCCCTATTGGATGACACACACTCTCTCAAAACCACGCTGCCTGCCCTTTACCTTCTAGGAAATGTGTGTCTGCTTCCATGTTAATGAACACAAAGACAAAGGGCCTTATTCATAAATCCCTACAAACCCCTATGTGGGTATGTAGGAAGGGCTGGATGGCATGGCATCCCCTCACTTCAGGAGCAGATGCCTGCACCCATCCTTGCAGATGCACTAACCATGAATGGAAGTTAGCCCTGTCCTGTACTGATCTGCTGGACTACACAAATGGTCAGGTTGAGTTCTGCAAGGGAGTGTATGCCTGCACTCTATACCCATCCACAGCACCATCTATATACTGTAATGTAGAGGGCTCTGGGAGGGCATTTTAACTATACCAGGAAGAACTCTTGTTTAAGTCCTATGCATCCCCTGACATGGGTGCAGTATACTTTTGTGGACCCTGAAATGCCTCCCCCCATATTAGTTTCCAGCCCTTTGTTGCAACTTGAAGGCTGGGAAAGGCTGGGAACATTTTTTATTGGTATTTGATGATATTTTTATTCCTTCAAAGTCCAGACAGAATGTTATTTCTCACAATCTCCTTCTCAAGTAAATGATTCTGCATAACCCTTCTTCAACTAAAGAATAAGCTGAAACAATCATTCATTATAACACATATTCATTGTAAAAAGCTTTATAAATGCAAAGGAAGGGGTGATTTATTAAAGTAAAAAAATTACGGAAATACAATGCTAGAATTTTTGGAACCCTAACTCCATCCACCCCCCGCCACTACCCCCTAGAACCCCACCAAACTGAATGCCAAAGCCCAGTGCAGGTTTGATACACATTTTAACATCAAAATTAAACAACATATAGTGTGAGGAATGCAGTTACACCCCATGATGAACACTGTACTCACATGCCGTGAGACACAAGGCCAACAATACAAGTCTGGGGCAATGTGTGTGACGTGCTGTTGCTTTATGACCAGTCTGCAGGACCATTTACAAAGACTATAGCAGATTGTGAAAAGAGTGACAAGAATGTGAAAAGTGTGACAGTAGCTAAAGTGAAGCTACATGTCATTCTCAAGTGACAGCAGTGTCCTAAGAGAAGTGTTCTTTTTGAATATATGTATCTGCACTGCACTTTAAGTTTAAGGTGCAAATTGATTAACACTGGTATCTAAATGCAGGTGAAGTATGTAATCTTTATTTTTCTATGCACCTCCATTTCACTCTGGTATACCCCTCATCTGTTTCCTATCTCAATGATTACAGTATCTTGTGCCATCTAGATACATGCTATATTTATGCCTCATTTTTATTTTGGCCAATTTCAGATCGAGCCTTGTGAGTTATGGAGTCAAATTAAAATGATCAAGCTGTGGTAAAATGTTTATGTTTTTGCATTTGGGTTTTGTTATATAACAAAAAGCTTAGTTTAAATTATAAGTTCAAGAAGGTTATATATATTATGAAATTAACGTTGGAGGTTCAAGGGCACCTGTATTACTGTTAAATGAACTGCTGCTAATGTTATGTGTTTTCTTTCTTAAATTTCATGCTGTGGTTTTCCAAATTCTACAACGGATCAGCATGACTTAACCAGGTTAATTTCCATAGATTTTGTGAATGGTGTCAATGAAAGACTAAGAAGTATCCACCAATTGATAATCAAGCAAGCGTGAGTTTAGAGTATTGTTTTAAATTTAGTCTGATCTAATTTCTAATTTAGTATCACATTATTTACTGTGAATCGATCAACTCGTTTTGCATTTCACTTACTTTTTATTAATTGTAATTGATGCACTGTCAGTAACATTACCTGTCAATACACCATTTTAAGATGTTCTTTATGTCTTAATTGAATGTAAATGGGATTCACGATTTTTTTTGGAAGTCTGTATATGTATTTTATTAGCATGAGGAACTTGTGCAATTATGAGTATTTAAGGACTTCTGTATTCCTGGCAACTTATCCCTGATGAAATCTCTTCTGTGAGGTGAAGCACTGGGTTGCCATTAGTTTATCTACCTCCATGCCCATGTATGGATCCTTTTTATGTCCCTGTTTTCAATGCATGATATATGTGTTATTCTGTCCATGTAAATGAATTTTTAAATACATGTCTATATATATTCAATAAATGAAAACTTTTTTTTGTATATTGGATGCATTCAGTAATTACTAAATTCATTTTGATATTTTATTATTACCCCTGAGTGCCCAGAATAGCATAGTAAGAGCCACTCACAAAAATTGCTGCAGACCCAGGGCAACATAAGTGATAGTTCAGCAGCTATGAGAGTGGCTCAACATGCCATTCATGACACCCACTACAGACCCATGCCAGTGTGTAAAGTAAAGTAAATATTTATTTCTTTAAGGAGCCTTTCCAAAGCTCAGGGCGCCTTTACAATATCAGTCATACAAATCGAAATCACAACTATAAACAACATCAAATTCAAAAAACAATCCAATATAATTTAAATCACTAAAAAAATGCTTGGTTAAAAAGGAAGGTCTTTAAAGCTTTTTGATGGTGTAGTGAACTGAATGCCAAAACAAAACCCAGGTTTAATACATATGTTTTAAAATCAAAACTCAATCAATCAATCAATCAATGAATTAATCAAACAATCAATAATAGTCTGAGATATACAGTTACACCCATGATAAACACTGCACCATGTGTTGTGAGGCACTAAATCAGCTGCACTGTCACAGATATTGTCACAGCCCCACAGAAGGCTTAGCAAATGGCCCTGCAGGTCACTCATAAAGCAGCAGTGTCAACACACATATTGCCTAAGACCTGTATCATGATTTGGAGTAGGCCTGCAAACCTCTCATTTCATTGTTTATTTTTTATACTTGTAAGCAAGATGAGCATTACTGCCCATTTCTACAAGTGACAAGTTCGACAAAAAATAAACCATTGCATACATATGACAATGTATACAAACAATAAAAACACAGTAAATATGAACAGGACATTCATAAACTTGAATTACAAGAACAGTCGTTTACAGTATCCAGCCATAGTCTTAATCTATTTTTAAAAGTGGCAAGAGTAGAACAATTGGAAATGGTGTTTGGGATTGTATTACAAAAAAAATGGGGCCTTGTATTGTAAAGATTTCTGTCCAAAGGTTTTTTTAAATAAAGGTACTCTAAAGATATATTCGCTTTGTGATCTCATGCCTTGTGCATTAATACTATGGGAAAATAGAGTCTGGACAGAACTGTGGATGTGGTTATTGATAACCTGGAAAAGTAATGTGCCCATTCTAATTTTTATCCAGTTTTCAAGGGATGGGCACCTTGATTTTTTAACAACTCACAATGATGGATTTTTGATGGTGAATTTGTCATGAACCTAAGGGCACAGTCATAGGTGACCTTTAGTTTGGATAAGACTTTTTCACTAGCTGCTGTATAAATAATAAGGCTGTAGTCGAAGACACTAAGGAGAAAACTGTGGGTAAGAATTCTTTTGATTCAGGAGTCAAAAACAAGTTAGCTGTATATAAGGCTCACAATATTTGATGAATTGTTTTTATTGTATTGTTAATGTGTTGTTAAAAATTAGAAAATGGCAAGAATCGATTCTCAATTCTGATTGACTGAAAGCAGCTCCAACCTTTCTGTCTATTTTTCAATGGATGCCTAAGAAAAAATAAGTACCAGTCCAAGTGCCACTTCACCAGGTACCGTTATATGCTGTTTCCCAGCCTGCTTTTTCATTGGGTGAAAGTACCTGATTAAATTTCAAATCCCTGCCATGTTTTTCTCTTGCTTAGCATGAGCTACTGGTCCCCCCCCCCACACCCCTTACCTCAGTGCCAGCTGCCTCTTAATAAAAAAAAAGAAAGCACACACTTCAATTATTTTGTGGTAGGGAAGAGTGAGAAAATAGCTATTTCTTACAGCTGTGTTCTTTTACAATGGCACCACTCTCCAGACCATGCTTTTGCACTACTGCGCTGAACGAAAAGAAAAAGGAAGCCATCAGTCTGATTGGCTTCGTGGTGGGAAGAATGGTTTTCAAAAGGGTAGCAAGTGACTCCCTCACAGCACAATGCCCACTCAAGCTGCTGCTTTAAATTTAAAATAAATCATTTACCTCAGGGCTGTCCCTCATTGCAGATGCAGGTATCTACTTCCATTGGGGTTATGAAAGGTTGCATGCTTAGCAGACACATCTGCTGACTGCAACTAAATTTAAAAAAAAGTATTTCAGAAAGGGGACAGAATGCAAAAATGATGCCCAGAGACTGCTGGGGGAAATGTTCTCTAGACACTCCTTTTCTTGTTGAGGTGGCAGTGTGTGTGTGTGTGTGTGTGTGTGGTGTCAATAGATCAGAATGGCTCTGTAGGGAGGAGCAATAGGAATTGGAACAGCCTACAAACATATGGGCTACTTTTTCAATAAAAAGGTTTTTTCTACTACTTCTACTCAGTTTTAAACTCATTTCCTTTTTTATTTTACCACTTAATTAAAATTTACTAAGATGCCCATTTTCTAAGTGCAATAAGGGGCTATAAGGCCCTCTGCCTGCAGCATCGGGCCTCATTATGCCCCTTGGCGGTCCGGTATTTCCCAAAAATGTCCACCCTGTTAGGTATTATTGCTTACATAATATTGGAATCTAACATTATTCCTAAGTATTTAAAATTGCTAACCTGCTCAAATGTCTTGCCATTCAGGTCAACAATTTGAATAGGATCTAATTTTTTTGTAGGTCCTGAAAAAACATTGTTTTGGTTTTCTTAATGTTTAATAATATATGCTTTGAAATCAACCATTTTAAAGCAACTGCATTAATATTGCTCTGGACCTGCAGTGTGCTTCATGATTGACCTTGTAGTGTGCTTCATGATTGACCTTGTGGGTCATTCTTGAAGCAGCCTCACTATTACACATTTTGTCTCGGGCCTGTAGCCACTTCCTGAATTGTCCACAGCTGCAACACCATACACATTCCTCTGGATGAGTATGAACTTCATGAATGGCCCTGCAAACCCCTCATAAAACTTCTGCCTTATCACACAAATTGCCTTGGACCTGCATCAAGCTTCACAAATGGTAGTGTGCCATTCATCAAACAACTGCATATACCATCATTTGGCTCAGACCTGAATTTCCGTGCGCCGCAGCATTGTACACATTCCCTTGGATGAGTAGTGGGCTTAACGAATGACCTTGCAGACCCCCTCACAAAACTGCTGACCTATCACACACATTGCCTAGGACCTTCAGCATGCTTCACAAATGCCGCTGTGGGCCAGTCATGAAGCAGCTGCACTATCACACACTTTGGTTTGGTCCTGAATTGCCCACAGCTGCAACACCATACACATTGCCCTGGATGAGTAGCAGGCTTCATAAATGCCCTGCAGATCCTTCAGCAAAAAGCTGACATCACACGTATTGTCCTGGGCCTGCAGCGAACTTTGTAAATGGCCCTGTAATCCAATCACCAAGCATCTGTACCATAACACACATGGGCAGATACAAAGGGCCACTGGGCCTCTTCTGCCAACCAATTCTATGTTTCAATGTTTCTATTGCCTCAGGTCTGTATCTTGTGGCCATGTATCTCACAGATTAAGAATGTTGTGTTCATTGTTTGTTGACTGTATTCCTTTAACAATGTTGTTTATTTATAATGTTAAAGATATGTATTAAACTTAAGCAGTACTTTGGCATTTAATTTTGTGGAATTCACAAGAGTGGTTGATGGGTTGGGTGGAGTTATGGTTCAAAAAACCTTAACATTGCATTTCTTTACTTTTTTTTTACTTTAATAATAAACCTAACTTGTGCATTGACATAGATTTCTTTTTTTTTTCACAATTAAGTTTCTGTCTATTTAAGACAGACCACTATAGTAGTTTGCTTTGCATAGGGCCCACAACAGATGCACCATTGTGCACAGTCACAGACCTGCAACTTGCTTTGCACATAACCAGACACCCCATCGGGTATGGCCCTGGACCTGTGACTTTTTTTACACATGGCCCTGTAGGTCATACAAAAAGCAAATGCACCATTAGACTTGGCCCAAATCCTGTAGGTTGCTTTGCACATGGCCCTGTGGCCCATATACAAAGCAGCTGAATGACTGGTCAAGGCCCCAGACCTGTAGCTTGCTTTAGGAATGGCCCTACTGGTCCTATGCAAAAAAGATGCACAATCAAGCTTAGCTCAATATCTGTAGCTTGCTTTGCATATGTACCTATGGACCATGCACAAAGCAGGTGCCACATTGGGCACAGTCCAGAGTATGTAGCTTGTTCTGTGTGAGCCATACACAAAGTAGTTGAATGATTGGTTGAGGTCTCGGACCTACAGCTTGCTTTACGTATGGCTCTGTGGGAAATATGCCAATCAGGTGAAGTATTATACATGGCACCAGACCTGTTGCTCACTTTTTGTATGGCCTTTACAAAAAGCATCAATCACAGACCAAACCTATAGCTTGCTTTGTGTATGGCTATATGGGTCACACTCAAACCATCAAATCCTAGCTGATAGGGCTTGTTTAGGGGAGTGTTATTGTTATCATCATTGTGCTCTCCCTTTCTTACTGGCAATTATTTATTATGAAAGAGCAATCTATTCTACTTATAGATAGGGGAAATGTTGGTACCCTCTCCTGCCCATTTTGGTATTCCTGGACTTAAGCATTTTAAAAACAGAAAAAAAACTATCTATTTCTATTCTTTTCTGTCCTGTCCTGTCCTGAAAAGTCTGTTATGACAGCATTTCTGTTTCCTGACAGATCTGAGAACTGGCCCCTGTACAGATCCCCCCCCCCCGACTCTCATATCCTCACCTTACGGGTAGCTTCTCTTCTACCTGCTTTTTTCTATTTTCACCTTACTTCTGTTGTCAACATGGTTACTCCTGGTACCCCCCACCCCACCCCAAGTGCTGCATCCTGGAAGTCTCTCTGAGTCTTGAATACAGAGAGACTGTATAAAGAAAAGTTTAACCACAAGTGCTGTCCAGTCTGAGGAAAGCATCATGCACTATTGAGGACAGACTTCAGTATACAATACGTAGAGTATGCACATTCAAAGCATGAAGGCGTAGAGAAAGTAAAAAAGCGGAGAAAATCATGTAAAATGGTTTGAAGCAGAGAAAAGCATGTTTGCTCTTCCTCTGTCTTCCCTTGAGCTGTGAGGTAAGCAAGGAGAAGGCTGCATGGAACAGAAAGAAGACTCCATTAAGCACATGGTGCCTCTCTCCCCCTGCAGTAAAGTCAGAACAAATCAAACACTGAACCTACTGTAGGGGACAGGCTGTTTGAAGAAAAACAGTTTAGGTAACAAATCTACTTTTAGTGAACTAGCACTACCACTAAAATACTCCCCCCCCCCAAAAGATGAAAATATTGTAAACAGTCTGCACAAGTTTTCTTTTTGTTCACTGTTTGTTTCATGTTATAAGACCATTATCACAAACACACTGTTGAAATGTGAAAAGTAATTGTAAAAGAAAGAGACAGAGGAGTTGAAGATAATAGAGACAGAAAGAAGATATAAACAAAGAAGGTAACAAGCAAGACTTATCTGCCCAAATTCAAAATGTTTTCATAGGCTGCAGCCAGCCAGATCTCTGCTTCTCTTCTTTCCGAGCTGAGAAGGGGATGACTTGGGAGTAGCACCAGAGGCAGGGTTAGACCCATTGTTAAAGACTTTTGCTAAAAATCTCTTCTCCTGTACCTGAAAGGAAAATGGTAATGGACAGGTCTATAATAGCAAGGTATTTCACAATGAATTCTATTATACTACCATCCAAGAATGAGATTTGGTATACTAGAATCCCCAAATCTCTCTGCAACAAGACAATGCCAAAAAGCTGCTAGTCAGACTAACAAAATAATGAGCTGTATATTACAGAATATCAAAAGTAGAGATGAAAAGTTTCTCTTACCTTTGTATACCTCACTAGTCAGACCGCACCTTGAGTACTGTGTGCAGTCCTGGGCTCCAGACAAGAAGAAAGATGTCAAAATATTGGAAAGAATACAAGAGGCTTGGGGGGACCTTTGCCTTACATTTGGTGCTTTTCACAATGCTAACGTTTGGGAGTGTCTAGGACTAGGAAAAGGAGACTTGTATAGGGAAAGTAGATTCCACCCATTACAGCTTAAGGGTGAGCATTTTAAAAACAATAGAAAAGGGAACTGGCTTAATCAAAGGACTGTCAACATTTGAAACAGACTGCCTAAGGAAGTTGTGTTGAGTAAAACCCTGGACTCCCTCAAGATGTCTTTAGATAAACATATAGAAACATAGAAACATAGACTTTGATGGCAGATAAGGACCGCTTGGCCCACCTAGTCTGCCCATTTCCCTACCTACAGGATAGGCCAGAGATCCTAGTTAACCAACAGCCTATTTCTTCCTACCCCCCACAAGAACTGCCTTATGTCTGTCCCATGCATTCTTGAATTCTCCCACAGTTTTAGACCCCACAACCGCCTCAGGAAGGCTGTTCCATGCATCCACTACCCTCTCTGTGAAATAATACTTCCTCACATTGCCCCAGAACCGCCCCCCATCTTTAAATTGTGTTTCCTTGTTCTTGCACATCTCTTTTTCTGAAAGATGCTACCCTCTTGGACTTTGTTGATACCACTGAGGTACTTAAAAGTTTCTATCATGTCCCCCCTCTCCCTTCTTTCCTCAAGGGTATACATATTAAGCTCCTTTAGTTTCTCCTTATACGGCTTCTCTTGCAGATCCTGCACCATTTTAGTTGCCCTCCTCTGGTTTGCCTCTATCCTGTCTATGTCCTTGCGGAGATGGGGTCTCCAGAACTGGATGCAGTACTCCATATGGAGTCTCACCAACTGTCTGTACAGAGGGATAACAACTTCCTGTTTTCTGCTGGTGATGCCTCTCCCTATGCATTCCAGTATCCCCCAGCCCTCCCTACTGCCTTCTCACATTGCTTGCTAACCTTAAGGTCATCTGATATGATTACCCCCAGGTCCCTTTCCTTTTTTGCTGTTGTTACTACCTCCCACCCATTGTGTATTCTTCCCCTGGGTTCTTGCTTCCCAGGTGCATTATTTTGCACTTCTTTGCATTGAATCCTAGCTGCCATACTTCTGACCATTCCTCCAACCTTGCCAAGTCCCTTCTCATCCTTTCCACACCTCCTTGTGTATCAACCGTGTTGCAGATCTTTGTGTCATCTGCAAAGGAATATAGTACATTTTTCTACCTGGACTGATTATCAGGATGAGTCATTATGGTCCTCAGGCTTCTGACTTGTACATACCTATGAACCTATGAACCTAATATTTGTATTGGTGAATAGTTATTAAAGATACAAACCACTAATTTGTAAATGGAAGCTGATCACATGATCAGCGGGCATGGCATTAAGAGGCCTCTTCCATTGCCTATTAGTTGGTTGGTATCCAGCCTTGCTGGAAGTAAGACATCTGCTAAGCACATGCTGATTGTTTCAGCACTCCTAGAAGCCTGTGGGGGTATATCCAGCTGCAATTTTACATAAATCCTCTGTCCTGAAATTGAAAGCTTTAAAAGGTCATTGTGAGAAGCTTCCATACTGCTACTCTGTCATTCTGCATCCTGATAAATACTGGTAAAAAAAGGGGGACTGTGTAGAGCTACAAAGATGATCCAGGGATTGGAGGGCACGCCATACGAGGAAAGGCTGAGGGGGAGATTGAATATGTACTTTCTGGAAGAGAGGAGGGACAGGGAAGATATGATTGAGACCTTTAAGTACCTGATGGGAATAAACAAGACTAATACAGAGAGGATTTTCCAGAGGAGAAAGGGGAGGAACATGAGAGGACACCAACTGAGAGTGGAGGGGGGTAGATTCAGGAGAGAGATGAGGAGACATTTTTTCAATGAAAGAGTGGTGGACAAGTGGAACTCCTTGCCAGGTGAGGTACTGACCTACAAGACAGTAGACAGCCTCAACAGGGGATGGGATAGGATAAGGGGTAATAGAATGGGGGGAAGGGAGGGGTAGCAGCATTATAAGGTGCTAGCTGTGCACTCAAGCAGATTCGATAGACTGTGAGGCCTGTTTCTGCTGGTATGTTTGTATGTTTATTCTGAATTGTTCTGCACATCTGATACATATTTGCTTTGCACATATCATGAATAAAACTATGCTGCACTGCATATTAACCATAGCCTTTTGTGTCTGTCTGCCCTTCTTTGCCTGTACCTCCATCACTCTTGGTGTTAACAGTGGGATTTCACCTGGACAGACTCTGTCAGAGGCAGTTTTTTGGGAGACACCAGCCCTGGTGTCAGAGAAGGTCAGTACAGTAGAGGACATGGTGATGCATAAAGGGAAATGAGGTACCAGTGCTGTGCATAGGACCTCTGTCCCACATGTGCTTACCAGAAAACCAGCTGCAAAGCAGTTGCTTCTGAGCCTGCGCTGAAGGATGAAACTGACCCAGTTCATCCAGCAGAATCTGTAGTGAAGCTAAAAGTGAAAAAAAACAAAGGAAAGGATACAAAGGAAGATCAGGTGACTCCCCACAAACTTTACTAAGATGCATTGTAAATGCAGGGGTTGAGCTTGCCATACCCTTTATACTGATTTGAGTGCAGGAGAATTGTGGCCTTCTACAAACTGGTGAGCTCCCCAATTAACACCCGTGAGCCTTTTATTGGTCAGAGCGCACTACATAAGTAATAAAGCCAGAGAGTGGTTTCCCCACAAGACAGAGAGAAAGCAGGGGACCTCAGCTCAGAATGGCAAGGTAAAATGTGATGCTTTTTCCTGACTGATGGAGGTGGTCACCTTGTTGTGGTGGTCAGGCTTGATCATATTTCAGCTGGGTGATGAGACTAAGAACCCCTCCAATCATTTATATCAAGTAAGAATATTGGAGTTATTTGAAAAAATTGCAGGCTTTAAAGCAGCAGAGTGGGGGGGGGCACTTGTACCTTAACTATATGCTTTTGTTTGCTCACACACCAGATGCCTCCCCACAAACTTTACTAAGATGCATTATAAATGCAGGGGTTGAGATTGCCAAACCCTCTATACTGATACATAGGAAGATGAATGGATAGATGTACTAGAGGGTCTCTCAGAATTTTGTAAGTGGTGGGTTCATCAATAGAGAGAGATGGACTTACAAAGAGAGAAAGAGGGAGAGAACACAAACAAAGGGAATGAGAGAAAGAGAGAAACAGAGAATATGAGAGGAAAGAAAAGCATTGGGCTGAAGTTTTGCAGGTCCTAAGAGCATGGACTACAAGCCAGACCATACCTGATGAAATGGTAAAAGACATTAAGCTAACCAAACTCAGTCCTTCAGATGCATTTACCCCCATCGCAGTGACATTTCACCAGCAAGGTCCCCCACAGTGACTACAGCATTTAACCACAGTGGGAGACCCGCTGGAACCTGGTGCTGTCTGTTGGGGGTCCTGCAACCCCTCCAATCAGCTCCGACTGGAGTTGAGAATCCTTAAGTGTGGGGGTGCAGGGGGCACAGACCCTGGTGTGGGAGGTTCGTGGTTGAAGCCCCCCATAGAAAACAAAGACAGCAATAGCGCACCAGCAGCTGACTGCAGAATGTGGTTGACCTGCCGGTGTCGCTGATGGGCATTCTACAGAATTTCTGTTGGACTCCTGTTGTGGATCCCTTCAGATGAAATAGGAGCTTATCTGACTTCTTTTGAACGTGTAGCTACAGCTTGCTAATGGCCACGACAGCTGTGGGTCATCAGACTGCTCCCTTACCTAACTGGTAAAGCACAGATTGCCTACAGCCATATTGATTCTACAAATGCTTACAATTATGACAGCATCAAGAAGAAACTTCTGCACCTCTGTGACATTTCCAATGAGACCCACCATCAATGTTTCCAGAATTGGAAATAGAATTCATCAGACACACACAGAGAAAGCTACACCTGTTTGAAGGAGCTTTGCACAAAATGGATACAGTCAAAAGATAAGGCGATTGCCCAGGTGCTCAAGATTTTTGCAATGAAGTGGTTCATCAAGGTTTTGCTAAGCGATGTCCAGCTTTAGATACAAGAACACTGTCCAGATACTGTGGATCGAGCCATTGCACTAGCTGAGGACTATCAGATAGCTAGACAAACAATAATATGCACATTTCACCAGAATATGGGAAGCCCTCATTTTTCTGGGACTAAGCCTTCAACAAGGCCTGATTCAACACCTGGTGGGGGTAGACTGACATCCACAGACTTTGTTTATTTTTGTTGTAGTAAACTAGGCCACATTGCTTGTAAATACCTTAAGAACAAAGATGATAAAGGTGCCCAACTAGCCTTAGCTAGTTGGGGGCAGTATCTCACTGAAGTGGCTGTGGGAATAAGTATAGTTTTGGGCTTGATTGACCCATGAAGCTGATAGACTCTAATTCACTCAGATCTTGTGGGAAACTGTAAGATGAAGCCTGGGACTGGAGTAATTTGAATTTTGGTGACATAAAGTATTACCTTACCACATCTGTGACTCTAACCATTAATGGGTACCTACTATGACTGAGGTAGGTGTAGTCCCAACACTGCTTATACCTGTTCTCATTGGACATGATTTTCTCGGGTTTAAAACTCTGTTGGAAAAAGAGGTAACAGCTTGCCATTCTGGTGCCATGGTCACCAGATGTCAGACTAAGCAGGAACCAATTTTGGGTGATATTTTTCCTTTCCCTGACTCTGACTTGTTTGACACCACACATAAGATCCAAAAACCCAGAAATGGATAGAAATGAGTTAAGATACAGTGGAGTCAAAAGACTGAGCCTGATATAACAGCAGAGACTTACTCTGTATCTGAGACTGTGTCCACTGGTAAATGTGAAATGATAAAAGAACAATGAAATTATGTGTTCCTTGACCTCTTGTATAAATGTGTGCGGTAAAAGTTGAAAAGGGAAAACCTGAATTTCTTGTGAAAAACAATATATTGTACAGAGTATGCATAAATCCTCCAACATCTGAGAGTACTGTACAACCAGTGCCTACAACCAAGTTCAGGGCAGAAATGATACACTTGGCTCATGATATACCAATGGCATGGCATGCAGGCAATGACCATACACTGACTTAGTTATTGTACATATTTTATTGGCCTTGCATACATGAGCAGGTGGCTGAATTCTGTGCCTCTTGTCCTGTTTGTCAGAAGGTAGCCAACATTACCAGAAAAGAAAAAGTACCTATGGTGGCCCTACCACCTATAGTCACTCCTTTCCAGAAAATAGCAATGGAAATTGTAGGACTGCTTGAAAAAAGTATGAAAGATAATAGATTCATAGTAGTGATCTGTGTCTATGCAACATGATATCCAGAAGCTGTACTACTCAGGACTGTCACCACTGTTAAAGTTGTACAAGAGTTGGTCCAGATGTTCAGTTGTGTAGGGATACCCAAGGAAATCTTAACAGATCAAGGGAGCAACTTTAATGAAGCAATGCTAAAAGAACTGTACCAGTTGTTGGGTATCACTGCTACAAATAGGTCTCCCTACAATCCGCAGAGACATGGTCTTGTAGAATGATTCAATTGGTGTTTGAAAAGCATGTTAAGGAAGTTTGTGAGTGGTGAATGAAAGAACTAGAATCAGTTTCTTACCTTCCTTAATTTTGCATATAGAGAATCACCACATGTTTCTACTGGATATTCACCTTTCGAGCTGCTGTATGGTAGAATACCAAGACAGCCCCTAGATGTGATTAAGGAAGCATGGGAAGGTGATGTAAAACAAAAAGAGAAGGCCACTGCCTATATGTTTTCCTTAAGGAAGAAACTGGCCAAATACAGTGAGATAGGCCATAAAAATCAGCAACAGGCCCAGTGTAAACAACAAAAATTTTATAGCCATGGTGTAGCTGAGAAAACATTTGAACTGGGACAAAGTTTTATTGCTACTGCCAAACAGTGAAATAAGCTTTTAATGACATGCAATGTTCCTATACAGTTATAAAACAAACAGGGGAAGTTAATTATGAAATTGAGACCCCTGATAGGAGATCTACAAAGATTGATCACGTAAATCTTTTGAAAAAATGGGTTGACAAGCCAGAAGCAAAACATGTAATGCTGGTGTTGCCTGAGAATGAAAGTGATTTGGATACTGTACACCAATGCATTGAACACAACACTGACTACCATGAGGTAACTGTTAACTCCTCTTTGACTCCAGAACAAACCACTGATATTAGAAATCTACTAGAGGACTTTGGGCAGTCCTTTACTTCAGTGGCTGGTTGTGCCAAGGGAACAGAGCACAGATTAGTTGTGAAAAATAATAGCTCAATGAGACAAAAAAACCTCATTTGCCTGAGCAGTTAAGAGGTGACATTGTTAAGGAGGTGAAAAAAATGAAACAGATAGGAATTATAGGACCATCCAGTAGTGCTTGGTCTTTGCAAATAGTAGCTGTAGATAAATAAGAAGGTGGATTATGTTTGTGCCTTGATTTTAGAATGTTGAACAAGGTCTCTGATTTTGATGGGTACTCAATGCCATGTATTGATGACTTGGTTAATAGGTTAGGGGGTGCACAATACATTAGCACCCTGGACCTAACCAAAGGTTACTGGCCAATTTCCCTGGAAAAATCTTCATGGGATAAAACTGCATTTGCCACACCCATCAGGTTCTTTCAGATTACCTCCATATCTTTTTGTCTACGTGGAGTGCCACCTACTTTTCAGAGGTACATGGACCAAATCATAGCCCATCATTCTAGTTACCTCAGTATACCTCAATGATGTGGTGATCTTTAGCACAGACTGGGAAAGCCACATCCAGCATTTGACAAATGTCATTGGTGCCATCAAGCAGGCAGAGATGACTATTAATGCCAAGAAATGTGCACTGGCTATGCAAGAGACCTCAAAAGTAGGATTTATTTTGGGTAATGGCATGATAAAGCAAAACATTTCAAAAGTGGAGGCTGTAGCAAAGTGCAAAGACCCAGACTAAAAAACATGAGAAGTAATTTTGGGGATTGGCTGGCTATTACCAATGATTTGTTCCTCAATTCTCCGAGATAGCTGCACTCCTGACTGAACTCACTAAGAAAAAAAAATTAAGTGATCAGAAGCATGTGAAAATGCTGTTATATCTATCAAAGCCACATTATGTGCAGCCCCTGTGTTAAGAAGATTTTAAGAAACCATTCCTGTACAGACAGACCCTTCTGAGTATGGTATCAGTGCTGTTTTGAGACAGGTATTTGAAGGGGAAGAACACCCAATTCTTTACATCAGTCACAAGTTGCATGATACAGAAAGAAAGTATGCAATGATAGAAAAAGAATGCTTAGCTGTCAAGTGGGCTATAGAGACACTGAAAAATGACTTGCTAGGTGCCAAAGTCACATTGATTACTGACCATAACCCTCTTTGCTGGCTCACCAAAAGAAGGATAAGAATACATGTATCACTAGATGATATTTGGCATTACAACCATATAATTTTGATGTCATTCATCAATCTGGAAAAATGCACTTAAATGCAGATTTTCTGTTCAGATGCTGGTGCAGGGGTCGAGACTGAAAATAAATGATGGTACTGAATGTATTGTATTGTACTGAAATGTGATTATTGTATGGAACTATTGTAAAGGTGCAGTACTGAATACTGGAGTTATGAATCCTTGGTTATGGAGACTCCCAAGAAATTGTTAGTGTTGAGGATATGCTTTTTATCCTTTTGTTAATAATGTAATTTGAGAAGATATCCCCAGGGTAGAGTTCTTGAAGATGAGTAGGTGAGAACCCCAGCACTCCTTAATGAAGGAGATGGTTCCTTAGGTAGAGAAGCCTGTCCTGGCAGAACAGGTTCTCTCTTAAATAGCGGGGTATGTGACAATGTCAATGCCCTATCCCAGTAGATAGGGAAATGCTGGTAACTCCCTCCCCCTTTGGTGTTCCCAGACTTCAACATTTTCAAAACAGGAAATACATATATATATATATATATATACTGTATATATATTTTGTTTTTTTCATGGTAGCACGATAGTGCTACCATAGTTAGGGTTGTGGAGCCATTTACATGTTAAACCTAAAATTGTGCACCTTAATAACTTTGCAACCATTCAGTGGATTTGCCTGAAATTTGGAATACACAATCAAGAAACATACATCTTGGGATCTGCCAACTTTTGTACTATTCGGACATACGGCTGCGGAGTAATTAAACGTGATCTGTACCTGCATTTACACTTTTTTGAATTATTTGCACATCCCTACAGGTCACACAGTTTGCGTGACTGGTCTGAAAACTTTAGTTAACATGCAGCCAGGGTTCCTGATGTGCCTTTTGAAGATTTCTTGAAAAAATATTAAGCGGTTCAGAAGTTATTCAAAAAACAATTTCCCATTATAAGTCAATGGAAAAAGTTAACAAAAAGTTTGACAGTGTCACAAATGCAGTTTTTAGTGTCATGAATGGCCCTAGTAGTGTCGCAAATCCACCATTTTGTTTTCAGTTAGTGATCAGAAAAATGCTTGGCATTTAAAATTGGGACCCTCTAGGGACACAATTATTTCTGTGTTCACCTAGTCGGACCCTGAGGATGTTGGCCATGTCTTTATTTTGTGTTTAAACACCCCAGAAATATGTTTTTAAAATTTTTGGAAAAAGTAGTGTCGTAAAGTAGTGTCGCACTCATGACACTTTCGCAAACCTGTGCAAAAGCTTTTGCAAATCATGACACTACTTTGCGACACTATGCCTAAAATAACAGGAATTATTTGCCACCCTGCTGCAAATGAACGGTTTGGTCTTTTGGGCTGAAATTTGGAAGGAAGGCAGCCAACATCTCTCAGATGTTCCTTTTCATGGTTTGGTAACAAAATATTGCATGGATGCAAAGTTATGGTACTCCAAAGTTGACACTTTTTCCCATAGACTAACATTATGGCATCCACTGCATGACAGGAATTCTTTGCCACCCTGCTGCAAAATAAAAGTTTGGTCTTTTACACTGAAATTTGGAGGGAAGAAAGCCAACATCCCACAGATGTGCCTTTTTGTGGTTTGGTGAAAAATATTACAGGGCGGCAAAGTTATGGTACTCTGAACTTCTTTTTTTTCCCCATAGGGTAACATTATGACATTCCCCGCACCTTTCAGGGCCCGTATCTCAGAAATGGTGCAAGATACGGACTTTTCATCAGAAAAATGGGGCTAAGTGCAAAACTAGCCAGGAAAGTCATAAATCATATGACTTTTAAATTTTTTTCTACATTATACAGTTCCTGAGATATAAGCAATTTAGTATTCCAACTCCTCATTTTCTGCTCCGAGACCCATTATTATGCATACATTCTTTGTACTCACCATCTGTCTCTATACAGCTTTTGGGAAAAACTAGCCTGTGTGCTTACATTACTGTTATCCTTACCGCTTCCTCTTGCAGTTCCATACCCGTTTCACTTACCGTTCCCGTCTACACCACCATGTGCATTACCCTTTGCATTTTCATTTGAGCTTGCATTTGCATTATTTTTACCATTTGTGTCTACAGTACTGTTTCTCTTTCTGTTTCACTTTGCGTCACCATGTGCATCACCATTTGCGTTTGCGGGCACTGTGTGCTCCTGCCGCCGCATTACATTCACTATTTCTTGTTATCATTCTCAAAAAGAAGGATAAATTTAGTAGTTGCCGTATTGGTCCTTGCAAGAATAGATCCAGAAGCAAATGATTTTATACCTTTTAATGGACCAACATAGATGTAACAAAAACAAAGTGCTCTAGCTTTCGGACCAACCAGTCCTTCTTCAGAAGCTCATGGCAGTTGTTTTACAACTAAAACAACTGCCATGAGCTTCTGAAGAAGGACTGGTTGGTCTGAAAGCTAGAGCACTTTGTTCTTGTTACATCTATGTTGGTCCATTGAAAGTATCAGACTCCATTAAGCAAATGGTGCCCCTCTCACTGCATTAAAGTCAGAACAAACCAAACACTGAACCTGCTGATACGGGGACAGGGTTGTTTGAAGAAAAACAGTTTAGGTTACAAACCTACTTTTAGCGAACTAGTGCTGCAACAGAAATACCCCTGTAAATAGTGTAAGTAGTTTGCACTAGTTATTTCTTTTTGTTCATGGTTTGTTTCATGTTATACGAGCATTATAGCAAACACACTGTTGAAATGCGAAAAGTACCTGTAAAAGAAAGAGACAAAGAGGAGTTGAAGATAGTAGAGACAGAAAGAAGATATTAAAAAAGAAGATAACAAGCCAAACCTATTTGTTCAAATTCAAAATGGTTTCATAGGCTGCTGCTGGCCAGATAACTGCTTCTCTTCTTCCAGAGCTGAGAAGGGGGAGGGCTTGGAGGGTGGGACCAGAGGCAGGGTTAAAATCTCCTTTCCTGTACCTAAAAGGAAAATGGTAACACACAGGCCTATAATAGCAAGGTGTTTCACATTCAGTTCTGTTATATTTGTATTGGTGAATAGTATAAGAAAGACACAGCCACTAACTTGTAAATGGAAGCTAATCACATGATCAGTGGGAGTGTTAAAAAGAGGTCCTTTCACTGCCTGTTAGTTATTCGGTATCCAGCCTTGCTGGAGATAAGACATCTGCTAAACTCATGCTGCTGATGGTTTTAACACTCCTAGAAGCCTGGGGGGTATCCAGCTGCAATTTTGCTTTAAAAAGTTACTGTGAGAAGTTCCCATACTGCAACTCAGTAATTCTGAATCTTGATAAAAACTGGTAAAAAATACTTTATTCTGAATTTTTCTACACATCTGATACATACCTGCTTTGAGCATAACTTGAATAAAACCATGCTGCACTAGCCGCATTGCCTATGAACCATAGCCTTTTGTGTCTATCTAACCTTATTTGCCTGCACATCTTGTCACAAACCCACTTGTTAAAATGAGCCAAAAAGCAGCAGTCTTGACAGTTTTGGTCCTCTTCTAAATCCCAAACTAGAGGAGAGGGTGTATTTTGTCACATTTCTGTGTGATAATTTAAATTTCCAGTGTTTCTCTGGAGAACTGCTAGGAAAGCTTTTTTTTTTTTTTTGCTGAAAGAGGAAAAAAAAAAGTTGTACTACTAGGCCAGGCCTGTTTTTGCTCTGCAAACAGGAGTTGGTCACAGCCCTGGTGCAAATCCTCCATATTTTGGCATAATGATGAAGATCTTATTAGGTGTAGTAGCATAGAGAGGCCACTCACTCAATTTGCACAAAGCCAAAAAATATTAGAACATTTCTAATATCAAGTTGTACATTTTTTTCTCATTAAACCCATACATATTAACCCCAGCATTTTGTCAATGGAGCTTATTTAGGGGAGTGTTTTTACTGTTGTCATAATTGTGTTATCCCCTTCTTAAATGAAGTAATTTGTCACACAAATAAAAAAGGCTGCCTGCTTTTATTTGTCTTTTTTACCTCCTTTCATTTCATTTTCAGGGAGAGCCCAAGGGCAGGGCCTCACAGAACATTTTCTCCAAAGTGCCATGTGTGTCTCCTTGCAGGGATGCCCAACCCACTAGGAGACCAACCTGGCACAGTTAAAATGTTTTGGTTGTCTGGCTGCTCCGATGGGCCAGGTGCAGAATGAACAGAATGGACAGGTGCTGTGTTGTGTAATAGGCCCGTGAATGAGAAAAACTCCCTGCTGTCTCATTGATGGCTCATAGAGCCTGAAAAGGGTATATCTCATTCCCTGTCTGATTACAGGGCAGGGCATATCCCTGTTTGTGCTGAGGTTACATCTCTATCTGATTGCAGAGTACATCCCTGGTGGATAACAGGAGGGGAGCATTTTTTAAAAAGGTTTGGGTTTCTAAAATGAAAAGAAAAAGCCAGCTACGCAGTGTTATAGTACCGTCAGTACTGATAACTACTTTGATGAACCAAGTTTCTGAATGGACCTTGGTCAATGTGCAGCCAGCCAGGGGGGGAGAGAGGATTGAGCATCTCATGGATGGCTCTTCCCTTGGGAAGTGGAGGTCCAGACAGTGTCCCCCTGTGGGACTGCCATGGTGCCCTACCATAAGCTGGATGCCAGGTGGTGCAACTGAGCAAAGTGGATGTGTAAAAAAGAAATGAAATGAAAGGGATAGCAAAGTGATGAAAGTAGGAAAAATGGTCCCCTAAACAAACTGTGTCTGTGAAAGGTTGGGGCAATGTAGGAAATGGGAAGCAGGAATATTTGGGGAATGTTGCTTTTGTAGTCTTTATGCAAAGACAGAGTGGTGAGTGATGCACTATGCAGTAAACCCAATTTCAGAACCTAATTAGGGCTGTAGTGGGCGTAGCACTGCTGGTGACTTGCTATCAAAAAAGCAGTCAGCACATTACTTCTGACCAAACAACTTGTTGCAGTTGCAACACAGTTGCCTCCATGGCTGTGAAGCCCTCCACTCGCTGTTTACTTTTTACTGCA
Source organism: Neoceratodus forsteri (assembly GCA_016271365.2). Classification (NCBI taxonomy): domain Eukaryota; kingdom Metazoa; phylum Chordata; order Ceratodontiformes; family Ceratodontidae; genus Neoceratodus; species Neoceratodus forsteri. The sequence continues at coordinate 1,173,060,934 of CM057455.1, read as the reverse complement.
CTATTTTATATCTGTTGGTGGCCACAGCTAAACAAAGCACACTCCGCCGAGTTAAAGATAGCCGCCAAACCATATTGCACATGCTTTACTGCTGGCATAAGTGTAGTGCACTGCAGTGACTGTCTTGGTCATGGCAGACTGTGCTGTATTCTGCCATGACTGCCAGTTTCCTTTTTTCTTAAAATCTTTATATCACCCCACCCAACCCTTCCTCTTAGCACCCCCCCACCAGAAACATAATGACACTGAGGGTGCCCAATCCCCCAATGTCACAATCTTGTTCTGGGTGACTTTTTTTGCCAACTGAATTTTTTACTTCCTCCCCACTGAACCATCCCTCTCAGCTCCCACCACCCCACCCCACCCTCAGAAACACAACAGTGACACTGGGGGTGACCAATCCCCCACTATCGGGATTGGGAATCCTCTGTCATTTTCTTTTCATCCTATATAAAGAAAACCATCCATCGATGTCTTTTGCACTGTTACCATCCCCCCATCCGACTCTCCCACTGAGTACCCACCACTTTGCACCCCTCCCAAGCCCATACTTACTCATTAGGGGTCCAACACTGTAATCCGTTCTGGACCACAGACATGTCTTCACTCTTCAAAGCCGGACCATGAACTGAAGAAACAGGCATGCGGTTCAATGTATTTCAATGGGGTTTTCAACTTTGTGGCATAACCGGGGCATTTTTGCATACTGCATTTTTGGCCCAGATTTTCAACATGCCTTCTTTGGGATCCTACTTCAAGAACAATTGAACTATCATTAGGCAGATCTGCCCAGAAAGGTAATTTTGTGGTCCCTGTGTGAAATCTCCTTTTGGGCAGGAGTTGAACATTTTCTCAACCCTTGTTCATGAGGTGGGGTCAGAAGAAGGCTATGTTGAAAAGTTGGTGTAAAAATATTAAAAAACAACAACGTCATGAGCCTACATTGAATTTTGTTAACACAGGCTCGTAACTGTTGTAATTCTCAATATTTTTCCCCCAAATTCACAACATAGCTATATCTTTACAGCATCTCATGACTGTAACAGCTGTCATTTTTCAAATCCTGGCCAAAATATTATTTTTACATCCCAAAACGTGTTTTTCGCGATCCCTGTATGAAATCACCTTTGAGGCAGGAATTGAAAATTTTCTCTGCCCTTGTTCATGAGGTGGGCTAATAAGAAGGCTATGCTGAAAATGTGGTGTACAAATATTAAAAAACAATAAAGTTACAAGCCTACATTGAATTTTGAGAATGTAGGCTCATAACTTTGGTAATTTTCAATATTTTTACCTCAAATTTACAACACAGCCATTTCTTTACAGCACCTCATGAATGTGACAACTGTTATTTTTCAACTCCTGCTCAAAATGTGTTTTTTTTTGCACCCTGAAAGTAGATTTTGCAGTGCCTGCACAAAATCACCTTTAGACCGGGAGTTGAACATTTTCTCTGCCCTTCTTTATGAGAAAGGGCCATAACAAGGCCATGTTGAAAATCTGGTGTAAAAATATTAAAAAAACAAATATTCAATATTTTTACCCCAAATTCCTCAGCTGCAGCCTTATCGGCTTTGGCCAGAGTTTGTTTTTATGAAGTCATAACATGAGAAGCAAGTTATAGCACTCAATGGGTTTTGATTTACCTTGGGGCTATTATTGCTGTGCTTTTGTTCAGCATCCTTGTTGTTTCTAAGATACATAATAATGACACGTATTAAAACAAGAAGAAGACATTTACATCTGGTTTAGAAAATGTTAATTTAATTATATTATAATGAAGGTGCAATCATTAAACACTGCAGGAAGGAAGCATGGGGAAAATATGCAAGTTAACTTTATAAAAAAAAGCAGTCTGCAAAAGCAGACTTGAGAGACTATATTTCTATTTTTATGGGGGTAACTCATATTCATACCTAAGTAATGGCAAGTTAAGTTTGATGGAAACAAGCTGTTGGATGTGTTCAGGGTCTATTATTGAACAACAAGGCTCAACAACTTCATCACCTATGCTAAACGTCTTCTCAGATGGCACAGTCATGGGGGCAACTGATGTATCTCATAGCCTGTTGTGCCAAGTGACAGAATGAATGCATCTCCTGTGCACAGTAGTCTAACGGATCACCCTGAAATGGCTCAAGAGACTGCAAAAAAGTCATTCAAGATATTTTCTATGGAAAAAAGCTGTCACTATGTCCTCTTCTTTTGCTATTGATAAAAGGATATGCTGAGCAATGCCCAATCACTCCCTTCAGTGTTACTGTCAATAGTAGGTATTTCTTCCCTATATACACCAATAGAACAAAACCTGTCAGATGGAATTCCTTGTATCTCATGACCTCTGCACCAGCCACCAGTATCGCCTGTGACTGCATGCAACCAGTCAGCTCATCACACAGTTCTTGTTGAAAATAAATCACTCCATGGCTGTCCATAGCCATGTGAAGGATCTCACTTTGAACCAGGGATCCAGAATGGTTGCAAAAATGTGACTGCGACTATCCAGCACTTTCACAAACCTTGTATCCAGTTCAGCTTGCAGCTGCTCAATGAGCACTGCTGCCCCATCTGGAATCTACCTGTTTTCCTCTACATATCTCTCCATAGATCCTTTTAGTATATGCACTGTTGGGATCACCTGACTCAGAGTGGCAGAGGACACAGTTAGATCACAGGTGATCTTCTCAGATGGCCCAAGTACTCTCACCATTGCATCAACCTGTGATCACTCATAGTGGCCTAGAACTTCCCCAATGTCACTCTCATTGCCATGTCATGACATATGTGCTTCTGTATTAGATGTCTAGACAACATCAGGTATGATGAATTCCATCTGGTACTGACATCCTGTATCAAGTAATGCTGAGACAGATAAAGGCATTGTTGCACTTCTCTTAGTTAGTTGCCTTTACAAAGCACTGAAAATGAGCACAGATGTAACATGCTGTGGAGATAGTCTTGCTAGTCTCAGTACTGTGACATAGCACAGACATGACCACTAGATTCAAGCTGTGGGAAAAGCAATGAATGCTAACAAAATTTCCATCAGCAACTACATTCACCATTTTTGCCCCATTATCTGTTACAAAAAAACAATGAACCCAATTCTACAATGGATTACGCATGGCGCAAAGTGATTTGCACCAATGGGAATGATGTAAGTAGCACTTTGCACCATGAGTTGCAACATTTTGGGATTCTGCAAAGCAGCCTGTGACATGTCGCAGGCTGCTTGTGCCAAAGCTGACATATGCAACCATTTGCACCATAAACCTCCTACGACATGGTGCAAGAAGGTTTATGGCAGCAGCTATGCCCAATTCTGGAAGGGTGGCTGCCAAGTCCCCTAATTTGCAATCTAAAACAACCCCTGGCAGACATCCATCAAAATACATTTACACCAGCTATTAGTTGGTGTACTTTGCATCCACTGGTGGTTGTGCCAATGTGCCACCAGTCCTTCCCCCAGTATATGTAGCCCCCGTGCCCTGATCCCCCAATATACTGTAAAATATTTCCTTTAGGACTATAGAACCTTCCATTCTAATCCTGATTCTAACTGAATCTGGGTAATTTAGAATGATAGAAATAGGGTCCTATCTCAGTCATCCCTTAGTTTGTGGCCTCCCCCACTTATTTCTCTGCAGTGCCAGGACTACCTTTGCTCCTCATTCCATACCATTAAAGCTGACACAGCTCATCCTCACTATACAACACTGACTGAGCTTAAGAGGTACCACTGTAACAGTATGTACTCAGAATGACAGCAGCTGTCATTCACTGAGCATGTGCTATTTACAGCAGCACGCACTTACAGAGCTTAGTCGGTGGCTGGCTGCAGTGGTGAGAGGTGGGCTTGCCAGTATGCCGGCTGGGTATAGGTGGGGGGAGTGGGATGGTCTGGCACTGCTGGGTGAGGGTGCAGTGAAGGGCCAGTAGACTACCAGGGATAACAGGGATGTGGGATTTTTATTTTCTGTTAGTTTGCAGTACCACCCAGAATTGGGGATCAGGGATTGGAGAAGGAAGGTGGTCCGCTAGCCCTGCAGGGCTTATTTTACAGTATATTTGGGGACTGGGCATGTGGGGTGCACTAGCCCTGTGGGGCTTATTTGACTGGATATTGGGGGATCAGGGCATGGGGGCACTTGCACCCTTCCACTGTGAGTGCTGCAGGCTTGTATCAACCCATTCAGTTACACCCTCCATTTGGCATGCCGTTCGGGTTGGTGCAAGTCACAGGACTTAGCCACAGGAACCCTTCCCGATATAGAATCAGGCACAGAGTCCATGGTGCAATGACTTTTGGTGCAAGTCACCTTTGGTGCGAGTTGCACCAGCCCTTCTAGAATCGGGCCTAATGTGTAGATTGGTAACAACTGCCCTTGACTTCTGCAGGTCTTGAATGAATGCAAGGATGTTCAGTGATATTCAGCCTTTCTCCATCAGCCCAACATTTAGAAGAGCAGACCTGGAGTGGCTGCCAGATTGTGGAGGGATAAAGGAAGAGCCAGTGACAGGGAGAAAAGGAAGAATCTACAACAGGAGACATAGGATTTTGCACATACCACTGTGCAGTCAAGAACAGATATGCAAGCATGAAGTTTATGCTGCTCCAGATGTCTGAGGTGCAGTGGGAAACTCTTCCCACAGCCTCTGAGAGTAGTGTGACAACTGTCATTCTCAAGCCTTCTTATATCTTTGGCATCATAATGTGTGAAAATGTGGAATTTGATGGGAGCTGGTGCCATGGCTGTAAGTGCTGCAGAAGTCTGCAAAGCCAGTGTTTTCAACAAGTGAAAAGCACTGCAGATCCAGTGCCATCACTTCAGCTGTGAGCTGTGTGATGTATTAAACTGTTGGATGGGATGACTGGTACTTGGTTCTGGCCTGGAACACTTCCACTATTGGCATTGACTTTGGATGGTGGAATGTTCCATGCTTGACAAATGGTATGCAAATAACAGAGGACTGGTGCCTTGTAGGAGTGCTTGGGATGTATGGAAGATTCTTTAGTGGTGAGTGGGGAAGAACCTATCCTGTCAGAACAGCACTATAATAATATCACTGCTCAGAAGAGCGCAGTCTACACAGTGCTTCCACGGACAGCGATGGGGGAATAACAGTGCTATGCAATAAGTGCTCCCCAGGTCACTGTCCATGGTGCTACAGGAGGGCACAAGGGGACAGGAAATCAGGAGGCTGGCCGAGCTGCTCCCATGGCATGAAGTGCTAAACTATGAGCAGCTCAGTCAGAATGGTGGTGGAGGCCAGGGTTCTAATCCTGGTTTCCAAAATGTTATTTTTCCTGAAATCCAACTCTGACTCGGAGTTGGTTATTTTAAGTACAGGGGGCATGGAGGGCAGAGCCCCTTGCTTTGGGGTGGGGGTGCAACAACCCCTGAAAATATACAATTTTTGCTGGTAGCGATCACAACCCAGACTTGCAATTGCTACCAGTGGTGCTGTGTTTGTTTGTGGCATGTGTTCTTACCACTTTTGTGATTGGCTCTGTTTGGACGGTGCTGTTTTTGACAGCACTGTACATTCAGTCGCTGATCTGACCTAGTGCAGGAAAGAATATTAGCAGCAGTGGCAGCATTTTTGCAGCTGTAGAACAGTCTGTGGCAGTGCCAGTGCCACCAGCAACACTGCCTGTATCATCACCATGAGATGGGGTCTGATAGAACCACAGGCATGCACCTGATGCTTTAAAATCTGGGAATGCTTTACCTTTAGGTGATTCATTAAGGAGATGGTTGTTAAATCTGCCAGAGATTTCCCCTGCTGATAGTTGTGCTACACAATGTGCACATTACCTTCCTGTTATCTTCTTTTCATAATGTAAACTCCAGCCATACATGCTTTTACTGCTCCTGATACCATTCAAGCAACTAGTGTCACCAGTACCACCAACTCTCTTTTGGCCCCCACTAGCTTTTCCTATTTGGACCTGCATCTGCAGGTTCTCCTCTTTCACAACTGGTGATCCTGCACCTACTCTACTTGCCTGTTCAGGCTGGGATGGAGCCTGCTGAACAAAGTGCTGAAAAGTAGTTCACCAAGTTTTTTGTTGGGGGGGGCATATCCTTCTTGTACCTGCCACTGCGACCTAGAGAGGTTGACGTTTTTTGGCCACCAGACTTTCATGCTTTATGGCTCTCAAAGTACTCCCCATACTCTGCCTCATCATTAAAGCTGCTTAGGTTAACCACCTCAAATTATGTATTGGTTGGCAAATCTCCTTGTGCAAAGAATGCAGATCCAGATGAGTGTGCATCCTTCTCATCTGCACTGACAAGTTCTACACTAGATGAGGCAGGCTGAGAGACAAAAGGTGTCACAGTAGGGGTTGACACAGTGCTAGAAATATGTGTGCAACTGGCTGGGGCCACAGTGGTAGTAGTGGCCGGTATCACTGTAGCAGTACTGGTGGTCACCATGGTTACAGTGGCTAGTGTGGTCTGCGTCACGGTGGCAGAAGTGGTCTCAGTCACTGTAGCTGGAGTGGTCTCAGTCACAGTGGAAGTAATGGCTGAGAGGGCCACTGTTGCAGAAGAAGTTGGGATACTAGTAGTCTCAGTGGATGGGTGGTGGCTCAGAGCAGTGGTGGTTATTAAGGAGGATGTCCTCATTCTGGTGGTACTGGTGGCTGTGGCAAGGGATGAAGAGGACACATTCTCATTGGTAGTAACAGTGGCAGTAAACAACAATGTCTCCCTAGCAGCACTACTAGTACTCTGAATGCTACTTTTACTTTCTTTTCCTGGTGTTAGCTGATGTCATACTAGTGCTAATGGAAACTGCAGGCTCTGATGGGTTAAAACATAATTTTGTACAGTGAATGAGCCCTAGCTTTACTCTGCAGTATGCTCACCATCTCCTGCTGCTTACTGCTCTACAGCTGCTGGAGCTACTGGACCAACTACAATTTCTGGTAATACATCCTCTGTCTATCATGGTTCTATTCCTCACAGGAGATTTATTCAATTAAAATTATATTATGAAACATAGTCAGTCAAGCTACTGCAGCAATGGAAAGGGAATATTGTTTAACCAGGAGTAGCACACTAAGCTGAAGCTTGTTTCCAGATGTGACCTGGAAGCACAAGGAAGTTAAACAACTTGCTCAGGATCACACAGTATGCACCTAGGTGGCTGTAGGATTCAAGCATAGGTCTCCAGATCTGCAGCTCAGAGCCTTAGCCCACTGCACTATACTGCCTCTAATGCTGAGCTGATGAGTCTCACTGTAAACTAGTAGTCAAGCCTGACTCATTTCTTAGACTTTTTTTTTAATTTCTTCTTGGGCACACAGCCACAGACTTAATAAAATATCCTGGCCCAGATTTTCAAACTGCGCCAGGCTGTGCGTGCCTGGGCGCCAGCTCAACAGCTGCGCGCGGGGGGTGTGTGGACTGGGAGGTATTCAGCGACTGCGCCATGGCTCAGCAGTGTTAAATATCGGCGTGCATGGTGCAATGGCACTGCGCCAGTGCCAGTGGTCAGAGTGGAGCATGGGGATGCGCTAGCACAAGTTCCATTGCGCAAGGTACAGCAACCGTGATATTCAAAACATGACATGCAAGTGGGGCCACAATGTATGCAAGGCACACATGGGGCCATTTGCATGTCATTATGGATCCATTTGCATGCAGGTGTGCCGATCCCCGACGACTTGCACCTGGCGCCCTGCCAGGCAGCAGCCATCGGGGACCGATGCCCCCTGCAGTATGGGAATGTGCCCCACAGCCCAATCTCAGGCTTCAGTAAATGAAAGATAAACCTATATCCCTGGTGGTCCAGTGGACCATTGCCCGCCCGATCACGGGCTAAGTAAATAAAAGATAAACCTATATCCCTGGTGGTCTAGTGGACCTGTCTGCCCGATCGTGGGCTGAATTAAAATAAAAAGTAACCTCAATCCCTGGTGGTCCAGTGGACTTGTCCGCCCGGTTGTGGGCTGAATTAAAATAAAAAGTAACCTCAATCCCTGGTGGTCCAGTGGACCTGTCCGCCTGATCGTAGGCTGAATTAAAATAAAAAGTAACCCCAATCCCTGGTGGTCCAGTGGACCTGTCCGCCTGATCGCGGGCTGAATTAAAATTAAGAGAAACCTATTATCCTTGGATCCTTGGTGGTCCAGTGGACACCCCTCCCCACCTGCCCACTGATCCCTACCGCCCCGCTCCCCCAGATCAGCGGTGGTGGCACTGCGCACCTGCCCGCCCGCTGCCCACCAACTGACTTGCAGCCGGTAGGGCTGTCGGCCATTGGTCCACAAGCGTGAGCCAATGGGTGTGCAATATACCATACTACATTCAGATAGGTAAATGGATCCATTCCACCTATCGGAATGTATCAACTCTGTTATCGGCTGCACACCCGTAGCTCACGCTGTGACAGTGTACAGCCCTGCCGACGGTGTCAGTCGGCAGGCGGTGGGAGGCAGGTGGGTGGGTGCTGCTCCCGCCACTGGCTGGGGAGCGGCAGCAGGGATCAGTGGGCGGTGGGGAGGGGGGTCCACTGAACCATCAAGGATAATAGGTTTCTCTTAATTTTAATTCAGCCTGCAATCAGGCGGACAGGTCCACTGGACCACCAGGGATAATAGTTTTCTTTTAGTTTTAATTCAGCCTGTCATCGGGCGGACAGGTCCACCAGGGATTGAGGTTTCTTTTTTAACCCAGCCCACGATTGGGCAGGCAGCGGTCCACTGGACCACCAGGGATATAGGAGTTATCAATTTATTCACACTGAAGCCCGCGATCAGGTGGACAGTGGTCCACTGGACCACCAGGGATATAGGAGTTATCAATTTATTCACACTGAAGCCTGCGATCGGGCGGGCAGTGGTCCACTAGACCACCAGGGATATAGGATTAATTCTTTCTTTACTGATGCCCGTAATCGGGCATAGGGGGGCACCACCATGGAGGTGCAGCCAGAGCTCGGGTGACCACCCACAGGTGGCAGCTGCCGTGTTGTGCCCTGCAATGCGGCAGCTCACCTGTGGGTGGCCATCCGTTGTTCCTTTTTTTTTGGATCAACTTTGTGCTGGCGCAGGTAGGGGTTGCGCATGCATGGCTCCACCATCCCGGGCTGAATATCGGGCTGTGCAGAGTATGCATGGGCATGCCCCTTGCACCTGCATACATTACTGATGCGCCCGTGCATCGATTTGTACGCGACTCTTTCCCTTTTGAATATTGCGTCATACATTGTGTTTTATGACATGCAACACTGTTGCACCATGTGCAACCCTTTTGAATATCTGGGCTCCTGAGTGCAGAGGCATGCACACACAGAGAACAAAAAAGCAGCAAAATGAAGTGGTTGGAGTCGGCCTACTTGTCCCACTCTACCAGCTATGGTGCACTCACACTTGATTAAGTGGCTATGGAGGGATCTCACAGAAAGATTTATGATATTAAATTATATTTATTATGAAATCAAGTTGCTCAAGTCACTATAGCAATGCTGATCTGATGAGTGTCAGTGGCAAGTAATAGCCAAGCTTGACTAATTTCTCAGAAAAAAAAATGTTTTTTACATTTCTTCTTGGAAATGAAGCCAGGCCACCAACAACAATAGAAAAATGTCACTTAGCTAACTGCATTTCAGTTAGACTACTTGCCTTGTTCTTTGGTTCAGAAAACAACTAATTTACAAAAATCTTAAACATTGCAGGTTTAAATCTGGTTTGTTTAGTATAGTACACACACACACACACACACACACACACACATATTGTGTGTGTATGTGCATGCCCACTGTAGGGGCCTGCCTGCTTGTGTCTCTCTCAGCAAACACTAAACAACCTTTTTATTTTCCTTTTCTTATAAGCTTAATTTTCACCCTACAGTGTACAATAACAACTTTCTCTACCCTAAGATTTAGAGATAGAACAGAAATGTCAAATTTTCTGATTTTTGTCTAGTTTTAACAAGTGTGTGGAAATAGATTCTTTCTCTGCAGCAATTCAAGTTGTCTGTCCTGCCTGGTGCTTCTGTGCATGCTAGGGCAAATGACCTGCCTTCAATGAGCTTTCAAAGTGGCCTTTGATTGGACAGTAAGTCTCAGGAAATCTTGTAGTCTCACAGCCAGCTCCAGCAATCAAATAATGAATAATGCAGCATGAATAATGAATAATTGGGACCCCTAAATTTGAATGCTTGGTGAATATTTGAAATAAGGATAGTAAAATGCTGAATAGTCATAACAGCACCAATTATTCATATTTCTTCCAGAGTAACAAATAGCCCATTATTTGTGATATTTAGGAAATGCTATTCATTACTCGCACACCCTTACAGAGCTTCCTTGGTCTTGAATCCAGCTGGTTACAAGATATGAGACAACAGGATTCATGGTTGGAGGTCATGTCAAATGAATATGATAGATTTCTTTGACTGGGTGACCAAGGAACTAGATGAGGGTGGAGCGGTGGATGTAGCCTACCTAGATTTCAGTAAGGTTTTCAACACCATTCCACACAGGAGACTTGTAAGCAAGCAAGTTAGCTTACGGGGTGGTCCAAAAGTGGCTAGCTGGATAAGAAATCGGTTAGGGGATATGTAGCAGAGGTGGTGGTAAATGGAGTTCACTCCAAGGAAGGGAGGGTGACCAATGGGGTGTCTCAGGTTCAATGCTGGACCAGTCCTCTTTAATTACTTTATAAGTCACATTGAAGAGGATCTGGAAGGGAAGGTCTGCCTCTTTGCAGATGGCACCAAAATCTGCAATAGGGTCGACACTCCAGGGGAGTTGGAAAGGATGAACAGAGACCTGAGAAAACTTGAGGAGTGGTCAAGGGTATGGCAGCTGGACTTCAATGTGAAAAAATACAAAATCATGCACTTAGGGCACAGAAACCTACAACAGAGTACAACATGGGTGGGGTGGCACTGATGATAACCAAACAGGAAGAAGACCTGGGGGTAATCATATCAGATCACCTAAAGGTGACCAGGTCATGCAACAAGGTAGCAGGGAGGGCTAGTGGGATGCTGGATTCATAGGGAGTGTTACCACCCGCAGAAAAAGGGAGGTGGTTTTGCCTCTGTATAGATCACTGATAAGACCCCACTTAGAGTACTATATCCAGTTCTGGAGAAAACATCTCTGGAAGGATATAGAGAGGGTGGAGGTGGTCCAGAGGAGGACAACTAAAATGGTATAGGTTCTGCATCAGAAGCCCTATGAGGAGAGATTTAAGGACCTGAATATGTATATGCTGGAGGAAAGAAGAGAAGGTGGGATATGACAGAGACCTTTAAATACCTCACAGGGTAAATAAGGTACAAGAAGGAAATGTTTTTCAGAAAAAAAGGTGCTCAAGAACAAGGAGATATGATATGAAGCTGGAGACGGGTAAATTCAGGAGTAATGTGATGAAGAAAGAGTGGCGGATTCATTGAACAGCCTTCCAGTGGAGGTGGCGGTGTTCAAGAATGCATGGGATAGGCACAAGGGAACCTTAAGGGAAAGGAAGGGGGGTGGGGATAATGGACCAAAGATCAGGTAGGATCTGTGGTGATACTGTAGGCAGGGAAAAATGGGCAGACCTGGTGGGCCAAGCAGTCCTTAACTGACAGCAAATTCTATGTTTCTACATTTCTATGTATGTTTAACACACTGACTAAATCTCAGCTCATTCTGTTTAAGGATGCCTGTGGTATTAACATACAAAAATTGGGGTTCAACATAGAAATGCCTTCTCAAGTTATAATTAAAAGGCTATTACCTGCAGTTCTAGGGACAGAGCAATCAGCCTCACTCCCCCTTTATAGGCTTTTTAAACTAGATTCCTCCAACCACATTCAGAAACACAGTTTCTTTGCTGTAGCTGAGGCTCTGGTTACCCTCCCCCATCTCCCTGTGTTTCCCGCTGCTGTTCTCGTTGCTTTTGGAGCTGCTGCTTTATTTGTTGATTTTTTTGCTGTCTGTTTGGTTTGAGCCTTCAGTGGCTTTCTAGGCTTGTCTGTTGTATTTCTACCTTTCCAGGCTATAGCAATGTGCTTCCTTTTTTTCTTTGGTCTGTCACATATACTGCACTCCTGTCCTCATGTAACTCCTGTGTTTCCTTTTTCAGTTTTTGGTTCTTGGTATACTTACTAGCTTCTGCAGTATGTCCTACCTACAGTAAGTTGTAGAATATATTTGGCTTGTGATTTCTTAGTCTGTTCTCTCTGCTGTCCATAAGTCACTTGAAAACTTCCTGTAGTTTAACAGCATTCCTTCTAAATTACATTCACGTGTCTTCCTGCCCAGGCAGCTATTCCCATTCCTACTCAGTCAATTCAGTCAGCCTTACTCAGTCAGTCTGTAGCATTCATCACCTCAATCTTAGTTTAATTCCGCTTCCAAATTTTCCTGCTTGTGGCTGAATTTTACCCCTGATTCTGGCCTTCAATATAAGTTCACTTTTTCACAACCCTTTCAGTCATTCTCTTTATCAGTCTCATTTATTTCTTTTAGCAGTCATCATTCAGTTAGTCACTCTTATCAGTTGTTCCTTCAGCAGCAATCAGCCAATTTCTGCCTCCATGCCATCAGGCTCCATTTATTTCAGAAGTTTTACCAGGAAATTCATACTGAGGAGGTAACAGCTAATTCCAGATGTGTCCTGGGGAGGGGGAATGGGAGGAACAGATGTACACTAAGAACAATAAATGTAAATTCAATTAATACAAATATAATTGAATACAATTTAAACAAAAGGCAAGTAAGGATTATAAATAACAATTGTGAAAGAACACTGATTCTGTGTAAGTAAAATATACTACAATACAGTCACATGCTGGAGGATAACAATATTTGCAATGTGCAGAAGACAGTACTGAGTTTACTGCACTAGTGTAGGTGCAGGATGAAAGGGGAGCAATGGGGGTAGCAGGGTTAGGAGTCTGGTGGGCAGCAACCCTGGGTATAGTGTAAGGGCAACTACAGAAGTGAGTAGTGAAGTCACAGAGGAGAAAGGGGAGTAAGTAGTGGGAAGGGTCTGAATGGATAGCAAGGGGGAGAGAACACCAAACTTTGGGGAACCAGAAAAAGAAGGGAGCTTGACCAGCAAGAGATCTCCTTGAACAGAGTGCAAGAAAGTGGGAACCAGAGTTGTGAAGGGGATAGGAAGTGTTGGTGGATGGGAGAGGTGAAGAGGGAACAAGGTAGGAGAGGAAGGAGCCAAGCCAGTACTTAGAGATAAAAAAGCACAATGGTCTGGACTCAAGGGAGTAGAAGGAAAGGGAGGAGTAAAGGTAGCAATGGTGGGTGTTGGGCAGGACAGTCTAGGACAATGCAGTAAAAGGGGTGAAAGGGGGACCCAGTATGGCCTGGATGGATTTGGGAGCTGCACTGTATACTATGCCATCACAGTTAAAGATGGGGAGGATCATCTTTGAGACAATCTCTCTACAGGTAGGAAGCAGGACATAGCCTTTATTCCTGGAAAGCACACCAAGTTTAGAGTGAAGCTACTGGTGGATGGCGGATGGTGGATGGCATCCACATGCACAGAGAAATGAAAGTGCCTTCCCAGCCAGAACCTGAGGTATTTAAGTCAGGAGACTCGGTTATTGCACCATCAAGGGTATGAAAGGGGGGGGGTGATTCTAGCAAGCCTCTGCTGAGTGCCAAAGGTCATAGAGACTGTTTTTGTGGTATTTAGGGACAGCTGATTTGCCAGTTACCAGTGTTGGATGTTAAGGAAGTCCAATTGGAGACTGGCAGTGAGGTCAGGTGCAGAGGAGCCAGACACAAATAGTACCATATCATCTGTATACATATGGATGTATGTAAGGAAGCAGGCAGCAGAATGGTCATTTGGGAAGATGGAGAAGAGTATGAGGCCAAGGACAGACCCTTGGGGCATCCCTAAACTGATAGGAAGGGGAGGGAGATGGATTCTCTAATCTGGACAGCTTCAGACCTGCCCTCAAGGTGAGAGCAGAACCACCTGACTGAGAAGTCAGAGAGCCCCTGTATCTTGAGTTTGTTCAGGTGTTAGTCAAGTCAACAAAGATGGCAGAGGTGATCAGGCCCTGATCCATACCAGACAAAATAGTGTCAATAAGCCAGATGAGGGAGGTGGAGGTAGAATGGAACTTCCGGAAACCAGACTACTAAGGAGTGATGAAGGTGGACAAATCAAGGAAGGGGGAGAGCTGGGCTAGCATAAGGTGTTCCTAGAGCTTGGCCTGGGTTGGGAGGAGGGAAATAGTGCAGTAGATGCCAGGAGAGGTGGAATTGCCCCAATTGGAAAGGGGGGTAACTGTAGTCTGTTTCCAAGAATCCAGGACAGAAGTTAAGAAGAAGAAGAGGTTGAGAAGGGAGGTAATAGGTAGTGTAATAGCAGTATCAGAGAGGCATAAATGTTTGGGGTCTGTACCACTAGGGCTCATAACCTTTTTGGGATTTAGGATGGCCTTAAGGGATGCAGCCAGAGTGGTAGGAGAGAAGAAGGGTTGGGGTATGGCAATGGGAGAAGTGGAATGGGAAAGGGATTGGGAAGGGGGAGTGAAGGGAGTGGTCACAGGAGGAGAAGAAGGAGTTGAAAGCTAAGGTGACAGATAAAGGGTTAGAGATAGAAACATTACCCACCTTTAGGATGGGAAAGTGAACTGGGTTGGAGGAGAGAAAAGAGCATGGATTACCTTACAGAACTTGGAGGGGTGATTAAGGTTGTTATGGAGTGTGGATGCAAAGTATTCAGCTTAGTAAGCCTGGTAGCTCTGGTGCAGGCATTACGAAGGGTATTTCTTTACGTGTATATCGCTACATGGAATTGATTGCACTGTAATTAATGTGCACAATTAACATGATACCATACTTGATTAGGTTACCAGGAGAGCCAGAGGAATTGTGAGTCTGTCAGGCAAGGTATTGCATTTTAGGACTGGCCAACAACTCTGCTGCGATCCATGGGGGGGACTTTTGACCCTGCTTTTTCTAATGGGGTCATGCAGATCCCAGGCAGACTTCAATTTGGAGTTAAAATATGGGAGGGCAGAGTTTATGTTGCTGACTGTAGAGATGGGTAACCAGTCAGTAGCCACCAGGCGGTGGCCCACAGTACAGCAACACCAACATAGAGACAGCTAAAAAAAGACCATTGCAGCGACAGTTATTGTAATGGTCTGGGGTTCACTGACTTAGTTTCTTCTGGTGTTTTGCCCCCCCCCCAAAAATAACTCTGATCTGGAGTTGATTATATTTAAATGCGGGAGGTATAGAGGGAACAGCCCCCCACAAAAAACACTTTTTTTAGTGACTGTACAACACTGAGTGTTGGCATTGTGCTATTGCTGTGCAGAATGTCGGCAGATTTACTGTCAACAAAATGTGGTGCTTCCACCATCAGGTCAGTGTGTACAGAGGGCAAGCCCAGTGACTTGAAGGACTGGAGCTGGATGAATTTAGTTGGGGCTATGGGATGATGAATCTTGCACATACAATAGACCATATGGCGGTCACTGAGGGCATTAGAGAGGGCACCAGCATCCACGATATGATGGAGATGGTTGGCAAGAATCCAGTTCAGGAGGAAGTGAGTGAGGGATCTGTTATTTTGCTGGGTGGGGTCAGTGATAAGTTGGTAAAACTGGAGGGATTTTATGTTTTGGCACAATTTATTTAGAGAGGGGAAGATTTACTTGAGCTTAAAGTTGCTGAGGATGAGAAGCTCACCAGAGGAGGAGGCATGGGAAGAGATAGTGGTGAGAAGCTCAGTGACTAAAGGTGAGGAGAAGCCGGAACAGCAGTAGGCACCAGATACTGATATAGAGACAGAGAAGAGGAGGGTGAGCTTGAGGAGTAGCAACTCATAGGAAGAGAGGGATGAGACGGAGAGCACCATTTCAAACTGGATGCTAGAGGACAGCTAGATAGCAATGCCACCAATCCTCTTAGTGTGATCCTGCCAGATTATTTTGTAACCAGGGATGTCAATAGCTGAATCTAGAATACGGGGGCAGAGCCAAGACTCTGAGATCACCAGCACAAAAGGTATGAGACTGACCATAAGTGGTTGCAACTGGTTGGTTGTGGGGAGGAGGCTTTGGATATTGAGATGAGTCACTCTCAGTCCTTTGGGGAGATTAGAGGGAGATGACTGGGCAGGGCTGAGATTAAACTTAATATCACCTGCTACTATTAGCAACAGGTAGACAATGAGCTTCAGGGATCCTATACATTCTTGTGGGGAGAGGAGGGGGAGGGTGTGTGAGAGGAGGATTGGGGGGTAGAAGGGAAGATGGCACCTGAGGGCTTCAAGGTAAAGCCAGGGAGAAGGGAGGCCACTGCACCCAGGAAACCAGGTGGAATGGTATAGGGAGGGGAGGCAGGAGAGAGAGGGGGTTGGTGAGGTGGAGGAGGGGAGGAAGAGGAGGGAAGGCAAGGATAGGTAATGGGGTGAAGGAGGTGAGGGGAAAATAGGAGAGGGAGGATTGGTAGGGTTTGAATTAGCATAATGGAGGGACAGCAGCAGTTGTCACCCTGAACCTTGCCCAAATTAAGGTGGGAAAGTAAGCTTCATTCTAGTAGAGAGGATGTCAATTATGAGCCGGAGAAGGCTGCACCCAGGAGTGGAAAAAAGCTAAGTTGAATACATTTGGAGGGATGCGGGGCTACCCTAGATGGTGAGAATCCTAACTTAATAATTTGAGGGGATGCAGGCTTTACCTTGAGGGAGGAAGCCTGTATTAAACAAACTGTGTGTGTGTGGGCTACAGGAAGCCTAATAAAGCAATTGAGGTGAGTGTTTGCTTTACCCAAGGAGGAAGCCTAGTAACAGAAATGGGGGATGGGGCAACCCTCAGGTGGGGAAGAAGTCTAACTTAAACAGTGGGGCTGCACCAGGCTAAGTAGATGGGGGGGGGGTGGCAGCACATCAAGTAAGACTATTATATTAATGGTACCAAATTACAGGTAGTTGAAACTATTTTAAGAGACAACTAACAAATTAACCACAAGAGGACTATTCAACAAAAACCAACATCGTTTTGTTAAGAATAATCAATCAATAAATCTTTAATCAATCGATCTTTATTTTACCAGGTGAAACACCTCTGAGCGAATTCATTTGCAAGGTGGACCTGGGCAGATACACAAATAACACATAACAATGATTACAATTTTGGCAACAAATAGAGGAAATAGGAGTGAACAAATGGAACATATGGCACATATCATATATGCAACAATAGATCAAATTTAGTCAATGTACAAGGGAACAAAGAAGTGCATACCAAAAATTACATGATAGTCGTAGATCATATGATGGTCAGAGCTGAGTACAACAGTAGATACAATTTGGTCAAATTACAGGAACAATGGGATGCATACCATAAAACTGGTTGGGCTAGAAAACAAATGGAGGTCTGAGATGGGAAAAAACAGTAGTTAAAAGTGCTAGTTCCTTCCTGAGAAGGTAGCCATAAGAGGTAGAAGATAGGAGGAAGGATATTAGGATATTAAGTAGGAGGGTAGAGGCCCCACTGAGGGTAACCACAAAAGTAAAAGAAAGGAGGAACAAAGTTAGGTAGGAGTGTAGATGATGCAGCTGAATGGGAGAGAAGGAATACGGCCTTAGAGATGGTGGTGATGGTGATGGAGAGCACCTTATCAGAAGTGATGGGGCTTAGGCATAGCAATTACAGGAGTCATGTAATGATTGCCTAAGTAGGGTTTGAAGGTTGCTAGTCTGATAAGGCTTGAAATTCTTAGGGTCTTTTGAAGGTTGTTCCATAGTGTAGAGAGAGAGTGGCTTATGGAGTGACAGCCATGGTGGGTTCTAGCTCTGGGGACATCTAGTGAAATACAGGGATATCTCCTGAGTGAATAGTTCCCATGTGTGGTGGCCAAGAGGTAGCAAATGTATTCGGGGAGTTTATTGATAAGGGCTGTATAGGTCCAGATGGCTGCATTTTTCAGTCTTCTGGTTTTTTGGGTGTTCTAGCCCAGCAGTGAGTAGAGAGAGCAGTGGCGTGTATTATAAGGAGCACAGGTTATAAATCTTATTGCCCTGTGCTACAGGGTATCCAACATGGCTAAAGCGGTACTGGGTCCATGTCTGTAAATAAGGTCCACAGAATCCGAAAGAGGGAGAAAGGTGGTTTGTACCAGTGTGACTTTGGTATCATAGGTGAGTAGGTGCTTGATTTGAAAATGGAGTCCTAATCTTTGTTTTAACTTTCTACATAGTTCCTCAATATGCATAATGAAAGTAAATTTGCAATTTATCCAAAAACCCAAATATTTAAATTTGTCCACGAGTTCCAGAGATTCCCCCAACGGTGTAGTAATCTGTGGCTTAGGTCCTGCAGGTTGAGTAGAGGCAGAGTGCAACTGTGGCAATAGAAACAGAGATTTGTTTTTTTTGTTTGCATTGAGCAACAGTTTCAGTTTCAAAAGTTTATCCTGCAATAAATTGAATTCTTGCTGTAGAATGGTACTGGTTAGATTGAGAGTATGCCTAGAGGCATAAATCACAGTGTCATCCATGAGGAGGTGGACACTAGCAGTCTTTATTCCCGATTTGATGTTGTGTATGTATATAGCAAAGAGTAATGGTCCGAGTATAAACCCTTGCTGGACTCCCCTCAATAGGGTTTTAAGAGGGGAGAGATCACCTTGTGCCTTCACTTGCTGCTATCTGCCTGTAAGATAACAGGGGAACCATTTCAGGGCAGAAGTGTCAAGGCCAATGTTGCGCAGTTCGATGAGTAGCAGATCATAGTCTACCATATCAAACGCCTTGCTCAGGACTAGAATACGGCACCCACATGGTTTTTGGAATCCAATGCTAGTTGCCAATCATTGGTCACTTTAGCTAAGCCTGTTACCATACTGTGGTTGGGCTGAAAGCCAGACTGTATGGGGTTGAACTTATTGCGGGACTCCAGGTAATTTCACAGCTGTGAAATGACAACTTTTTCTAGAAGTTTTGAAAGAATAGGTAGAATGGATATGGGCCTATAATTATTTAGATCACTTGGGTTGCCTGATTTAAAGAGTGGGATGACATACGCTGTTTTCCGTAGATTGGGGATGTAGCCTTGGGAGAGGGACAAGTTGAACAGGTAGGTGATAGGTGTGGAGAGAGCATGGTATCCCAATTTCAAGAAAAAAGGTTCTAGTTGGTCCGCTCTAGCACTTTTTCTGGTATCAAGGGCTAGCAACAGATCCTCAACTTTTTTGAAGGAAGCTAGGCTGAAGCTGAGTTTATCTTCAGGGGCAGTGTCCTTGGTCACCTGCTCTGCTGTATTTGGGTTACTGCACTGTGGGAGAAGTTCGCTTGCAGAGGAGGTGCCAAAGGCCAGACCTGCAGTTGCAAAATGAATATTGAGTAGGCCCAGTATCTTAAGTTTATTTGTGGTGGTTAGATCCTTAGTAGTGATCTTAGCAGGGAGAGAGGTAGAGGGACGGTGCCCTTCGATGTCTCTCAATGTTTTCCAGGAATAGTGCAGGATTAGTAGAGTTTGTATCCAGTTCAGATTTGAAGAACTTAGATTTCTCAGTCCTGATTAATTTTGTATATTGGTTCCTTGCTGTTCTGAAGGCCACCCAGTCAGAAGGCAATTTAGATTTGTGGGCACACTTCCAAAAATGTCCCTTTGGTGGAGGGCAGATTTAAGGTGGTCAGTGAACCATGGATAGGACCTCTTTCTTGTTCTAACTTTGATTAGAGGAGCATGTTTATTTATTACCTCTAACACAAGGTCTTGGAATAAAGTGCAGGCCTCAGACACCATTTTAGTTAGGTAAAAATCTTGCCATCTGATCTTACTTAGATCCACAAGGAAATTGTTGCTGTCAAATTTCCTGAGGTTTCTTTTGAATGTATATCTGGAGAAGGAGATAAGTTTGGGTGTAGTTCATACACAAGCTATAGTACTGTGGTCACTTACATCCTTGAAAAACACCCCGGTGTGAGAGATTTTCTGGGGTTTACTCACAAGGATTAGGTCAAAGACAGTAGTGTTGACAGGGTTATTGTTATTAGGATGGGTAAGCTCCAATATGAGCTGGGTGAGGCTGTAGTTGTCTCAGAAATCTTTTAAAGGTTTCTAGCAGGGGGAAAGCCAATCAAGGTTTAGGTCTCCCATAATAATCATTTCCGAGGACTGAGCATCCGTCAGACTGCGGCGATGGTTCAGTAAGTTCAGACCCCCCAAAAGGAGGTCTGTAACACCTAGTGATACAAATGGTCTCAGGAGTGGAAAGCAGGATATTTAAAGAGAGACATTTGAACTGTTTGAGGACAGTGGTAGAGTTGATAAGGGAGATGGAGAATTTGTCTAGTATGTAAATCATGACCTCTTCTCCTCTGGATTGCCTATCTGCTCTGTACACATTGTAGGAGGGGAGGTTTATTTCATGATCTGGCATAACACTTTTTAGCCAAGCTTCCGATATTACTAACACATCGGGCTTGGTATGACAAATCCAGGATTGAATGGAGTCAAGTTTTCTGGTTAGATTGCAAGCGTTGATGTGGAAGAAACTCATTCCTTTTAAATGCGTCAGGTCAGAGGGGAATGAGATAGGTAATTGGGGGCAGAAGTTTAATTCTATGTTGCCAGAGCAGATTAGTAAGATAAGGAGTAGTTTCTTAAGGGAATTGAATAGGATCCTAATAATTGAGACCCTTCCCCATTTTGTAGAAGATGGGGTGGGGGTTAGTTAACAAAATGTGGTTGTAGAGGCCTAGAGGATCACCCTGGCGGCAAAGAGAAGTGGGGCATGGTTATAATAAATGATCGGTTTTGTAAGGGAAGGTAACCTTCCGTCTGAATTATTACCCAAGTTAAGTATAGAAGTTGAGTTAAGAATAGAAGCTATAACACAAATCTGATTAGCTTCTATGACTTTATTATCTGTAATGTGGATAACAATGAAGCTTCAGACTTAATTGTTTTCGATTTCAGGAAAGCTTTTGATACACTCCCACATAAGATGATTCTATCCAAATTAACCAGCATGGGCATTAATACCACTATTGTTAGGTGGGTTCACAGATGGCTGATAGACAGAAAACAGCAAGTAAGAATAAATGGTTGTTTATTATCTATGGGGAATGTGATTAGCGAAGTCCCACAGGGCTCAGTTCTGGGCCCCTTATTATTTAACACTTACATATATGACCTTATGATACACAATGAAAACAAATAAATAATATTTGCAGATGACACTGAGTTAGGTGGGTCAGTTAACTCAGAAACGAACACGTCCAATATAAAGAATGGTCTCTGTATTTGTGGATCGGCCTACAGGAATCAAATGCAATTTAATATATCTAAGTGTGTAGTAATGCATTTTGGAAAAACTAATCACAAGCAAGACTATTATATTAATGGTACCAAGTTACTGGTAGTTGACACAATGAAAGCTCTAGAAATATCAATAAACTCCAATTTAAGGAGTAGTACCCATTGCAATCTAGTGGCTAGCTGAACCAACCATCTCGCAAATTGTGTTAGGAGGTCTTTTTCTAGTAAATCTGAAATGGTACTCATGCCGTTATATAAATCTTACATTAGACTCAATCTAGACTACTGTTCCCAGTTCTGGAGCTCCTACCTCAGGAAGGACATTGAATGCTTAGAGAGGGTGCAGCAAAGGTTCACTAAGCTAAACCCAAGATTGAATTCCAAAACATATGATGATAGGTTACAAGATATTGGTTTATGGACACTAAAATTGCAAAGAGATATGGGAGACCTACTGTCCCTCTACAAATTGTTGGATGATAAGGACCAAATGAATAATTTGGGTTTTAGATATAAGCATTGTCTACATGACCTGAGAGGGCAAGGGGTGACAACTATTAGAAAGTACCCCCAGAACTAATATAAGGAAGTATGCTTATATACCTAGATCTATCAGAATGTTGAATCATCTGCCTGAGGATGTTGTTCAATCAACAAACTTCCTAGGTTTTAAAAAGAGGCAAGATTCTTTTCTACATGGCTGTGGTTCTGGTAGCAAGAATCACTGAGTAGTGGGGACAGAGTGGCCCCTGCTAATTCATTGGGATAGCTCAGGCAGGGGTCAGGGTAGCCTCTTGTAAATATTATTGCTGTGTAACCACTTGTGGAAGTAGAACAAACCCTACAAATTCTAAGGGCACAGCTGGAGGCCTACACATATACCTATCTAACAGCGGTTCAGTATAAACAATAGATAATAAGACTCTGCAGATGGTAGGAGCACATCTGTAGCCCTAACAGCAATACCTAACTAACAAAAGTACAATACACAGTACATCTGAGCAACAAACCACAGCACAACTTACAGTGTCAGGGTGGAAGATGGGCAGAGTCCCCATGCATCCTGGCATCTCCCCTCTGGTGACTCCCCTCGAGGACTCCCATTCCTGTTGTGCTACTCACATGGGATCATTTCAGGGTACTGCTTTATAAGAGAGGCTGAAGTCCTGAATTGGCTAGGCAAAACAGAGCTCAGGAAACAGCTTCTGCTGCTTGAAAATTGGGGCTGGTGATCAGGACAAGCTAAGGGGAGCCTACAGATCAGCAGGCTCAGTGACCCCAACTGATGGAGTCCACCTCATGGCTACAGCTGATGACGGTGCTGACTTCCAGCATGGAGGTCTGAGTCCCTTCCCCATGCAAGTGCTGGAGTTCTGGACTGGATGGGCACAACAGAGTGCAACAAGCAGCTCCTGTTGCTTGCAAGTGGGTGTCTGGGAGCCTATAGGTCAGCAGGCTCAATGACCCCCACAGATGAACACATTCATAATGACCATCATTATATACCAAGAATCTTTGCCTAAGGTTTATCCTGTGTGTAGACATGCTTACTTGTTCTCCTTGAAGTCCACATCTTGAGAGTGAGTCTCTCACCAGACAGGGGTCCTTCACTACACCTCTTGTCTCTGGTGGCACCTCCTGGCAGTCCCATGACGTGTTGAGGTCCAGTGCTCTGGTAGAAGCTTTAGCTGTATGGATCTCGGTTGGTGGCACCTTATGGTGAAGTATTTAATACTTTAGCTGCCAGAGGGTGAAGCTTAAGCCCACATGAGCTTCTTTAGCTGTACAAACTGCATCAGCAGCACCTCTGAAAGCTATTCTCCCCATGTCTGCCTAAGGTCCACCTTGTCTCATTTCATATCCCCCTTCCTTTAGTTTCCATTCAAGGTTAGGCCTCTTCACAATCTTGAAAATGGGTGCTAATGTAGTCTTTCAGAAGTCGCACCTCTCCTCATTCCATGCTTTGATGGGTGGGCCTCCTTCTGGATGGAACTTCCATTAGCTGCAGGGATTGATTCACCACACCCTACAGCATTATCTCACTAAAGGAATGCAGTGAGAGGTATCCCACCAAAATGTCCCTTGAATTAAATTCCATATTACCTGTAGCAAGCTGAGCTATCATAATAAGAAAGCCTTGAGTCTCCAGAGATTTCCTCCAATAGGATTTTTTTCTGTCCTGAGTGCTAAGGCCATAATGTAGTTTGTATTAATTATAATGTACCCTAGTAGGAGAGATCTGCTGGTAATTTGAGGGTACTTGACTACTCCTCACACCAATTCCCAAAGGGGGAATACTCAAGTACCCTCAAATTATTGACCAATCTCTCTGCTGTCCACCCTTTCTAAGGTTTTAGAGAGAGTGGTCCACAGCCAGGTTTACAAATACCTTGAGAAGGAAAACCTCCTAAGCATATACTAACATGATTTTCACTCAGGTCACTCAATGAACACTGCCCTGGTGAACTTCAGGAATCTGATAGCAGATTCTCTGGATAAAAAAATAGAAACTAGGACAGTTCCATGGAAAGCCTTTGGCCTGGTGGACCATTCCTTGCTACTGAATAGTTTGGTGGGGTGTGGCATGCATGCTGAGGCTATGGAGTGGTTTTGGACATATCTGAAAGGGAGGCAGCAGCAGGTCATGGTGGGTGACAAATTGCCTGAGACCAAGACCTTGTACAGTGGGGTTCCACAGGAATCAGTACTAGGCCCCTTATTTTTCTTGGTCATTGTAAATGACCTTTCAGACATCCTCGTGAGCCACTCATGGATCGGGCTGCATCCTAATATCATGGTTCTGGTAGCAGTTGAAAACAGTAAAGAACAAGCCAGTCCAGTGGCAAAGAGGGCTGAGGTGCTTCAAGTGCCTTATCTCTCCCACACCATTGACCTTGGTTTTCTAACAAGATCAGTTTGCTGGGGATCAGCTAGTGGTGGGGAGGGAGTGCTGGGATAGAATTGAGTGGCAGCTTGGCAGCTCCTCTCTCCTGGATTTGTGAGGTGAGTCTTTATGGCTCATGGCTGCCACTGAGTGGAGGCTCAATGGTAGCATTGAGCAAACGGGGGGCTGGTGCTAGGCTGGGTGGGTGGACAAGGGTCGCTGGTTCTGGAGGTGCATGCATGCCTCCACGGTGATATGGTGCTCTGTTGCTGAGGTCCCGGGGACTAAATGAGAGAAAAAGAAGATCTATATCTCCTTTTGCCATATATGATTGCCCTCAGGACTCTCAGGCCCTGTGTTGTGTGGATCCCTGTTGGTACGATGGTAGGGGGAGCAGCTGATGGATCTATAGATTACAGAGATCACGCCTGACAGAAATTAGTGGGGTGACCATGGAAAGGTTAAAAGCTATTTAACAGTAAAGAACAACAAGAAATTAAGTTTGAACCAGACTTGCAGGAGTGGTCTATCAGGTTAAAGCTGGTGATGAGCATAAAAATTACCCAGAGCATGTGACTGGTATGAGACAAAATGTTAAAGAATGTAAAGCAACTAGAATCCCAGACCTGGAAATTAGGGACCAAATTCTCAATTAGTGAAGTCTTTTGCAGCACCAAGCAGAAGGAATATGAAATAGTCTCCCTAAAACTACACCTTCCATCTACAGAATGTATTACAATCATAGGTGATTATAGGCCCCCTAATGGTGGCACTGATATCTTGAAGACTTTGAAATCTCTAACCCCCTCTGCGAATACTGAAGTTTTAATCCTAGGAGATTTTAACCTTAACTGGCTTGCACATAAATCTCAAACTTTCAAGTCTCTCCTGACGAATTGGGACTCACCCGAATAGTCACCGAACCAACTAGGACCAACAAGGGAAATGCCACGAACAGCTCCATTCTTGACCTCGTTCTCACTACCCATACTAACAAATTCCACCACACAGCTGTATTTCACAATGACATGAGTGACCATGGAATAGTAGTATGTACCAGGTCCCAAGCAAAAATACAAAACCAAACCAAGTTCATAACAAAACAGTTATTCAGAAAATTTCTACCAACAAATTTCCTAAGTGACCTTAGCAAGGTTTGGTGGCAGAATCTATACCTCTCAACGACTCCAGATGAGGCGGTCACAGTCTTAAATAAGGAACTCAGCCATTTAGTAAATAAACATGCACCGTTCATTAAAGTCAGGATGCGGAAGTTCTCCCACCCCTGGTTCTCACCAGAGCTCAAGTCTGCTCTCTCTGAGCACGACAAGCTATGGGCAAAGGTGAGGTATATTAAGAGTCCGGTAGACTGGCAGGCCTTTCGTACCATGAGGAATGCCTGCGTCAAGCTTATCTGCTCCGCCAAAGCCAATTTCTATGTGACCACACTAGAACAGGCCAAAGGGGATGCCCAAAAAATCTGGAAGACTTTGAAGCTGATTGAAGGGAAACCGGTGGCATCACCATTACCAACTAAAATCATTAAAAGCAATGTGACCATTGAAGATAGTAGCCAAATACTAGAAGAACTCAATCTTCACTTACCACTGTTGGGCTAGCATTTGATTCATCTCCCTATGCGGCACAAGTGATCAGGCAGGTTGACCCAGACCTCGTCATGCCAGCAACAAGCTGCCCTTTTTGGCTCCTCCCTATGAGCTTTAAAGAAGTGGAAGATGCCCTTATCAAGCTAGACACCAAAAAAAGTGCAGATAATGATGAAATAGAACCACTCCTCTTAAAACTTGGATTCCCCTACCTCACTGCCCCCATCCTCCACATTTTCAACCTTTCCATTTTGACCTCCACTGTCCCATCA
This sequence comes from Neoceratodus forsteri, assembly GCA_016271365.2. NCBI lineage: Eukaryota > Metazoa > Chordata > Ceratodontiformes > Ceratodontidae > Neoceratodus > Neoceratodus forsteri. Next base: position 1,173,034,902 of record CM057455.1, on the reverse strand, counting down.
TGCTGGAAGCTAGCCCACATTCTTCTGCTTTTTAAAGCAGGAGACCCTTGTGATCTAAATAACTACAGACCTATCTCGATCCTTCCAGTCCCCTCCAAAGTCTTCGAAAAACTGATTTATGCACAACTAAAGCAACACATGGAAACCTTCCTGCTCCTAAACCCAGTCCAATCTGGTTTCCATTCTAACCATAGTACTATTACCACCCTCACCAAAGTAACGGATGACTGGGTCACGGCTATGTACTCTAAAAAGATTACGGGGGCTGTCTTCCTAGGCCTAAGCAAGGCATTTGACACAGTAGACCACTCCATAATCGAACACAGCCTTGCCAATATAGATGCTACTCCTATGACTGTACGGTGGTTTAGCAGTTACCTTTCAGGGAGGATGCAAAAAATTAAAGCCGGAGGTACATTCTCCTCACCCCTACCAATCACTAGAGGAGTCCCACAAGGCTCTATATTAGGCCCAATCCTTTTCTCTATATACATCAATAAACTCGACTGGCATATAACTCAATCAAAACTCCACTTCTTTGCCAACGACACGGTGCTCTGTACTTCTGAAGCTTCTCTAAGGTTAGGGAGACCCTTCAAACTGACTTCGCTCAACTCGAAGCTAATCTCATGAATGCCAGACTTCTCTTAAACACTAAAAAAAAAAAAAACTATGATCATCTCCTCCAAAACGGTGTCCTCATTAACTTCCACCCTGCCGAAAGAATTCTTAGTTACATCCCTAGGCGAGCCCCTCGAAGTCACCTCGAAGTTTAAATACCTCAGGTTCTGGATTGACAACGAGCTCACTTTCTCAGAACATATAGATGACCTTGCCAGAAGGTTAAAAATATGTCTAGGCTTCCTGTTCCGAAACAGGACACTTTTTCCACTTGATGTCAGAACCAGGCTTGTACAAGCCATGTTCCTTCCACTTCTTGACTATGGGGACATAATTTACAACTCGTCTACAACTTCAAATCTAAGGAAACTGGACATCTTTTATCACCAGGCCTTGCGCTTCATCACAAACTCCCCATTTCAGATGCATCACTGTAACTGTAACTTATATACAACTGTAGGTTGGACATCACTTACTACCAGACGTATGCTCCACGCATCTGGACCATAAAACTCCTTCTCAACAAACTCTGTAGTTATCTAACTTCCCTTATCCAGACTGCTCACAGCAGCTACTCACTCAGTAACTTAGACTTTATTTTGTTGAAGGTCCCAAATATCCGCACTACTCTGGGTAAACGTGCCTTCTCAGTCACCATCCCCACCATCTGGAACCAGTTACAAACACCCTTTAAACTTCCCAAGCTAGTCTCACCTAGCCATTTCAAACTGCTATATAATGCAAAAGTAAAAGACGTGTGTAACTGCTGCTAAGACCTGTATTGTCTTGGCCTCTCAAATCACACGGGTCTTAAATGTCTGTACTAGTATGCTCGATAGGTGTCTAGATGTGCTGTTATCTGTTGAGCACTTAATGTATGCATTAAGCACTTAATGTATGTATGTATGTAGTATCAGCCTTGTCTATATATATGTTTCAGGACCTCCTTGTGAATGAGCTTGCTCAATGGAGTTTTTTTTCCTGCAATAAACTTGAAACTTGAACTTGAAACTTGTCCCATTTCAGTTTACAGTGTGTTAGTGAATTCAGATATTTGAGAGTGCTTTTTGACAGTGGGCTGAAAGTATCTGAACCATATCATGTTTCTCAGTCAAAAAATAAATAAGAAAATTGGGGCTTTATGAAGAACAGCAATTTGCTTCTCCCTGGAGTCATAGGTTGTATAATACATTTGTGAGATTTGTGCTACAATGTAACATAGCCACCCAGCATTGTAATATGTTTCAAGTCATAAAAAGATGGCGAGTTCTTAAATGGGCTTCTAGCCTATTGAATTTGTACACATTCTATGATTCTGTGAAGTCCGCAGTGGTTACTTCTGGACAAATTGGTTGGTTAGAAATGTATAGAACCACAAATTCAAATGGAAAACACCCTCTAGTTCAATACATAAAAATGAAGCAGCAACATCAGTTAATGTACCAGATATGTACCTCACAGAGTAACAAACTAAGAGCCACCAAAATAAGTTTTCATTATAGGGAACAGACCGTTGGTTACAATGCAGCAAAACACTGGAATAAATTGAGAAGTGTTACCAGAAATAAACCTTCACTGAACCTTTTCCATAAAGAATTTTAGCCTGACCTGAAATATGTATATACCTGTTTTTAAAGTCAGTGTATTTTCTAGTAATGTATGTACAGTGATGTAACGATTGATGGGATGAATGTTGGAGCATGTGTACTACACAGGAATACTCTTGAGAATAGGCTTGATGCCCAAAGGTGTACTTCACTGTATAGAAAATGAATTTTATTACTACAGTAACTCCTCGCTATAGCAAACCTTGCTATAGTGAAATCTTGGTTGTACCGAATGGCAGGGATAGCTCCCATGAGAACTTAGCACTGTATCAGCTGTCATTGGCTGCAGCTGTGAGAAAACAGCAAGGGAGCACTGTAACCAACACCTTATGCCACAGTCATTGTTCAAATGCACTACTACCATCAGAAAAGTATTTTGTGGTGATCAGGCAGCATGTCCATAGTTGCAGGCATCTGTGTCCCTTCCCACATTCTCCTTGCACTGCAGATGCTGACTATAGGTTAACATAGGAGTTGGCGTGAGCACTGAGAGTCAAGTGTGTCTTTCTTTTTTTAACAGTGAATGATCACTTTATCAAATGTAATCAGTCTCGGGAGACAAAACAGTTGAGAGATGACCTCAGATGCAATTTTTGTTGTAACAGCAGATGATGTACAGTATAAACCCATTTATCCAAACCCCAGATAACTGAAAACTTCAGTTATCCGAAACTTGGTCATGTTCCCCGTACTTTCAGTCACCTCTTTACTGCACACAATACTGTGGTTAGCAACTGAACTGCCCTTCAGCATTGAAACGCACATTTAAAAGTTTTTACTTTCAAAAGTTTTTACTTAACTGAAACTCGACAAAAGACACAGCAGGCAGCAGCTTAGTTCAATCAGGGATGATTATGACAGGTGGGGTGAGGAAACTCGATCGGGCTAATTGTGACAGGTGTGGGGAGGGAGCTCGATCGGGGCTGATTTGGCAGGCAGGCAGGCAGATTGGAGTTCTTTCAAATCTCTGGCAGCGAAGGAAGGATAAGGTTGTCAAGCTGTAAAGTGGACTACTGTCTTTTCAAATGAGACTCAGCAGTTGAGCAGCAGCCAGACACCCACTCGTTGACACGGTGACCCACCAACAAGTAGGTTCCGATGTGATGTAAAACAGGGTGGGGGGGCATTCATTCAGTCTGTCGGTCATAGCCCACTGGAACCTTCTAGAATGATGTTCCTGGATTTACAGCACACAACACTGTGGTTAGCAGTGGGCAGCAGCTTAGCTGGATCGGGGCTGATTGCAGCAGGAGGGGGGAGGGAGCTCTATTGGGGCTTATTGTGACAGATCAATGTTTCTGGCTCCTTTGACCTGTGGGTGCAGTTTGGTATTGATCTTTGTTTTTCTATTTTTTAAGGATGTTTATGCTGCACCTTAAATCTGCTTACAGATCTTGGAACCTTTGGACCTGCAGGTATTCAGTAACCACTTCACATTAAACAACTTTGTTTTTTATCTGATATATATTTTTTTGTTTATGACTTCGATAACTGGGTAGGTGCACTGATCCAAAGGACCATTTTCAGGCAAGACCCGGGTCAATAGGCACGAGGTATATGAATATAACACAATGGATACATAGTAAAACACAATGGATACATACAGATTGCAGGGTTCGGTTGGGTAAAATAGTTTACTCTTACATTACAACTCAAACAAATGGCTGAGCAGATGCTCCTTTGCACCAAATGACTCCACAGCTTTGAGGACTACTGTAGTGCTGGCAACCTCATCTATCCAAAACCTCATTTATCTGAATGTTTTTCATGTCTCAAGACATTTAAATAAATGGGGTTGTACTGTAATCAGCTGAGCACGAGGGTCAAAACAGCATCTGAGGACAGACCAGTTGAGAGCCTCTCATAAGAGTAAGAGTGAGGCAAGCAAGTGATTATTTTGTTTTTAAACTGTAATTTTTAAAAAGTGAATGGTGTGACTCTGATCAGCCAAGTGGCAGGGTCAAAGAAAATACTGGGAGAAAACAGCTGATAGCCACAGTCAGAAATCAGGCCATTTCAGAGACATGAATCTCTCACAGTAATTCTCTCCCATACCATACAGTATAGTACACATATAAAGTGTGTTTGGAGTGTAAGAGTGATATGTGCACAGACTAATAATATGAGTCCCCTCACCTGCAACCAATGTTAGCATGCACACTTAACACTAAGCAACCCCCCTGCATGTCCCATAATAGTGTCCCTCACTGTAATGAACAAGAAGCTATAAAGAATGGCAGACATGGCTCTGGAAGCATTCATTATAGCAATGGGTTACTGTATTATTACATTGCTTTGTGAGTTGGGGTTGGATTGTGGCTCACTTTTCATCATCCTACAATCCTGCCTTTCCATCTCTGCTCTAGAAGTAATGTCTAGTTACAGTCAGTCATCACCAGATTTAGCTGTTTATCATTATGCCAGTCTGTATTTACAGCACCTGCTTTCCAGTTCTTCTTTGGCACCTTCCTAAGGTACATTTATCTTAAAGGAATTATGTTCCCACAGCACCTCAAGAGGATTTCTTTGTCTTCATGGTACCCATCAGGGTGGTAGTCCCATAAGGGACAGAGAGTGTAAATGGCCAAAACATGCATGTATAATAGTCAAACACTCAGTCATACAACTAACCTCCTGTCCATCAACAATCTTGCACAAACACAACTCCTCACCTGGTTGTGTGCACCAACTGAACTGTAGTGGTGCTGATGTGGCACAAAATTTTATATCTCTTTACTAAAACTGAGTGATCGTAATATTTTTGTGTGCCCTGTATTTTGTCATTTCAACAAAATATTTTCTAATTTCCATTATATATTAAAACATGTTCCTTACTTAAGCCATTTTCTCAGAAAAGGTGAAGAGGATGAGAAAGTCAGGCATTTCCCCAGTATGCTATTCTCGGGGGTGGAGGTGTATTGTAGTCTAGTACATAGAGAACAGAAGTGGACTTGGAGATCCTAGTCTGAAGCCTGATGTAGGTAGCATGTGCTGATAACCACTCCAGTATCAAATTAGCAAGCAAACTGATTCCAGATCAGTTAAATAATCCAGAATCAATTGATGAGAGAAGCTAAACTTGATCCAGGATGAAATTCCTTGCTGAATATTTTCAGTATTAGTTAGAGATGCATCAAAATTAAATTCCGCTGGCGAAGCGAACGCGAAGTGGCCACTTTGTGTTGTCACTCCACTATGTGATGTGGCCAATAGGAAAGGCTCACTTCGCCTTGTAATTATTACTTGCGTTGTCATTCCACCTTAACATGAAGTAAGGTAGAGTGGCAACAATATTGGCAGCCCCCCAGTGCCCCCCACACACACAGTCACCAGAATTAATGTGCATTCCCAAAATGCTACTGTCTTGTGTCCAGAAATTCCCCAGTGCTGACAAAGTGAAATGAGAGTGTAACAAGAAATGCAAAGTCTCCCAGAATTTAATGGTGTACTGCAAATGCACAGACAGATTAAGATTGCGCTGTGCACTCAAGAGATGCAAAGTCACACGCAAAGGCACAACACCACCTAACCAGTGCTCACAAGTCACAAATCTAAATCTGGAAAAGAATACCTTTTGCTGGTTGGAGGGGTAGTGCATGGCAGTAACAGTCCACTGCCAGTAAAAATACCACAAAGTAGTATAAAAAGTCATGCAGGTGCGGTGGATGGCAGGTTCACACTGCTGCAATTACTCTGGCATAATAAAAGTTGTCTGATTTAATGGTACGCATTGCATACACACTCACACACACACACCCTACAAGTATTGCATAGCAAATTGAAAACCGTTAGCAATATAACCAACTGCAACTATTTTAAACAAACTGAAATTATACACTGCTGCACCACTACAATCAGCAAAAAAATGTCAAGAATTACTGAAAATATTACTGTGTATACATTATCACAGTTACACAAGAAAAATATAACCAAAACAAAAAGACTGCCTTTTTCTCCCAGTTAATCTACCTGCACCACAGATACGCCCCTCCCCCAAAGCACACTTCACAGTACACAGACTGACTGTTCTAAATTAACATTTAAAATCCACACACAAACAATAAACACTCGATGATATGAGTATAGGAGGGTTTCCTACAATCGATGCACTAAATTTTGAGCAAAAACAATGGCACAAAAAGGCGTTTTTAACAGCTTTTAGAGGATTTGAATCGCAGAGCTCTGAGAGAAAATTGTCTCCATCCTCCACTACACACACTACACAGAACTGAGGCTGTGCAGAACAATCTAGAGCCCATGTGACCTGCAATCCCATGAAGCAATGCAAATTCACCTTGGAGCTCAATAACAAGGCGAAGTGATGCGAAGTACATTGATTTCAAGGTACTTCGCTTTAAAATTGGTGGAGAAGTGGTTTGAGGAAGGCGGAATAATGCAAAGTCATTGGTTTCGATGGACTTTGCATTCCCTGTTATGACGCCAAGTACTCTGCTTTGCGTTGTGGAGCACTTCGAGGATTCCGTGTTACTCCATGAATCACTCCGCGGAGTGAATTTCGGCCACTTTGTCCATCTCTAGTATTAGTTGACCAGCCTAATTGATCCAGAATCAGTTTAAGAACAAAACAGATCCAAGATCTGTGTAACAACCAAACAGATTCGAGATCAGTTTAAGAACCAACCATATCCTGGATCAGTTTAATAACCAAACAGATCCAAGATGAGATTTAACAACCAATGAGGTCCAGGTTCACTTTACCAACCAAACAGAGCCAATATTAATTTAACAACCACACAGTTCCAGGATCTGTTTAAAAACCAAACAGAACCAGGATTAGTTTAACAACTAAACAGATCTGGGAACAGTTTGACAACCAAACAGATCTATGATCAGTTTAACAAACAAACAGATCCATAATCAGTTAAACACCTAAACAGATAAAGGTTCAGTTAAATAACCAACAGATCCAGGATAATTTTAACAACCAAACAGATCCATGATCAGTTTAACAACCAAGCAGAACCATCATCAGTTAAACAACCAAACAGATCAATTACCAGTTTAACAAACAAACATATCCAAAATCAGTTAAACACCTAAACAGGTAAAGGATCAGTTTAATAACCAAACATATCCAGGATAATTTTAGCAACCAAATAGATCCAGGATCAATTTAACAGCCAGATAGATCCAGGATCAATTTAACAACCAGACAGTTCCATGATCAGTTTAACAACCAAACCTCCATAATCAGTTTAACAACCAAACAGATCCAGGATTAAATTAAAGGGGAAGTCTCCCATAGTTTCACACCCATATTTTCCCAACTCCTTATGTGTAACTGTTGTGTTCCTCCTCTAGTTGCCAGCAGTCCTACTGCTGTCCAAATCTAGATTATAAATAAAAATATACAGCCCCCAGAAGTTATCGATGTGTTTGTCTTCTATTTTACCATCAATGCTGCTGGAGGGTGATGTCATCAGAGCAACAGATAATGGTGCTGCACTAAATGCTGTTCCACCAGTAAACAGAACCCACAATGTTTGGTCCCCCATTTGAGTAATGGGGGAACTCTTTAAGTGCTGTGCACATCCTGAAGTGCAGGTCTAATAGGGACTAGGACCATATGAGTGTGATTCAGCACTAATTTGACATGTATACAGTATGCCTGTATGAGTTGTGCTAATGTTTCTGTTAGCAAAAACAGTTTACCCAATAAATGACTCTGGGTACAACAAGAGTCTTAAGTGGTATTATATAGCTGTTTTATTATGTGCTGTGTGTGTTAGCATTCTCTGTTTTGATTGACACCAGCAGTGAGCCACAATCTTGCAAAAGTGCCCATTTACCTTTGTAACTAGGCAGTCAGTGATTGGATGGTTGATGTAAGGCAATAAAGAGTTCAGCTATAACAAGGAATAGGTTACCAGGACATCAGCTGCAGCATATGGAAGAACAGTAATCTAGTGGTTAAAGCACAGGCACAAGAACTGGGAAACGCTGGTTCAAATCCTACTAAAGTCCCTTACTCTCTAACCCTTAACGAGTTCCCCTAACCTCCTTGGGAACTGTGATGGCCCCTCAGATCCATGACTTTAACAGTGCCCCCATTCCCATTATAAATCATTAGCAGTGATGTGAGAGCTATAGCACTTCACTTTGAAGGTACTGAAAACAAGCTGTGGCAGCAGATGTCCCTCACAAATCAGATGCTACACTTCAGCTGTTGCAGGTAAACAAACTAATCAGTCTCAGTGTTTGTATTACTCTGTATTTGCTTAGCTCATTCCTCCCATGTCATATGAATTCTGTGTCTTGGTATTTCCAGTCAGAACCCAGATGTAAGGAGCATTTGAAATGTAAAACAATACACTTTATAAAGTAAGTGATCTAGCTCTCCACTTTCAGGCTGCTGAAAGGGGAGTGTATCATTTTTGCAAAGGAAGAATTCAGTCTTCTGTGATCCTTTGGGAAACTGCTCAAGCCTACCTTGTAAATGAATCCTCTCAAAGGTGTTCACCTGGTTCTCTACAGAGTGACTGATTGACTGCTCAATTGATTGATTGGTTGGTTGATTGATTCAGTCTACTGCTTTCCACAACATGTTACAACTGTCTCTCAGAGAGAAATGAGCAGTACAAAGAAACAGCTTTTCTTTCCTGTGAATGCAATACTATTAGATATATTATTTGCTCTAAATATGCAGTATTAAGGCTACAAGTACCACTTCCTGTGTGAGTTGCATGACAGAACTGTCTTAAGCCATTGCAAACTTAAATTAAAATCAGGATAGACAGCATTGATACACTTATGTTTTGTTCTGCACTGTTGCTGCTGTGACATCAAGGAATGGGAGGGGCTGTATTACAAGTGACTCATTTGCATGTAAATGGAGGCTTGCTTGACATTTTACTACCTTGTGTCAGAGCCTCAAACTCTAGATATGTGTTGCAACAGAAGAAATGTCTGATCTCTTATTGACATATGTACAGTACTTGATGTAATGTATAATAAATACATCAGACATATCCAAATCATAAATATACAGGAGTTTTCTCCTTTAAAGGCAGTTTTACAGATTACATGTACAGCTTTGTAGCATGTTAACTTAACCTTGCCCTAGTCCCACTAGCACAAAATTATAATTTTTAAGAAGGTGCAGCAAGGGAGGGAAGGGATCATAAATTGGGCCATAGTACTGGCCAGCTGATTCCTTCCATTTCTCATTCCACCTGTCCTACCCCCACATTCAGATGTTTTTGGATGTCTAACCGGGGAGAGTGAGGGAGTACACCCCATTGAAGCCTATGGGAAAGGATTTCACAAAGTTTTTACAGATTTTTAACCAGACTTTGATAAAAAAGACAGTGACCACTCAACTAATAAGGTCCCTATTAGTTGAACAGTGGCTTTCAGTTTTATCAAAGGTTGCTAAACATCTGTAAAACTTTATTAGTCTTACAAACTTCATGAGTATACTTCATTACTCTCCCTGGTTAGATGTCAAAATGTCTGAATGAGGACAGGGCAGGTGGATTGGGAAGTGGATCAGCTGGCCAGCATTATGGCCCAATTTACGATCTCATCCCTCCTTTGCTGGACTTAAAATTGATAATTTTGTGCTATAAATATAGTATATACAGTATAAATATATATATATATATATATATATATATATATATACACTAAATGTAATGGGTAACACACTCTCCACACATGACTACTTTTTTATGATTCATGTAGAGATTCAGGCAGTAAGGCGGTATTAGTTGGTTTTTTTTTAGAAATTTATTTGGAGTTCTGAAAAATACAAACTATACCCACTACACAAAACACCATCCCTGTCTGTTTTATAGAGTCATTCAATTTCAGTTCCAACATATATGAGTACTAATAAATATGTTTTGAATGTTCCTTATATTGCACATCATAGACTTTTAGACAAATGACTAGCTCACAGACACATGAAAGCTACAGACTTTCCCATTTTATCTGTGGCTAGTCTTTATAGCCAGGCAGTACCTACAATTCTTCAAATTACATATGTAGTCTAACATAAATTAATGCCCCAGCTTATGCTCTTAAATCTGTCTTACAAATACTAGAGTTTAATACAGCTGTAGGTCAGTATGCCTTTGTCTATTAGGTTCCTTTTCATTTGGAACCCCAGCCAACAATATCAGAAATCCTAAATCTTCTTCTAAGTTTAAATACATTGTAATTATATGATTAAGTTCCAACGCAGACCAGAATCATGGTCTACACTTTCATTTATTTACTTTTTTTATTATCTCCATGTATTTGAAATTTTTGGCCAGGAAAGACAGACTTGTTTCCAGGCACATCCTGGGAGCACAGGGAAGTTAAATGACTTGTTCATGGTTACGTAGTATGCAAGTGGTGGTTGTGGGGTTCAGACCCAGTTCTCCAAGTTTGCAGTTCAGTGCTCTTAACAGCTATGCTGTACTGTCTACCTGTTTTTATAGATGGTTGAATGTGGAGCAACCTGTAACTTGCTGCTGCCATCTTGTCAGGATTCCCTACTAAAAGAGACATTTAGTTGAAGACTTCTTAACCTGCTTATATAAATAAATTGAAATGCATTGAATTGAATCCTAAGATGGGCTGAAGAGACTCTAATGAGAAGTAATTGGTAGGAGAGGTCTTTTTAGCTATAGCTAGTATTGCCTAAACAAGAATCAAAACTACAAATTATGTAGAATACTACTCTGTAAACAGTATGATTATATCTGCTGTTGTATGTAATATTTTATAAAAAGAAAGATTCCCTTCATGTCAGTTGTACAAGTTCCCCTGGAAAGGTGTTGATGCCTCTATCCTTGAAGTCAGCATTTACAGGAACCAATGTAATTAACACTTTTTAAAGAGAAAGAGTCAGCACTAAGAGCCCTACATCCAAATGTGGGGCTGGTCCCAATTTGCACTTTGTGTGCAAAAACATTTTTTACTTAATGTTCTGCAGTTGGATCAGGATGAGTCTGCTGACTTCCAAGCTGACAGTTTCTATAACCAGAAATCCCAGAATCCCCAGTAGCTGACATCAGAGCAGGGCTTCAGCATGGGGAGATTCAGTTGCTTGATGTATATGTTAGAGTTTTTATCAACTCTGATTATTTGTTTGCTGGCTGCGCTGTCCTCCCTGGGCCATTGGGATTGGGTGCCATGTGTATAAATTTGCCTTGCCTTACCTAAGTACAATCACAGAGGACTACATTAAGCCTGGGAAGACCATGGGGATTGGCAAACCTAGGATCTGAGCTAATAAAATCTGTAACATGCACTGCAGGCTAGTAAATCTCCCACTGCTGCAGCCCTGCTCTTAATATCAGCTGCATGGGATTCTGGGATTTATGGTTATAGAAAGTGCCAGCTTAGAAGTCATCAGAAACAGCCTGATAAATCTACTATACTGCAAAAAAACAGTAAGTAAATAAAACATTTTTGCACACGGGTGGAAATTGAGACCAGTCCCACACTTTGGTGTGGGGCTGTTAGTGCTGACTGTTCCCTTTTAAGAAAGTGGCACATAAGTGAATGCACATAAAAAGACCAGCATACACTGAATTAAGCAGCTGGTACAAGTAAGTGATATAGGTCTTTCACTGATCATGTCAGGCTGTTGCAATAACCACTTAATATGGAGAAAAAAAACAGACACACTAGATCTCTCCATAGAAAAATACTTTCTGTAGCTGAAGTGCAAATTGCATGCAGCAACAATGCAATGCATATGGCAAGAAAAAAACAAAAAAACAAAAAAAAAACACTACTTCAGGGCCCCCTGAAATACATTGATACTTAGGGGAGTTCTGGCATCTGCAGTTCTGTGTTTGCTTGTACCAGAGTTTTTAGTTTGCTATATGCATTCCATTGTTGCTGTATGTCCTTTGCTCTTTCTGGCTAGAATAAGTATTTTTTTCTTATGGACAACTCCAGTGTGCCCACTTTTCTTATTTTTAATCATTTTTGTTATAAACAGTGTGCCTTTAGAAACACTGTGCTGGGGTATTTCTACAAACTATCTTAATAACCAAGAAGGAAAAGAAAGAAAATTGAAGCTAGGGTAAGCTGACTGTTGATATTCAGGTTCCTAGATAAGTACAAAAAGGAAAATTATAGTGAGGTCACTGATCTACAGAGCCATGAGGAGCAAAGATACAATCCCAGAGGGACCATAGGGAAATCCTTTCCCTATTATTGCATGGAGTTTTGATTTATTTAGTGCCATTCATTCAGACAGTGTCTCATAGCACTTTGAAAACCAATTGATTAAAAACTGCTAATGAAGAGACTGTGTACAAGAAAGCATGTTAATGATTGTGTGGTTCACCTGTCAACATATCATACACAGACATGGAAAACTGCAATTAGTACTTCCTTCATTGAGAGAAGTACTGGCCAGGTTATCGAGGTCATCCCCTACTGTTTTAGATATTTGTAGTTCAAAGAGATTTTCATCTTCCATCATACAGACACTAGAGATGGGCAGAATGGACATTGACTTAGTATCTCATCTGAAAGATAAAGGAAACTGTAGCCTTTGACAGATCATAAGATACGTTGTAGTAGTGCCAGCAAGTGTCAGGTGGGAAAATTTTTAAAGAGTCAGCATTTGGAAAGAAGCTGAATGACCTACATTTTGAACTGAAGAGCAAAACACCACTGCAGTATAATTGTGCATGATAAATAAAATTCATGGGGTATAAGATATCCCATCCAAAAATAGTACTTGAAGAGAAGTCAAACATGGTGTACTTGCAAGATGAATACATTACCACAGAGAAGATGCAGACTGAAACCCCGGTTTGAAAAAGCTTTACAGATGGCATGGCAGCAAGACTTCAAGTTGACACCTGAGAGTCCCATTCCATCATTAAATGTTTAGCTACTGTGAAGGGATGGTTTGGGCTAGCCAGTATTTACACACTGTCCCTGCCAGCTCATCAAAGGGGACACTGGTTGTGTGGCTGTGAAGGGTTCCCCCTGTTTACCCTGTTGGTTGGAGGAAAAGGTACAGCTGTAATGACCTTGATCCTCAGCGTGTGAGTGTGTGTGTGTGGGGGGGGAGGCATAGGAAAATGTGAGAAAGATCACAGCTAAAAAAAAAAAAAGAAAAACAGGTTGAAGACATGATCTTGTTTGAAACATTGCCCAATCAGACATAATAAAGATTATAGAGACATAGAAACACAGAAACACAGATATTCATGGCAGGAAAAGGCCCACTGACCCATCTAGTCTGCCCTACCCGACCTATACTATGATGCAAATGCCTAGTGGCAGGGCTATCAGATCAGTCTGGCATTTTGCCTGTAATTCCAGGGAAATGTTTCTGTTTTCTTGTAGATTACAGTATTGAAGATGGATTGCTCAGTTTTCCCATATAACCAACCCCTATCTGTAGGAACATTTCCCCTGTAGACTACACTATTTCACAGGAGTCTCTGTAGATCTGGGAGCCCTGTAGTGGTCACTCACTCCCGTTTCTTTGATGACTTTGGGGTGCCATTGGGAGGAGAATATTCAGTGATTATGCACATCACGCAGACTCTCTTCTTCAGCCACTTTGGAGGCCTGCTTTGTCATGTTTGGATGGAGATGGGAGCAAGACATGACAGAGTAGCCAGGGTACTAGAACAGATTTTTTAATCATGACCACTCACAATTGTCCCACAGAAGAATAGCACTGACGGAGGTTCAGATGTAAGAATGCATTGAAAAACTAGTTAATCTCCAGTTGGATTACCAATGTCTGACAGAGGGTGAAGGATGATTCAATGAGCATATGCAACTTAGTGAGGAGTTATGCTTGTGTAACACTGTTGATAGTCTGAAGATATTTGAATGAATGTGGTGTTGACTGTCATGATGGATATTTGGCCATTCACACTCTCTGTCTCATGGGGAACTACCACCCTGTCAGAGTACTTTGAAGGCAAAAGAACCCCTTGAGGAGGGTTCTCCCCTAGAGGTGCCATGGGAACATAATTCTTTAGGATAAAGGTATCTTAGGAAGGAGATCCAAGGAGAGAGGCACACCACTGGAGGAGAAGGAGGGGAGTATAGCAGGGCAAAGAAATAATGCTTCTAAGTGAAGCAGGAGGAAGCTGGCTTAAATGGCTCAGACAGGGTGCATGATTGGTAGCTCTCACCCATTGAACTGCAGGCATTGCCTTTGAATTCAATGGCCACATGCAACTTAATGAGGAGTTATGCTTGTGTAATGTTGTTGACAGCCTGCAGGTATTTGAATGAATGCATTGTTAACTGTTATAGTGGATACGTTGTGCTCTTTGCACTCTCTGTTCAGTGAGAAACTACCACTCTATCAGGGTGCCATGCAGACAAAGGAACCCTCTTGAAGATGGTTCCACCCCTAGAGGTGCCGTAGGAACATAATACCTTTAGGTTAAAGGTACAGTACCTTAGGGGAAGAGCCCAAAAGTTCTGCACAATAGCTGGTGGACACAGAGCCTGAGTGAGGACAGATTGATAGCAGCTAGTGACAACTGATAAGAGACAGAGACTGAACTGAGCAATGATTGACTGTAATTGGCAACTTACAGCAGACAGAGATGTGACTTCCATAAGGAGAGAGGGAATGGCAGGCTGGAAAAGAAGGTCGCCATCCAACCCCAACTCACAGTGGAAATCTACTAGGTTAAACTCTCTCCTAATGTAGATGTACTATATTGTGGCCACCTCCTGCAGAGACAGCCTAACCTTTATGGTATTTAGCATAGTGGAAAGTAAAAACCTCCTATGAGGAAGAAACATCTGGGGATCCAAGGCCTTGGTTACCTTCCATACAGGCTGGGGTAAAATTAGAGGCAGCTTGGCTACTGCAATTTAGAGACCCAATTCAATGAGAATTTTTTTAAAGGAAGGGCTCTCACTCTGTCCCTCTCATGGGAATGCCATGGGGGTGCTGCAAGCTGATCTCTGCAACTAAAGGAGGTTGCCTGCAATGGAGGCCAACCCCCCCCAAGGCAGGAAGGAGGAAAGCAATGACCGATGACAGGCACTCACCTGGCCTCCATTAAGGAGAAGCCTAGAGAGGAGCTGAAGCCTTGAGGGATAAGACATAGGAGTTGAGCCCTTGAGGGGCAGAGGAAGGGAAATATGTGGCCATAGGGGGGAATAGCTTTCAAAGGTGCTACCGATGTGGCCTGCACAGTTAAAGAAGCCCCTGTGAACATAGAGGCTCCACCCTCTAGCAGCTGAAGTCTTAATGCTACTTCAAGAGGTGCTGCCAAGTCAATCTGCATGGCCAAAGTTTCCCCTAAAGTGTAGGACATTCTTACCAAAGGGCAGAAAGAGAAGAACCCTGAGTCAAGGGACCCACCCTCAAGATGCAGACTTCAAGGGACTGGAGTGGGACCATTGGCACAGAGGGCAGGAGTCTTGGAAGCCAAGCTATGGTCAAGGCTGGTATGCATCTGGGTGTAGGAGGCTGATGGTGACACCTGATGGCTATGAGCACAAGGTAGGAACAAAACGCTGACAAGGTTGAATGACTGAGATATCAAATGACAATTTGACATGGTATGAGACTGTATGATAGGTGCCTTAACCGAATGGTGAATGCATGCCAGCCAGTTCCATAAGGAGGTTAGTGGTACTTGCTGATGCACTGCAAGTTGAAGAAGTAGAGAACAACAAATGAAACTGCTGGGAAAAGCAGAAGTGTATGAGAACTGAACTAGAAAGCAGTGTGCTGCTGGACTAAGCAACTAATTAAGCACACCAGAACACAATGGGAGTGGCTACCTTGCTAGAAAGCCAGGTGATAACAATTAAGGAGTGTAGGTGAACTAGGAGACTGCAACGGTGTAGCAGAAACTGCAAAACAGAAAGCCTAAAATAGCACAAGTCAAAACAAAAACAACAAAGGCAGGAGGCAAACATGGGGGGGGTGGGCAGAACTTCTGATTGCAGTGAAGAAACAGTGCTCTGAGTAAGGCTGGAGGAAGCTGGCTTAAGTGGCTCAGGCAGGGGGCATGGCTAATAGCACATGGCTAATAGCTCCTGCACACTGAACTGAAGGCATACTGTAGCCTTTGAATTATGAACATCTCACACTGATTGTCCAGAAGGATGTTACATTTGTGCCTGAAAGCACCACAAGAACAGCTGGCCGAATCTGAAGGAACAATAGATTGACAAATGTCAAAATGAAACTACTGTACAATGACAGTAGAACAAATCTGATCTGAAGGCCAAGTCCAAGGACCTTTTGTTTAAGAGCTGCTGATGTGTCAGAGAACCTTTGGTAAATAATAAATTTGTACACAATTCACTGTATAGTTCTTAAAGTTTCTGAATTTTTCTTCCACTTATCCTTTATTACTAAGGACATACATGCAAACATGATATTGATCCTTCAGACTACTTCTTCCCTTACATGTCTAATCATGATGCCACAATTTTCCATTTATGACACCTAAGTTTTTTGCTTTGGAAATGATTACGCTGGACAGATTTTATGTATGTACTAGAAAAAAAACAATAGAAATTAAGAATAAAAAGATTTTGTTTTTATGCAAATACACCTGCTAATGAAGAATAAAGTAAACAGGCCAGCCTATCAGGATAGCGGTAGCAGTGCCACCAGTCACACTAGCTACCCAGGTTCAGGAACAATCCTGAATCATTGGATGCTGGCTTAAGGGAAGAGGATTGAGCATTCCAGAGGATGTTCACCTCTGCCAGGGATGGAGGATCATTGACTCCACTGCTGGACTGTCACTGGTGACCTCAGGTGGCAGTGCAAGTTGAGCTGCAAGTGGGAGGGAGGACACCATCTGTTGCCATGTGTCAGCATGCATTTGTGTGCATATGCACATTAGGCACTTTAATACAATGAGTACATGTTTGCACAACATACTTACAGTATTCCTACTTATGAAGTGTGGGTGTGGGACATGGATATGATGAACCTAGAGTCTCATCCAACCTTAAATTACTATACGATGTATAGATGCTCAAAATAAGTGATTTCATACCTTTTATTGGACCAACAGAGATTTACAGAAGAACTTTAAGCTTTCAAACCTACAGGGTCCTTCTTCAGAAGGAAAATGGTAGGTTTCTTAAGACCTCACTTTAAAACACCCAGAGGTGAAACATTTTACACATGAATGTGAAAGATTTTTTTTTAATAACAAAGTGTACTTTATTGAACATTTTTTTTTCTTAGTCATTTTTCTCCCCTAGGCAACCAGTCAGCCTTACCTTTGTGTCTTGGCATCTCCGTGGTCTCTGGCCACCTTCCTGGGGACCTTCCCAGCTCCTATTTGGGTCCCGCAGCTTCATCCCTGTGGCATGCCCCCCACGGTGGGAGGTGGAGAGCTCCCCTGCTTGCTCGTCCACCAGGACTGGATCCAATGTAGCTGCGCTCCCCTCGGAGCTGAAAGCTTCCCCCATAGAGACGGTTATCATGCTGCCGCTGTGACTGGTGCCCATTTTCCATGTTCAGTTTTGTCCCCAACGTGTGTGGGGTGCAATGATGCCAAGGTACAGGAGTGCATGCGCTTCCACACACACTCCTTCCCGGTGTCTGCCCCAGCACATCGCCCCGTACTGCCTATGCACTGCATCGCCCCCAGCTTCTGCAAGGGGCCACTAGTGCACCGACGGCTGCACATCCCCCATCCCCGGAGAAGGAGATCAGTCCTACGGACACTTGATCCCTCTCCTCCCCCACCAACCCCTGACAACCCAGGTCCACTCCTGAACCCAGGCAGCCAGCATGGCGTGAGGTGTGGCATCCAGCACCTCAACCCTCAGCGCCACATGGCCAGTCCTTTATTGAACTTTTTAACAGAAAACAGAAAACACAATTTGACAGAACAGAAAATCTACGTCAAACTAAAACAACTATACTATTGCTAATATCATCTATGCATGCACATTATGAGGTGCCACCCACCTTATCAAATTTCAGGGGTGTAGCCGCGCGGTAAGTATACTGATGTGTTGACTTGACAGTTTACAATTGTCCAATAGCCAAGGTCGCTGTGAGTTAACTGTCTGGACATTAATTCCTGGTTGTCCATTGTTCCTTTCGGAACAGTCTCTAGTGTTTAAGAGGAGAGCTTCAAGCATTCTGCACCTGTCGAAGTAGAGGTTCGGGGTGTGTCAGATGTGGCAAATTATCTTTTCCATGCACAGTGCCTCAAACATGGAGTTGTGCCATTCTCTGAATTACGGGATTGTCTCTTCCGTCCAGTGTTTTAGAATAAGTTTTTTAGCTATGGCTGTGATTTGGGATATATGATATTTCCTTGCTCCCATGAGTTCTTTCAGGTTGAGCACTAGGAGGCATATCTGTGGGAAGAAGGCCTCCTGTAAACCTAGTATGGGGTCTAGGCTCACTTGGATTGATTCCCACAGGGGTTTTGCTTTTGAGCAGTCCCATAATATTTGTTTGAGGGTGCCTTTATCTCACTTGCACCAAGAACAGAGGTGTGAGTCAGGCTTTCCCATTTTGAATAGCTTGACTGGTGTGTAGTACTTGTTCTGATTAATTCAGTACTACATGAGCCTGAGTCCATTGAATTTCAGGACCTTATGTGTGTTCTTCCACATGTCTACCAGGGTGTCAGGGGAATCTAACTCTCGGAATTCAGTTCACCAATATGTGCATTGTGCGTTGTCTGAAGTTGTTGTTAGTGATAGCAGGCAGCCGTACATGAGGGAAACTTTGTGTCTTTGGCTCATTAATAGACAAAGTTTGTCCAGCTTACTGAAGGCCCCTGCCTCCCAGGGTTTGCTGTCCACAGTAGTGGTGAGCATAATTTGCAGTTGCAGGTAGGAGAAAGCCCTAATTGCATTCGGTGCCTGTCTCTGCTGAAACTTGTGGTATGAGAGGAGTGAGTCTCCTTCTATGAATGTGACCACTGTGTAGTTTCCAGCTGTGCCTAGAAAGTTCACTGGAATGAATTTGCTTTGTATTCTGAAGTTCAGGTTGCCTGCTATGGGCTGAGCTGGGTCTTGTTTTGGGCGTGTGCCCAACAAGCAATGGAGCTGTTTGCTCACTTGTACTGAAATTTCTATTGGTGTAGTTTTCAAGTTAGTGGGTAGGGACCTGTGTGGGATACTTGTGAGTGCTTGGATGCTGATTCTGGCCTCTTGGCATAGACTCAGATCCATGAGTTTCCATTGTGGGGTATAGCCCTGAGATTCGGTAAGCTTAGTGTGTTTTCTCCACCACAGGAATCATGTGGCATGAGAGGCCAGGTAGTAGAGTCTGAAGTCTGGGAGTCATAAACCACTCCCTCCTTGGCTGGGGTGAGCCTGTAATACACCCTTTGAGGAGGTTTACTGGACCAAAGGAAGGAAGACAATATAGTCCTTACCTCTGCAAACCAGGCCAAGGGGGAGACAGCATCCTGTCATACTAATTGGGTATAGGAGGTGAGGTAGTATATTCATTTTGATGATATTTATGCGGGCCCACAGGGTTAGAAGGAAGGAGGACCATCGAGTTAGGTCCTGTTTGATTCAGGTCATAAGAGAATCTACATTATTGGTTCTTAGGGACCTGTGGCTTTGTGAAATTATAATGCCAAGGTATTTGATGGAGTCTGGGCACCATGTTCCTCCCCATCTCATTGTGGGCATACGGAAGGTGCCATGGTTAAAGGGCATAATGGAGGTTTTGGCAAGGTTGAGCTTGTAGACTAACACCTGACCAAAGTGCTGCAGGAGGTCCAGAGTGGCAGGGGTTGAGTGGGTTGGTTCTGCTAAGTGGAGAAGAATGTCGTCCACGTAGGCTGACACTTTGTAGTGAATGCCTCCCACCTTGATGCCTTTGATGGTTCTTCTGCTAGAATTCTTCTGATTAGAGGTCCTATGTATAGGATGAACAAATATGATGAGAAGGGACAACCCTGTCTGGTGCCTGATTTTAGTTCCAGTGGGGGAGAGAGGATGGCATTACACATCACTCTGGAACTTGGGTGAGGGTCGAGTAACTTGATCCATTTTATGAAGGGGTCAGGAAACCACAGTCCTGTAGGGTTTTGAAGAGAAAGTTCCAGTACACCCTATCAAAAGCCTTCTTGGCATCTAGGGACATCAGTGCTGCCCAGACAGTGGACTCCTTAGACGCAGCTAAGATGTGGACCAGCTTTCATGCATAATCAGTCGCCACTCTCCCCTGCATGAAGCTGACTTGTTGTGGGCATATGAGTGTACTGATTACCTCACTTAACTAGGTTGCCAGCACTTTCACTAGGACTTTGAGATTGGTATTGAGGGAGGTAGGTCTGTAGTTGCCTATATTGGTTGGGTCTTTGTCCAATTTTGAAGGAAAGTAATGAGTGCCTCCTGCATGTATGGGTCTAGGTTGGCCATCTCATGTGCCTCATTGAACAGGTTTGTCAACGGTCTGGCTATTTCTTGTATTAGGGTTTTGTAGAAGTTGGAGGTAAAGCCACCGGGCCAGGTACTTTGTCAGTTTTCAGTGAGCGGATCACTGCCTCCACTTCATGCTGGGAGATTGGGCTGCCCTGGTTATTAAAGGCATCTCGCTCCTCCTTGGGGAGCTGCACTTCCTGGAGGAAGCTTCTTGTGTCTTTATTTGTTGCCTGGCACCCTCCCATGTATAGCTCTGCTAAGAAGACCCCAAAAGTCGCTGCTATGTCTCAGGGCTTCATGATAGAGTTACCTTTTGGGCTGCTAATGATAGTGATAGCCCTGCAGGTTTCTTGTTGTTTAAGTCTGAGTGCTAGCAGCTTTCCTGCCTTCTCACCCTGATCCATGTAATGTGTTTTGGCCCTGAAAATAGTGAATTCTGCCTGTTCCCTGAGGAGCTCACAATATTTTGCCCTGGCTACATTGAGTTGCAACCCTGTCATGGCCGATGGGGTACCAGACACCTTCTTTTTGATCACCTGAATGGTGCGTAGCAGCTGTGCACCTTCTGTCTCTCTGTTTCTCTTTCTGGAGGAGGCCATTCTGATGAGCTGTCCCCACAGGGTGCATTTGAAAGCCCCCCACAATAGAGCCTGAGTAGGGACTGACTCGGAGTTTGTGTCAAAGTATTGCTTCACACTTTCTTTTATTCTATCCATAAACAGCTGTTTTTTTAGGAGAGTGTTATTCAGTCTCCAGAGCTTGTCCCCCTGCATGTGTTCTGGTGGAAGGAAGGCTAGGGACTGGGGCATGGTCAGAGATTACCTGGGAGCCAGTCTCACAACTGATGGTTGTCTTGAGTATTGACTGGTTTACCATGAAGTAATTGAGTCTGGAAAGTGATGCATAGGCCCTGGATAGAAAGGTATATTCCTTAGAGCTGGGATGCAATATGCCTCAGATGTCTACCATTCCAAGGGAATCTGTAAGTTCACCCAGCACCCGCTGTGATGGGGATAGCCCAATTTTTTTAGGGTTGGATTTATCTATGGTGTTGTCCTGGACTATATTCCAATCTCCCACCATTATTATTGGGTGACTGGGCATTGAGGCCAAAGCAGATTGGAGGTTTGTGAAAAAGCTTTGTTCCTCCTTGTAAGGACTGTAGATTGCCACTATTATCACTTCTTGTCTATCCAGTTCCTCTCTCACTATCAGGTGTCTCCCATGCAGGTCTACATGCTGCTCTATGGGGTTAAAGAGAATGTTCCTGTGTATATGGATAGCAACCCCTGCCTTTCTCTTGCTGGTTCCAGTGGCAAATACCTGTCCCACCCAGTCTCTCCTCCACAATAGTGCTTGGTGTTTGGGTGTGTGTGTTTCTTGGAGAAGGGTGATTTGTGTTTTTAGGGTTCTAAGGTATTTGAGGACTCAGTGTCTCTTTTCTTTGGTTTGTGCTCCTTTGATATTCCATGAAGTGCAGTTGTATTGGATAGCTGTCATTTTGTGTGCTGGGTACCTATGTGACTGCATTTATAGGCTGTAAGTTTTGGGGTAGATCACAGTTGGATTCATAGTCTGCTAGTCAGTTTTAGGCTGCATGCCTTATCCCTCTTTGACTGCCTTGAGGTGGCAATGCTTGACCAGTTGGGGATCTTGAGCTCAGTACCCTTTGACATTAGTTTCTGTTTGGCATCAGTGATGACATTCTGTGCATACAATACATAAACTAAAACTAGACCTACAACACTGCAACATATAATTCTAACTAATACTGTATATACAATACCAATCTATAAAAGTGGGAGATCCCCCCTCTACCTGCCCCCTGGTGTCCAATAAGCCAGAGTTGCAATTGGAGCTGGCGAGCCCCCCAGACCATCTGACCATGATGGGCTTCCAAGAGTGCTACCATTCCCTGCCCATGGTCAAAGGTTGTTGGTCACTTAATGTGTAAGTGGTTGATTGAGCTTGGATTTTCCAGAGCCTATTTCATATTTTCTACTGTCATGGCAATGGTTACTGCCATTACTTATTGCCCCACTGATTGTCTTTGGTGGATCAATTAGCCCCCTTTTGCCTTGTTACCATTTGTTAATAATTCACCAGGTCTCTCCTTCATTCTCCCTGCTCCTGATTGGCATAGTTGTGTGTGCTAACCCCCAGGGATATAGTCAACCTGGAATGGCATTTCCTCTCCCTTTGCTCCCTCAAAGTGAGGCCCAAGCTAACCCCCCCATTCTCTAGTCCCTATGGATCCTTCCCCATCTGCACTTTGATGCACTTCTCATGATTGGTATGTCTCAAAATCTGCTATGAGCCTCGAGATGTCACCCTACTGTTGTTGGTCCATGGATGCCATGATCTAGACCATTGTGAGTTTTGATGACTCCTGGCTGGTAGGTTCCTGCTCTGTGTATGTAATTAATTCTTCTTTTTTATATTAGCTTGCAGGGAAGACAGTTCCCCATGTTCCCGATGCAATGTGCTGGGGATATCAAAGGATCTGCTGGCGTTTCTGTGTTTTACTGGGATCAGTAGTCCTTACTGTGCAATCCATCCTGTCTGCATGCCTACATGCCTTAGTTACATAAGAGAAAACCCAGCAAAATCACTAAAAGTCCACTGGGGGGCAGACTGGCCAGATCAATCTGGGAACGCAGTGGTGCGAGCATATATTATGGGCAGTGCTCCCAGACTGATCTGGCACTTTTCCTGTAACTCCATGGCAATTTTCCTGTGCCCTTCTGTAGATTACACAATTTATTATGAAATTAGAACTACCCCACTCTCCCCTACAACCAATGCAATTCTATGGGAGCCACCTCCCTGCAAATGTCTCCATTTTCCTGTAAAATACAGAAAACCCTGTAGATCTGGGAGCCTTGTATGGGGTGGGATTGGAATTCAGTTCATGCATTGGTGGCGTCATTTCAGCAGAAGCATAGGGATTGCAAAGCTCCTCTAAACCATTGCATTTTATCTACAGTGACACCACAAGACCATGTTTTAGGGGACCCCCAGGGTTGCAGTGAACATCATTGGGGTTACAAGGATTCATAGGAGTCTCTACTGCTACTGCAAGACTAGTAAAAGTGCCACAAAAGCCCCCCCAAGGGAGTCGTCCTCTCAGGACAGCTGTTCAGGTGCTGAGGCGATTGATGAGCACTGCTGGAACCCAACTCCTACTAATTATCTAACGGTGTGTACTGAAGTCTATTCTCTGTGTCTTTCTTATTATATTGTGTCTGTACATCTCCCTGCCTCCTCTGTGCATTCCCAGTCTTTTGGACATCTTTGGTGTTTGATTAGGAGCCGGCTGTGTGTATACCCACCCTACTTGTATAACCTGCCAGACATGTCCCCCCCACGAATCACGTTGCAGTGTGACAGTTCGGTCCTGTTACCCCTGCCCCAGGATGAGGATCATCGCTTGCGGGGGTTCTACTGCCCCATTTTCAGGATACTGTCCCTTCTACCCCATCCCCTGCAATTAGCAACAGTAAGTCTAAAGCTGTAAAGCCAGAATTATCACCTACAGCCCCTGCCCATTTACATTTCAAATAGCAGATCCTGGTGTAAGTCCTTAAAATATAACATATATTTATACCGTGAGTCAGAGATGACATAGTCCTGTCTTCTAGTTTCCCCAGTTTTGTCCTCAGTTATGCTGCATTTTTGTCATCCCTATTTTGTTTGTCTTCCACTGAGCTGATTCTCGTTTCATCATCAGAAACCTTTGTAGACGGATGTTCCACTGTGTTTTTAATAGTTTTTATGTCTGATGCCATGTCCCCAAGTTTTATATTCACAGAGGCTATCTCAGTGACAAAACGATCTAGTTTCTCAATAAGAATTTCCATGGGATCGTATGGTGTTGAGAGCTCAGTTGGTGAATCCGTCTTGGCTTATTTAGTGGGTTGGCTCACTGTGTGCAGAGGAGCTGTTACAGATATGTCCATTTGGTGGTTTAAATCCTGGTCCATCATTTAATATGTTGTCAGAATTCACTGATATTAGTAGATGAATTTTGTAGTTGAAGCTCTGAAAAACTGATTTAAAATTGGTTTAATAGCCACATTTTGTTCTTTACCACGGAGCTCTGAGAATTGTTGCAGCTCAAGCTGAGTCCATCACATGACCCACCATGAATGTGACAGATTAATGAAGTAATTAGATAAGAACACAACCTGAGATGAGGAAACATCCTTTAAAATTCTAGTTCAGTTTAGGTCAAATGTAACAGAAGGAATTTTATATAGAAGGAGGTCCATAAATTATCTAAGTATATTAGAAGTTCTACATATTTGAGTCCAAAGAGAATGTAGTTACCACCGCTAGTTAAAAACAAACCTATAATATACAGTTATATAAGTTAAAGAGAACCATTTTATATATAAGAGTTTTAGAAATATGTAAAACAAATATCTGTCCACGAAATAGAGTTCTAGAGAACTAGAGTTTTAAAGGATGTTTTGTCATCTCTGGTTGTGTTCTTATCTGATTACTTCATTAATCTGTCACATTCATGTGTAAAATGTTTACGCTCTGGGTATTTTAAAATGAGCTCTTAAGAAACCTGACATTTTCCTTCTGAAGAAGGACCTTGTAGGTTTGAAAGCTTAAAGTTTTTCTGTAAATCTCTGTTGGTCCAATAAAAGGTATCAAATCATCTATTTTGTGCATCTTGTTGTACAAGGGTCAATACAGCAACAAACAATTGTTTTTGATATACTATGTATGGTAATTGCAAGGCTTTCCCTGTGGTTCAGAGTGGCAGCAGGTGAGACATGCCACACCTCCATCCAAGTGATATTAATACAGCACATGCCCCAAATCCCGGCTTAGATGCTTGGCTTTCTCTTTCATGCAGTCGCTCGACTGCTCCCACCCTCCCGCCTTGCCCATACCTTCATAGTTACATGGGTGCTTCTGTGGCATACTGGTGCCTTCTACCTGCTCATTTTGCTGTATTTTCTTTTACTGGCTGGGTCAGCCACAGAGATGTTGAAAAGTTTAAATTCTGTGGTGAATTTCTAGCAAAGTCACAGACTCCACCTTTGTGGAGCAATTCATGAACTTTTGCCATTAGCTTTAAAATTGGTCTATGTGACTTTGCCAGTAACTTCTCAGTAGCTCTGCCATTAGGACAGGCAGGTGAAGTATGTAACTTATCAGGTAAAGACAGTCAGGTGAAATCCATGGCTATTTCCTGTAGACAAGTGTCTGAGGTCACATGGAAACAACTCCTGTAGGTCACATGCTACTGTTCTATGTAATGTGACTCATTCTTGGTTTCATTTGGAAATCTGAGCTAGGAGTGAAAAGAAAGAGATCAGAACTGTTTATTACTGCACAAGCA
This sequence comes from Neoceratodus forsteri, assembly GCA_016271365.2. Lineage (NCBI taxonomy): Eukaryota > Metazoa > Chordata > Ceratodontiformes > Ceratodontidae > Neoceratodus > Neoceratodus forsteri. Next base: position 1,173,008,970 of record CM057455.1, on the reverse strand, counting down.
GATTAAAAAAGACAACTTTTTCACTTTTCTGTTGGCTGATATATCATTTTTACTGTATAGTTAGTCTTTCTGTAGCTGTAGTTTACCTCTTCTCTTGTGTGCATTCTACACTTATTTTTTTTGTTTTACCTTTTTATGTGCTTTTTTCACTCATTTTCTTTCTTTTAAGAGTAGAATGAGTGGAACAGAAGGAGAGAGCAGTGCAGGTAGCAGAGGGGAAGGTGAGACATGGTTTTCTTATAAAGAGGACCTGGCCCATACTAGTGGCAGCAGCAGGAGGACACAGCAGCAGCAGCAGCACCCAACCTCCCCACAGTGCAAGATCCCCACCCCAGCAAGGAAATGAGGGAAGGGCACCACTGGCACCAGCACCACCAATTGAACACCCTCCATCACCGCCATCAACACCTGTGCACCTGGAGGAGGTCCCACAGCCAGGACAATCTCACTCCTCCCCTCCTCAGCAGCAGCCCAAGTCCCTGATGTGGGACTTTTTAGACGTGAACCCCCTGACAACATTGTGGTGACATGTAAACTGTGCCACACTATTGTGCAGTGTGGCAAAAAGGGGACACATCTCGGGACAAGTGGCCAGCACACACACCTGTGAGGGAGGCACCCAAAAGAGTGGGAATAGCATGTTAAGTAGAAAGGTGATGCTGGTGGTCTGATATTGAGCAAGGAAGAAAGAGGCTACTGAAGAAGATAGGAAGTTGCTGTCCCAGAACAGGAAGGGTCAGAGTTGTAAGGAGAGGAGAGAGTAAGCATCCAGAGAAACAGTAGAGAGGACACAAAATAAGACATGATAGGAGTGGTGCAGTGCAATGGCTGTGGGGCGGCAGTGTTCCGGGAGACATTCTGGAGGCTGTGATGCTGCCCTATTTGCAGGCATCTCTCTGGTCTGAGAGGAGGTTGCCCATCTCCAGGCTGACCTGGCTAGGATTAGTGAAACCTCCTCCCCACCCAGGGACCACCAGGGCCAATGCCACTACCTCAGAGGTTGCCAAGAAAGAGGAGAGGCTGGACCAGGGTGGGCTCAGGGAGGAGAGGTGGTGGAACAGAGTTGCATCCCTCCAGCTGTACCTCTCCACAATTCATTCACTCTTCTGGTGGATAGTAGTTCCTCTATGGAGGCACCTGCAATGGAGACCAAGGAGGATGCTGGGAACCTTCACAAAGGAGACCCACAGGAGGGTGGCATGGGACCCCACAGGGGAAGGAAACAACTCCTGGTGGGGGACTCAATCATAGGGGGTAGAAATGGGGGAGGAAGGGAAGAGGGAGGTAAGGAGCCTTCCTGGCACCACGGCTTGGAGGGACAGGAAGCGAATCCTCAGGATTGTGGGAGGAGCTGCATGAGGGAGGGAGCTGGATGTCATTGTCCACCTAGAGACAAATGACCTGGCTAGGAATGGGTTCAGAGCAGTGCAAAAGGAGTTTGTAGAGTTGGGAAGGGGCCTTAGACAAGTAGCGCATACGGTAACCTTCTCGGAGGTGCTGCCTGTCTATGGCAAGGGAGATGCTAGGGCACTTCTCACCAGGGAATTCAATGATTGATTGAAAAACTGGTGTGGAGCTCAGGGTTTTGGCTTCATTGGGGACTGGGGAGCCACCTGGAGGGATGCAGACCTATACTGGTGCGATGGTCTGCATCTGTCCGGGGAACCAGGATCCTAGGTGAGAGGTTTAAATGCTTCATTGGCAAGCATTTAAACTAGCCAAGGGGGGAGGCACTGAAAAGGAGCAGGGAAATCCCAGCCTCCCCCCACAAAACATGGTGATTAGTGAGGTAAACACCAAGGTACAGAAGTTATTAGGGAGCAGAACAGATTTAAATGTAAAAAAAGGCAAAGGCAGTAAGGACAGAAATGGGGATAAAAGAGGTAAGGCTATCAAAAAGTGGAGGGTGATGAGTACCAATGCCCATAGTCTGTGTAACAAGCTCCCTGAACTAGTGGTCTTGATGGAAGAGGGTTGCCTGGATATTGTGGCAGTCACAGAAACATGGTACACAGAGAACCATGACTGGGATGTCAACATACCAGGATATACAATCTACAGGAGGGACAGGGAGGGTGAAAGAGGAGGAGGAGGAGTAGCTCTCTATGTAAAGGAAGGGATCAAAGCAACAGAGCTAAAGAGTAAACAGGAAGCAGATGAGGCTTTGGGTCACCCTGGAGACAGGAAATGGTACCACAATCCGCATGGGGGTTGTATACAGACCCCCATCTCAGGGGGAAGGAATGGACAAGAAAATGATAGAAGGCTTTCTTAGAATGGCAGAAAAAGGGGAGATATTGTTGATGGGGGACCTGAATATGCCAGATGTTAACTGGAGCACCTTTGCTGCAGACACATCCAAGAGCAGGGTCATTCTTGATGCCTTACAGGGGGCATGCCTCAAACAGCTAGTATTGGAACCCACTCGGAAGGAGCAATCTTAGACCTGGTACTCTCAAATGGGGACGGAGAAAGAATCTCAGATTTAGAAGTGGGTAGCCATCTGGGAACAAGCGACCACCAAACAGTGTGGTTCACGATAAACACAGCCATACAATCAAGCCATACAAAAGCAAGAGTACTGGACTTTAGGAGGGCTGACTTTGGGAAAATGAGAGAGTGCCTCAGAAAAGCACTAGCAAACAGGCAAGAAGGAGGGGTGGAGGAACAACGGAGAGTGATCAAAACAGCCATCACAGAGGCAACAAGCCTTTGTGTAAAGCAAATCAATAAAACACAAAGAAGGAAAAAACCGCTATGGTTCTCAAAAGAGGTGGCAGGGAAGGTTAAGGAGAAAAGGACAGCATTCAGGAAATTTAAGGAAACACAGAAGGAGCAGGACAGAGAACTTTATCAGTTAAAGCAGAAAGAGACTGGGAAGACAGTCAGAATAGCAAAGGCCCAAACCGAGGAAAGGATAGCCAATTCTGTTAATAAGGGGGATAAGACCATTTATAGGTACATTAGGGAGCGAAGAAAGACCAAAGGAGGGATACTGAAGCTTAATAAAGGGGAGGGAATGTGGGTAGAGGGAGACAGTGAAAAAGCAGGGATACTGAATGAATATTTCTGCTCAGTATTCACAAAGGAAGAGGAGGGGGAGTTACCTAAACCAAACAAGAGAAGCACTCTGAAGATGGGGGTCGATACCAGTCCATTTACAGAAGAAAGGGTTCTGAAAGAACTAATAAAATTGAAGGTGGACAAAGCAATGGGGCCTGATGGGATTCACCCAAGAATTCTAAAAGAACTAAGGGTAGAACTAGTGACACCACTGACTACTCTCTTTAACAAATCATGGGAGGATGGGGTGGTACCCGAGGACTGGAGGAGGGCAGATGTGATTCCTCTTCACAAAAGTGGGAGCAGGACAGAGGCAGGAAACTACAGACCAGTTAGTTTGACCTCAGTGGTAGGGAAAATTATGGAATCACTTCTAAAGGAAAGAATTGTTGAGTACCTAGAGACCAGTGGGGCACAGAACCCAAGGCAGCATGGATTCACAATGGGAAGGTCGTGTCAGATGAATCTAATAGATTTCTTTGACTGGGTGACCAAAGTAGTAGACCAGGGAGGGGCTGTGGACATGGTCTACCTTGATTTTAGCAAGGCATTTGATACAGTCCCGCACAAAAGATTAATACACAAGATAGCCAGCCTTGGAGTGGGTCCCAAGGTGGTAGCCTGGATAAAAAATTGGCTAGACAACAGGACACAAAGGGTAGTAGTAAATGGAGTACACAGTGAAGAAAGGAGTGTTACTAGCGGGGTACCACAGGGTTCAGTACTGGGACTGGTCCTTTTTAATGTCTTTATAAGTGACATTGCAGAGGAACTGGAAGGAAAAGTATGTCTCTTTGCAGATGACACAAAGATCTGCAACAGGGTTAATACACAAGATGGAGTGGAAAGGATGAGAAGGGACTTGGCAAGGTTGGAGGAATGGTCAAATGTATGGCAGCTCAGATTCAATGCAAAGAAGTGCAAGGTAATGCACATGGGAAACAAAAACCCAGGGGAAGCGTACACAATGGGGGGTGAGATACTGACAACAGTAAAAATAGAAAGGGACCTGGGGGTAATTATATCAGATGACCTAAAGGTGGGCAAGCAATGTGAGAAGGCAGTAAGGAAGGCTGGGGAGATACTGGGATGCATAGGAAGAGGCATCAATAGTAGAAAACAGGAAGTTGTTATCCCTCTGTACAGACAGTTGGTGAGACCCCATCTGGAGTACTGTGTGCAGTTCTGGAGACCCCATCTCTGCAAAGACATAGACAGAGTGGAGGCTGTCCAGAGGAGGGCAACCAAAATGGTGCAGGGTCTGCACCAGAAGACATACGAAGAAAGACTAAAGGAGCTTAATATGTATACCCTTGAGGAAAGAAGGGAGATAGGGGACATGATAGAAACTTTCAAGTACCTCAAGGGAATTAACAAAGTCCAAGAGGGTAGCATCTTCCAGAAAAAGAGATGTGCAAGAACAAGGGGGCACAATTTGAAGATAGAGGGGGGACGGCTCAGAGGTAATGTGAGGAAGTATTTTTTCACTGAGAGGGTTGTGGATGCATGGAACAGCCTCCCTGAGGAGGTCATGGAGTCAAGAACAGTGGGGGACTTCAAGAATGCATGGGACAGGCATAAGGCAGTCCTAGTGGGGTGTAGGAGGAAGTAAGCTGTTGGTTAACTAGGATCTGCAGCTTATCTGTTAGGTAGGAAAATGGGCAGACTGGGTGGGCCAAGTGGTCCTTATCTGCCGTCAAATTCTATGTTTCTATGTGGTGAGAGGGGTGTAGGTGGTGCCACCCCAGTGCTTCCTCTGGCAAGGGGCAGAGGAAGCAACATGGTGGTGCGCAGGTACAGATGGAGAGGACTGCAGCAGGGACCAGCAGTTGGCCTTGGGCTGTGCAGCAGAGACCGGGTGCAGATTCTCCTCCCACAGCCATGATGATGTGGAGCAGCTCCACAGGGGGTAGTGGAGCTCTCCCGACAGTTTGCGGGGTTGAAAGAGATGCTCGAGGTTGTGCTTCGCAATCTGCAGATGATCATGGAGGGTTTGGCAGCACCATGGCAATAAGTGGCAGTGCACCCTCTCTCACCCACCACCAGGCCATAGCCCTCCAACATGACTATTTTCTTTTCTCTTTTTCTTTCTTTTTCTCTCTGTTAAATTGTAGAAGATAAAAAAATGTTGTCCACCTATCCTCCTTATTTCTCTCTTGTCTGTTTGCACTTCTTTATCATAAAAACTGACAGCAGATAAGGACCACTTGGGCCACCTAGTCTGCCCATTTTTCCTAGCTGCTGCAATACCGCAGATCCTACTTGATCTCAGGCTTGTACCCTCTCTTTCCTATTGCTAGGGTTCTCTTGTGCCTATCTCATGCATTCTTGAATTTCCCTACTGGTTTTGCCCCCACCACCGCTGCTGGGAGGCTGTTCCATGCATCCACAACCCTTTCTGTGAAAAAATGCTTCCTCGTGTTACCCCTGAGTCTACCACCCAAAAGTCTCATATCATGACCTCTTGTCCTGGAAAATCTTTTTTCTGAAAGATGCTATCCTCTAGTACCTTATTTATGCCCTTGAGGCATTTGAAGGTCTCTATCATATCCCCTATCTCTCTCTCTCTCTCTCTCTCTCCTCTCTTCCAGGGTATAGATATTGTGGTCCTGTAGTCTCTCCTTATTATTCCCAGTTGACTAGAACTATGGTAGTGTGTGGTGGTTGATTACAGTTGAACCCATCCTGGTTTGTAGCCTTTCTCAATTAGAAGTACCTGCTCAAAATTAAAAAAATGCAATGGAAGCCACGGCTTCCAATCAATGAAATAAGTAGGTACTTTAGATAGACAAATAAATAGATTGATAGACAGACAGGCAGGCAGACAGGCAGGCAGGCAGACAGACAGACAGACAGACAGACAGACAGATCAGATAGATAGATAGAAAGAAAGATAGATAGCTATAGGTATTTAGAGTGAGAGACACAGAGAGAGAAAGACAGATTGGGGGATCATTGGCTCAGTGCTACAATTGAAGCTGGCAGCATGACTCCAGTTGTGGCTTCACTTTTCAAGAAAAATGTGGTTAGTTTAGTGAGGGGGTCTGGTCTCTGTGAGCCAAGAATTCTTTGTTCACACCCGGGGTTACATATGGTGTTGCGGCCAAAGAATTTTTGGTTCACAACACTTTTGCGGTTATCAGAGATTGAGTTTTAAGAGCACCTAAGGCTCAGAGATCAATTGAGTTGCAGGGTGCCAGGATCTTACATTTCCCATGCAACCCATATAACATTAAATTAAGTATGTTTTATTAGATACAAATGTTTGAAAATAGCAAATTACTGATGCACACAGATGGTGACAGCATTGCAGTCATGACTGGTGTTTCCTGCTTGTCTCACCCAGCATTTATGGAGTTAAGTCAACTAAATGAGGTGGGAACAGTGTTTTATGAAACTGTATCTAGTGTGAGTAATCTTACTTGGTTAAACCAGCTGGCACTGCTTTTTCTGTCATCCATGTTCAATCATGTTACAGGCTCATAGGAAGTAAGGGCAGAGCTGGTAGTCAAAGTTACTGCATGCAGGATCTCGGAGTAGCGTCATTCTGTTCTGCAGTGTGGCAGTCAGTACAATAAAAACATAGTTTATGACAATCCTTCTGCTTGTAAGTTCACATTTATGTTTCTCCCTTGATCGGGATACACTATCTCAGCATTTATTTACTTTCCCCAACCTCCAGCCCCCAAATCCACTCCATCACTTCTGGCTAAAAGACAGCTCTCTCATACATGGGATTCATTGGTTTGCTTTATGCCACAGCATGACTTGAGAAGTATTGTATCACAGAAACAACAGTGTCAGTGAATGATTGTATCTCTATTAGATAGTTGTCACTGAAGTCACTGTCATGGTGCTTTGCTCGAGGGAGGGCTTACACAACCACAATTGCAAACACAATGACACACATACTTATTTCTTTTTTTATTTATCGAAACGTTTCACCAGAAAAGCACACTGAACAACAAGTTGTTCATCTCATGTGCATCCTGGGGGAAAGGGTAGGTGGGAAAATGACATACACAGTACAAGTTCCTTGAGAATGGTACAAACCATACATACAGTGTACGATGCATAAATAATAAAGCTTAGAATTGACATAATAGTATAGACATGAGCTGATCTGGGAACTTAGCGCTAGCAGTAGGACATATTAATTGCATTTGAGGTACGCAAGTGCTAGAGTACTAGTACAGCATGTGGCACAAGAACAGACATGGTAGAGTATAATTAGAGCTATGGTAACTGAGCTATAACTAGGAGCAAGTGCAATTTATGGAGTAGAAATTGAAGACGGCAGTGAAGATAGAGTGAGGGGATGATGAATGTCTTATTTGAGGTGGTAATGAGTTCCAGAGTTTAGGAAAGTAGTGGGAGAAAGCAGCCTGGCCAGCAGAAGTGAATCTGTGGGGAATAGCCAGTGTTCTACCATCAGTGGATCTAAGTGAGTGTGCAGGGGGTGGAGGGATGTCCAGTAAGAAAAAGATGTAGGAAGTGAGAGAGTTAAACCAGAATTTAGAGGTGAATTTAGCAATGTGGGAGAGGCGATGGTTGGTAAGTGAAGAGAACACGTGCGAATGGTAGAAATTGCAGTGGTGTGTGTGGGGGGCGGGAGTCAAGAGCGAAGCGGCAGAAGGAGTTAAACAGAGTGTCCAATATGGGTAAGGAGGACTTCAGAGTGGTATTGTAAACTACATCACAGTAGCTGAAAAATAGGGAGTATCATTTTCTGGACTATTTTGAGCCTTGCCGGTAGAGGTAGACAATTACGGTTTCTAAATCGGGTGCGAGCTTGGAGCACAGCTCCCATACATAATATTAGCTTCCAGCAGAGTAAACTGCTGTTTGAGTTTAATGCATATTATGACACCCTTTCAAAGTAATTGAAAACCACAATTGTGCTTAATAATAGTGTGATCATCATTTGTATGCTATTGAAATTAGTCAATGTAAAATAATTAACGTAATATAAGTGAGCAAGTTATTGATTCACTTGGAGTGCATCTAATACTAAACACTAGTGACAAAATATGGCTTAAGCATATTGTGTTAATATGGATTTGTTAAACAGCAATTTATATTGCACTACAATAATTTCAGAAATTTCAGATACATAGTTGATTAAGTAGTGGTCAAATATTTACCCAAATTATGCACTTACAGGTGTATATCAAGCAATCCATGACAGTTAATTAACACAATGCTGTTTCACTGTTCATATTTGGGTATGCTTTGTAATCTGGTAGGATTATTTGACAAAAGAGAAATGCATGTTCAACTAACTCTGAGTTTGTTTCTTTTCTGTAATGGGGTGGTGGTGGGGGGGGTTGTCAGAGATGATGCAATTAACTGGAATTGACAACCACTCATTTTTGATGTTTTTTATATCTGTACTTTGTCATGCAGTCAGATATTTTTGCATAACTAGTAGGTCTCTGTGTTTTTACATATTGCTGCCATTGTCTCTACCCACAAATAACCCTTTGGAAAATAAAAAAAGGGAGCTCATTTTTTTTTTACACTTCCCTTGCAGCACTGTAAAGCACGAGTCTCAGCAAGATCAGTTCCAGGAACAACTCAAGCTTCATGTGCTCCGTTAAATGCTGCTAGACCTTGCTAGGGTTCTCCCCCCGGGGTCGCCACTACACTGCAGTGTGCCTCCACCTCAGTCTCCACCCACAGCACTGACAAAACCTCCCTTATTGTCCCCAGGGTAAGGACCTCTATGGCCCAGAGATCCTTTTGCTATCAGGCTCCCTCCCTCCTGGTTCATTTCCTTCCCAGCCAACATAGCTGACTCCACTAAGCTTGGTCCTTTCAAGGTCTCCCTCAGAAATCATCTGACAAGCACTCACTGCTGCAACTGCACATAATCCCCCACCTGCCCCTTACCCTCACCTCTTGGCTGGGTCTGCCCTGTCTACTTTTGCTGTATATACCTGGGGTCTCAGGCAACATCTGCTGACTAATGTAATAAAATATATCTGGTTGCTACCTGACATGGTACTCATGTACCTATATTATGACTACTGTGATCTACCTATTACCAAGCGTGTACCACCAGTGAATGCCTGTAACACTGGTTGCTTTTTTAATCTAAGTGTTATGTACTGTACTGTTTTGTTTGCTGTAATGTATTGCTCTCTTGATGAGGTGCCTTTGTAAATGAGTCTTTGACTCAAAGGTCTGCAAACCGATGATCTAAATAAATAAATAGATAAGCTGTCAGTCAATGTAACCATAACAGCATTGTGTCTGCTAGCTCCCAACTTATCTCCAACTGTTCTGTTACCCCTAACTCCACTCTCATCAAATAGAGAAGGAAGGATATACCATGAATAGCTGACAGGAGTCCCCTCTGTGAGAGGAATGTGGCTGTCAGATACAGTAAAGCTAGTCACTTCTGTCATGATCTCCAGGAGAACTAAAACAGTTTGACTTGGTAAACATTACCTGCCCCTGAAAAGAGACACTCATTTCAGTGGGCCTACATGGTCAACAAATTGTAATAAATAAACAAAAATGAAATGTTATATATTTGGTTACACGTTAAGTGTTAGTTAACTACACTGTAGTTATAGTGTAACTACACTGCAATTGCAATGCAGTTGCATGAAAGAAACATATAACTACAGCATAATTATCCTGTTGCATGTACTGTAATTAATGATTAGTTACATTGAAATGGACACCTAAAGTGTAACCATATTTATGTAGTAAGAAATTGGCAGATTTTTTCCATTTGTGACACAAGCACAATCATTGTATGAAAGATCATATGCTGAACCGGCTTTTTTTTAATGAATGGACAGATGTCACAGATAAGGCACTGAGTCTGGGGATGGAACCCATTTTCTTTCATTTTGGGAGCACTGTGTCATCCATTTCATATGCTGCTGCTGCAATGTTGACGCTTGCTGAGTAGAGAGACAGAGTGTAACACTTGCACATTTGAATTGTACTGTGTCTACCACTTCTGTTAAATACTTCCAATTGTTTTAGACTTATGATTTTTTTAATTAAAAATAAATGAAGGATGACTACACCAACAAATGTTGAGTCACAACTTTGTCATACTGCTGTATCATAAATGAGTTTTGAGACTTGCTCTCTAAAGCAGAGCTATTAAAAAAACTCTGTTCTACATTTAAACCCTTAATAAAGTAACCTTTTCAGTCATGAATACATGTCATGTGCTACTCAAATTAGTGTTTTACAGAAGAATGGATATCCACATTATTTGGGAATGTACCCACAAATGTTTTACAACATGAGTGTTCAAAATTTACACAATTGTGGTTTCTGTAGCTCCTCCATCTTAATTCTACATTTGCTATATCTCCAAACCAGCTCTGCACCCACCCCCCCAAAAAAATACTACACATGCCCCAAAAGCTTTACAGTATCCTTTATAAGCAATGTTTCTGTCCATTATAACCAGAGAAAAATGCATTGGACTTGATATATTTGGTTTGGGAAATCAGTTTTTGCCCGTTATAACAGTGTCCATTATAAGTGGAGTGCACTGTATATAGATATACACCTTAGTCTGTATGTGAAATTCTCTTAGTACAGACCATATCCATATTTCAATTAAATAATTTCCCCTGACATTGAAAAAAGCTGTGCAACTTTTTTTTTTTATAAAACAAGTAGTTCAACAGGCAATCTTTCACACAAAGACTGTACCCCTGTCACTAATGGGAAAAACTGCATACTTTTTACCACATAAAACAAACAACATTCAGCATGTACTGAGTTAAACTTTTTTATTTCTTTCAGAGATCATGACAGAAGTGGATATCTTTGCTTTAGGTGACAGCCAAATTCCTCTTACTCTGGTGACTCCTGTTAGCTGTTCACAAAATTGAGCTTTCCACCCTAGTAAGTGAGAGTGGAGGAGATGCAAATATTATTACAGTATTTTTAAAGCTGTATTTAATCCTGGTGCTGTATGCTGTATCCTAATCAAAACAGAAACCTCCTGGAAATGCATACAAGCTAGGATATATCTTGCTTATCTCCCTCTCTTTAAGATTCCTTGGCTCAAGAAATATAGAGTGAGGAGCTCAACATGTTCTTTCCAAAGATTACTAGCATTCCAAAATATTTTATGGGTACTGCAGACTTAATTTTTATGTGCAGAGCTATGGCCTTTGTCAAGTGCAGTAATTTGAACTGCAGCAACCTCTGAGGAAGTTCAAGCCAAGAGTAGTGCTAACTTTGCTGAGAAGTGTGAAAACGTTTTGTGAAATGCACACATTTCACCCATGAATTTCATGGGTGTGAAATATGAAATTCCACCGGTGAAATCATGAATTTCACCTGCAAAACTGAATACTGTAGCTACCTAGATGGTAAGAGGAAAAAAGTCAATAGACAAATGACAAGAACTGTGTAGAATTTTCAAATTACATTCCCATCCAAATTCCATGGAATTTTGGAAATTCACCTTATTCCACAAGATGCTGTTGGAAGTGAAATTCCTAAAGTATTTTATTTTAAAACTGAATTAGTAATCTGTGGTTTATAATTACATTTTATGTATACTGAGTATTCATTTTCCATAAATTGGAATACGCAATCCACAGATTTGTATTATGTTGATTATATAAAAATTAGAGATGCATGGATATCCGACCCAATATTCGGATCCGGCCAGATAGTTGCCATTTCTGAAAGATCCAGTCTGGCTGGATATCTTTAAAAACAACTAGGTCAGATAGTCTCCTGCATGTGATGTGGAAGAATTACAACAGTGCTCCCTTGATGACTGATTCATCCACCTTGTGATATAAAGGCTGCTGACTAGAGTCCCATGATTGTAGCAGAGACTTTTAAGATTTGGGCAATGTAAATGGAATCTCTTACTCCTCATGGAACCTCCTGATCCCTAAGCTTGTTTGTGACTTGTTTGCATTCTGTAAAAAGTGCAGCTTCATGACCTAAGGGTGCTGCTAGTAAAATTGCTGGACCTCTCCCCCAGCACTGACATGCGATCTGTGTGCTGCATTTGTTCTCTCTTTTTATTTATTAAAAATGCATGTTGGAGTTCAGTTGAGTTGAAAAAGAAATTCCAAGAAGCATTTTGGAAGCAGAATTGCAATTCTGTATGAGTTCCACCACTGGAATTCCTCATTTCTCACCACAGTTTTACAAAGGACACTTTTTATCTAGCATGTCCCATGTTCCCCATTTATTTTCACGACTTCTCCAACTAGTTACATACATTTACTTGAAACATGGATCCCTCTTCCTATACTGATACAGTAAAATAGACAGACAGAAAGACAGATTAAATAGATAGATAGATAGATAGATAGATAGATAGATAGATAGATAGATAGATAGATAGATAGAAAGAAAGACAGACAGATAGAAATGAGGAATTGCACCAGTGAGCCAGAAAGTGATTCTGGATTTTTTTTTCAGCATGTCATTTTGCCATTATTCCCCATTCTCCACAGCCCCTCCCAGCTGCTCTCTTGCTTACCTCCTCTCCCATCCTCCAGACTGTTCAGCCAGCTGCCTGTTTCTAATAAAAAAAGAAACAAAAATGCACTTTAAAAAAAAGACTCAACTCGGTTTAGCCACATCAGTAACGTGTCACAGACCTTTAGCAATCATTAGAAAAAAAAAACATCAAAAGTACATTCTGAAGAAACATGCTTACAGAAAAACCAGCTTATGTCTAGTCACTATAAATAAAAATGGCATTTGTGTGCCATCTTCCACCCACATTGTCACATACTCAGTGCCAATAGTGAAGACCCTTCCCTGTGTGTGGGGGGATCTCAGCTGTAACAGTGTAGAAACTCCCCTGCTATCTTCCAGAATGAATGAGAACCTGACCCCACAGTGTAGACAGACCCATGCTGTCTAACAAAACTAATGGGAACTTGACCCCACAACAGTGCGTGAAGAATATAACAATCGATGTAGTCGGACGTGTAATGAAGCTTTTAAGAAACCATCATGTCAAATGCAATCTGGTTACTGTCAGTGGTGGCAGTTATATGGAAAAAGCATAAGTAATAAAAAAGAAATAATGAAACAGAAATGTGAAAAACAATAATTTCTGCTGAGAGGCTGTCTGATTCAGTATTGAGTGTGTGTGACTGTGTGTGGTGAAGGAGGTGCAGTTCAGATTATCGTCACTGCCATAGTATGTCACTGTCAGTGACAAACAACAAATTCCCACTCTAAATTAAATGGCAACAAGCAGCACTGTATTTATTTTTTGTTTGTTTGTGTTTTGTTTTTACATCTCAGATGTCAGTAGCCAGAATAACAATAAAACAATGACATAAAGAAAATAAATGAGTTAAGGGGTGGAATTTTGCCAGAGAGAGGAGAAATTTCACCAGTCATGGGCAAAATTCTACATTTCGCAGGTGAAATGTATGATTTTGAGGGCAACATTTGCAATTTCGCCAGTGGAATTTTGCATTTTTCACCCGTGAAATATTTTGTGACATACGCTAATTTCGTGAAATATTTCACTGAACGAAATTCGCGCATTTCACACATCTCTGTTTATAAAGCAGGTATTAATGATGGTGCCAAACAAGTAAAATGAGTTTGTGATAGATCCTATCACTGATTATTACAAATAGGGTTTTATTTACTCGTTCTTGAAAGCAGGCTGGACTTCTTTCAGAGCTGTCATCACACTGCTTTGCTCTCGAACAAACAGCATCTAAATATAGAAATTAAAAACACTGCATATGGTAGCAGCGGTTCAGTACAAATGCGATTTCCTTTGTCATCAGCTGTACAGATGTCTTTTATAGAATCGCTACAGCTTATCAGACAATCAGTTCATTTTTGTATAGCTTTATAATGTTTAATTTAGTTCTATGGCATAACTGTCAGATTATTTTTAAGAATGAATATTATTTGTGACAAAATATCAAGGAAAGCAATGAGGTATAGCAATTGTCAATCATCCTGTCACTTATCATAATACCTAGGCTCTTATTTACAGAGCTGTCACACACAGCTCAATTATCAATCCAGCAGCAGATGAGATGAAATGAAAGAATACCTGTCCTGCAGGCAGCACAGCTAGAAGGGTCCCTTTCCATCAAGGGGAACTGGGAAATTTATTTAACTTCCAGTGGCTTTAATTGAAGTGCAGCCACCTTTTAGTCACAATGGAAGAAGAAAACTTTAACCTGGTCAGGTCCAAAATATTTTAACTACTGTGCCTTTTCTGACCATATGACAAGTAGAAGTCACACCAAGCTGGTGATACTGCTCCCTCTGCCCTGGAGACTCTGTGAGTGTCACTTCTGCCAGTGACTCTGATTGAATACCCCCTCCTGCTAAGCATAAGCAGGGGAACACTTGCCCTAAAGGAAGTACCGACAGCATTGCTCCCTCTGCAGAAGTGGTCCACAATAACACCCACCCTGTAGGCAGCACTGACTTGCATGGCCCCATCTGCCCAGGGTCTGACGAGAATGAATGTTATACATGCTGCAACATTGGAAGTGTCTATATCATTACTGTTCCCTTGGAATGTGAATTACAGCAAGACACACCCCAAAGTATGATATAAAACTGTGCTGCATGCGTGAAACTAAATTAAGTGTAAGAAGTATGCAACCTATTCTTCATGTGATTTGACTCTGTTGCTCCCTTTGTGTAACCGTATTGTTTTCCTTAGATGTGCTTTTTTTGCCAATTAGTCCATCACAATTATTAATTCATGAGTAGTGGAAAGAAAGTACCTATCTCTGGCCATTCTATAGTGAATATTCCATAATACATTATTTTAACAATTCACAAGACTGCATGGGCTAAGTACTCCAAACCACAAAGTCTTATGTATCAGTAAAAGTAGGTCTTCATTTTCTCTTAGAGTCTTCATTCAGAATATTATTTTATTTTATTACTTATAATACACAAGTAAGAAGATCGTGGTGGTGACATTCCTCTGGCCACTGAGGTACCATCTGCATCTGAAAAATCTCAGAAAAGGGTTGTTTTTATATTTGCTTGCATGCATGTGCAACAAACATGTTGTGACAGCTTGCTGGAGTAGCAGGTTGTGGAGGTGCGGCGGTGTTGTAACCAATGTGGCCATTGCTTTTTAGGGCTTGTCTGTGTGATACCAATGAATGAGCATGCTACCTATGACAGCAGCTCAAAAGCATGCCACCAACTTGAAACAATTTTGCCATTGCAATGAGGGAGCGACTCATCATTGCAGGGCATGCCTTGCCTGGTGTAACATTTCAATAAAAATGGCAGTGGCTATTGCCATCTGCCTCTCACAGTCCTGCCTGAAAGCCAATGTCGGGGTGCCCAGTCCCCCTGTTGACATGCCCCCTCCCCAGTTCATTTGCCGATGGGGAGCCCAATCCCCATTGGTATGATGTCCCTGTAATTTAATTTGTATGCCAACGGGATGCCCAATCCCCCTCGGCATCATACCCCCCCAAACACAGACTAGTTTTCTTTGCTGATGGGGTGCCCAATCCCTGTCAGCTCCAGTAGTTCCAAAACACCCATGTAGCACACTGTGAGCCCACCCTAGCATGCCAAATGTACCTGTAAAAAAGAAAACCTTCCGACAAAGTTTTTCTTTTTTTTAACCTGTAAACAAGAAAACGTCCCCTCATTGTCTACGGTGCACCCCTCTCCCAACCCGCACCCACCCTCTGTGCACCCCCACTTCTCTGCACCCCCATCACTCCATACTTACCTCTGGAGCCTGGCTTGATGATCTTTGGTGGAGCAGGAACACGTCTGCACTCTTCAAAGCTGACCGCAAACAGAAGAAATGCCAGTAAGCTGTATAATGGCATAAATGGAGGGGGGGTCAACTTAGGTGGATATCTCAGCCATTTTTATGACTTTTGGCATCAAATTTTCAACATGGGGTTCTTGGGACCCCACCTCATGAACTCAATCACTGTCATGTTGTTATTCAGTCCCAAAAAGTGATTTTGCAGTCACTGCATGGAATCACCTTCTGGGACCTATTAACAAAATGAGTGCCACTGTTCATGAGGTGGGCTCCTTAAAAGCCTATGTTGCAAATTTGGTGAACAAATTAAAAAATGACTGAAATGCAGTACGATGCAAAGTTCCCACACAGGCTCATAACTTTGAGAATTTTTAATATTTTCACTCCAGATTTTCAACATTGCCATTTTTCCACAGCTCCCTATGAACAGTACAGCTGTCATTTTTCACATCCTGCCCAAAATGTGTTTTCGCACATCTGGCGCACAATGGCACGGTCGCTGTGTGAAATCAATGTTTGGGACAGATTAAGAAAATCACAGTGCCAGTGTTCATAAAGAAAGGTCACAAAAAGCCCATGTTGCAAATTTTGTAAACAAATTCAAAAAAATTACTACGTTACCAGCGTGCGTTGCGCAGTTTCTACGCATTCTCATAACTTCGCCAATTTTTTATATTTGTACTCCAGATTTTCAACATTGTCATTTTTGCACACTGCCTTATGAACAGTACAGCTGTCATTTTCACATCCTGCACATAACATGTTTTCACACCTGTGGCACACAATGGGTGTGTTCGCTGTGTGAAATCAACGTTTGGGACAGATTAAGAAAATCACAGTGCTACTGTTCATGAGCAGAGGTCCCAAAATGCCTATGTTGAAAATCTGGTGTAAAAAATCCCCCAAATAATTGCATTATGGGTGTGTGTTGCGCAGGTTCTATGCACGCTCATGACTTCACCAAGTTTTTATATTTTCACTCCAGATTTTCAACATTACCATTTTTTTACACCTTCTCATGAACAGTACAGCTGTCATTTTTTCACATCCTGTTCAAAATGTGTTTTTGCACCTGTGGTGACAAATGGCACAGTCACTGTGCAAAATCACCTTTCAGCCAATGAACTAACAGTGTCACTATTCATACGGTGCAGTCATAAAAAGCCCATGTTGAAAACTTGGAGTGAAAATATCAAGAAACGCCCATGGTGTTAAGGTTTCTGACCATAACACCCTACCCCTGTGTGACTGAAAGGTGTCAGGGGTATGACTTGGGATTGTTGACAGTAATGCTCATACCATTCCTCCCCCACCCCCATCTTGCAGCCAGTGACAGACATCGAGGTGTGCCTTGGACTCTTTGACTCCAAAGTTCACTCCATTCTCCTATACTGCACCCATTTCAGTGTATTTCCTTATGGAATGGGGTGCGTGTAAAGCCCGAAAGCCATAAGGCACACCTTGACACTTATTGGTGTCTGCAGGGTAGGGTAAGGTGAAATGGCATGAGCGTTATGGGCGATGACCCAAAGGCACACCCCAATGCCTGTCCATCTCTGCAGGGTGGTGGTGGGGTTGGTGTCAGTTCAGTACTTCACTCCATTCCTATTCTGCATCTAAGTTCTGCACTTCCAATGCTAATGCCAGCAAGCAAAATGTGGCATTGACAAATGCTTGTTCAAGGTACAGACGTGGATGCTTGCCTCAGTGTTTTTGTTTCTTAGGGTAGTTTTTTTTGCTGTTCCCTGGAATGTGGTTCCTGGATTTATGATGGTTAGGGGTGGTCTGGTGGAAGAGCAGGGAGGACAAGTGAGTCAAGTGATTCATGCCCGGGATTCATGATGTGTTGTGTTTGCTAGTTCACCGCAGGGTGCCAGCGCCTCTTATAAGACAACTGCTACAGTAATTCAAACAAATGAAGGTGATATACATTACGTAGGAAGACTGGAAAAAAAATGTCTGAAATTAGACACAGCAAACCAAACCCTGTCATGCTCCCTTCTGCATTCCCTTATCATGCCTCCCAGGTGACTGTTGGAGTGAAAAAACATGCACACAATGTATGATAGGGGGATCTGTACCAATTAGGTTAGAGTCTAATTGGTCAGCAGAGTGTGTGTGTGTGTGGGAGGGTGGGGAGGTGACTGGTGAGCAGAAGAGGTTTTAAACCTTTGCTTTGCAGCTTGTTTCTAAGTGCTTCACCAGCCCCCTGGAGCAGCTCGGTTCTGCTGATCAGATCCCTGAATATTTCCTGCTGCCTTCCCAGAATCGGTGCTGGAATACTCCCAAGTTCCTTTGGCTGTGCCCCAGGCTATGCAAAAGCCTAGGAGAAGACCATCATCCTGGACCATCTTCAAGAGGTGCCGTGTGGTGTGTGCCTGTCCCAGGTGCCTGTGGTGTGTGGCTGAGAGTGAGACTCAACCCTTGACTCTTGCTAGACTTCACCCACCTAAAGCTGATGAAAACTGTAAGCAATGCCTCCCGGCAATGCCTGCTGTTAAAATGTTGGTGATGCTGCTGCAACCCCCCCCCCGTCAGTTTTTCCAGCCTGTCACTAGTGATTTGGCCTGGTAATGCAGACACCCAGCTTGGACAACTGACACCCCACACCCAGGGTCTGCATGCAGTTTGACAGTTCCCTGGGACAGTTCATATTTGGCACCTTTGAAAAACATGGGGCAAAACAAGAGTAAATGTTTCTCCTGGATCTGGGTCCTAGATGCTTCTCTTCTGAAAAAATCCACTGCAATTAATAGCAGCTGATTCCAGGAGCCAATTGCACTGCCATGCTGACAGACCGGGTGACAGGCACAGTTTGACTCCTGGGGTTTGACTCCCATGGGGACTCCCAGTTCGACTCTGCAATGCCAGCTGGAATGCTGTGTGGGCACATCTTTTGCTATCCCCTTTATTACTCCCATTGCTGTTTCCCTGGGCTGTTTCCTTCAGGTTAGTCCACTGGCTAACAACAAGTCCGGCTGGCAATAAGTCATTTGATCCTCCATCTGATCCCCTTGATACTACTGCCCAGTCTGGGTGCCCAGTACTGCTGTCAGTGAGCTGCTCCTCCTGCTGCTACATTTCCAAACACCCACCCAAACCATGTCCTGGAAGTTTGGCTTAGTGGCATCCCTGGGTGGCATCCCAGCCTGTCTGTGTCAGGACTTATAGTACAGAAATGTGCCTGTGACTTGTTAGTGCATGAAAATAAAGTTTAGAAACAAAACTTACAGAATCACAGAAATATGAAAAAGCCTGTTTAATGCTTATTATTGTTATTCTTTTGTTAACCGGGTAAGGCCCTCTAGGCACAAGTGCCTGTTTTCAGGGGTGACCTGGGAGCACAGGAAAGGTTAAGTGACTTGCTCAGAGTCACACAGTATGCAAATGGAGGCCATAGGAATCAAACCCAGGTCTGTCTGCTGGATATAACAAGCTTATTCACAGCTCGTTACTCTAACCGCCAGGCTATACATCAGCCCCAATATTATTACAAGGCTGCTGACTGCTTTAACATAGAAACATAGAAACATAGAATTTGACGGCAGATAAGGACCGCTTGGTCCACCCAGTCTGCCCATTTCCCTACCTACTGGATAAGCTGCAGATCCTAGTTAACCAGCAGCCTACTTCTTCCTACCCCCACCCCCCAGAATTGCCTTATCACTATCCCATGCATGCTTGAATTCCACCACTGATTTTGACTCCACAACCTCCTCCAGAAGGCCGCTACATGCATCCACAACCTCTCTGTGAAGAAATACTTCCTTAAATTACCTCTGAGCCGCCCCCTCTATCTTCAAATTGTGCCCTCTTGTTCTGCACACCTCTTTTTGAAAGATGCTACCCTCTTGGACTTTGTTGATTCCTTGAGGTACTTGAAGTTTCTATCATGTCCCCCTCTCCCTCTCCTCCTTTCCTTGAGGCTATACATATTAAGCTCCTTAGAATCTCTCCATATGACTTCCGGTGCAGACCCTGCACCATTTTAGTTGCCCTCCTCTGGACAGCTTCCATCCTGTCTATGTCTTTGCGGAGATTGGGTCTCCAGAACTGCACACAGTACTCCAGATGGGGTCTCACCAGCTGTCTGTACAGAGGGATAATAACTTCCTGTTTTCTACTGGTGATGCCTCTCCCTATGCATCCCAGTATCCCCCCAACCCTCCTTGCTGCCCTCTCACATTGCTTGCCCATCTTTAAGTCATTTGATATGACTACCCCCAGGTCCTTTCCATTCTTGTTGTTGTTAGTATCTCACCCCCATTGTGTACTCTTCCCTGGGTTTTGTTTCCCAGGTGCATTACCTTGCACTTCTTAGCATTGAATCTAAGCTGCCATACATTTGACCATTCCTCTAACCTTGCCAAGTCCTTCTCATCCTTTCCACCCCACCCTGTGCACCAACTCTGTTGCAGATCTTAGTGTCATCTGCAAAGAGACATGCTTTCCTTCCAGTCCTTCTGCAATGTAAACATAAAGACATTGAAGAGGACCAGTCCTAATACTGAACCCTCGCGGTACCCCACTAGTAACCCTCCTTTCTTCTGAGTGGACTCCATTTACTATAACTCTCTGTGTCCTATTCTCCAGCCAATTCTTTACCCAGGCTGTCATCTTGGGACCCACTCCCAGGCTGGCTAACTTGTATATTAATCTTTGTGTGGGACTGTGTCAAATGCCTTGCTAAAGTCTAGGTAGACCATGTCCACAGCCCCTCCCTGATCTACTACTTTGGTCACCCAGTCAAAGAAATCTATCAGATTCGTCTGGCATGACCTTCCCGCTGTGAATCCATGCTGCCTAGGGTCCTGTGCCCCTCTGGCCTCGAGATACTCGACAATTCTTTCCTTTAGAAGTGATTCCATCATTTTCCCTATCACTGAGGTTAAACTAACAGGTCTATAGTTTCCTGCTTTTGCCTTGCTCCCACTTTTGTGAAGTGTTTTTTTTTAAGCAGTGACCACTGTTTGAAAGGTGTAATAAATTAGATAAGTCCTTTTCTGTCATACAGTCGGGCATACAGTACTGTGAAGGCTGCACACCTGGGCTGCACAGTACAGAATAAGCACAGAGAATAAGCTACAACACTTGTTTTAAGTATTTCTTTATACCTGGCAGTTGATTCTTATATGGTGTATTAAGTAGTCTTGATTGGGTTTCTATTGGACTGCATTGTCTTATTTGGTGAGGCACCTTTTTTTCCAGAATGCATAAGTCCATCAACTTTAGAATGGACTGTAATAAGAAAGATAATCTTGGCACTGTTACTATAGGCAAGCCCCCGACTTTTCCATGATTCCGTGGCAGTGGCTGACTGCAGAATTAGCCACGGAATCTGCGGCCACCTGCGGAAATTGCTGTCATCCGAGGAATTCGAGGCAGATTGCGGAATTACTGCCTGATCACTGCAGAAGTTACAGCTGACCACTGAACTCCCATCAAATTGTCTCTCCCTGCCACTCACTGTGCCACTCAGTTTTTATTTTTTCTTCGTAACCCAGGGTTCTGACAGTACATGACGTCATTCATGGAGTGGCGTCTGAGCTGCTCAAGCGTGAGAGCATTATCAGATTTGGCGGCTTGCGCTGATCTAGAGAGTCCTCTTTTCTTTGTTTCAGGGCCTTTGAGGCTCTCATATTGAAGGTCACCCTCATTTTTTTTTTGCTTTTGCAAGGTAAATGCTCGTATCAAAATAAGTGGGGATTTCATATTTAGTGGTTTTTGTTTGGTTACCTTCGCACATAACATTTTTTAAGATGTATGTTGTGTGTGTGTTGGGGAGAGGCAGGTGTGCGATGTTGCCTACATTTGGAAGCCCTTGTTCAATTCCCACTCAGATAAAATAGCTATTTAGCATGTGTATTAAATCAACATAGTGCAGCAATCCTGATATCTTGTGGGTTGGAAAATCAGACACTGCAGCAGGCAACAAATGCTAGGACCCAGCATGCTGTTGACACGATCCTGCTGACTGCCGTTTGTTTGTCCTACCAGTTTTCCTGCCATCTGATCAAAATCCCATGCTACTGCATGTGTCCTCATGCTGATTATATGATGGGCTCATACTCATACACATACACACAGCACCTTTTTGGTGCAGCCGCCCCAATTATTGAACCACTCTGTACATTTGTTTTGCAAGTCAGTAAATGATTACTGAATGAACAGAGGGGAAGATAAATAATTGTTTCCCCCGGTTAGATTTCGTTTTCACTTAACAAAATGTCACTGAGAAATGAACATGCTGCAGTAATGCACATTGCGTGTGTGTATTTTTTTTGTTTGGGGGCGGGCAGGTGTGCAGTGTTATTTACAGCAGGCAGCATGTCATCTCTCTTAAATCCCGCAAACATAAAATTGTGATTTATGTTGTGTATTACATCAACCTAGGGCAGCAATCTATAAATCTTGTGGGTCAGAAAATCAGACATTGCAGCAGGCAGCAAATGTGAGGACCCAGCATGCTGTTGACACGATCCTGCCAACTGCCGTTTGTCCTACCAGTTTTCCCACCATCTCATCAAAATCCCATGCCACTGCATGTGTCCTCGTGTTTGTTTCATCTATATACACACACACAGAATTATTTATGACCTATGGCAATGAATCTGACCTCACTTCAGGTGACAGTGCTGCACCCTTTTCATTTCAGTTGCACTTTTATGCTGAGCGCGTTCCACGTTGAGCAACATTGTCGAAATCGACCCCAATCCATGCCTAAAGACAAATTAACATTAAAAGTTTTTGATTTTCATGGTGTGCATGTGTGTTTGTGATGCGGGGGGATGTCACTGTGATGTTGCAGTCTGAAAGAAGACCCGAAAAGTAAAACCTATGGCAGCATTACTTGCCAACCTACACTTGACCCTGTCCTGAGTAATACTGTCAGCTGTGTAGGTGTGAGGTAGATTACTGGCATTGGCATTTACAGCTGAACTAAGTGTGCAGTGTAAGCACCTATCCACAGCATGCCCCTGAGCTGAAAGATAAAAAAATTAAAGGGAACCCACACTTAGAACACAGCATCTCTGTTTCATTTTATGGCTTGTGCACCTACCCAGTTAACAAAAACTAAATAAAATACATTTATTTCTTTACCTCCCTACTTACTCATAATTATTTTTCTTCTTCCCCTGCCTGCTTCAGTGTCCAATTTTTCAACCCACAAGATATCAAGATTGCTGCACTATGTTGATTTAATACACACCCTAAATCGCAATTTTATCTGAGTGGGAATTGAACACAGTGCTTCCAAATGTAGGCAACATCACGCACCTGCCTCTGCCTAACACACACATAACATACATCATAAAAAATCTTATGTGCGAAGGGAAAACCACTAAATATTAAATCCCCACTTCTCTGGCTGTATTTTTTTTTTCAAAATAAAAGAAGACTGGTCAATACTGGAATGCAAAACAAAAAAAGAGCAAAGCGGAAGAGATTTTAAAACACTACAACACGGACTAAAAAAAGAACAAATGTGATCAAATAGGTTCAGTAAAGTTCACATTCATCTGACGGTTACAAGCAAACAGTCAAGAGCTAAAATGTTTAAATCTCACACTTACAGCTATTACAAGTGGAGTTATTGTTCACCTGCGTTTTTCAATCTGTAATTTTTTTCACTAACTGGTAAACTTTGTCATTGACAAAAATTATAGTGAAGAAAAAAATAACAGCTGCTAATGTCATCCAAGAGTTCCTGTGTGAAAGCTTAGAGCAGCACAAGCTTCAAATCTGATAAATGCTCATGCTGAGCAGCTCAGACGTCACTCCATGAATGACGTCATGTACTGTCAGAACCCTGGGTTATGGAGAAAAAATAAAAACTGAGTGGCACAGTGAGATCCAGTTTTAAAACCCACTGAGGTATAAAATACCATGATTTACAAAGTAAAACACACAGACACGTGATTTTTATTAGTTAGTTTTATTACACTGACAGTACCTGTGAAAAGAAAAGTACTAGAAACATTGACAGCTTTACAGTTGATCTTTAAGGGTATAAAGGTATAGCCGCAAAGTGATCTGAATATGATTGCCATATTAATTCTTGATGTGTGCCTGGTCCCCTGTAGCAGTCAGAGCCCCATACAGTAAATAAATAAATACATCAGTACTGTGCTCCGGGCATTGAATCGCATGTCTGGCCTTCACTTCAGAGTAGTCCAGCAGCTGCACAGGATGGCAAAGCATTCCTTTTATATATATATATATATATATATATATATATATATATATATACACATTGACAGACACAAACCTCACTGACTGTCTGAGGCTGTATCCAGTTGCTAGGTAAAGATTTTTTTTAAATAACTAAAAAGAAAATAATCTCAATGGTCTGGCTACATAGTTAATGGGTGAATAAAAAAACACAAAAAATATAAATATTACAGTGAAAAACAAAAAAATGTATAAAAATTAGGGTAAAAAGTGTGCCACAGAATTGCCGAAGAAATAGGTGTCTAGTGCAGTAGAAGTTCTGCTGCAAATGGAAACCCTGCTGCAGAACTTTGCTCCAAAGTGCTGCAGAAAAATTGGGGCCATGACTATAGGTAGAAAAATACTATCAGAAACCATTTTCCTTGTTGAGGGGGTGGCAATGAAAATTTTCTTTCCAAAATGCAGGTTCCTGCTGTCTATAGTATCCTTCCTTTTTATTCCATCTGTGCATGCAGAACCCAAGAAATGTAGCAATCCTGTCTGTACAGTCAGTTTCCTTGAACTGTTATCGAATTGCTTTTCAGTGAGACCTTTGAAAACTATGGTAGTAAGTGCTGTTCACCCTGCTGTTCAATAGGCCCTCTACAATAAGAGTCTCTGCAGCCTTGCACATGCATGGGGTGGGGGGCGGGACTTGTAAAAGCACTTTTACAGAACCATGTCTCACAGGTCTGGGCAATGACACTGACAGCTTCCTGCCCTCATGCAAGTTTGACTTACTGCAATGTATCTGAAGCTGGGATCTGAAGTAAATGGATTACACCAAAGTGGAATGTTAAATCCTTCCGTGTGATGTTCCTGGGGCATCCTTCGGGTAGCACTCATTCAGCAACTTACATCCAAGCAACCTGCATATATTACCAAAAAACAACCTAATACCTTCTGACATCTAAGACTTTTTTTAACTGCCCCAAGGCTTGTATATTTTAATGCTATACTACCTAAAGTATCAGCCCATGTTAATGCCTAACAGTTTGTACCCACATCTTTTTATTCCATTTTGGAGTGTCCTTCCATCCATTTCCCATTTCAGTTCTATGTTGGCAGTTTTTTTTAAGTTTTAAATAATTAAAAGTGATCCTTTTTAGAGCAACAGCATTTGTTAGTCTTCATGAGTTTTTGCCTTTTTTTTTTGTTAATAATAATGTATTTCTGGCATAAACATCAATTTAAATATTTTATCCAACCATCAAATACTGCTGCCTTTATAAAACATCATAGTGAGGCTTTATTATGGGGTCTACAGGAAGCTTATATAAGCTTGGCATAGGCCCCACAATAGAAAACATAAACCTGGGTATACTGTCTACTACACTGTAAATATCTTTAAGAAAGCACACATTCAAAAAATGTAAACAAGCTTTTACATACAGTCGATTACTGTTTAACAATAATATGTGTACATCTGATGCAAACCCATAATCATGTTCCTCACTTGAAACGAATGGGGGGTGGGGTGGAGACCATAACTGACTCCTTATTTTTGTGTTGAAGGTGTCTGTTTTTTACAGCAAAAACAAGGAAAAGGGTAATTTCTAAAATGTGCAGACGAGCATAGGTACCACTTTTTTCAGAGAGTGCCACCACCTGGAAGAAGAGCAATTATAACATTTGCAAAATAGGACATTTAATGGTAGGAAACATGTCTGTTAAAATATAATACTGTGTTTTCATTTCAACATATTTTATGTCTTTTGAATTCCTGTTACACTTTATGCATTCTATGTTGCTGTCTATATATTGTTAGTAATCACTTGTTCCATGGAACAAATTCAGATTGAACTTTAATAGCCAGATCTAACAGACCATCAATGACTGCCATATTTAAAATCTGTAAAAATGTTACATTTCAATCTGCTGCAACCCAGACTGCAATATATTCTGCTCCAACCAATATACAAAACATCTGCATCCTAGATAGTGTGTGTGTGTGTGTCCCATACTGTCCCTACACAACATAAAGAGGTTCTTGTCTTCACATGCCACTCCCCCTATAAAAAATTATAACAACCAAAACAATCAAAATCAACATGACATACATAATGCTATTATTGTTCTTCATTTTTAACTGCAACTGTGTAACATGAAAAAGTACCCTCTTACGCTGAAGATCATAACGGAAAAGCCATTCATATACATGCAAGGAAAAGTGCTATTTGCCTTGCCCGACAATGTCAGATTAAATCTTAGTCTTCACGAATTTGAATTGACTCTGTGGGAACAAAACCATAATACAGTGTATGTTTCAAAGACTGAATGCTACAGTTATGTTTTAAAAACATAGTATTGGCTTAATAAAGATCATTGCATGTTGAACTTACACAGAGATAACTTCAGCAGTTCCATTCAAACCTGTGATGACTGTCCTCTCTAACAACCAGTGCAGGTTCAAGTCTCTGTACACTCCCCATTTCAGGACAGAGTCAGACAAATAATTTTCTTGTCCTTGTGGAGCAGGTCTCTGACTAGGAAGGACATTCAGTAATAATTTAATAGACCCACAATCAAAGGGGGCTAGGGGGCTGAATTTTTGAGCCCTGCTTAAAGTGGGTTAAACCCTAGTGGGGCTCCTTTTATTTATACATGCTCTTTCACAGTAGATCTTTGGGGGCAGGATTAATGAACAAAAAGACTGCTCCTAGCCTGGAGAAAGCTTCTATTATATTGTATCTACCTGCCATCACATTCAACAGCTCAGTGTTGGACTGAGTCTGCAGGAGTCTTAGACTTGTCTGGGGAGTAAGAGGCTAGAGAAATAGGAAGATAGATGTATAGACACTGTAGATAGCTAGCTAGCTAGCTAGATAGATAGATAGATAGATAAATAGATAGATATGAGAGAAAGAGAGAGAGAGAGAGAGAGAGAGATCACTGGCTCACTGCTGGGAATGCTGGCAGTGTGTGTCCATCTGTGGCTACTCATGTCAAGAAATTCCCGCCGTTCTCATACACAGAACGTGGGTGATTGACTCGTGTCACTAAACTGGGCATCATGGATTTTGAGGTGCCCAGAAACCAAATTTCTGGGCATATTTTCAAACAACTGACACCTGAAACCAGCTAAACAGGTCCTGTTTACCTAGGTTCTGTTTTTTTTTAAACATTGCATTTTAAGTATTTTTAATGTTTTTAGTTTAAAACAAAATACAAGATGGTGGCCGTCACAATAAGCATTTTTTTCCACACAAGTAAATCACAAAAAATGCACTCACAATCTTTTTTTTTCCCCTACTGTTAATATTTCTTGGTTATCCAAAACAATCCTTATAACTCTGGAATTGTATAATATTTTTTCAGGAAACCTGTGAAAAGCATACTCTTCGCTGTGCATGAGGGAAAAAAATAAGCAATGTTAATAATAGGGAAACAAAATATATTTTTTATTCTAGTGTTTGGTGCTCTGCATTCCAAAAACTGAACAAGATCCGATCACAAAGTTTTTCACCTCTTGAAATGCTGATGGTCAGACAATGCATGCCAAAGTTTGGGCTATTTCATGCAATTACTCCAAAGTTATTGAAGTATAAAATTTGGAGTTTAACATTAATCAGCCCATTCAACCCTAACTATAGGATACTTTCATGCTCCTATAATACATATAAATTGCTAGAAAATATGTTAATGCTCTAGCTAGGGATAAAGCCACAAAAGTAGGGAAATGTGGCATTAGGGTTTTCAAAGCTAACACCCCACACCCACTCTACACACACCAGCAGGCATTGGGGGTGTGCTTTGGGGTCATAAGCCCTATTGTTCACCCCATTCCATAAGTAAAAAAAGCTGAGATGGGTACAGTATAGAAGAATGGGGTGAGCGTTAGGGCCAAGAACCCTGAAGCACACCTCAATGCCTGTTGGTGTGTGCATGGTGGGTGTGGGGTGTTAGCTTTGAAAACCCTAACACCACATTCCCTATCATTGTTGCTTTTTCCCTAACTACAGCATTAACACAGTTTTTTTGCAATTTATTTCCTTACTTTTTGAGACAGTATTATCATATTTTTACCTATGGAAGCGCAGGGCCCTCTGGGCCCTGCACTCATCCCTTCATAAATGTGAATATGTATGTAGCTGTGAAAGCACAGAGACCTCTGGGCCCTGTGCTTTCATTTATAAGACAACAGAGACCAAATTTTCAGCATAGCTATCTTATTACCCCACTTCATGTACCCAGAATAGAAAATTGTCAAATGTCTGCCAAAATGTAATTCTGTGCAACTGCAATGCCATTCCGCGCCAAAGGTATGAAAACACATTTTGGCCAGGATTCAAAAACTGACAGTGATGACATACATAAGGTGGGGTAAGAAGATGTCTATGTTGAAAATCTGGGGTCAAAATATTGAAAATTTCCCAAATTATGAGCATGCATAGCCAAATTGTAATGAATGCTCATAACTTTGGCATTTTTCCATATTTTGATCCCAAATTTTCAACATAGCCTTTTATGATCTCACTTCATAAACCCTGTAGCAGAAAATATTCTAATCCATGACAAAATGCCATTCCATGCCACAGATGTGAAAACACATTTCAGACAGGATGTGAAAAATGACAGCTGTACTGTTCATAAGGTGGTGTGCAAAATTGGCTATGTTGAAAAGTTGGAGTCAAAATACTGAAAATTACCAAAGGCATGCACATGCTGAGAAAAATTTCAATGAACGCTGCTAATGTGGCCATTTTAAGGTACTTTTCATCAAATTTTTATCATGACCTTTTAGAAACCCCACCTCATGAATACTGGTGGTGAAATTTCATCATTCGATCCCAAAAGGTCATTTTGTGCAGCAACCATGAAATCACCTTCTAGGCCCAATTAATGAAATGACAGTGACAGTGTTCATGAGGTGGAGTCCCAAAAAAGCTATGCTGTAAATTTGGTGAAAAAGTCCTAAAAATGGCAAAGTTATGAACAGTAGTTCAAAACACCTTTGAAATACGTTTTACAGCACTTGCCTTTATTCCTCATTTCATGGTTTGGCTTTGAAGAGTGCAGATATGTCTTGGTCTACAGAAGATGATAGCCTAAGTATAGGGTAAGAGGGGTGAGTGGGGTGGAGGGTGCTCATTGGGAGGGTCAGGATTGGGGATGGTGATGGCGGGGACAGTTAGGGAACATTTCTTTTTTCAGGTTTAAAAAAAGAAGATGAGGGACTGTTTTCTGTTTTACAGGAGTTAAAGAAAGATACAAGGGGTGAGCCACTAACCACTAACAAAGAATCAAGAAATATGGGGACCAGAGGATCTCATACAGAGAACGTAGGGAAGCAGTCCTCTTGCTAAGCTGGGCACCTGTGATTTTTAGTGTCCAGAAAAAATATATGTGGCCACAATATTTAAAAATAAACATCAGAATCTAGCTAAATGGATCCCATTTAGCTAGGTTTTGATGTTTGTTTATTTAAATCACAGCAATTTTGAGGTTTTTTTATGTTTGTTGGTTCATGGAAAAGGTCAACAAGATGGCAGTTGGCATGGCACAAAAAAAAAATATTTAGTGCAGTGCCAAACAAGTGGCCTGAAAACAAAATAAGTGTTGCGGCATCTCAATTTTACTTTCACCACAGAATGTTATCTCAAAACCTGTACTGAGCATTCGCAAGTTGAAAATGCTAAAATTTAAAGCCTTATAACTCGGGAACTCTTTGATATTTTTTCACCAGACCTGTGAAAGGCAGTACCTTGGGACATGACACATGTAGCCTGCAAGTCTGAGGCAACAATCCCTTTCCATGTAGGCTGTAGGCTACAGCAAAAAAAAAATGAATGCTAAGTTTAGAAAAAAATAGTTTTTTTCTAAAAATGACACATACAGATCTCAGAAACCACCCAAGCTGCCATCACAAAAATGCCCACACATCAAGACTTTTCTTCCTAGACCACACATGCAAAATGTCAGCTCATTCTGTAAAAGAGAGCCAAAGATATTAATGTGCAAAATTTGAGGTTTAACATTAAACAGGCTACTCAACCTAACTATAGGGGCACTATTGCGTGTGTGTGTGTGTGTATATATATATATATATATATATATATATATATATGTAAAAAACTCTGTTTAATGCATCAGTTAGAGTTGTTCCACAGCAACAAAAGTGAGGAAATTGATTATTAGGGTTGCCACCTTGCACCCCACACCACCTCCCCACCAACAGGCATTGGGGTGTGCATTGGGGTCATTGGCCTAACTCTCATCCCATTCCATGTGTAAATAAGCTGAGGTGGTGCAGTATAGGAGAATGGATTAAGACTTAGGACCGATGACCCCAACACACACTCCAATGCCTGTTGGTGGGGGCTGGGTGTGTGTGGGGTACAAGGGGTAGCAACCCTAACACTGAATTTCCTCACTTTCTGTCACTGTAGAACAACTCTAACTGTACGATTAAACAAGTTTTACCATGAGTCCCTTTTTTGAGAATGTGCACTATAAATAGTGATTGGAATGTGGTGGTGGGGTGCAGGGCCCGACCATGTGAATTTTTATCACTTCGTTGCACAAAAACTGTATGACCGACTGAATTGAAAGTTGGTAAATGAAGACATGTACCATACCATAACATGTATAACAAATGTGACCTGAATCTGTTCAACAGTTGCACAGCATCATGCTGGGAAAACGCGAAAGAGTGCTGAAAAGAACATTTTTGCCACTTCGCTACACAAGAACCATATATCCAATGGAACCAAAAATTGTTAAAAGAAGACATGTACCATAGCCCACTGTGTGTCCAGAATTGTGTGCACATTCATTCAACAGTCGCACAGCGCCACAAGCAAACAAAATGTAACAAGCACAATTCAGCAACCATAACTGCCAGCCACCCACAAACTGACATAGTCAATGGTGT
Organism: Neoceratodus forsteri; assembly: GCA_016271365.2. Classification (NCBI taxonomy): domain Eukaryota; kingdom Metazoa; phylum Chordata; order Ceratodontiformes; family Ceratodontidae; genus Neoceratodus; species Neoceratodus forsteri. Next base: position 1,172,978,065 of record CM057455.1, on the reverse strand, counting down.
ATTATAAATCTTCGTACATTCCAAATGGCAGGCAAATCAGATACATGGTTCAGATGCTATTGAAGCATAATGAACCAAATTTTCATTCATCGGAGTGGCATAATTCTGCACCTGTTAATGTTTTACACACCAAACCACTGCAAGGCACCTCCATACCACTAGGGCTACCTGCGTTATACATTTCAAGCCAGTAGCACCATGCAGAATGCTATGCAGAAAATGTTAACTGCATCATGCAGTATCTCCATAACAAATTATTTTTCCAACATGTAAACAGCATCATTCACATCCCCATGACATCCACTCAACACCCTCCAAATTTCATGTGAAAAGATCAAACCATTCCAGAGATATTCAATTATTATATTTCTGCACCTTTAAGAAGTCTTCCACCACAAAATGGCAGAAATCGCGACCGAAAATGCACTAAAATGGCGGACCTGGTGGATGAAAAATCATTAACTGCGAAGCGGGTAACTTCAAATGGCAATAACTCTGGAATGGAACAACATTTTTTCACCAAACAAAAATTGGCATGTTCTTTTAACAGAGGTCTTTCGACGTGCCAAGTTTCAGACCAATCAACCACACAATGGCTGCACTATGCATCATGGAAGACAGTGCAGAAAACTAGCAAAAACATAATGTTTTGCACTGCACTAAACAAATGCAAAAACACAAACGGTAACGTTAATGCAAACGGTGATGGAAACAGTGAGGTAAAAGAAAATAGTAATGCTAACGGTAATGCAAACGCAAGCACAAATGGTAATGAACTTGGTGATGCAACTGGAAATGATAACACAAACTGTAAGAGAAATGCAAGTGCAAACGTAAATGAAAACAGAAATGGTAACACAAATGGTAACTCAAATGCTAATGGCAATGGAAATGCAAATGGTAATGAAAACAGTAATGGAAATGCAAATGCTAACACAAATGCAAACAGAAACGAAATGGTAATGGCAATGGTGACACAGAAGGAAACAGTAATGCACTCGACAATGGAAACACTAGCAAAAACACAAACGCTAAGGCCAACAGAAACGCAAACGGTAACGAACACACAAATGGTAATGGTAGCACAATTGTAAATGCAAACAGTTATGGTAACACCAATGATGACACCAAAGGAAACAGTAATGCAAACGGAAACACAAAACACAAAGCAAATGCAAACGCAAATGGTAATGCACATGGTCACGGTAATGCAATTAGAAATGCAAAGGCTTACGGTAACACCAACGATGAAGCCAAAGAAAACACAAACGCAAACAGAAATGCAAATGCAAGGGCATATGCAAACCCAAATGGTAATGCATGCACAGACACCAAAGTAAACACAAACAAAAACAGTAACAGAAATGCAAAGAGTAACAGTAACGTAAATGCAAGCACAAATGCAAATGCAAAGGGTAATGCACACGCTGACGTAAATGGAAACGCTAAAGCAAACGGTTACGGAAATGCAAGCGGAAACAATAACAGTAACTGTAATGCAAATGCACGCCCTTTTGTTTCCCAAACAGGTGCATTCAGAAACACAGTGAATACAAAGAATGTATGCATAATAATGGCCCTCAGAGCAGAAAATGAGCACTTGGAATACTAAATTGCTTATATCTCAGGAACCATATGACATAGAAAAAAATGTAAAATCTCATATTATTTATGACTTTCTAGGCTAGTTTTGCACTTAGCCCCCTAGCAGAGAACTAAGCATTCTTCCAACGAAAAGTCCGTATCTTGAAGTGTTTAAGAGATACGGGCCCCGAAAGATGTGGAGGATGTCGTAATGTTAGCCTATGGGAAAACTGTCAACTTTGGAGTGCCGTAACTTTTGCAGTCCTCTAATATTTTGGTACCAAACCACCAAAAGGCACATTTGTGGGATCTTGGCTTTCTTCTCTCCAAAATTTCAGCCCCAAAGACCAAACCGTTCTTTTGCAGAAGGGTGGCAAAGATTCCCTATTGTTTCGGCCATTGTGTCACAAAGTACTTTCGCAAATCAAGACACTTTCGCAAATGAAATCATGAAAGTGTTGCATATGTAAAAGTACTTTGAGACACTACTTTTTACAAAAATGTAAAAAAAATATTTCTGGGGTGTTTTACCTCAAAAAAAAGACATGGCTAGCATTCTCAGGGCGCAACTAGGTGAACACAACAAGAATTGTGTCCCTAGAGGGTCCCACATTTAAATGCCAAGCATTTCTGTGACCACCAACTGAAAACAAGATGGCCAATTTGCGACACTACAAGGGTCATTTGCAAAAGTAAAAAGTGTATTTGCGACACTTTTGTATTTTTTGTTAACTTTTCCCATTAACTACAGTGGGAAACTTGTTTTTTGAATAACTTTTGAACCATTTAATATTTTTTCATGAAATCTTCAAAAGGCATGTTCCCTGAAGGTTTTGGACCAGTCACACAAACCATGTGACCTGTAAGCGCGAGCAAAGAATGCACAAAACTGTGTAATTTGTGCATTTGTTTGTGCTCTGTAGCTCTGCAACCATATATTTGACAATAACGAAACTTGGCAAGTCCAGAGATCATTGGTACCAGACCATGCATGCCAAATTTCAGGTAAATCTGTCATACAGCGGCAAAGTTATTAAGCTGCCAAATTTCAGATTCAACCTTAAATGGGGTACTCAACCCTAACTATAGTGACCCTACCATGCCACTATAAAGTATATATATATATATATATATATATATATATATATATATATATATATATAAATAATAGTGGCAGGGTCGCACCACTATATTTAGGGTTATCAAGGCACTTCTATGTAATAGTCAAAGTTTTGCACATTAATAACTTTGGACCCATTCAATGGATTTGCCTGAAGTTTGGTATGTGTTGTGGGGCATGGTAGATCTCTTGATTTGCCAAATTTTGATTTGGTCAGACTGACGGTCTTTATGCACCAAAACACTGAAAAATTCACTTTTCACCAGTTTTGGAGGCAGTTTTGGGGATTTTGCCTGTGGCCCTGCACAGCCATTGTGTGGTGTGCCAGTCTGCAAGATAGCTAATCAGAAAGAGCTTCAGTGGCTGAACATGCCGCTTTTTCATTTGGTGAAAATGTATTAAGGCATTCAAAAGTTATGGCACTTTTAAATTCTCATTACGAGTCAATGGGAAAATTTATATAGTTGTTTTGCAAACAAAGAATGGGGTTTGGGCCATCTCGTCCCACCTGGCGGTCAAAGAATTTGCAGCCTCAGAGTCAAAGAATCTTTGTCCCTGAGAATTCTTTGATCGCGGGTTCCACCATCTTGTTTTCTAAATTCCGCCAGAAACAAATGAAATATATCGGCTTAGGGGTCACTCCTGAAGTAAAACCTGCATGGGTTTTACTCAGGGGGCTTCAATCTATTGACCCATGCCTTTGGTTTCACCTAAAATGGTAAAAAAATAGAGTTATAACATTTTCAATTATTTGATCATGAATCGCTAACGATCTTTGTTCGCGAGTCTGCAAATTCTTTGATCGCGAGATTCTTTGATCACGATCTTGCATTGTGAGGTAAAAATAAAATTTTCTCAGCTCAGGGATGGCCTAGGGACACAAATGAGGGTGAGTTTGCTCAGAGGACTTCGTTCTATCCAGGCATGGCAGTGGATTCATGTAAATCTGCCTAAAACTCGAGTTTCACCATTTTTCATTCTTTAATCGTGAACCTGTAAATTCTTTGATCATGAGCCTGCACATTCTTTGATCATGAGATTCTTTGATCGCCATCTTTGATCACGAGGGAGGGACAAGATGGCCAGATTTTATGATGAAATAGGCCAATTTTCACAATCTTTAAGTTTAAATATCTCGAAAATGGTTTGGTCTTTTTACTTGAAATTTGGAGGATGTTGACGGCATGTCCTGTACATGTGAATTGTGGTACATATGTGTCAGATTAAATATTTTTTGTGGAGATATTGAGTGATGCAATTTGCATTTTGCAGACAGTGTTTTGCATTGTGGTGGTGCCTTGAAATTGATAGGGTACCTAGCTTTAGTGTCATGGATGTATTTTTCAGTCTTTGTGTCTGTAAAATGTCAACGGTGCAGCATTCTGCAACTTCGATGAATGAAAATCTCAAACTTTAACATGTTATATCTTGGACATGGTTTGGTCTTTTTCATTGACATTTGGAGGGTGTTGATGGTAGAGGTGCGTTTCCAAGTTGGTGGGAGTGCAGGGCCTGAAGGGCCCATGCTCCCACTAACTTCTGTAAGTTCTTAGTTTTGTATTCGTTCTCAAAAAGTAAGGAAATTCTATGCAAAAACTGCATTAATGCATTATTTAGGGTTAAAACACAAAAAGTCAGGAAATGAAAAATCTTTAGGATTACCCCTCCCCCCTTCTGGACCCGCTAATCATCCCAAGATTGACAGATGATGGGGTGTGTCATTGGGGTTGTGAGGCTAAATGTTGCCCCATTCTTGTTCACTGTTGCTTCTCAATATGATTACACAAGGAATGGGGCAACGTTTGATATTTGTTCACCAGACCTGTCAAAGGCAGTACCTTGAGACATGACATATGTAAGCTGCAAGTCTGAGTCAACAATTCCTTTTCATGTAGGCTGTAGGCCAGAGCAAAAAAAAATGAATGCTAAGTATAGGAAAACAATTAGTTTTTGTCTAAAAATGACACATGCAGATCTCAGAAGCCACACAAGCTGCCATCACAAAAAATTTCCACACATCAAGAATTTGCCTCCTAGATAACACACGCAAAATGTCAGCTCATTCCTTCAAAGACAGTCAAAGATATTAATGTGCAAAATTTGAGGTTTAACATTAAACAAGCTACTCAGCCTACTCACAAAGATTTCTTATACCTCATGAGCGAGGATTTTGACAGGTCATGAACAAGGAGCTGAATCCCCATTCATGTGGTGTCCAAATCCCCATTCATGAGCTGATTCCTGTTCATGAGAGAGGGCCAGCTGGTAGTCACCTCATGAATGGGGATTTTGACAGCTCACGAATGGGGATCGGCTCGCGAATGAAGATTTTGAGACCTCAGGAATAGGGATCCGAAGTAAGTCACGAACAAGCATTTTGAAACTTAAAAATGGCCATTTTTTGACTAAACTAAATGGAACCAAAGCCATGGGTTTGTAGAAGGAATTACCATGAACAAAACCCATGCTTCATTCCCTACAGAAGACATCCCTGTGGCAAGTTACAACGTTTTGTTTTTGAAGAAAATTAAAAATAAGATGGTGACTCGTGAACAGGGATTTTTCATATGAACTGGGATCCCCATTTGTGAGTTGGTAAAATCCCCATTCATGAGGCCAAATCCTTGTTCGCCACTGTGCAGCTATCCAAAAGACTAAACTGAGCATGCTCAGAACTTGATATTTCAAAACTGAATAACTTTGAAACAGAGTAATATTATTTCACCAAACTAATGCTGGCTTGTTCTTTGGGGCAAGCTCTTGCTACCCTGAAGAGTGCAGGCCAAAATTCGAAATGGTGTGTGCGCAGTGGGCTCAGGAAAAATCAGGAAAAATGGGAGAAAAAAAGTGAAAAACAGACTTTTTCCACTATGCACTGTGCAAAATCTGCAGAGCCGATCAAAACAAAACTTGGCATGTCAAGAGATCTCCCACAGAACAGTGCATACCACATTTCATGCAAATCTGTTGAACTGGTGCAAAGTTATTAAGGTGCAAGCTTTGAGGTTTAACTATATATATATATATATATATATATATATATATATATATATACAGTATATATATTTATATGTATATATATTTATATATATATATATGTGTGTGTATATGTGTATATATATATATATACTGTATATATATATATATATGACAAAGAACCTCAGTGCACAATCACTGAGGCAATGGTTACCTGTAAGGGCATTGGCTGGGAAGCCAAGTTTCAAAGAAATACAAAATCACACATGCCCCCACAATTCAAAGCATCATGAGTTGCGTATGCAAATCACCACAGAATATAATGCTGGTTCAACTTTAAGCAGAAATGCATGGTGCCAAAAGGCCTCTCTCACACAGTTTGCAAAGGGTACCAACAGAAGACACAGACATGTGTTTCATCCTACCAGGACTCATTAGTGTGCCTTGTCTGTTTGACACCCCAGTGGAATGAACCAGCTACCCTAAGATGGTATATCTGGGTTATGTTGTGGTGAACCCAATTAAAACAAAAAAGAAGTTAAAAGACAAAGAACCTCAGCACTCAAGTAGTGAGGTAATAGTTACCCCAAAAGGCATTGGCTGGGAAGCCAAGTTTCAAAGAAATACAAAATCATGCTTACAGGTTGCACGGTTTGTGCGACTGGTCTGAAAACTTCAGGGAATGTGTGGCCAGGGTCCCCGATGTGCCTTTTAAAGATTTCGTGAAAAAATATTGAACGATTCAAAAGTTAAAGTTCCCATTATAAGTCAATGGGAAAAGTTAAAAAGTTCAACACTTTCGCAAATGCAGTTTTTGTCGCAAATAACCCTAGTAGTGTCGCAAATCCACCATCTTGTTTTCAGTTAGTGATCACAGAAATGCTTGGCATTTAAAATTGGGACCATCTAGGGACACAATTCTTTTTGTGTTCACCTAGTTGGACCCTGAGGATGCTAGCCATGTCTTTATTTTTGGGGTTAAACACCCCAGAAATATGTTTTTCAAATTTCTGGGAACAGTAGTGTCTCAAAGTAGTGTCGCATCTGTGACACTCCATAGAGTCCCTGCAGCTTTATGAAGTGTGACATCTTTTCAGAATATGGCAAAATGACAGGAATTCTTTGCCACCCTGCTGCAAAAGAACAGTTTGGTCTTTTGGCCTGAAATTTGGAAGGAAGGCAGCCAACATCTCACAGATGTGCCTTTCAGTGGTTTGGTGACAAAATATTGCACAGATGTTAATTTACGGTACTCTGAAGTTTAAGTTTTTTCCCATAGACTAACATGGTGACGTCTGCCGTGCCTTTCGGGGCTCGTATCTCGGAAACGGTGTGAGATACGGAATCTTCATCACGACCATAAGTAGCCCTGTGGGCTATGTGTGCAGTGAAAACCTAGCCAGGAAACTCATGAATCCTGTGAAATTTTCATTTGTTTTCTACCTCGTATGGTTACTGAGATATTAGCATTTTACTATTACAACTGCTCGTTTTCTGCTCTGAGGCACATTATTATGCATACATTCTTTGTTTTTACTGTCTTTCTCAATGGAGCTTTTGGGGAAAAAAAGGGTGTGCGCTCCACTTACTGTTACACGTAGGCTTTATACTTCTGTTTCCATGCCAGTTTGCAATACCGTTCCCGTGTACGCCACCGTGTGCGTTACCCTTTGTGTTTCCGTTTGCGTTTGCATTACTGTTTTCTTTGGTGTTACTATTGCTGTTACCATTTTCATTTGCATTTACAATTACGGTACCATCACCGTCCGCGTTATGGTTTGCGTTTCCGGATGCTCTTACGCTTGCATTACCTTTTCTGTTTCCTTTTCCATTACTGTTGCTGTTACAGTTATGATTTGTGTTTACAATAGCGGTACCATGACCGTGCACATTACAGTTTGCATTTCCATACACGCTTGTGTTTGCTTTTCCTTTTCTGTTACCATTACCATTTGCATTTGCAATTGTGGTACCGTGACTGTGTGCGTTATGCTTTGCATATCTGTATGCACTTGCATTTGTGTTTCCGTTTCTGTTCCCTTTGGCATTATTGTTGCTGTAACAGTTAACATTTGTGTTTAAAATAGTGGTACTGTCACCTTGCGCGTTACCAGTTGTGTTTCCCTATGCACTTCCATCTCCGTTTGCATCACTGTTCACTTTGGCGTCACTTTGCACTTGCATTTCTTTTAAGGTTTGCTTTACCATTTACATTTGCGTCACTATGTGCGTAACTGTTAGTGCTTGCGTTTGCATTGCAGTTACCATTCCTATGTCACAAGACATCATGTGGTGGGAATGCGGAGTCCGAAGGGCCCGCAATCCCACCACCACATTCCATTCACTATTTATAGTCCTCATTCTCAAAAAGAAGAGAAATTCATGGCAAAAAAATCCTTTTAATGCATCAGTTAGGGTTGTTCCACAGCGACAAAAGTGAGGAAATTCAGTGTTAGGGTTGAAAGCCCCCCTTACACACCCCCAGCCCAACCCCAACCAGCATCGGGTGTGCATTGGGTCGTGGTCCTAACTTTCACCTAATTCTCCTATGCCTCAGCTTGTTTACACATGTGATACGGTGAGTTAAGGCTGATGACCCCAATGCACACTCGATGCTGGTGTGGCAAGCTGGGCTGTAAGGGGCTCAACCTTAACACCAAACTCTCACTTTTGTCATGTGGAACAACCTAACTGATGCATTAAACTAGTATTTGCCATGTGTATATATATATATATATATATATTCATTGCAAAACTCCATTAATGCATCTGTTAGGGTTTATTTCCACACCAACAAAAGTGTGGAAATTTGACTTTAGGGTTTCCAACCCTACTACCCCACACCCCACCCTCCAAACACCAACAGGCATTGGGGTGTGTGTTGGGGTCATCGGGCCTAACTTTCACCCCATTCCATCTGCAAACAAGCTGAGCTAGCACAGTATAGGAAATGGGGTGAGAGTTAGGTCTGATGACCCCAACATACACCCTGATGCCTGTTGGCAAATGGAGGGTGTGGGGTGGGGTGAGGGGTAGTACCCCTAACATCAGATTTCAATTCTATGGGAAAATTTGCAACTTTGAAGCGCTGTAACTCTGGAACTGGTGTAATTTATTTTTCACCAAACCAGCAAAAAACACATCTGTGGTGCAAAGGCTTGCCACCCTGCAAATTTCAGCTCAAAAGTCCAAACCATGTAGTGGCAGTGAGGCGACAAAGAAACCATGATTTTGGGGAGAGTACTGTTACAAATTGCGAATGTTTTGTGCTTCCATTTGTGACAATACAAAAGGCCACATCATAATATGAATATTTCTGGGTCTTTTTGAAAAAAACTGAAGGATGAGTGCTGTTCCTAGGACCCCGTTTAGGTAAACACAACAGCTGGTATTTACCTAGGGACACTATTTTTTTAACTATAATGTTTCTTCTCCACCACTAATTGAAAACAAGATGGCAGTGGCACAGCACTACTGAGGGCATTTGTGACAGAAGAAGGTACTTTTGTGACACTACAGGTTGCTTTAATGCAGAACATACATTTGTTCCCATAGGATATAATTGGAAACTTTAATAACTTTTGAACTGATTAATATTTTTTCAGCAAAGCTTCAAAAGGCACTTCTCTGACCCAATCCCCATATACCCTGAAATTTTCAGACAAGATGGACAAATCATTCGGGTTGTAGAGTTGAGCAAAGAATTCACAAAAGTTAAGGATTTTTCATACCTTTTGATGCTCTGCAGCTTCGTAACCACAAATATGACCAGAAATTTCCAGATCCAGCAACCTATGATACGACAACATGCATGCCAAATTTCAGGTAAATTGGACAAACTGTTGCAGAGTTATTATAGTGCAAAATGTTGGGTTTAACAAAGACGTGGCCATGCAACCCTAACTATACCTGCCCTACTGGACAGGTATATATATATATATATATATATATATATATATATATATATATATATACATATATATATATATATATATATACATATATATATATATATATATATATATATATATATATATATATATATTTTTATAATTCAACCTTATTGACAAAATGTTACACAAACATAGGAGGCAGTTAACATGACAGGTAAGACATGAATACAATAAATATTCCTTTAAGACTGCCCCCACCCCTACCCCCGTACAGCAGTATCAAGTCACATTCAATATAGGAACTGTAATATTATACCTAGGCATACAGGGCTATTTCCTATAAAACAGTGCTTATATCCAGGTAGCAATAATTAAAGAGTGAAGGGGGTCCCATATATGAGTGTAGACTGATAATCTGTTATGGAGGCTTGCTATAGCCTTCTCAGTATGCAAATTATCTAGGACTTCATTCACCCATTCCTGTAATGTGGGGGGTGACCTTATCTTTGCAGTGGCATAAAATAAGCTTTTTGGCAGATAGTGCAATCATGGAGATATGAAACCTCCTTGCCTTAACCCTAACAGAGGACAGATCCCCTAGGAGGCAAATATCAGGTGTGAAACACTCCTGCAGACCTAGTATGGGGTCCAGAAAGGTTTTGATAGAATCCCACAAGAAAGAAATTTTAAGACACAACCAAAATATATGAAGGAGTGTTCCCTCCTCCTGGAAACATCTAACACATAAGTTAGAGTCAAGACGACCCCATTTTGCAAATTTAACAGGAGTATAATACATGTTATGCAAAATGTGGTATTGCATAAGACGCAGTCTATCTTGGGAAATGTACTTATGACAGAACCACCACAATATTTGCCAGTTGGGAGCATATTGGGAGAGTAAGGAGCTTCAGAACCTGGTCGGTCCGAAGGAGACCCCGTACAGTCTATAGAACAAGTTTTGATATAATTTAGAAATGGACGGACCCTAGTAGGAGGAGGATTCGGAATCAGGGCCCTAACCACTTGACAGAGTATGCTAACACTGTTATAAGTAAATGCTTTAATTGAACCACTTTGAAAGTGTGAGTGTAGTGGGATATTAAATTTCCGAATGATCTCGTCCGCTGACAGCCACTTTCCATCATCATCCAGGAAAGAGGAAACTATCCCATCACCCAGTTGAGGCAACCAAGTGCGGGGAATCTGCTGTTTGTTCATGGTAAAGGACGGAGAGTTCCAGATGGATTCAGCCAGGTCAAGCTGAGGGGTATAGCGCAGAAAGGAACAAAGCTGCGCGTATACTTTTAAAGAGGTCCTAAAGGTGGAACACTTCTTCGTGCCTTGTAACTGGGACATTTTTACATAAAACAAAGTTAATGGGTCCATATTCATAGACCGGATTAAATCTAACTCTGTTTTGAGCCATATCAGTCTCACATTCTCGGGATCAGGACAAACCCATTTCAGACATTTAGCCAGGTGGCTAGCCCAATAATAAATAGCCAAGTAGAGATCCATGATCCTCCATCAAGCTTAGAAGTGGCCAATTTATAGTACGCCAATCGGGGGTACTTGTCAGCCCAGATAAACTTGGTAAAGATACCATGCATTTTCTGAAACCAGGATAAAGGAATGAATGAATTAAGCAGAAAGAGGGGGTAGAAAATTCTTGGAAAGATGTTTATCTTGATAATATTAATCTGGCCCCATAGCGAAACCGGGAGTTTGGACCATCTATCCAGGTCCTGAATTACAAGCTTGGAAAGAGGCTCCATATTTCCTTAAACCATGCTAGAGGATTATGCGTTAATTTGATACCCAAGTATTTCAGTGTCAGGGGTGCCCAACACAAACCAAAGGGAGTAATGTCGGCCTTAAAAATCTTGTGATTCAGAGGAAAAAAGGAGGATTTGTTAGCGTTTAACTTATAATTTGAGAGGGCACTGAATTTAGCAATTTCTCCCAGCAAGGCAGGAACAGAGGACACCGGGTGGGATAAATAAAGAAGGAGATCATCCGCATACGTGGTAACCTTAACCTCATGACATCCCACCCGAATGCCATGTATCCCTACATTGCTGAGAATGTTTCAAATGAGAGGTTCCAGGTAAAGGTTAAATAGGAGGGGTGAAAGGGGGCAACCCTGTCTAGTGCCTGAATATAATGAGAAAGATTTAGGAAATGCACCATTTCCTGAAATCTTTGCTGAAGGGGCTTTGTATAATGCACGGATCCAGTCTCTAGAAATGGTGGGAAACTGGAAGGCCCTAAGGACCTGAAACAAAAAGTTCCAATTCACACTGTCAAAAGCCTTCTCGGCATCCAGGGAGACCAGCCCAGCTGGAAAAGCGTCATCCCTGGACACCGAGAAGACATGCGACAATATGCACAGATGGTCTGAGGACGAACGCCCCTTCATGAACCCGACCTGAGCCATACCTATTAGGTCCGGAAGGACCACCGTTAATTAATCAGTCAATATCTTCTAAAGGATTTTGATGTCTTGATTTAAAAGGGATATAGGCCTGTAGCTTTGGACCAACTCAGGGTCTTTGTCCGGTTTGGGGAGAAGAACAATCAGGGCTTTGAACAGATAGGCATCTACCCCCACCCCAGACAAAATGTGCTGAAAGAGCCGGTGAAGCATTGGGAGTAAGAGCTCTTGGAAAACTTTGTAAAATAATGAGGAGAAACCGTCCGGCCCCGGGACCTTATCTAACAGCAAGGCTCCTATGACCCCGGAGATCTCCTCCTGAGATATTGGCGAGATCAGAAAACACTTGTGTTGTTCTGTTAGGGAGGGCAGATGGGAATTCTTTAAATACTCCTCCAATGACTCCGGGCAAGGAGGGCTCTCCATACCCCTGTATAGCTGTTCATAGCATAGTGCAAACTCTTGCACTATCTCAGAAGGGGATACTCTCAGAGACCCGTCTGCTTGAGCTTGGATTGGGGGGATAAATCTTGCCGACTCCTGTTGTTTAAGTCGTAATGCAAGGAGACACCCGTCTTCTCTCCCTGGTCTGTGTAGCTGGCTCTAGTTCGGATAATAGTTAACTCTGCCTTTTTCCTCAGCAAATCTAAATATCTATCCTTGGCCAACAGAAGCTTCTTTCTGTCTTCACTCGAAGTGTTGACAGAAAGGTTAGCCTCAAGGGACTGTATTTGGGACAATAGTGAAACTAACTCTTCCTCCCATGCCCTTTTCCTATTTGAAGCTAAACTAATAAGGATTCCCCTCATAAACGTTTTAAAGGCACCCCATAAGATGTCCGGCTTTGCACTATCAATAGGATTAGACAGGAAAAAAAAACTCTATTTGTTCTTTTATAAGCTTACAATACTTGGCATATTTTAACAGCTGTTCATTGAGTTTCCACCGGGTCTCCCTTTTAGGTGTGTTGAGAAAAGCCAAATTACATACCACAAGGGAATGGTTGGAGATGGGGCCAGGCTGGATCGAGGTGGACATGACCCCGGGCAAGAGCCCCTGAGAGATGAATATGTAGTCAATGCGAGACTGCGATCCATGCACCATCGAATTAAAGGTGAACTCCTTGGAACTAGGATGCAGAACGTGCCTAAGATCACAAAGCCCGCATTGATCCACCATTTCCTTAAATGCCCTTTGCCCTGGGGAAAGCCCCCTCAGTCCCCTACCTGACCTATCCAAGTTAGAATCCAGTACCTGATTAAAATCACCACCCATAACAACCATAATGGGAAGTACTGGTTAAATAATCATGATCAGCCTGCTGAAAAAGCCTGGATCATCATTGTTAGGCCCATAGATACTGCAAAGCAAAAGTGGAACTGACCAAAGAGTGCCCTGAACCAGAACAAATCTGCCCCCCGGATCTTTAATAACCTGTGTGTAAATGAAGGGAATGCCTCTATTAATAATTAACATGACCCCACAACTATTGGTAGATCCTGAGGCATTAAAGACCTGACCCACTTGTTGTCTCCTTAGTTGTAAAGCTTCGGATTCTAACAAATGAGACTCCTGCAAAAACGTTATCTGGGAACGCAGTAGACTTAGATGCTTAAGCACCTGATATTGTTTAGACTTTTCCTGATCCCTTCACATTCAAGTTGCGAAAATCACACTGTTAGCCATCTAGAACAAGAATAATGAGCTTAGTTCCAAAATCCCAGTACAGAAACATGAGAAATACCTAGTAAGGTTCCTATGATTACTGCTGTCGCACCCCTCCCCACCCTCAACCCAAAACAGAACATCCCCAGACCCCCTCCCCAAAGTTCCCCTTTCCTTTGACATAGAAAGCCTTTCCCTTAGCCGGCATTTACCACCCCACCCAATCACCCCCACTGTCACAAGCAATGTTTAACACAGTACTGCGTCCCTTCCTCCCCCTCCAGCCCCCAGAATATACCCCTCTGCTTCCAGCAAGTGTAACAGTCCTCTCAAATGAGTAACAAGCAACACTGCTACTTTAGCAAACCATAGTAGCTTGAAAGCAGTGCTGGGCTACAGACATAAGTGCACAACGAATGCATTAGGATGATAAAAGGGGTAGGGTAGCCTGCGAAACACAATCAAATGCCCAGAAACCTCTGGAGACAAAATGGGAAATAGGGTCCCTGTCGTCCTGTAGAAAATGTCTTTGTGAGTCAAAAACAAACCAGGAATTTTATAAAGGGAAATTACCCCTTCCAACCAGAATATGACCTGAGAACTGGTGAGGGACTCTAACATCTTGAGCCCCAGGCAAAAAATTAATAAGGAAGGACATCTCTGCACCAGGTACTTACCAGCCCAAAGACCCGCGAACCCCGCTTGGGGTATTTTACTACCCTGAACTCGAGAGCGGGAAACAAAACTGAGAAATCCTCCCCAAATTAACAAGAGCACTAAGTTACAATTCGTACGCACAGAGCTCCCTCTTGTGGCCACTGAACGTTCCTACCCGAGTACACGCATGAAAATAATAGAAAAGCCCAGCACAGCTCCCAAGCTACGTCACCCGTGGAGTAAAATAATGATCCTTAAAAGATAAAACACGACCTTCCCCTCACTAGTGATGACCTAAATAACTAGCTACATTGGAATGAAGAACACCATCCCCGAATAGGCAAACCAAATATTCCACGAGTCCTTGCCCTGAACATCAAATTCGCTTTTAGAATTAAGGCATAAGTATCCCGCAGCAAATAACCCAACTAAGTATTAACACAGTCTAATTGAATAGCAAGAACTTCCAGATGCAGCATGTCATTACTATCTTCATAGACAATTAACAAGATAACAGTCCCAGTTTAACAGCACCAGACTTCCCCTCATCTTGGAGACAGAACTTCTCAGGGATCCCGAAACAGATCAGGTAGAGCAATTTTGAGGCTTGAAAGGGCAGATTCTGGGTCTTCATAAGTTAGCCAGGATCCGTTCATGAGTACTTGCAGCCTGGCCGGGTACCCCATCTTAAACTTAAGCCCCGCAGCAATAATCTTGGACACTATGGGGTGAAATGCTGTACGTTTCAGTCGGACCGATCCTGGCAGGTCTTGTGCAATTCTCAATTTGGAATTCTCCCAACGGACCTCCTGTAGAGCTCTCACTTTCAACGAAAAGTGCTGCCTCTCTAAAAAATTTAAGAATCGGCATATAATGGGGTGAGGGGCAGCCTCCGGTGAAGTTTTCGTTCACAACGACCTGTGTGCTCGCTCGATGATATATGCAGGGCCGAAGGGAGAGGGGCCAGCAACCCGTTCCATCAACTTCTGTATAAAAGCTACAGTATTCTGGCCCTCTTCTCCTTCTGGTAGCCCTAAAATCACAACATTGTTCCTATGGCTGCGGCCCTCAAGATCTTCAAGCTTTGCCTCCACATGAGAGAGCTTCTGCCATATAGTCACTAACCCAGGGTCCACCTTTTCTAGGCATTTCTCCAACGAAACTATAAGGGCAGTGTTATCAGAGGCAGTCAACGAAACCTCGTCCAGCTATTTTGAAAGAGCCTTCAGGTCATTCGCCATCTCTTTCACCTCCTCACGGAAGGGTTTAAATTCTTCCAGGAACCTGTTAAGCATTAGAGGTTCTTGTTCCGATGCTTAACTCAAATGATCAGGCCTATCAGGCCCACCCGAGGCCCAAGATTTCTTTGGGGCCTTCTCAGGGGTGGCAGGTGGAGTATGTTTTTGTGGGGCTTTCTTCATGTAAGCCTCCATCAGGGCCCCAAACACACTAATCAGATGCTCTAGGTACTTAGTAGGTAGGAACAGCTGAATACAGAGGGTTTTGGAAGATCTAGACATCAGAAAAGGACGATTATAAAGTCAGGAGGCTGGAGCTTAGCGGAGGTGCTTCTACTCAGCACTCTGCATCATGTGGTCTCCTATATTTTTTTTTATTGCAAAAAAAAAAACTGTATTCATGCACCAGTTAGGGTTCAGATTAAAGCAACACAAGTAGGGTACATGTTGCTTTAGGGTGTCCAGCCCTAACTCTCCACACTCCAGTCAGCAAAAGGGATAAGCATTAGGGTTTGGGGTCATGTGAGTCTTGCCAAATCAGTTTTGGTGTCTTCCTTGGAGTTGTCATCCCTAATGCTCATCCCTCCCCTGAGCAAACAAGGTCAGATATAATCTCTTTCCTTCAGGCAGGGCTCCTGTGTGAAGAAATCTATGACAGATGTTGCTGGTAACATGTGGTGAGACACACTTTTGTACCTTTGAGGAGTGTATTACTATGAGACACTAACTTGGTGCTGTATCTTGTACTTCAGACAGGAAACTGCAGGCTGGGAGATGAGCATTAGAGTTGACAACCCCAAGGAAGACCCCACCACTGACTCTCCAAGACTCAGGAGACCCAAACATTAATGTTTTTTCCATTGCTGGGGTGGGGTTGGGTAGTTAGCTTTGGAAACCCTAAAGCCACATTTCCCTAGTTTTGTTGCTTTAATCTGAATCCTAAGAGGCGTATTTATGCAGTTTTTTTGCAACAAATTTCTTTTGTTTTTCCTTTGTTTTTGAGATAGCAGAATCAAATCCTCATTCATAGAGGTCCCTTTGGGACCTTTGTGAACACATCCATCTCACTGCAGAAGCAAAGGGGCCTTTGGACCCTGTGCTTCTATGCATCTATAGATACAGATGGGTAGTCCATCAGATTGCAGAAGTGCAGGACCCTCTGGGCCCTGCACTTCCTTGCAGCCATGTAGCTAGAGATGCAGACATGTAGGGCCCTCTGAGCCATGTGCCAACTGAGGAGTCGGTGAGTGCAGAATCACAGGCCCTTTTGGGCCTTGCACTTCTGGTTGCTACAGATGCAGACACATAGGAGTTCATCTGAGTACGGAAGGGGCCCAGTGCTTCCATGCAGCTACACCTGCACCTTTTTGATCATGTCTAATGTATGTTTTCACGATGGATCATGAGGCAGGGTTACAAAAAGTACATGTTAAAAATCTGACTTTTAAATCTTCAAACGCTGCACAGTTATGAGGAAAACTCTTCATTCTTTCAATATACTTTTTGTGAGCCTATATTTCTGTTTCATGAGCCAGCAGTCTTGTTTTGTTTGGGCCAGGAAAGAAGATTGTCAGCTCATGAAACAAGATGCTGGATTTAGTGTTTTTTCATTCTTGTTTTGTGAGCTGATTTCTTGTTTTGTGAGGCTTGCAAAAGAAGACTACAGCCTCACTAAACAAGATTATTGGCTCATGAAACAAGAATGTGGACTTAGTTTTTTTCTCACTTATGTTTCGTCAGCAGGCCTGTTGTTTCATGACTCACAAAACAACTCACAAAAGAAGAAAGTTGTCTCATTAAACCAGATTTGGAACTTTAAATCTTTTCTCTCCAATTGTTTAACAAGGTGAGACACACTCAACTGAAAGCTTGTTTACAGGTGCAACCTGGGAGCACAGGGAATTTAAGCGACTTGCTCAGGGTCACTCAGTATGCAAGTGGGGGCTGTGGGATTCAAACCCAGGTCTCCAGATTTGCAGCTCAGAGCCTTAAACCACTGCGCTATACTGCTTCCTTCACTGCTCTATGCTGCTTCTTGTTTCTTGAGCCTGCCTTCTTTCATTAGTGATGAAACAACTTACAAAACAAGAAAGTCAGCTCATGACACAAGACTGAAACAAAAAAGCTAAGTTGCAAATCTTTTGTAAGCTGACCATCTTGTTTTTATGAGTTGTTTCATGAGCCATGAAGGAAAAGGCCCGCTGACAAAACAAGATTTAAAAAAAAGGCCATATTCTCATTTTGTGAGTCAAGAATCTTTTTACGTGAGGTTGTATTCTTCTTTCATGAGCCTCAAGAAACAAAAAAATTGGCTCAAGAAACAAGCCTCACCAAGGATTTTTGGGATGTCCCCAAATCATATTTCAAGGTCATGGGTCCTATTTAGCCAGATTCATGTATTGCTTTCTCTCCAGGGTATCATTTTTATGGGTTCCCCAAACATTTTGCTTGGGAAAAAAAAAACAGAAACAAGATGACTGCTGTACAAAATAATACTTTTTGCTCATGAAAGAAGAACTTAATCTCACAAAACAAGAATCTTCTTTTATGAACAATAATGTTTGTTTCATATGAAACATCTATCTACCCTAAAAATTTCAATCAATCAATCAATCAATCAAATCTTTATTTATTCAGACGGACATCATTGAGCAAAGCTCATTTACAAGATGGACCTGATAGGTCAAGGATCAAATTGAAGGTACAATAGCAGACATATACAGAACACTTATATTTAAACAGATACAGTAATATAAACATATATACAAATGAAGGATAAGGATGATTCAACCTAACAGGACAAGGTAGGATACAGTAGAAGTACCCTAGAAGAAACCAGAATGTACAAGATCCAATAGAGGAGCCAAAGCAAGCACGCAATACATGGTAACAGGTGGTTACAGGCTCCAGGGCAAACTAAAGCAGACAAACAGATGTAATGATTTATGACTGCAAAAATGATGATAAACAGCCTCTGACGAATGCCATGGAGGGGCTGGTGGGAGATTCAGAGAGGGGCTAAGGCTACTAGTAGTAGGAGGTATGGAGGAGTGGTTGGGGTAGAAGTAAGTGCCAGGAGTTGGTGTGGAGGTCTTAGGTGAAGCTAAGCTGTAAAAAGGTATGAAAGGGGGCTGAGATACAAAAAAAAGGGGTCTGCGAGGGAGGGAAAAACTAAGGGGAAGATTTATGGAAGAGCTGTCAATAATAATTGCTGACTGAAAGGGGGAGGGTTGTGAATGTGACTGGACTAGGCCTTGTGGTAGCAATTGCATTTCTCTGGGAAGAGACTTACGTAGAGCTTTTTAAAGGATGCTAGAGGTATAAAGTTGGTCAACTTTAGGGTCTTCTGTAGAGAATTCCATGCCAATGCTGAGAGTAGCTGATTGCAGACTTCCCATGCGGGTGTAGGCTTTGGGTAACTTAAGCGTGATGAAGTTGTTGCTTCTTAGGGCATAGGACCTAGCTGTGGCCAGTGTAAAGCAGTCTAAAATATAGGATGGAAGTTTATTAGACAAGGCTTTGTATATCCATAGTGCAGCATTTCTGTTCCTTCTGAGGTGTAGGGATGTCCAACCAACTGCAGCATAGAGAGAGCAATGATGAGTGTTGAATGGAAGATCTGTAATAAACCGTAGTGCTCTGTGATACAAGGTATCCAATTTGCTTAAGTAGGAAATAGGACAGTGACCATAAAGGAAGTCTGCATAGTAGATAAGTGAGATAAATGAGGCCTGGATTAGTCTCAGCCTTGAGTCTCTGGTTAGAAAATGTTTAATTCTGAAGAATAGGCCGAGCCTCTGGTGAAGTTTTTTCAGAAGTTCTTCAATATGATGAGTGTAGTCAAGCCTGCTATCAATCCACACCCCTAAGTATTTGAATGTATCTACATAGTCCAGGCTTTCTCCAAGGATGGTGGATAAATGGAGAAGATTGCTTGGTGAGGAGGTGTTAGTATGGTTATTAGTGGAGAAGAACATAGCTTTTGTCTTCTTTGCATTTAGGAGGAGTTTTTCTCAAGTAATTGGTGTTGCAAGAGGAGGAATTCTGATTGTAAAATTTCTGAGCCACTGCAGGCGATGGGTTACTGACATATAAAACAGTGTCATCTGCAAAGAGGTGAACATTGGCTTTGGTGAGATTAGTGTCAATGTTGTTAATGTAAATGGCAAAAGGATGGGGCCCAGGATAGATCCTTGAGGAACTCCTCTTAGAAGCAATTTTAATGAGGATAAGTCACCTTCAGCTTTCACCTGCTGTGTTCTATCAGTGAGGTAACATCTGAACCACTTAAGAGGTGGGTCTAAGCCTATGGAGTGAAGTGAAGAGAGTAGCAGCTCATGATCCACGGTGTCGAATGCTTTGCTTAGATCAAGGAATACAGCACAGACACTGCTCTTTTTGTCAAGCTCAGTTTGCCAGTCATTTGTGACTTTGGCCAGTGCAGAGATGGTGCTGTGCCTGGCCCTAAATCCAGATTGAGCAGGATTTAAGAGGTTGTTAACTTCAAGGTAGTCTCTTAATTGGATGCTCACTAATTTCTCTAGCATCTTGGAAAGCACTGGAAGAATGGATATGGGCCTGTAGTTGTTGAGGTCCATGGGGTCCCCTGATTTTAGGAGGGGGGAAACACTTGGGCTGTTTTCCATATCGAAGGAATAGAGCCAGAGGTTAATGATAGATTAAAAAGATGTGTTAATGGAACTGCAAGCACATGAATTGCAATTTTTAGAAAATAGGGGTCAAGAGAGTCTGCACCTGTGCTTTTTTTTTAGTGTCCAAATGCAGCATTAGGTCCTCTACTTGCTTCAATAAAACCGGTTTGAAGGAGAAGGAAGAAACAGCCCTCTGAACCTTAGTAGACTGGGAGTTTAGTTGTTCCTGCAGTAGATTAACTGGAGAGGTGTCAAAAGCAAGGCCAGCCGTAGTGAAATGATTATTGAATGCATCCAGTATTTCCCATTTATCAGAGATAGCAACCTTATTATGGTGCACTTGAGATGGCAGAGAGGTGCTAGAGTCCTGTCCTAAGATCCCCTTGATGGTGCCCCAGAATCTAGCAGGATTGTGGTAAGAGGCGTCAAGTTCAGCCATGTAGAAAGCAGCCTTAGCATCCCTTACTTTCTTGGTGCAGCTATTTCTGGCTTTCCTGAACAGCATCCAGTCATTTGGTTCCTTAGTCTTCCTTGCCAGTTTCCATAGTTTATCTCTCTCCAACAGTGCAGATTTAAGGTCGGCTGAGAACCAGCGGCAAGATTTGCTTTTTGTTCTGACACTAGTGATTGGTGCATGAGTGTTAAGGGCACCTATGATTATGCTATTTAACACCTGATGTGCTTTTTCCACAGAATGTGTAAGGTAGAACTCTTGCCAGCATGTAGAGTGGCTTATGTCAAGGAGATATTCCTCAATATTAAGGTTTTTCTTAGATCTTCTCAGAAGGAATTTTGCTGGGTTAGCTGGTTTGCCAGATGATCTTATTCCTGCAATGAGACAGTGGTCACTTATGTCACTGAATAGCACTCCAGCATGTGAGAATAGGTGGGGTTTGTTTACCAGCATGATGTCAAGTAGGGTGCTACTACTTCTATTCTTTAAATTGATTCTTGTTGGTTCATTTATCAGTTGTGTGAGCCCATGTGTATCACAGAATGATACTAGAGGTGCAGCTGTCTTGGAAAGCCAGTTTACGTTTAGATCACCTAGGATTATGATATCTTCAGGGGCCAATTTGATTAGGTTCCCCAGGTGGGTTAAGAGGTTGTGGTCAGCAGAGGGGGGCCTATAGCAGCCAACTAGTTGAAACGCTGCCATGTTGGGGAGAGTTATTTTAAGTCATATACATTCGAATTCTTTGGGTAATGATGTTGCACTAAGGCAAGATGCAGATATATTTGACTTTACATAAATAGCTACTCCACCACCCCTTGTCAGGCGATCTGCTCTGAATATTTGGTAGTTGGGTAGATTTACCTCCCTGTCTGTTGTTGCAGGTTTGAGCCATGTCTCGGATATTACGAGAAAGTCTGGCAAAGTATGGGCGACCCAGGCTTGTAATAATGAAAGCTTTTCAGGAGGCTGCATGCATTGATATGAAGGAAGCTTAGTCCTTTGATGGAGGCAAGATCTGCTGGGAGCTGATGCCCTCTGGAGGGCCTGGATTGATTTCAACATTACCAATACAGATCAGCAGAAGGAATAAGAGTTTCATAAGGGCTTCGGAAGACAGGAAGATGGGACTGTCTTTGGGCCTTCTCTTCTTGCTCGGAGGCCACTGCTTTGAGGTGATCTACTTGGGGTTGCGACTTGGTATCCTGTCACAGAGTGCTAATTTGGTGGGCAGGTGTAAGGGAGAACTGTGGACCCAACAATGGAGCATAGAGCGTAAAAAGTACATGACAGGTTGCGTCCCTTTTTGTGGGTTACCCCACTGATTATGATGTAACATCAGTAGGGCATATGTGAGGATCCGGTCAACATCCACTGGAGGTGTAACAGAGAGGCTAGGCTGGTGGGCCGCATTATTCAGTATGATATGGATCGGGATGTCTTCATCCTCAATAAACATCACAAATGAGAGAGAGAGAAACAGTAAGAGGAGTCTCCCCATTTTGAATGCGGCAGTTATTAGTTACCTACAATGAGAACAGGGGAAGGACTGCAGAGCAGATGGTGCCACAGGGCCACTGACGGATTATTGGTTAGAGTAATGCTGTGGGCGGGAGATAAGAATTTCGGCAGGAAGATGCCTATAAATGTAACACATGGGGGGAGGGCAGGTGGGCAAAAAGTTTGCGGCTTTCCCGTACCTTCCTGGCTGTCTCTCCGGCCTCCCCTGGTCCCCTAGAGTTGGCCTTGCAGTACTTCGTACTCCCGCTGGCAGAGCGTAGCCCCAGCGCTCACTGGGTGCTTGAGGGCAGGGAGGCTTGACTGGAGGGAGACACAGGAAAGCACAGTCAATATAAAGAAAATAGCAGAAATCAAGTGATTCTGCAAGCAGTGTGAATTAATTTACACAACAAAAGGCTGGGGGGGGGGTTCGGTGCCTTAGCATCTGGCCCACTAGAAATCCCACCAAAAGGCTGTAACTCACATTTCACTTTAACAGTTAACAGAGTCCTTAGTTATTTTAGCAAAAAACAGGAGAACAGCTCTTTTTAGACAGTTTAGACCAAAAAAACACACAATCTAAATCTAAAATATCTAAAAATATTACAAACCATCTGGGCTGTAGGTGAGAGCCAAAAACAGTCCCCTCAAAAAAAAAAACATATTTTCCCCATTTTCACTGTCCAGATCTTGTAATTCACACATCCAACCAAATGAAAACTTGTCAGACCAAGAGATGTCACTCCCCGCACTGTGCATGTAAATTTTCATGCAATTCCATTGAATGGGGGTAATGCTATTTATTTATTTATTTAAGAGATTTACCAGGAAGGCATGATGAGCAGAGTACCGCTCAATTCCAGATGCACCCTGGGGTAAGGGGTTACAGGACTGCAGTAGAAAAATACAAAAATACAAAAAAAATCAGTACATGCAAAAATCAGCAGGTAGCTAACAGGGGAACTCGTGCTGTCACAGCACAACAGACTTTAGCTTAACTTAAGATGTTAATTCAGGGGTTTAACATGAAACACCCTTCTCTAGCCTAACTATAAGGGTGCTTCTATGCCCCTGATATATATATATATATATATATATATATTATGGTAGCACGGTAGTGCTACCATAGTTAGGGTTGAGGAGCCATTTACATGTTAAACCCAAAATGTTGCACCTTAATAACTTTGCAACCATTCAACAGATGTGCCTGAAATTTGGCATACAGAATCAAAACCCATACACCTTGGGATCTGCCAAGTTTTGTAGTGGTCAGATATACAGTTGTGGAGTTATTAAGCATGATCTGCGCGTGCATTTACACTTTTTTTGGAATTCTACGGTCACGCCTACAGGTCGCACGGTTTGCGCGACTGATCCAAAATCTTCAGAGAATGTGCAGCCAGGGTCCCCGATGTGCCTTTCAAAGATTTCATGAAAAAATATTAAACGGTTCAAAAGTTATTCAAAAAACAATTTCCCATTATAAGTCAATGGGAAAAGTTAAAAAGTTCAACAGTGTCGCAAATGCAGTTTTTACTTTCGCAAATGGTCCTTTTACTGTTGCAAATCCGCCATCTTGTTTTCAGTTGGGGATCAGAAAAATGCTTGGCATTTAAATGTGGGACCCTCTAGCAACCTAATTCTTTTTGTATTCACCTAGTCGGACCCTGAGGATGCTAGCTATGTCTTTATTTGGGGTAAAACACCCCAGAAATATGTTTTTCAGATTTCTGGAAAAAGTACTTTTGCAAAGTAGTGTCGCACTCACGAAAGTGTTGCAAATTTTTGCAAAAGATTTCGCAAATTGCGACAGTACTTTTCTAGGCTGTGGGAAAATGACAGCAATTCTTTGGCACCCCGCTGCAAAAGAACAGTTTGGAGTTTTGGGCTGAAATTTGGAGGGAACGTAGCCGACATCTCACAGATGTGTCTTTCAGTATTTCATTGAAAAAATATTACATGGTGGCAAAGTTACAGTACTCCAAATTTGACACTTTTTCCCATAGGATAACATTACGGTGTACGATGCATTGCAGCAATCGTTTGGCGCCCTGCTGCAAAATAACGGTTTGGTCTTTTGGGCTGAAATTTGCAGAGAACACAGCCAACATCATGCAGATGTGCCTTTCAGTGGTTTGGTGAAAAAGTATTACAGGGAGGCAAAGTTATGGCACTCCGAACTTCTGTTTTTATCCCATAGGATAACATTACGGTGTTCCCACACCTTTCAGGGCCTGTATCTCGGAAATGGTGCGAGATGCGGACTTTTTGCCAAAAAAGTGCTTAGCCCCATAAGCACAAAACTAGCCAGGAAAGTGATAATTCATATGACTTTTACATTTTTTTTCTATGTCGTATGGTTCCTGAGATATAAGCAATTTACTGTTCCAAGTCCTCATTTTTCTGTTCCGAGAGTCATTACTTTGCATACATTATTTGTACTCACTGTCTTTCTCTATACAGCTTTTGGGGAAAACCAGCCTGTGCACTTACATTACTGTTACCATTACCATTTCCGTTTGCGGTTCCATACCCGTTTCACTTACCGTTCATGTTTACACCACCATGTGCGTTACCCTTTGCGTTTTCATTTGCGTTTGCGTTTGCGTTGTTTTTAACATTTCTGTCTACAGTACTGTTTCTCTTTCTGTTTCGCTTTGTGTCACCATGCACATTATGATTTGCGTTTGTGGGCACAATGTTACTATGTGACAAGACATCGCGTGGCAGGAGCGTGGGGCCCGCAGGGCCCAGCGCTCCCGCCGCCACATTACATTCACTATTTCTCATTATCATTCTCAAAAAGGGAAATTAGAGGCAAAAAACTCCATTTAATGCATCAGTTAGGGTTGTTCCCAGCGACAAAAGTGAGGAAATTCGATGTTAGGGTTGAAACCCCTTTGCACCCTCAGCCCACCCCAACTGAAATTGAGGTGCGGCGTTGAGGTCATCGGTCCTAACTATCACCCCATTCTCCTATTCCTCAGCTTCTTTCCACATGTGATGGGATGAGAGTTAGGGCCAACAACCCCAATCGCTTCTAATTCAAGTTGAGATGAAGCTGAGGGGAAAGGTTTCAACATCTTTATCACTAATGAACAACCAAGCGATGCATTAAATAATTTTACCTACTATATATATATATATATATATATATACAGTATATATATGTATACACACACACACACATATATATATATATATATATATATATTTATACACAGTATATACACACACTTTGCAAACAACTGGATTAGTGTACCAGTTAGGTTCAAGTTAATGCCACAAAAGGGAATTATGGCTTTGGGGTTTCCAACCTAACTCCCACCCCACCCTCCCAAACAGCAAAAGGACAAAACATTAGGATTATGGGTCTCCAGTGTCTTGGTGAATCAGTGATGGGGTCTTTCTTGGGGTTGCCAGCACTATTGCCCACCCTGGTCCCTGAGCAAACAAGGTCAGACATGCTCTCCTTTCTTCAGGACCCTGCATGAAGAAAGCTGCAACATAGTGTATTAGCAAAATATGTCAAGACATACTTCCCTGCCTTTGAAGAGTATATCACTATGTGGAACTGGCTTGAAGCTGTACCTTGTGCTTCATACAGGAGGCTATGGGCTGGGGGGAGGGGTGAGCATTAGGGTCGACAACCTCAAGGAAGACCCCACCACTGACTTATCAAGACAGTGCTAGGGACTCATAGCACTAATGTTTTTTTCCTTCAGTGGTAGGGGTGGGGAGTTAGGGCTGTAAATGCTAATGCTACATTTCCCTACTTTTGCAACATCAAAATGAACCCTAACTTGTACGTAAACACAGTTTTTCAAAGATTTTCCTTTCTTTTGAGATAGTGGAATTGTATCCATATTCATTCTGATCCCTTTGGGACATGCATTATCACATGCAGTTGCTCAGAGGGCCCTGTACCAAGGAAGACTCTGTTCACCTAATGAAGTGCAGCAACAAATGCCAAGAATTCATGCAGCTGTATGGGCCCTCTGGTCCCTCTGCATCCATGTGACTACAGATATAGATGCACTGGGCAAAGAGTCCATCTGTTAGCTAATGCACAGGATCGTCTGCCACCCATGGGTGCAAAGGTACAGGGCCCTATGCCAAAAGAAGAGCTGTCTTCCCTGTATGGTACCCATGCCGATGCAGGCAACTCTACAGGTTTAGTTCCCTGGCCATTCCAGCTGGGACACTGAACTTGCCCCAAACCCAGTTCACTGACACAATATCACAAAGCATACCCTCTGGGGTAAAGAATGGTGATACACACAAAGTTTCTTTATAATTGTTTTTTATTCTGACCCCAAATTCTCAAGATAGTTCTTTTATAACCCCCTAATAAACATGACATGTGGCATTTAGTATATTGCCCAAAACTTCATTTTGTACCAGAAGTGCAAAAACACATCTCATCCAGGATTTGAAAAATGATACCTATGACGTTCAGGAGGTGGTCTGAAAAAATGGCTATGTTGAATGTTTGGAGTCAAAATATTGAAAATTAGTGAAGTTATAAGTGAATGTTAAAATATTTCAATGTTCCCTCATAACTTGGACATTTTACGATATTTGTACCCCAAACTTTCAACATAGCCTTATTACCCCATCTCATGAACCTAGTAGTTAAATTTTTTCAAATCCCTACCAAAATTTCATTCTGCACCACAGGTGTGAAAACACATTTTGACCAGGATTTGAAAAGCAACAGCCATCACATTCATGAGGTGGAGTAAAAAACCGTCTATGTTGAAAATTTGGGGTCAAAATATTGAAAGAGACCAAAGTTATGAGCAGGCATAGCGAAATTTCAATGTACACTAATAACTTTTTTCTAATATTCTGACCCCGAATTTTCAACATAGTCTTCTTATGACCCAACTTCATAAACAAGAGTGGTAAAAATTTTCATACCCTGCCCAAAAGGTGATTTCACAAAGAGACCATGAAATTGCCTTTTAGGCCAGATTTGCATAATTACACTGTCCTTGGTCATGAGGTGGGGTCTCAGAAAGGCCATGTAGAAAATTTGGTGTACAAATATTAAAAATGGCAAGATTATGAATAAAAGTTTAAACCCCATTGAAGTACAGTAAACATACCTTACCTTATTTTCTCATATTGCAGTATTCAGTTCCAGTAACAAGATGTTTCTTTGATTTGGTAGTGGATCTATAGCACAAGGCATGTTCAGATAAGTGAGGGCATTTGTGTGAGGGGGTTTGAGGTGGTGGGTGCTGAGGGGGAAGCCAGGGTGGGCTGGGAAGGGGTGTGTGGGAGAGTCAGATTGGTGAGGGACTGTTTTCTTTTTTCTGGAAAAAAAATAAATGAGGGATTTATTTTTATTATTTCAGGAGACTTGACACTGGGGACTGGGCACCATAGTGTTAGGCTTCTGTTCATTGATAACTTAGGTGGGCACCCCAGTGCTGCCATGTGTATAATGGGAATGGGGCAGGTGACCTGGAGCTGAGAGTGTGAAGAGAAGTGGTACTGGGGGTTGGAACCCGGTCTAGTCATAAAAGCATAAAATTAAGTATGGGAAAGGGGGCAGGAAACCTGGGGAGGAGAAGAAAGTGGAACCGGGGATGGGCACCCTGGTCCACTACTATTATAACAATAGTTAGATAGATAGATAGGTAGATAGCTAGCTAGCTAGATAGATAGATAGATAGATAGATAGATACAGAAAGAGACAGAAAGAGAGAGATAGATGTGCACACAGACACAAAGAGAGGAGGAGATTGCTGGTTCAGTGCTTCAACTGAAGCCGGCAGCACAACTACAGCTGTGGCTTCAGAATTCAAGAAAGTCACACTGTTCTCATACTGAGAACATGGGTGAATGTGTCATGTCCCTGGACATGTACTGGTGAGTGATGGTTTGTGTGTGGTGGCGGGTGTGAGGTGGTGGGTGCTGAGTGTCAGGTCAGATAGGGTGGGGTGCAGGGTCAGAGTGGTGAGGGGCAGTTTTCTTTTTTGCAGGTAAAAAATCAATGATGGATTTTTTTTTATTTCAGGGGACTTGACACTGGAGATCGGACACCCCAATAGTGGGCTATAGTTTGGTGGCACCAGAGCTGGGCACCCAGGTGCCACCATGTGAATTATGGGAAAGGAGACAGGTGACATGGAGGGAGGTGAAGAGAAGTGGTACTGGTGATGGGCACCTCAGTTCACTTATAAAATCAAAACATTAAATATGGCAAAATGGGCAAGTAACCTGGAGTGAAGGAGGGAGCAAAATGCGGCACCAGATCTTGGCACACCATTCTGCTAGTATTATAGCAATAAATAGGTAGAGAGACCAACAGAGAGATAGATAGAAAGACAGACAGACAGACAGACAGATAGATAAATAGCTAGAGAGAGAGACAGAGAGACAGACAGACAAAGAAACTGAGAGAACGAGACAGAGATGGAAAGAACAGAGGATCGCCAGCTCACTGCTTCAACTGAAGCCAGCAGCATGACTCCAACTGCTGCTTCAGAATTCAACAAAGTCCCACTGTTTTCATACTGAGAACATAAGTGAAAGGTTCCTCTCACTAAGCTGGACATCCAGGATTTTCAGGTACCCAGAAACAATGTTTCCCAGGCATATTTTCAAACAACTAACACCAGAATCTAGCTAAAGGGGTCCAATTTACTTAGGTTCAGGTGTTTCTTTTCTGAAAATACATTATTGTTATAGGTTTGTAACTCTTTTTTGTTAAAAATCAAAAACAAGATGATGACCATATGAAGGAAGAATTTCAGCTCATGAAGGAAAAGTCTTAGCTCATGAAAGAAGATTCTGCTGTCATACCAAACATTTAAATGAAACACCCTACTGCACATGCTCAGAGCTGAAGTTTCAGATCCTTATAACTCAGGAACGGATTAATATTTTTTCATCAAACCAACAAATGGCATCATTCTAGAGCAATACTCTTCTATCTGGAAAAAAATCCAAACTGTCTGGGCTATACTGTAGGTGAGAACATTTAAAAAAAAACAGCAACTCTCCCAACCCGATTTTCCACTTTTTGCCCTATACCAATCACGGAATATGCCACCATCATGAAAATGGCCAAATCCAGAGCCTCCCACCCCCAACCCCGACCGTGCATGTAAAATTTCATGCAATTCAATTGAATGGGGGTGAAGCTAAAGCTATTAAAGTGTAAAATTATGGGTTTACCTTTAAACACCCTACTCAACCCTAACTATAGGGGTGCTACTATGCCTATATATATATATATATATATATAACTATGCTAATGCTCCTTAGGTTTGCTGCCTAAGAAAACACCAACTGCACAAAGGTTGAAAATAAACTATTAAGGTTGCAAACACAATGCCTACATAGTTTGGAAATGTCCTATTAGGGTTCTTTTGTCTAATGTCCACTCACCCACTATGTCTCCTACTTTAATGACCTAAGGACAGTCTGCAGGAACAAGGCCATAGATCAATGGTATGGTACCTCATACAGGGCCAACATATTAAAATTGGTATATACTGTAGTAACCCTAATCCCCACCCCCTCTCTCTCCCTCCCCCTACCCTCGTGACTGATGGGCAAAGCACACATTTGGATTTTTGCCATTCAGGTCTGGTGTTACATACACATTGTAGATCTGTACTTGGGATACATTTTGGGTGCATACCTGTGAAGGTTTACTTCCATTACATCTTGTGTCTTAACTGGCAAACAAAGCAGTGGAATTGTTACAAATGTAAAAGTACTATACAAGTTGCATAGCTGTGAGTTGCTTTCTCTAAGACACACACTGAACTTAGAAATATGCAAAGCAAATTATATGTTTGGGACATGTGTATTATTTTATGTAGGGTCTTGTTGTAGCTCAATAACAAACCCCCAGTGCAGCCTCATAGGGTGGTGGCTGACCTGTAGCTTGACCTTGTGACTCCACCATGGTGGAAGAAATCAGTTTGTGAGCTGGAGGTCAGTTTGGTTAGTAAGTTTCCAAATGTGTTAGCCACCTCAATATTTTTAGTGACCATCATTTTCTAGGGTTCAAAAATCCCTTCATGGGCAGGTTGTACAGTAAGTTGGATAGTAAATAGCAAAATGCGGTAGCAAAACCAACCATTTTTCTTGCCATTGACCATCTGGCTAACTGATTTGACTCACACTGGTCACAAGGGTATATATCACAAGCATTAATACTACATTTGTTCTTGCTTCAGTGGGTTTAGCATAAGATAACAGGAAAGCATCATAGGCCGTGGAGCCATTTAAAAAAAGTCCTTATTATAAGGTTCAGATCGAAAACCGATAATTAATTAGAGCATGGTCAATATCTGTGCAGGGAACACAGTACAACACATAACAGTGCTGAGAATATAGCTAGACTATAAACAGTGCACAGTGGGGGAACAGTAACAGCTACAAGTTGTCACCTATGCAGAGGCGACCATAGAGACAGTGCTGCAACTGGTGGTGGGTCAATGTCTAGGTGTGCACAAGACAGGTAACTTGGAGGGAGGAGGATGTGTGTTGGACATTAGAGATGGGTGAAGTCAAAGTTTCCCAGGTCTGGGGAAGCTTGGTGAAGCTTAGCAAAGTGCAAATTTTTGACACTGCGCGAGCGTCACCTACAATGTTTTACTTTGTCACATCTCTAGGGACCTGTTTAGCTGGGGGGTTTCACCCCCTGCACCCCCACTACTTTATATAATCAACTTCAGTGGGGGAAAAAACTTGGAGGGGGGGAATTGGGATGTGGGCAGATGTTCACATTTCCACAACATATAAAAACAACAACATAAAAAAATACACAGATGCCCCCTGCTTGGTTCAGACTCGAACCACTGTCAACTTAAGGTGCACTGATTCTTAAAGGCTGTCACACTAGCCTCTGAGCCACAGAAGCAATGCAGTTCTCAAGCTGACAGCTACAGTTCTTGAGTCCTCGGCGTGAGTGATCACATCTACAGGTACAGCTCTGTAATGTACCATACTGTCATTACCCTGTAGCTGTTATTACTCATGCTGTTTTCTCTGCATGGTTTTTACCACACTCTTTTTGATTAGCATTTTTGAATGCCCTCCTTATTATAATACCTTTTTTTTTGCAGTTTAAAGTTTACTAACTTTTGTCCATAATACCGAAAAAGCAGACATTAGTACATACACACCATTTGCATTAGACACTTATAATTCTTAAATCTGCCATATCCCCTTCCTTAACCCCAACAATCCCTTCCCCACCATTCCCCTCACCCTCACCCTTATCTACTAGGACAATAAGTAAAATAATGTACCATGCTAAGATCTATCCTATGTTATCTAGGCAGCCTAGTAATGCATACCGGACTTATACCTATCCTAAAGTGAATAGAGAGCATAGAGGGGGGTCCCATATCTTTTTAAATGTGCTCATAGTATTGTTCAAATTGGCAATGGCTTTTTCAGTGTGTAAATTTGCCAGGATTTCTGCTAACCATTCACTATAGGAGATTTCCTGCTGGTCAAGCCAATGTCATAGAACCAACTTCTTGACAAACATAGCAATAAGTGTTATATAATACTTCTGATTGTGAATTTTTATGCTGGAAAGGTCACCCAGGAGACAAATTTCGGGAGTAAATAGGTCCTTAAGACCCAGAAGGGGGTCCACAAGCTGCTTAATATTATGCCACAATGGGAATGTTTTCAGGCATGTCCAGAAGATATGGAATAAAGTTCCTTCCTGTTGTTGACATCTTACACATAAACTGGTAGTCTTTAAACCCAACTTAACCAGTTTACAAGGTGTATAATAAGCATTATGTAGAACAGAGAGCTGCATTAGTCTTAATCTGTCCTGTTGGATGAATTGGTGGCAGGTGTACCAAATAGACGTCCAATTAATATTCCGGTCTCGGAAAAATGATTCCCATAGACCGGAGAGTCCAAAACAGTCGGGAAACTTCCAGAGAAACAATATGCTGTAGATTCTGGATATCGACTTAGGGCCTCCACTCAGCCTACATAATTCATTACGGAATGGAATGAAGTGCCCTGTACTAGGTTTATAGCCGAATGATCGTACCAATGCATGTCTGAGTTAAATTAGCCTGAATGTATATTTGTTGGAAATACCAAATTTGGCAATGATTTCCTGAATTGAAAGCAATGTATTATGGTCATTAATAAACCCAGAGATCTCCAAGTCCTGTAATATAGGGAACCAGGATTGGAGAATCGGTTTGCCCGCTATTTTAAGGCTAAGGTTACTACTATCGGTTGATTAAGATCTTTAGTGTGATCATACCTGAGGAATCAGCAAATCTGTGCATGAATTTTTAAAGATATAGAAATTGTCGTATTTTTAAGTTTTATCAGGAGAAGACTGTCCCTGATGTGCACTAGTCCCTTGGGACTTAACCTGGACATCCGTATTAGTGACAGTTCAATTTTAAGCCAGGCTGGGGCCGTGTATTAATTCCCTTGGGATATCCATCGCATATACTTATAGACATGCGATGCCCAAAAATAGAGGGTCACATTAGGATGCCTCAAGCACCCTTTACTCTTAGGGGCCATCAAGGTATGGTAGGCTATACGGGGAGACTTGTTTAACCAAAGAAATTTGGTGAACAGCGATCATAGTTTCTTGAACCAGGATAGGGGGAGCCAGATATCAAGCATGGAAAGGGGATATAATAAGGATGGGAACACATTCATTTTGATTAAATTTACTCTTCCCCATAATGAGATGGACAGGGATGCCCACCTATTTAAATCTTGAGCGATATTGTTTACCAAAGTGTCCAAGTTTAACCTAATAATTTGCTTGGGGCTACGGGACAATTCTATACCAAGATATCTGAGGGAGTCTTGCTTCCAATTAAGTCCAAAGGCAGCAATATCTGATCTGAAAAGCCTATAATTAAGTGGGAATACCGTTGTTTTGCCGATATTTAATTTATAATTGGACATTCTACCAAAGGTGTCAATGATATCCAGCATATACGGTATAGATGATCCAGGGTTAGAGATTTGGAGAAGTAGATCATCCGCATATACAGAGACCTATATTTCACAGGGATAAATGGGATTATAATACCTTTTAATGGGGGTGGAGAAGCCAAAGTTAAAATTAAATATTTAAGGTGTGCATTGGAGGAGGGAATAGCTTATGCATACTACCAGTATTCTAAGGACACCTAGGGTAATGTCAGATTGTCTCCATTAATATTTTTTGAATGGCAGGAGGGGGATAATTACCACACAAAATGTTTTTATGAGTACAAAATATGCATCAAAACAAAAAATATATAAATGCAAAGATGTTTATGGAAACATTTACCTTTTTGTTCTGGTTATCCTTCTACAAATGTTTTTCTAGGCATAAAGCACGTATTGAAACAAAAATGACACAAACATTAAGATGCTTATGGAGGAGCAAAGCTATTTGTTTTGTTTACCCTTTTACGAAAGTTATATGAGATTGAGGGCCAGATATTCAAAACTTTGCCACAGTGCTAAATAAACACTGCCCGGCAGGCAAACTTAGCCCGGAGCACAAAGCAAGCTATATTCAAAAGGAATAGCCCAAGGCAAACAGCTTCTGAATATAGCATGGAAATGAGGCGGGGCAAACTGGGCTGGGAGTGCAGGGTAAACTTAGCCCTGGAATAAGACAGCTCTGAATATAGCAACCAGGAAGTGCAAACCACAACAGCAACACAGTGCACAGTGACATGAAGGTAGGTAGAGGTGAACTGTGTGGTCAGTGTGTGTGCCAGCAAATGTGTGGACCCAGTACAGCTACAGGCAGCAGCGCATGTGAAAGTACAGTGTTCAAAACTGTATAATATTCCCCGAACTGTTTGCACAGCGCTAACATGTTTGCACAGGTTTAGTGCAGGGCTAAACTGTTAGCCTGGTGCAAACACGTTTACCCGGTGCTAAACTTTGCCATATTCAAAAGTGACATGCAATTGACCCCACTTAGGTAATCTCTGGGCAAACAACCAGATTAGCATCTCATTATGCCCTGATTTGCATGCAGTTTGCATCGGGCTAACGGTTTAGCCCTGCGCTAAACCCGTGCAAACATGTTAGCACTGCGCAAACAGTTCAGGGAATATTATACAGTTTTGAACACTGTACTTTCACATGCTCTGCTGCCTGCAGCTGTACTGGGACAACACAGCATAGGCACAGATGGTGGCGGTGCTGCATGCAACTGTCACACTGTAGGTCATGCTACAGTACACAGCAGACACTACAATAGCAAGGGGGCCAGTAGTGTGTGGACACAGCACTGCCTATGGTGTGTAGAGCAGTGCTGATGTCTGCACTATACATAGTGACAGGCCCAACATGCAAGCATTTACTGACAGTGGACATTACTGTTACGCTGTTGTATGACCCACAGATGCTGCACCTCTGGCATGGGATGCTCACAGTGACATATACATGTCCGGCTTTGTGTGCTGTGGTAGTTGTGCAGCTGTGTGGCATGTGGCCAGGGGGGCATATATTATCAGAAAGGCACACTGGTGTTGGGGTATTCCCAATACTGGCCCATGTGCACTGCATGATGTGTCCCAGCCTTGTGGCCACACCTGGTCTGTGGCACAGCCTGGCCACCCGTACACTCTCCCCTCAACATCCTCCATGCCCACAGTGCTGCATGTGTATGCTTGCATCTGTTGGTGTCCACAGAAGAGTGGTCCACAGGTGTGTGCTGTATGGCCACACTGCCATGCTGTCCACTGGTGGCAGGGTCACCACTTACTGCCTGGCATGGCTTGGACTGGTGGCAGATGATGGCATCATTGTGATGCCATCAGTGAGCAGCACGTTTCCTCTATGTCTGGCTTTGTTTATGTGTCATATTTATTTTTTAGGGTCTCGCAAAGCCGCGCAAAAGCCACGCAAACAACGCGCAAAGCCATAATGTCATGCAAAGCTGATTGCCCAGGGTTAAGACTACCTTTTCCTGGGCGGTAATGTGCACTGCACTAAGTGTCACACTAAGTCACGCAAAACCACTTTGCGCAGTGCTAGTCACTGAATATAGCATTGCACCTGTATTCATGTACACACCCACTCAGTTTTCCCCTTGCATACATTATGATTTTACCTGGCGCTAATGCAGTTTGCGTGCGCTATTTGGCCTTTTGAATACAGCAAACCCATGCTAATCCCGCGCTAAACCTGTGCAGTTTTTACCGGCGCAAAGTTTTGAATATCTGGCCCTATGTCTGTTACATTTAACTAAACAACATGGGTATTAATATTAAGGGAATTGTCTGGAACACAAATGAGATGAACTGCCCTATTAAAAGATACAGGATTTTGAATTATTTAAAAAATCTAAATTGCATTTTGCATTACTGCAAGAAAGTTTTTTTCAGTACAAGCAGAAGTTGATAAAATAAAAAAATGGCTCAGAGAAGTACTTACTTTAACAGAGAATAAAAAAAGCAGGGGCATGTTAAATATCATAGCATAAATATTTTCTGTAAAGATTCTAGATTTGTAATCTAATAACATTTGAAGGATAATTTATTTGTTTATTTATGTATTTATTTATTGGATTTTGGTAACTGGTTGAGTTCACTGAGACTTGTTTCCCTTTTAAGGAGAGACCCAGGATAAGTTACATACAATGAATGGAATTCATGTGATACAATATTAGATACAGGAGGACTGTACCTACAGCATGAACAAAGGAGTTTGCTTCTTTAAAAGGAAGACAATATTGTCAGGGGTTTTCCTGGGAAAGTGCCAAGGGAAAGGGGTAAGGGTGGGCAGGGATAGGTAAGTAAGCAAGAAAGAGTAAGGGGGAGAAGCTTGGGGTAGAGAGCAGTATGGGTAAGGGAAGGGACAAGGCAGGGGGTTGGCTAGCCCAAGAGAAAGGGGGAAGGGTCAGAGGGGATATTTAAGGGGAAGTAAGGAAGGGGAAACCCTTCTTTTGCTGAGTTTTTCTAGGATCATGAATTACACAGATCCAGAGAGTCAGCACATCAATTGGCAAGAAAACAAGGTTTGAAGAGTATGAGGAGCAGGTAACACAGGATGCAAGGTAAGGTGGGGAAAAAAGTGGAATTTAGAAAGTAGAACCAACTGCAGGTATGGTATGGGAAGCAGCTTGGTTGTGGCTGAAATGAAATGTGGGGATATTTTTCTGTTGTATACAGTTACTAGGCAGTGAGAGAAATGGAGCGGGCCACCGGGAAATGGTCTCAGCCTGAAGTGTTCCTTGTTAAATTAGCAGGATTTAGGGTAGTAGAAAAGACACAATCGCTTGTACAAAAGGAGAGAGAGGAGAAGCTGGCGTAGAGGAACTGGGACACGGGAAAGTGGACACAGCCTGTTCTTGGAGCATGGGAGCAGGTTTTTCTTTCTTTAAAAAAAAGGGAAAAGAGAAGGAAAGACACAAGAGGGAAATTGTGGGATGCGAGCCTTGATGGGAAGGGAAGAGCCAGTATGAGAAGATGCAGCAGGCCATGGGGATGCACTTCAACAGAAAGAGGAAAAATAATGAAAGGGGCAAAAGATGCTACAGATTAAGGAGGACACAAGTGAGGATAAGAGCTGGGTAGCCCAATGGTAAGAAGAACCGGGGTCCAACCAGGTAGGTGACAGGTGCTGGCCCACTATTCAAGCCACGTGGGTTGATATCTGATGTCAGAGGTAGATATGGGACAGTGGAATGAGGGCTGATGGATGGCAAGGCTGAGAAGGGGAAGGAGAAAGGCAACAAAGTGGGGTCAGGGAAGCTTGCAAAGGAGTAGCAGTGATCTCAGTGGGCCAAAATACATTTTATAGGCAGCAAAGTAAAGGGGCTGAATCTGATGGGATTGGATAGTTCAAAAAACAAAAGGAGGACCCAAATGATTAGATAGAGTGAGACACATGACAATAGAAGTTCACAGGCATGGCAGTGGTACAAGAGGGCCATGGAAGCCTACTGGGCCAGTGTGGGGGGTTTATAGTGTGATAAGGAAGAAGCAGAGGCCCAGGGGGACTGCAGGCCTGATGGCCATCTTAAAGAAGCAAATGGAGGAAGGGAATCACAAAATGGGGTTGAGGGCCAAAGTGGAAGCTGCCATATTGTATTCTTAGACTACAAAGTGCTGTGAAAATTAATGTTTTTCCCTGTGACGTGATGTGAAATTTGCCAAATTTTGCCATGAAATAATTATGGCCTTACTCATGGGAAAGGTGCAGGAAGTGCTGGATGAGGCACAGAAGGTGACAGATTAGAAAACAGTGCTGGGAAGAGGAAGGCCCAGACAGATGAAGACAGAGAGATGGCAAAATGAGGAAAGAGGGCAATGCCCTTCAGGGAAAAAGAGAATCAGCAGCCTAAGGGTAAGGCACCAATGGTAGACCTTACTGTCAAAGGGCTCTTAAAGGACTACTTG
Organism: Neoceratodus forsteri; assembly: GCA_016271365.2. Classification (NCBI taxonomy): domain Eukaryota; kingdom Metazoa; phylum Chordata; order Ceratodontiformes; family Ceratodontidae; genus Neoceratodus; species Neoceratodus forsteri. The sequence goes on along the minus strand of CM057455.1, from coordinate 1,172,940,503 downwards.
GCAGGTATGATATCAGAAAGAGGGGAGATGGGTTGGGAGGATCTAGAGGGGATGTTGTAGGAATGGGCAGGGGAAAAAGGAGGTGGGGCAAGGGCAAGATGAGGTTGGAGGAGGGGGCAGAGCTGAAGTGGTAGAAAGGGTCCCTGGTATGACCTTGAGGGACCATGTGCCATAATCCATAAAGGAAAAAATATGGAAAGAGGAATATGTGGACATGTTTGCCCTGATCGACAAGGAGGCAGCAAAGAAATATGATCAGAGGGAGACATGAGAAAGTCAGAGGTGGAGGTAGCCTTGGATCTAGTGGGGAAAATGTCAGGGGATCCCATAGATAAGGGAAAAACATTTGACTCATGGATGGTGGGGTTCACCCATTTCAGTGCCATAAGGCTGCAGAAGCAACATGAGTTGAAAATCTCTTTGCTACGCTATTCCGCTACTATAGAGGATGCCTACAAGATGAAAGGGGGATATGGGTGGCTCCACTATGATGAAATATTTTGTCAAAGAATGGTGACACATGGGGATGTGCAGTGGGATTCCACCCACACAGACCTGTGGCTGAGATCAATGTCTGGACAAGGAGGGGCAGGTTTCGAGGGGCCAAAAAGCAGCCCAGGCACAGCAATTAAGTCATGCTGGGGTTATAATAAAGCCACATGCAACTGGGCTAACTGTAAATTTAAACACGTCTGCTCCAGGTGTGGGCATTTTTAGCTGGTGCTGTGATGCAGGTCCCTGGGAGATTGGGGGGGTATACATCACTATGGGGGACAGCCATATCAGGGGTACTTGGGAGCAGCAAGAGGGATGGGATTGGGACAAGGAGCCAGAGGGTAGGGGTTTAGCGATGGAAGGGTTCGGGCATGGCCCCAGGGGAAGGTAAGGAAAAAGTGGGATCCCTGTAAGGAGAAGGGGTTTCACAATGGCCAGGATCCCTATCAAGGTAGGGGTCCTATTGGAATGGATGGAAGATTACCCTGATCAGACAGCCAAGGAGATATTGAAAACAGGATTTATAGATGGTTTCAGTTTACATTATGAAGGGGTTTGGAGGGCTATGAGAGTGGGCAATTTGGGATCAGGAAAAGAGAAAGAGGGGATAGCACAACGGAAATAGAAGGGGATGGCCATGGGCAGGGTGGAAGGCCCCTTCTCAGCTCTGATTGTCCCTACTAGGTTTGGTCCCCAACAAACAGCCAGGAGAATACAGGTTGAATCACCACCTGTCCTACCCTGAAGGGGAATCAGTGAATGATGCAATCGCAGAAGAACAGAGGGTAGTTTCTTATGCCACATTGGACCAGGTGGTGGAATTGATCCAAGCAGTGGCGGATGCATGGCTGGCTAAAACAGATATTAAGGCAGAATTCTGGCTATTGCCAGGAAGGGTAGAAGATTGGGACCTACTTGCTTTTAAATTCAATGGAGGGTATTATTTTGACAAGGCAATGTCAATGGGGTGCTCGCTTGCATACGTCACATTTGAGGTCTTTAGCATTTGATTACAGTGAGCATTCGGGGAACAATATGGACATAAAAGGATGGTTCACTACTTAGATGACTTCTTAGCGGTGGGGCAGGGTTGCGCAGGAGCAGAACAGATGTGTCAGGATTGTCAAGATGTGTAGACTTTTGGGAGTGCAACTAGCACCAGACAAGGCAGAAGGCCACCTAAACATTGCCTGCAAAGTGGTGGCACCAGGGTTGGCGTTCACTCGTAGGCTGGCAAGAGCCACGACAAGAGCCAAAATTCCCCATCTCTGGGTGGACATAGCAAAAAGGGGTACAGCAACATCTGGAGACATGGGAGCATTTTCTGCAGCAATACAATGGGGTAACATTCTGGCAGGAGGAATGGCTTTTTAACACAGACCTGGAGCTATGCACAGGTGCAGTGGGCTCCTTGGAGATAGGGCATATTTCAGGGGGGAATGGGTATCTGAGAAATGGCCAGTGGAGTGGGATGACAGGGATATTCTGAGGGACATCACATTCCTCGAAATTTTCACAATATAGGTGGCAGTAAGCATCTGGGGGGAGAAACTTAGAAACCGAAGAGTCATCTTCTGGTGCAATAACCGGGTGGTAGTGGAGGTCTTGAGAAAACAGAGGGGGACCATGGAAACAGTGATGAGGGTGGTGAGACAGCTGGTACTAGGGAGTCTGAGAATGAACATGTCTTTTAAAGCACAACACACTGAAGGTATAAAGAACATGGTGGCTGACAGCTTTTCCAACCTGCAGTTGGACAGGTTCAGATCATTGGCACCTGAGGCAGCTCCCAGCTCCCAGGAGAATGATGGTCCCACCAGGACTGAGGGAGATTGGAAGGTGAGAAACCAGCTACTGTTTTAGAGTTCCTCGGTGCCAAACATGCTGAGGGCACATGAAGGGGCGTGGAAGGCTTTCCAGGAATTTTGACAGCAGACTGGGTTGGAGGTAAGTGGGCCAGTAACCGAGAGCCAGATTATAGGGTTTATGGTTAAGAAATGGAAAGAGGGGATGCTTCACACCTCCATGGGACTGCACTTAGCAGGGAAGGTTTGGTATGCAACCTGCAATGCTGGATGAAACCTAACGGGTCCCCAGTGGTTCGGAGAATGGCACTGGGATTGCAGAGATTACAAGGGAGGGGGCTATACAGAAGGAGGCCAAAGGCGGGACAATTGCTGGGGCAGTTACTGAAAAGCATGAGACATGTATGCAGCTCTGCATATGAAAGTTGCCTATTCATGGCAACACTCCTGGTAATGCAATGGGGGGCTTTCAGGGTAAGTGAGGTGGTAGCTAGGCACAGGTTAGACAGGAAGGGGGAACTACAATTGGAGGATGTGACATTGGGGGAAAAGGACATCTTGGTGAAGCTCCAGAGGTCCAAAACAGATCAAGAGGAGTGAGGGTCGAGGGTACTGCTAAAGAGGGAAAGGGATGCAGACCGCTGCGCAGGTTGGGCCCTGGAGGCATACAAGGAAATCAGGCCACATGGGGAAGGTAGCCTATTTAGGCACCGCAACGGGGTCCCTGTCACCAGCTCCAGCTGACAGCAGTACTCAGGAATGGGATGGAATTCTCAGGTGAAGAAGCCAACTGGTTCTCCTCCCATTCCGTCAGGATCGGAGCAGCCTCCAAGCTCTTGGCCATGGGGGTTTTGGTTGATAACATCAAGGAAATGGGGAGATGGCAGTCAAATTGTTATAAAAAGTACATCAGGAAGTAGAAGCTAACTTGTTTTGTTTTCCTTTTAGATGTGGCACACAGGAGGACTGTCTGGATTTTGGGACATTCCTTCATTTACTGGGCAGAATGGAGAGCATTAACAAGGCCTGGGGAAGACAGTTATGGCAGGTGTCAGAGAACACCAAATTATATTGGAAAGGGGTTCATGGGGTGAAATGGGCACAGATGTTTCCTCTGGTGGAAGAACTGAAATTAAGATGGCCAAAACCAGATATGTTGGTGCTGCATTCAGGGGGAAATAACCCAGGGGACTGACCTTGGGTGGACTTATTGCACAAGGTACAAGAGGATTGTGCAGTAATCAAGTCATGGTAGCCAGGGGTGGTGCTTAGTCCGCTATGTTACCCAGGTGGGTGTGGAGACCAGCACAGGATACAGAGGCCTTGGAAAAGGTCAGGAAAAGATTGAATAGAAGGATGGCAGTGATGCTGTCAGACACCGGGGGGGGGGCATATATAAAGCATGACATTGCCCATGACTGCCCTGGCGATTACAGACATGATGGAGTCCACTTGTCCAAGGTGGGCAATGACTTATTTTTGTTAAAAATTGAAGAAGTCATGTGAGGTTGGGAAGCCTGGGGGTACAGCTTGGGGGGAAGCCCATTGTCCATCACTAGGGTGGGAGATGGGCTGGTGGAAGATGATGACAGAAATTGAGGGGGAGAGGAAAGGGGGAATAAGGGAGGGCAGAGGGAATATGGGGCACAAAGGTCTAGAGGAGGGAAGGTGAGACACAGGCTGGGTGAACATACAGCTGGGCCAGGCACCTCATTGGGTTATCACCCCAGGCAGTATGGAGCAGGGGGGTCAGGTGGGACATGTGACTTCAGAAAAGGAAGAAAAGGGACACACAAAAAGGACAGATACACAAGGGGTGTCAGGCACACACTAGAGCCCAAAAAGGAAAAAGGGGTTGAGAAGAAGGGGAGAAGGAAGGGAACAGGAAATGAACAAAAAATGGACTATTTTTCAGTAACAGTGTATATAACTGGTCTTTTGAATTGTATAATAATAAACCTTGGCCAGTTGAGCACCAAGCATGGAATGTGACAGTATTGTTTCACAGGGAAATCCCAATGACAAAGGGGTTTTCTTCTTTAAAAGGCAGACAATATTGTCAGGGGTTTCCCTGAGAAAGGGTCAAGGGAAAGGGGGAGGGATGGGCAGGGATAAGTCAGCAAGGAAGAGCAAGGGGGAAGAGCTGGGGCAGTGGGCAGTATGAGTAAGGGAGGAGAAAAGGCAGGGGATTGGCTAACCCAAGAGAAAGGAGGTATTTAAGGGGAAGCAAGCAAGGGGAGAGACTTATTTTGCTGAGTTTTTCTTGGCTCACCCACCCTGGCAGCAGGGGAGACATGGGTAGAGAGGAGTTAGGAAATAAGGTGGAATGGGCTATCAAGTGAGGATGACAAGTCTGACATGGGGTTAGGGTTTGAAGCAAAAAACTGGTTGCCAAAAGAGGGCAATGGGAACAGATCAGCAATGGGTTGCCAGTGGAGGGCAACAAGGACCCTGCATGAGGACAGGGGAGAGCAGTAGAAGGATGAGTAAAGAAAAGGAGGGAGTAGGAAAGGGGGAGAAGGGAGGGCAGAAGGAATATGGGGCACAATGGGCTTGGGTAGGGAAGATGAGGCATGGACTGTATGAACATCTGGCTGGGCCAAGCACTTTGTGTGGTTACCACCCCAAGGGGTATGGAGCTGGGGGTTAGGTGGGACATCTGACCCTAGAAAAGGAAGAAAAAGGACACACAAAAAGGACAGACACACAAGCGGTGTCGGTCACACACCCAAGCCCAAAAAGGAAAAAGGGAGTCAGGAGGAAGGGGATATGGAAGGGAACAGGAAATGAAAAAAAATGGACTATTTGACAATATCAATGTATATAACAGGATGTTGGGTATGATGTAAATAAACTGTAAATAAATTATGATTTAGAGTTGTGAAACAAGGACGTTTGAATTGTATAAAATTAAACCTTGGCCATTTGAGAACCCAAGCATGGAGTGTGACAGTATTATTTTGCAGGGAAATCCCCAGAATAACAATTCATACATTCAGTTCAACAGGACCAAGTGCAGTCATGCAGTTACACAGTATACAGTATATCACATTAGGTTCTGGAATACAGAGACAATATATCCCTGCATTTGTGTATACTGGCTCAGTGGAAGCAGGTACAGCTATGCTTGGGGGCACCTTTTGAGTTGTCCCTTGAAGGACTGGTAATTATGGATCTCCTGAATAATTATGGTAGGGTATTGTTAAATGACACAGTTCTTGTTTTGGGATCTACTGTATATATACATCTTTTCAGGGATATGGTTTTTTATCGCAATGGTTAATAATATTTTGAGTAATTGGACAAAAGAAAATGTAACACTCTAGGGGGAGATTTGAACTGTTTAGCAGATGCACAGATGGATAGATTATCACCTGTAAAAGGCTGGGAAAAATATAACTCAAGAACAATGAATAATGTCTTATCTAGCAACATATTTTATTTATTGATTGATTGATTGATTGATTTACTTTGTTGACAGGGTAAGTACACTGAGCCAGCGGCCCCTTTTCAGGAATGATCTGAAACCACTAAATTGTGGCTAAGATGGCCTGATAAGTATACAAAATTTTTAACAATAAACAGCACCGAACATCAATGACATACAACATTAAAGACAACTACAATGAATTTGTTACAACGAATATGACTAAATGTCTTTAAAAAACAGAATGGCTGCTTGCACTTGCACTAAGGCAGGATAAAGGTAGACTATTGCAGAATTTAGCTGCCTGCACAAAATAAGCATGCTCCCCCATAGTTTGTGATATCTTTGGGATTGAAAACTATGAGCAGGATGACGATCTTAGGTCTCTACATCCTTTTCTGAACTCTAGATGACTAAATAAAGGAGATGAATGTTTCATTCTTATTGTTTTGTCTACTGAGCAACCTATGCTATATGGAAAATTTGGCTTTGGTGGTAACCAACCAGTTTCATTATACAAAACTCAATGATGAGTGCTGTAAGGCATAATTAAGGCAAAACAACAAATATCATTAAATGTCTTGGTTATTAAATTTAGATCAGTACCAGACAACCATTTGAATAAGAAAGAATTGTAGTTTAGAGTTGGCAATAGTACACCTTTTGAACTTATTGACCTAGCTTCTCTAGTTAAACAAGCTTTTAATTTAAATAAAGCACCCAATTTCTGATTTATTTGCTTACTACCATTTTTTACGAACAGTGAAAGTCAAATTTGTATCAAGTAATACCCCCAAGTATTTGAATTCAGTTACCTACTGCAACAGCATTCCCCTTAAATCAAAAATCTGTAATGGTTGACAATTAGATAATTTTGGTTTTGATCCAAAAACAATGTAGTGTAAAGAATAATATCTTCGGCATATAATAAAAAATCTGATTGAGTCAGAACCTTTGAGATAGGGTCTATATACAGAGAGAACAATAGAGGACCCAGGATGGAATCCTGGGGAACTCCCTGTTCCAACAAACGTGTGTTTGAGTGTGATCCACTATAATAAACTTTCAAAAACCAATCTGTTAGATAACTTAAAGCTGTGTAACTTCTGTATAACCATGCACAAATGCTGTAATTGCTATGTGGACCTCTCTGTTATGCTGTGTACCACTGCTATCCTTACATACTTGCATCTATTTAAAGCTGTGTAACTTCTGTATTACTGTGCACAAATGCTGTAATTGTTATTGTTATATGCTACTCTCTTGCCCTTCCCCAGGTCACACCTGGAAATGTGCCTTGGCTCAGTGTGCCTTTCCCAGTTACCACCTTTTAAATAAATAAATAAAACTTTGGAACCATGCGCAGGGTGATTCTGCCAGGCCAGTGTCACTCAGTTTCTGGAGCAGCAAGGTATGATCAATTAAATCAAAAGCCTTTGACAAATCTACAAAGACCACACCAGTAAGCCTGCCCAAATCCATAGACCTCAAGGCGTGGTCTGTAAAACATGCCAAGCCGGTCCCTGTATTATAAGATTTATGAAAACCGTGCTGCTCTGGAGAATGGAGACAATTGACCCCCAAATATTCAACTAGTTGTCATTGATTAACTTTTCTAATATATTACTTAAAAGTGTCAAAATGGATGTGGGATGATAACTGTCTAAATCCATTGAGGAGTCAGTCTGGGAAATTGGTTAAATCATGGTTTGTTTCCAAAGTTGGGAAAATTCTCCTATAATCATAGAAAGGCTGAATATAGTATTCAGTGGTAAATAGATGACCATAATAGCAAGTTTCAAAAATCTTGGCTCCAAGCCATCTAAGCCTGCACTTTTATTAATGAGTAATTGTCTTAACAACTTAAGAACTTGATTTGGTTTGACTTTACAGAAATAAAAAGATGGTGTACTACCAACCAATGATGAGGACACAACTCTATTTAATGGAGTGTAATGTTCTGTTTCAGCTCTAAATTTGGAAAGATCAGACAATTTTTGTAAAAATGCATCATAAATTTCAACTGAATTTTTTAATTGTTCATCATTGTTGGTAATAACTCCAGAAGTTGCAGTTTTAGAGGGGTCAGTTTTTATGGAAGCCCCCAATTTTTCAGGATCACCCAATGATCGATTCTGTTTATCCTTAAAATAACCAGCTTTACATTGCTGAACTGTAGATTTACATGTATTTCTTAATTGTCGATACTTATTAAATTCTGTAATACTGTTAAAGGTCTTAAAGTATTTCCAGATTTTGTCCCTCAGTTTCATTAAATCATAAAGTGCAGGCAATAGGGAGGCAGTATAGCGCAGTGGTTTAAGACTCTGAGCTGCAAATCTGGAGACCTAGGTTTGAATCCCACAGACCCCCCTTGCATACTGTGTGACCATGAGCAAGTCACTTAATTTTCCTGTGCTCCCAGATTGCACCTGTAAACAAGCTTTCAGCTTAGTGTGTCTCACCTGGTTAAAACAATTGGGAATATCCACTAATTATCTGATCCCTTTATTCGTCTGGTTAAAACAAAAATATTTATTGTGTAATCCAATTCGTGTACTGATGAAATAATCAATGGCTGTGTTTATATCCTGGATGACATCCAAATGGGTCCAATCAATGGAGTACAACTCTGCATTCAACTCTTCCAGATTAAAGTTTGCAACATTTCTATAAGTGATAATCTTAGGGGGAAGTTTGGGTTTCGTGTTGTTCCAGATGCAAAAAGTGGGAAGATGGCCACTTATGCTATTTGGAAAAGTACCACAACCAACAATTGTGCCTGGATTATTTTCTAAAATCAATTTTAATATTGTATGGTTGGTATTAGTAGGATTCATACAAGTATAACTAACTGGAGATAATCTGTGTGAGACCTGCATTTAGAATTAGCATTACCAATTAGAATTACCCAAATCCTGCTCCGGTAACTTACTGCTATATGCTGATGATGTGGTTCTCTATGCTGTACACCCTTGCCCTGACAACCTACAGTCCTCCCTCCAAGACTCATTCAATCAGATTGAAAGTTGGTTCACCAGTTGCAGACTTGTCGTCAACATCAAAAAAACAAAAGCCATGCTATTTGCCCACCTGCAGAGCAAGACCAAGGATACTGAACTAAAAATCCTCTCCCATGCTCACCTCCCCCTGGAACAAGTGCTCACTTGTAAATACCTTGGCCTTATCTTTGACACCTTCCTATCCTTCCATGCCCACATTAACATCCTGACCTCAGCCATTAATATCCGCCTGATGCCAGAGGCTCTCAATCTGGCTGTCACCTCTTCTATCCTCTCTCTCATTGACAATGGGCTCCCCATCTACTCTGCTGTGGACAACACCACCCTAAACAAAATTCACATAGCCATTAATAAAGTGTGCTGACTCCTGCTAGGTGCAGATAAACGCTCCCATACATGCACCCTCTATGCTCTTATGAAAATGTTCACTCTGAAGGAAAGACTACAATATCAAACCTGTCTTCTCACCAAAAAATCCACCTCGGATTAACTCCACTGGGGTCTCAGCCTCACTATTCTCATGTTCCCACACTGTGACCACTTGTTCAGCCAACAAATATCTGTGGACCATGCCCAGGGTCAGAACCTCCCTAGCTCAGAGATCATTCCTCTATAGAGCTTCCACCTGGTACAATGAGCTCCCCCAAGCCATAACCTCCATTCCCAATCTAGGACACTTCAAGACCATCCTAAAAAACACATTCTCTCCTTGCGCCAATGCCAGTGCAACTGCTAATCCTCCAAACTGACCTGCACAAAGCTGCACTAGGCCGCTCCCCATTGACATTGCTACCAGTTGTATAGGACTAACTGTAAAGGACATCTTTGCTGCTGATCTCTGTCTCTGCTATATGACAATGCCCTAGAGGCTGCACCCACGCTATAACTATATCTTCTGTACTAATACCAATGCCCTAGCTACTAAATGTATAGGTCAACAGCCACCCAGGCTATTATATGTAAATACTTGCTTAAACTATGTTTTCTCACTAATGTATTGATCACTGTTCCTACTATACAACAATGCCCCAGAGCTGCACTTGCTATATAATTGTTCCACTGTAATAATATCAATACCCTAGCTACTACATGTATAGATTTTCAGCCACCTTGACTATTATATGTAAATACTTGAAATGTGATGTCCCACTAATGTACTATCTTTGAATGTATGACTATGCTGATGCGGAGCCTTTGTAAATGAGTCTATGACTCAAAGGGTTGTAATTCCTATGACTGACTAAATAAATAAAAATAAAATTAAATTAAATTCTACTTCAGTACCCCAGTTTAAATTGAAATCTCCCATAACTAAGACATTTTTGCCCAGTTTAGTTAATTGAATACATTCTAAAAATTCAAGTAAGTCCTTCTTTCTGATTCTGGAAGATTATGTACTGTGCAGAAATTAACCTTGGAAGGGCATCCCAATGTCAATTCCAAAAGCAGCCATTCACATCTAGTTGTAGAACTGAATGTTACGTCTTGTTCGACCACTTCTTTTTATCTATTTACTTGTTTCCTCTGCCTCTGTGGAGCTACGCAGGTGGCTCTGGCAGTCCCTTGGAGGGACTTGTTCTCTGACCCTGATTGCCTTACACCAGCCATACCCTGGAGTTCCTCCATGGATTACTCCCCCATGGTGGGGCCAGGCAGAAGAGCACTGGCTTTACTTCCCACCCGGAGCACAATTCAGAATTGGGGCTCACAGGTGTGGTGGTGCATCAGGCCATCACAGATCCTGCTGGCTCCCAGTATTTTCCACTGCATTTTCTCCCCGGGCCTCCGTACATGCAGTGGGCAGAGATGGCTGGACTTCACCTCTGCAGAGGCAGCCATATGCCCTGTACATGAGGCCCTTCCCCTGGCATGCATGTGTTGACACCCAGTGACTGCTGGGTGTCAGGCAAACAGAGTGCCATACTATCCCCCCTCCCCATGGAAGGAGAGCTGTCCATGGACACTCAATCCTTCCTCACCTCTGCTGACTCCTGAGTGATCCAAATCCATTCCTGAACCTGGGTGACCGGCATGGCGTGAGGTGTGGTGTCCAGCACCTCAACCCTTAGCGCCACTGAGCCTTGTTCAACCACTTCTAAGTGATCTCTAGAATAAATCATTACCCCCTCTCATTTTTCCTCCTCTATCTTGACAGATTACTGGAGAGAATAACATCCCATGAAAAAAGATTTCACGTATTATTCACCAAGGTACAAAATATCAGCTAGACTGGATCATCTATTAGTATTAAAGAACTTAATAGTTAATAATGACCACAATCAATCCACTGTTCATCCCACTTGTATTTCAGATCATAACCTGGTTTCCCTGAGTATGGTGCTGGATTTGAAAAAAAAAGACGACTCCTTTATGGCCGTATCTTGTCAAGACCATGTATCCAAAAAAGTGTGTGGTCAAATAAACAAATTTTGGTCTATTATTATCATAGCACTGTTCCAAAAAGTTGCAATTATCAGTGCAGAATTTATTTCAGGAAGATTTTATCTAATACATTTTTCTAAAACCCCTTGCAAATTCCTTCTTGTGGATTTTATCCATTTATTTTCACAGCACTGATCTATGAATGCAATGTTTTTTCTTTTACAGTTTTTATATTAAACTCTTTATGGAAATATATAAATCTTTCTAGAGATAAAGCATTTGTGAATCCTGGTAGTTGGGGGAAAGGGAAAATTTAGTTCCAAGGAAGCTTGAAGAAGCATAGTTACTAGCGTTCAAGGGCAGACTGGGTGGGCCAAGCACCCATATCTGCCAACAACATCTATGTATCTATGTGAAAACAATAAAAAAGCAATACTCAGTTTCAGGTTAGATAACGTAACACCAGATATCAATGTTATTGATTTGTGGGATTCTTTCAAAACAATGCTCCATGGCATAATTATATCCAAAGCATCCTAAATAAATTAAAAAATAAACAAACGATTAAGGAAATTGAAAAAAAATCTAAACAACTTTAAACTTCTATATGAATGGGTCACAGCACCCAAAATAAAAATGAGCATAAAACATTTAAAACATGGGATTTTAGGCACTGAAAATATTACAAAGAAATGAAACTGGCAGTTATACAGTGAACAAGCTGCTAAACTATTAGAAAAAAAGGATGAAAATGAACAGCAAGCAAAAGAAAAAAGTACCATAATAGATGAAAATAATGTACTAAAACAAGAGAAATCAGGAATTGATGACTGCATTATGAAATTCTTTCAGAACTGATATACATCTGAGTGTATGCCAACAGACCAGGAATTCAATTTAATTCAATTTATAGGAAAGCAAAATTGAGAGAAAATCTCTCTTTTACAATTGCGTCAATCAGAATAAAACATACATACATACATATACATACATACATATAACATTGAGCATAAAATCACATACATAAGTTACATGTGTTCCCAGACAATATAGTTATAATTAATAAATAAATAAAAAATAAATAAAAAATAATTCATTTAAAGCAGCTATATTCACATGTCGTAAATCCAAGAAGCAGTCATTTAAAATCTGACAACGTAATAATAGATATAAATTTCAGCTTTTCTTGAATCGATATCCAGGTCATAGGAACAGTGACAGCCAACCTGTAACTGCCAAATCTGGTTTTAAATCTTGGTAAAAAATACTGAAGCAAGTCAGCAGATCTCAGTGAAATTGTTATAACCAATATATTTAGAGTCCAATAGATAGTATTCTGTGTTTTTAGGCACAATATCAGATTTGGAAATACAAGATACAATACAGGCAATGTCCAAGGGTAAATGTCTGGCACTACATGGATACACATTAAATTGTTTTAAACCTTTTCAGATTTTATGATACCATATTTAGAAAATCGTTCTCAGAGCTATGCAATCAGAAAAAAGGATACCAGATTCTTTTTGAAAGCTTTTATTTCTTTAATTCCCAAACCATTAACAGAACCACAAATAGTTGAGAATGATAGGCCACTTTCTATTTTCAACAATGATTGCAAAAATTGAAAAAATAATAAATAATAGATTATTACATTTTCTGCCAGACATGACCCATCTAGATCAAGGAGGGTTCATATCAGGAAGACTAATTCAAACATGGATCCATAAAATGCAGTTAATATCAGAATATCTGAATAATACAAAAAAGGGACAATATACATTTCATTAGATGTCAGTAAAGCATTTAATATGATAGAATGGTCATCCTGCCAAGTAAATTTGTTGATCTGATAATAAGCTTATAAGTTTCTCTAAAATCTGCATTTATGGTAAACAACTATGTTATACAAGAGTTTACAATTCATTGGGGGTGTTAGACAAGGTTTTCCATTGTCTCCAATGTTTTTTCTACAAGCTATAGAGGTAGTTCTATAAGAAACAAGGCGCGCTAGAAATATAAAAGGAACTGAAAAAGGTGGAACTGAAACAAAATTAAGGGCATACACAGATAATGTTATATTATTGTTAGAATCGACAAACAATAGTTTAAGAGAAATTAAAGTTATTTCCTGTTTTTCCAAAGTTGCAGTATACTGAGTTAATGAAATAAATTTGAGATACCTGACATTTGAATTCAAGATAAAATCACCATTTTTAATAATTGTAATGCCAGTATAAAGGATGATTATATTGATTATTTGAAGACATGTTAGCTAATAGAAATGACAAACTAGTCATATGAGAAGAGGCTGGAGGACCTCAATATGTATACCCAGGAGGAGAGGAGGGAAAGGGTGGAATATGATAGAGACCTTCAAATATCTCAAGGGAATAAATAAGGTACAGGAGGGTACCATCTTTCAGAAAAAGAGATGTTCTAGAACAAGGGGTCATGACATGAGGCAGGAAGGGGTCGGCTAAGTGGTAACGTGAGGAAGTATTTCTGCACAGAAAGGGTGGTGAATGCATGGAACAGCCTCCCAGCAGAGGTGGTAGGGAAAAACTCAGTAGGGGAATTCAAAAATGAATGGGTTAGGCATGGGGAACCCTACTGATAGAAAAGAGATCAAAACTGGAGATCAAGTAGGGTCTGTGGTTTTTGGAGCAGGTAGAAAAAATGGGCAGAAAGGGTATTCCTTGCAGTCCTTATCTGCTGTCAATTTCTATGTTTCTATGATAAAATACAATATAGCTATATTCCATTATTAAAACAAATTTAACATTTTCAAAGATGGAATGAAATTCCATTGTCTTTGTGGGGTGAAGTCCAAATTATTAAAATATTAGCTATCCCCTCATTTAATATTTACTTCAAACTTTACAAAAATGTATCCCAAAATAATGGCACACAAAAATATACGGACTATTTTAAAACTGTATTTGGAATTACAAAAAAACAAGGATCTCTTGGCAAAAATTACACTTACAGAAGATGGAAGATTAGCTTGTTCAGAAACAATCAATTATGCAACAGATATAATGAATTATGCAATGGTTTATGAAGTGAAATCAGCACTTTATCGGGCACCTCATGATAAAACAGATTTATGAGTAGAAAATCTAAGCATAACTAAAGAAGGAAAGCAAGATTGTTCTCTTAATAACATATGGTTTAATGCAGAACATTTCAGTAAATGTCAAAGCTTTATAATATCCAGTTTCTATATAAGGTCATTAAAAATACACTAATACTGTAAACTTGAAAATAAAAACTTTTCATTCTAATCTAGTTTGGAACAATCGAAATCTAAAATATAATGGGAAAAGTCTTCATTTGTACAGTTGCATGGGTGGATCCTTGCAGGCGTATTGCTATCAGAAGGGGTCTGTGTCCAGAATTCCTAACACAGCACGACTGTGTTGTTATGAGGGAGTGGAATCTGAAAATCTCTCCACTTGCTCTTATTCACTACAATGCCTTTCTTGCTTGTCCCCCTTCCCCTCCTACCAGCACACAATTTTTTTCTTTCTTTATATTGCTATCAGGTCTGATTAGAATTTCTAATGCAGTACAGCTGTGTTGTTCCGAGGGAGTGGAGTCAAAAAATTGGTCTGTGTTTTTTTGCATTCACTAAACAGTCTTCTCCCTCTCCCCCCCTCCTCTCACAGCTCTGTTTTATATATATACATATCTATATATATATATATATATATATATATATATGACTTTCACTCAGGGTCATTGGAACCCTCCTCCCAACCCCAGCTCGTGAATTCAACTCCCTCATAACTCCCTTGTAACAACACAGCTGTGTGTTTTGTACTACATTGGTTCTTGTTTTGTGAGGATAAGGGGGGGCAGTGGCAGGGCCATGACCAGGGGGTGCAATTTGTGAACTGTGTTGGTGCCAGCTGTTGCTCTTGGCTGGAGGGAGACTATTGTTTTTCAGACTTGAGGAAAAAAAGTGCTAATTGCACTACTGCAGTCAAACTCTGAGCTTCAAACCAGTTCAAGTTCAAGTTTCAAGTTTATTGCAGGAAAACTCCATTGAGCAAGCTCATTAACAAGGAGGTCCTGAGACATGTACACTGATGAAGAACATTACATAAAATGAAATACTTGATAGAACAATAGTATAACATGTATTCATGTGTACACTTAGAACAAGCAGGATATTACATAAAAGGATACAATATCGGATGACACTAGATAGTGAGAAGACATGTGGTACATAGTGTGTAAGCACTTCAGGGTAGCATGCCAGCAGTACAAGGCAGGGTAACTGGTGTTTGCAATGAATAATTCTAGTATATTGAGCAGCGACAGGAATAAAGGATAAACAAAATATCAAGGCTTGAGTGAGAGAAATATATATCACATGAAGAGAGCCAAGAATAGGACGGGAAGGGGAGCAGGTGGGATGCTTGCAGTAGTGGTCACAGCTTGAGTCAGAAGCTAAGAGAATGTAGTTGTGTCTTGGTTAAATGATAGTGCGAACAATAAGTAAGCAGCATGCATAAGGACGATGAAGGTCTTACACATAAATATATAAGGCGCACATAGGGCGTCTACCAAAGGAGGTCCATGTCCTGGGTATGTCCAGCAGAATGAAGTCAAATTTCCTGAGAGAGTGTGCACTGTGAGAAATACAGATGAGAGATGATAGGTAACTTGGTAGTTTGTGCAGGAGCAACTTAAGGGTCCAGAGACCAGCATGGAGCAAGCATCTAGTGGTGAGAGATGTCCAGCCAACAGCTGCGTACAGGACACAGTGATGCGAACAGTAAAGGAAGTTGGTAATAAACCATAATGCATGGTGGTAGAGGATGTCCAGTTTGCTTAGGTTTGCGACAGTAGTGGAAGAGTAAATTACATTGCCATAGTCAAGAAGGGGAAGAAAAGTAACCTGAACAAGCCTGTTTCGAGTCTCAAGGGGGAAAAGGGGCCTATTTCTAAAGAAGAAACCTAGCCTGGCTTTGAGCCTCCTGGATAAGTCCTCAATATGGTCATTAAAAGAGAGCTTGTTGTCAATCCAGATACCCAAGTATTTAAATTTGGAAATGACTTCCAATGGTTCGCTTAACTTGGTAACAATAAAGTCTTTAGGCGGGGTATGGGAGGTGCCTGCAGAGGTACTACGAGAGAATATCATAGCTTTGGTTTTCTTTGCATTAAGCAGAAGCTTTGCCTTTATTAGATTATGTTCAAGTTGGGCAAAGTCCACTTGAAGCACCCCCTTAACTTCAGATAACGTTGATCCAGAGGTATACAGTACAGTGTCATCCACAAAGAAGTGCAGATTGGATGTAGTTATGTTGGAGTCAAGATCATTAATGTACAATGAAAACAAGATAGGGCCTAGAATGGAGCCTTGGGGGACTCCTTTGACAACTGGCAAAGAGGCAGAGACTTTCTGGGATCTCCCTGTTAGGTAACTGGAGAACCACTGGATAGTGGAGGACGTGGCACCCAAGTTAGTGAGGCAATTGACTAGCAGGTTGTGGTCAACAGTATCATAAGCTTTACTAAGATCCAAGAAGACTGCTCCAGTTATCTTCTTAGAACCCATAGCAGAGACCCAGTCATTGGTTACTTTCGCTAAAGCAGAGATTGTGCTGTGATTTGCCCAGAAACCAGATTGAGCTGGGTTAATGAGAGAAAAAGTTTCCAAGTGAGTTTTTAGTTGGTTATGGATCAGTTTTTCAAAAACTTTAGAGAGGCTAGGCAAGATGGAGATAGGCCTGTAATTATTCACATGGCAAGGGTCACCAGATTTAAACAGGGGGAAGATATGTGCGGATTTCCAACAGGATGGCACAGTAGCAGATGGAATGGAGAGATTGAAGATATGAAGAATGGGGGCAGAGAGATGGGCATATCCTAATCTTAGGAAGAAGGGTTCTAGGCCATCGTCCCCTGCACTTTTTTTGATGTCCAAGTTAAGTAGAGAATCTTCTACTTCTTTATAGTTTAGCTCACGCAGTTGAAATGGGCAAGATGCAGTGCTAGATACTGGGGAAGGACTTGGTTGGCTCTTCGCAATGCTAGCATAAGGTGAGGAAGTCAAAAGCTAGTCCAGCTGTGACAAAGTGGGAGTTACGTTCTTCGAGGATTAAGGACTTATTTTCCACCTCCCTGCCATTTGAGGCTATCTTAGTTGGAATGGAGGGGGCAGTAGGCTGCCCTTCTATAGATTTAAGTGTCCTCCATATTTTGTGTGAGTTCCCTTGTGCTTGTTCAAGGGTAGAGATGTAGAAGTTAACTTTGGCAGAACGAATGCTTTTCACACAGGTATTCCTAGCTGTTCTGAAAGCCTGTCAATCTGATGGTTTCTTGGAATGTCTTGCTTTCGCCCAGAGCTTATCCTGGGTTGTAAGAGCTGCCTTAACATCTGGGGTAAACCAGGGGTGAGAGTTATTTTGTACCCAAACTTTGATGAGGGGGGCATGCTTATTTACCAGACTAGTAAGGTTGACATTAATGACTGAGACTGCCTCGTTGACATCTTTGGCTAGGTAAAGATCTTGCCATCTGACCCTGTCTAGGTCAGAAAGGAAGTTTGCTGCAACAAACTTGCGAAAGGACCATTTTGTTATAAACATAGGCTATGTTCAGACCTTAATATGAGTTCTTATGCAAACAACAACCCTGTGATAGCTCATATCATTATGGAACACTGCTGAATGCAAAATTTTATGTGGGTGAGTGGTTAATATCACATCTAGAAGGGAGCTATTGGCAGTGTTTAGGACATTGTTCCTTGTAGGTTCATTGACTAATTGCACTAGGCCGAGCTCATCGCAGAGGGATTTAAGACAGTGAGATTTAGGGGTTAGCCAATCCATATTGAGATCCCCTAGGAATATTGTTTCTGTTTTTGCATCCGAGAATAGGGATTTCAGTATATTAAGGACTTCAGTGCCTCCAGACGGAGGCCTATAACCACCTATGACAGTGATGCATTCTGAAGAAGGAAGATGAAGCTTCATTGAAACAATCTTGAATTCCATGGGTGAAGATTTACAGCTGATATTAGTGACTGAGTACTTGGTTTTGGCATAGACGACCACACCCCCACCTCTAGAAGCCCTGTCCGCCCTAAATTGTTTGTATTCCTGGAAGGAGATTTGTTGGTTGGTATTAACCTTTTTTAGCCAAGACTCCATAATAATGATAAGGTCTGGGTTGGTATGCACAGCCCATGCTTGTAATTGGACAAATTTTTTGGTCAAGCTTAGAGTATTGACCAACATCATCTTAAATCCTGGGGCCTCTGCAAAATCTGAAGGAGAGCTGAGTTGCAGAGGGGGCCAGGGTTTAGTTCCACATTACCTGAGCAGAGAAGGAGCAAAAACAGCATTTTCTTTAAGGAGCTTTTAAGGATGGAGATGGCTTTTTTCCTTTGGGACCACCCATGATGTGTTGTGCAGGAGAGAGTACCGCTAAAGTGACAGTTTAAAGTAATTAGTGTGAGTGCTCAGTATAGTCATAGGTGAAGGTAGTAGTAAGGAGGGGGGCATAATGGGGTATAGGCTAGAAGGGGGGGGTTGATGAAACAAGGGAGGTACAGTTGGCCGTAGCAACATAGGATGTTGAGACAGTGCATTCCAGGCTGGATTATATTGTGATACTTTGTGGTGTACTGTATCGTAGGGCACACTGTATACTAGGAACAATAGTATAGCAGTGAGGCAAGCCATGATGCCAGTTGTATTTCCTTTGAAGCTTGGATTTTAACTGTAGTATAGGTCAGAGGTCTTGCAGTCTCTTGGTTACATGAGTACACTTTTTAAAGTACAACTTCAATGATCTGTTGTTTCACACTGATCAGCTTACCAGTTTGAATACACAGGAAAGTGACCATTAGTATGTGTTTCCTTTTCGAATAGCATCTGACAGTGGCACCGATGAAATGAGCTGTCTAGCCCCATTATGAAAAAAAGTACTTAATGACAGCGCTTCAGTAAAGTAACTTCAAACCACCTGCCTATTGTTACATTCAATAATACCTTTCATCTACAAATTAACTAGTAAGCTAACACTGCAGCAATTAAACAGTTGTAACTCTGCATTGTCCCATGATCCCCTCCCAGGAATGATAAAATGCCACACTTAACTTTCTGGTTGCTCGTTGGCAATATTTATTTTGGCACAAAGATACTATTTACATTCCTCACTGTCATAGTTCATTCACAATACACAAAGTCTGTCACAACAATTTTCTTCACTCCGGCCTCCTCCTTCTTCTGGCTGCTTGTCCTTTTCATGCTTCAGGGTCCAGACACTGTGAATCCGGCCCCCTGCTCCAACACCAGAACAAGGCTGGTTCCACACTTACCTGGGCCTTGGCCCTCCAGGGCCGGACAGTATGAATCGGGTGCCTGGACCTATCCCCCCACACCGTATTAACACCATGTCTGAGTTCCTTGTCCTCAGCCCATGTAGCCTATGTCCTCCCCCTTCCCCACTCCCCCTTTCCCTTCTTCCACTGCCCTACCTCTAGCTTGGGAAGAACGGAGGGGCTCCCCCCTTGCAGGCTAGAATCTAAGTGCTTTTTTGGCTATTTCCCCCACTAGGTCACCTAACGGCCTTAAGAATAGGCACATACCAAATTCTAACAAATGCACCCCATCAAACCTGTATACCGTAGCTTGATCAAAGGAAATGTCCCTGTGCTTGATGTACACCCCCATTTCAATTACTGCCTTCACTACACTCCTGTTGAGGTGCTTCCTCACCTTTTTGATTAACCTGATGTCCCTGGCCCCCTCCAAACCCTCCAGGAGGTGATCCCAGACCACCCGATGGTCATCCCCGGCCACCATCCCTTTATCTTCTCTAAGTTCCCTGTTATGTTCTGCCGTAGCACTCCCCATGGTAAGCCCCTCAAATCATTGCCCCCAAGTGGATGATAATGCAATCCAGCCTTCCCCATTGCATCCTTAATTCCTTCAGCAGGGGCAGCAGCTGGGCCCACCTCATGCCCCTGATACCCTTGCATTGCACCTTGGTGTGCTTTGTGTTGCAGTGTAACTGTGTTCCTCTGTCTGTGGTAGCCGCAAACCTCTCTACCCAGTAGATGAAGGAATGCCCCACTATCCAGACCTTCCTCTTGGAACCTACCATGGAAACAAGAGAAACAGTGTGAGTTGCTGATAACACCTGACATACCTCTCATAGCAGTTGGACTTCCAGTGCCCAACCCTTTTTAACTCCTCCACTGAAACCCCTTTTTGGATGCATCAGAGGCTGCCCCAATCCAAAAACAGTGGGGGCGAACTCTCCCTGTTCCTCCCCTATGGAAGCTAGAGCCTTCCTGAGCACTGCCCCAACCTGGAAACCAGTGACCAGGGAGCCATCCCCGTGGTGGAACAAAGCACCCCCAACCACCCCTGAATGGTCTCATACACCTCAAAGGTGGACACTGCACAGCTTACAGCCTGTGGCTGCTGCACTGGCATCACAGTGGCCCCTTCCCCATGTCCATTTTTGACCTGTCCAACGTGGTGGCCAACCTGTCCTTCCCCCATACTACGCTCTTGTGCTGTAATGCCAGGCCAGCTGCTGACTTGCGTGGGGCCACCACTTTCCCCACCCAAAAAGCCCCTCCTGCCATGACAGAAAAAACAGCCCTGAACAGGCATGCCTCCTGGGAAGAGGAGTACACGTGCCATGTCACCTCCAGTACACTGACCAGCAGCTGCCCCCTAATGGGGCATCTCCCATCCTTCCTACTACCTTGTCCCCTTTGCCAGCCTGCGACCATCCTTTTCACTGTCTTACTGGCCATGGCATCCTGCTACCCCTTGTCCTGACAAACCCAGCTTATGCCAGCCAGCTGTACGACCATTGTGGCATGGGCCATTCCTTCCTCCCACTTCTCCACTATGAACCATCTTACCTGCTTGTCTCTGACCAGCTCATCCTTATCCCACCCATGCTTCTCTCTAAACTCCTGGAATCTCACCCACCCACCTTTGTAGGCCCTCAGGGTGTTGACCAACCAGGACCCACGGTATAGTGCTCTGGCTTTATCCCTTCAACCTCCCACAACCAGCCTGGGACTCTGGTCCTGCGTGTTGCTGCTTGTGGCCCCAGTTCCCGGAACCTGCCAAGCTGTAAACAGGAGAGACATTCAGCCACTTCATTCTTAACCCCTTTTACATGCTGCACTTTGAAAGACAAATTTAGTTGCAGCCCCAGTAATACCATGTGCCACAGGAGCCTGCCCACGGTCTCCATCTTCCCACCTTATCTATTAATGACCTCCACCACCCCTTTGTTGTCGCACCAGAAAAGGATGTGTTTTCCCCTCATCCTGGTCCCCCATACTTCCAAGGCCACCCATATTGGGAATATCTTTAGGAACATGATGTCCTTCAGTAATCCACTTGACCTCCAATGTTCCGGCCACGCCTTTGACATCCAGTTCCCTTTAAAATATGCCCCCATTCCTAGAGTGCCTGAGGTGTCCGTGTACAATTCCAAATCAGTGTTTTGCTCCCAATCATCTTGCCAGAATGTTACCCCATTATAACTGACCAAAAACTACTCATATACCTTAAAATCTTCCCGTACTCCTTTTTGACACATCCACCCAATGATGTGGCTACTTAGCCTTCCCTGTAGCCCTACCCAGTCTCCTAGTAAATACCCTGCCTGGGGTAATGGCCTTACATGTGAAATTAAGGTGCCCCAGCAGTTGCTGTACCTGTACCAATGGCACCCGCTTCCTCTTTGTCACTTGTGCCAGTAACCCCTTGAGCTGGGCCACCTTGGCCCTAGGTAAGTGGACGCATCCCTGCTCCATGTCCACCTCTGTTCCCAGAAATTCTAATTTACGGGCCAAGCCTTCCATTTTTCCCTGCGCCAATGGGATTCCTATATGCTGGCACATCCCTTAGAAGTCCTGCAGCATTTTCTGTGCTTTCACCCGGGTCTTGACAATGAGAAGGAAGTCATCCAGACAGTGTACGACCCTCTTGTGCCCATACCTGGCCCCAAAGACCCACTGCACCCAAGAGCTGAATGTCTCGAAAATCGAACAGGTCAAGGAGCAGCCCATTGGCATGGCCTTCTCAAAGTAGAGCCTGCCCTCAAATTAAAAACCCAGAAGGTCCCAATCTGCTGGGCTGACTGGCAATAGCCGGAATGCTGGCTCTATGTCTGTCTTCACTAGCCAGGCCCCTTTGACTGCCCTGATTAGCATTAGTGCCTGTTCCAATGAGGCATAAGACACTACCCTGAGGTGTTTGGGTATGCCCTCGTTTACAGACCAGCCCTCAGGGTATGACAGATGGTGGATCAAGCAGAACTCCCCCTTCTGTTTCTTTGGCACTACCCCCAAAGGGGACATCTGAAAGTTGTGGCAGGGAGAGGCACCCAAAGGCCCTTCCACCTGCCCGGCCCCGACTTCCTTTTATATCTTGGCCCAAACTACCTCTTCCTTCCCTCTCACTGATCCGAGGTTCTTGGCCCTCATCCCTACCTGCCCCCCTTGAAAACCCAGTGGGAAACCTTTCGGGAAACCCTCCCTAAGCAGTTCCACCCGCTTGTCATTTAGGTATCCCCTGGTCCATGCCTCCACCACTTCCAAAGAGATGGGCATGTGTGCCAGCGCACAACCCCACCGCCCCCTCATTTCTGCACCTCTAATTCCACCCATAGTTGGAGTTATAACCTCCCTTGCTATGTCTCCCCTGCCCCTGCCCTGACCTCCCCCCATCCCCTCAAAAGGGCTCTTCAGTGTACTACCCTCTGCTCTGCTCCCCTTTGTCTCCTCCTTGCCTGCAGCTGGACACTGGGTGTGATCCCCCGCATTTTGCACAAACGTGTCTGAATTTGCAATTATTCCAGGTGCAGGAGGCTTTGTTAAAGCCCCAACAAGTCTTAACCCCTGAGGAGGGGGGGGTTCTTCTTCCACTGTTGCCCTGGTCCCACCCCCTCCTGACTGGGTCCTCACCCACAACTTTGGTGGGTACATCCCACCTCAAGTCACCTTTGAAGCCATTCTTTCCAAAAAGCCTCATCATATTTCAGCCACCCATAGCCCAACTTATCCTTTTAAGTGTCCCTAATGATGGACATTTTTGGCCCCGGCCCCACCCTTCTTTTCCCCAGCCCCCTTTCCTTTACGGCCTGCAGGGCACACTCCATCTTTTCTATTCCTGTTTCCCCCATATCGCCCCACAGCCCTTCCAAATATTCCTTCAGTTCATTCTCATCAGAAATATCTACTCCATCCTTACCCCATCTGGGCTTTCTCCATCCAGCTCTGGTACACTGGGGTGGGTGCTGGGTTGGTTCCACCTATCTGGGTCTCTTCTCCTTCACCCCCCTGCCTGGGCACTCCTCCCACTCCCTCTGTGCTGAATTTCTCAGCAAAAGAGGGCTGGTTGAGGGTGTCCAGACCTGATATACCCTCTCAGGACCCCAGATCAGGACCCCTGGTAGCTGCGCCCCAACCAATGCCACAAGACCTAGCCCCTACCTGTCATATTACCCTGCCTGATCACAGGTGATGTCAGCATTCCTCTTCCCCCACCCTCCCTCCATCCCCCATCACATTGTTTCTTCCTGGCAGAGGCCATGAGACAATCTGGCCTGCCTTTTATTGGCAAGCCTAATTGTCAAGATACTTACAGCACTAAAGCATCTAGCATAGATTGAGTCAGACTTGTTTCTACTGTTTAATTGCTGCAGTGTAAGCTTGCTAGTCAATTACTAGTTAGTATGCAACATGCAGAATGGGCTATGTTTGCCTGTTCTTAGTCCCACCCACATGCTGAGGGAGGATGACAACAACTTTGTCAGATCTTTTAGGTCAATTGCTAGTTAGTTTGTAGATAAAGGTAGAATTGAATGTAGAAATAGGCAGGTGGCCTGAAATTACTTTACTGAAGCACTGCCATTATGCACTCTTTTTCATAATGGGGCAGGATGTTTCACTTCATCAGCACCAATGGCAGATGCTATTTGAAAACACACACCAATGGTCACTTTCCTGAGAGTTCAAACTGGTAAGCAGATCAATGTAAAACAACAGGGGCTGGATTCACAAAGCTTTCAGAAGGTGCAAAACCTTCCCTAAGTCCCCAAAACTGCCGTAGTTACAGAAAACAAAGGGGAGATTGCTCTAAGTGCTATTCACAAAAGCCTCCACAGCTGCAGAAAAAAAACACTATGGACTATGGAAGAAAAGTGCAGCTGTGGAAGTCCCTGAGGAAAAAAAGGTGTGAGATAAGTAAGGCACATCCCCTGAAGGGCTATTCTCAGCCAGGTTTTTTCCGCAGTTGCAGAAAAAATGTTATACACAGTGGAATGAGGTGTAACTCTCCTTCAGCAAACTGCAGTAGTGCCCCAACAACTGGAATCAATTAAGATGGAGGTGAGGCACAGGCAATAGCATCCCAGATAGTATTGTAGTGGCTGATGTTACAGCAACAAAAGCACACATTGCCATGCTATGGCAACAGGCAACAACCACCAGACCCCGTGCATCCCATGACGGAGCCCTACAGGCTGTAGATCCTGACCAGCTGCAGCGAGTGCTACACCCGCAGGCCACGGGAACACACCAGGGAGAGATGACCAGCAGTGACAGTCGGCCACTGTGGTGCCATGGTATTGCTGGTATCTGTGGTGCTGCAGTGGTCCCAGTTAAGGGATTGATTGCTGGTATCTTTGTGGGTGCTGTCAGCCTCATACTGTGGCAGCAATGTTAACGTCTGCTGCTTCAGCTACTTGTTGTACTATTGCTGTGCCTCCTCAGCCATTTCCACATCTGCGGATCTGCAGCACTTGCGGAATTCCTGCAGCTGCTGGAATTCTGTAGCTACAGGACTTTTTGTGGAATTCCCTCAGCTGTGGGATTTTCTTTAAGAATATCACACAACTGCATTTCCGCAGTGCTGCAAGCCTTTTTCCTGCAGCTGGGGGATTTTTATTGTTCTTTGAGAATCCTGCCCCAGATTTCTGAAGCTAAAGTTCTTGTGGAACTAAGAGATTGCAAGACCTGTACTGCTTTTCACTTTTATTTTATTTAAACTTGACAGGGGCTTTCTTAAGAACACGCGGGATTAGACAAAACAAAACAAAAAAATGTCAGGAAACAGCTGATCATGTACTCCATGCACATCAGAAATTGACATCACTCGGTGAGAATTTACAATAAAAATGAGACAAGGTACACAGTTAATTTGTTTTCAAAATGTTTCCTGTAATACATGATCACAAAACAACCTTGTACAATAAAAAAAAGTATATTTGCCATTGATCTTAAATTCCTGTCATCCCTTTTTGTGGCTGCATAGCCCAGAGCTATGTCTGGAGCAAGACATTGAAAATTAAAGGGACAGAGCCTGCTTTCCTTATCTCTCTCAACCTGGAGGTATGCAGTGGCTGTGCTGCCAATTCAGTCACTCCCACCCCAGGCCAGAATTAGGAGAGTTAGACTTAGAGTGAGAGAAGGGGTTAGCATTTTTAGTGTGGGGAAAGAGAGAGCGAGCATTCCATCTCTGTGTCAGTGCCCTGAGCACAGTGTGGTTCTTCATAATATTCTTTCTAGTTTACATCTTATGAGAGCCTAATAATTGACAATCAGACATAGAACAAAAAGAACTGGCAATGTTGTTTCCCTCAGTTTTTTCCCAACCTCAACTGTCAGAGCCCAAAG
Organism: Neoceratodus forsteri; assembly: GCA_016271365.2. Classification (NCBI taxonomy): domain Eukaryota; kingdom Metazoa; phylum Chordata; order Ceratodontiformes; family Ceratodontidae; genus Neoceratodus; species Neoceratodus forsteri. The sequence goes on along the minus strand of CM057455.1, from coordinate 1,172,914,697 downwards.
CAAGTGACAAGTAAGGGAATATTGCCAAAAGTTCACCTAATGGTTAGTGCAGATCTACTGACAAATTACCTTCTTGTTCCTAAGACCTCAGTGCTAAGGTATGTGGACTGTGTTATGCCCCCTTCCCCTTACTGCATGATTTTAGGACATTTTAAAAGGTACATGCTCTGAAAGTTGTTAATTTCAGCTCTAATATCTTGTCATCCCTTTTACAGTTGCATAGCCCAGAGCTATGTCTGGAGCAAGCCATTCAAAATTAAAGGGACAGAGCCTGCTTTCCTTATCTCTCACAACCTGGAGCTATGCTGTGGCTGCTCTGCCAATTCAGTCATTCACACCCCAGGAGAGGGTTAAAAGAGTTACACCTAGAGTAAGAGAAGGGGTTAGTATTTTTAGGGCTGCAGGTCGACAGAGCCTGCAGCCCTCTGGCATTAGCTCTAAAATGGTTTACTGAGGAACTTCCTTTTTGGACTTTTGGAAGTATTTGTCCACAACTGCAAAACAGTGCACTCCCCCTCTGATTTTTGCTATTTGCTGCTCTGTGTAGTCCCTCAGTTTAACCCTTGCAGGGCTTCAGACTGAGCATCTGTCCAGCTCAATCAAATAGATTCATTCTAGTTCTTTCAGCAGCCTAGGGGTTAACTCATTATCTTGAAGCATACTAGAATTTCCCTTATTGAAGCACTAAAGCAGTCAGGCAGACTACAGTGTCAAATTGCAGTCAGTCCAGCTCATACCTCTCAACTTCCCTCATCACAAATCAGGGACAAGGCTTAAAGTAAAATGATCAGGGAAAAATAATCAAAATCAGGGACACATCTGAAAAAATAGTAATATTAGTTCCAGAAACTGTGTACAACATGCTTATCAGTGTGAATAGCATTGTCTTAATGAGAACTAGACTGTAACACCAATGGCTGGCATTATTTTGTGATTTAAATCCATACTCTTCAGTGATAGAAATGCTACATTTAGGAGGGACAGAAGAAATTTCTGAGGCAAAATCAGGAACATCCCTGAAAATCAGGGACAGTTGAGAGGCATGGATTGGGATCTGAGACCATTTTCTTCTGTTTTTTTTTGTTATTTTTTCTATTCAACCTTTATAAATATACTATTCAGTGCTAGTGAAAGGTGGGTGCTTACAACAACTCTGTTTATCCACAAAATCAGGTTCACTGCTTACTTTTCCACTCTGAGGTATTTAATGCTCATAAAAGGTACAGCTTAGACAGCACTGGACAGTAAACTAAAGCTCTTTGTTTATCCACAGGGACAGGTACAGTACGGGCTTCCCCTCACCCACTCACCCACTGTGATGAATTTAGTGCTGGTAAAAAGTGGATAAAGCCCTCAGTTTATTCACAGGTACCATGTGGGGTAGGCTCAGTGCAAACTTACCCACACTGTGATGGATTTAGGGCTGGTAAGAGGTGAAGGACTGACTAATCCACAGAGACAGTTACAGTGTGGGGGATGGTACAGTGCTTGGTTTCTACACTATCTGTATTTAGTCCTGGTGAATGGCAAGGGACTGCCAGAACCAGGGACTAAAGCCTTTTGTTTGTCTATAGTGACAGGCACAGTGTGTGACTGGTGAACAGCAAGGGGTAGGCACCACAGGAGACTGAAGCCCTCTATAAATCCACAGGGGCAGATGCAGTGTAGAACAGCCGGTCCAGGGTTTCCAGACTGTGATAGATATAGTGCTGATGAAAGGTGGCAGATTGACAGCACTAGAGGCTGAAGCCCTGTGTTTATCTACATGGGTAGGTACAGTGTGGGCAAGGACAGTGCAGGGTTCTCACACTGATGGCTTCAGTGCTGGAAAAAGCTAAGGGATGGGCAACACTGGGGACCGCTCTACTGTCTTCATGCCCAAAGTTTCTATTGGCAGGTCATTTTAGAAGGCCACCACCTTCTAGGACAAACTATGCTTCCTAATGTTACCACTAAACTTGCCATCTGTGACCTTCAGAGCATGTCCCTGTGTCCTGCTGGAGAACATATCTATTTGTTCAATCCTGTCAATAACCTTGAGAATGGGAAGACTGAGATCATATCCCATCTCAGCCTGCTGTTCTACAGGGAGAAGATAATGACAACTACTAGTAAACATAAATGCAGATATTATCTGTAAGATCCTTCCAGGTATTACTGTTTTTAAAATGTGGCTTCTCCTCAACAGTGATATCTAAACAGAAAGCCCACCAGCAAATTTGTTTTTATTTTTAGTACTGGCCATATTCTCTTTACTCCTGCAGTAAATGTAAACTGGAGGAAATATGAAGAAACTGATAGAGGGAAGCTTACAAATGACATCAGGAAGCATTTTATGTGACTGCATAGATATGCAGAATTAAAAAATGCAACATAAATTCACTGCCACTAAGCAAGTGGCAGGCAGGTGGGGGGATTTGTCAACACAAAAAGGGGTCTTGGTTTGCACTCAGAGAGGAGTGAGAAGGTCAGTTTTTCTATGTGGGACAATGACCCACTGGGTGCAAAAAGTTGGAGTTATTGAAAATATGATGGACCATAATGGTCTACAGAGCCCATTTTCTTAAAGCAGCAGTTTTGTCATCAAGGAAGAAAAAAAGGTGGGTCAGAATTACATACAAACATGAAGAAGCCAGCAGAAGAGGGCCATTTGGTTTATTAAGTCTGCTTATATTGCAGGGTCCACAGCTTGAGCTACTGTCCCTGCCCCTCCCTCCCACTCCTCCCATCCTCCAGACCCATGATCCTTACCTTCCCCCATGCCTATCCCAGCCTCTCTTAAAGCTGCCCACTGTCTTCAATGAGATGACCTCTTCTGGCAGTGCATTCCAAGTGTCCATCACCCTCTCTGTGAAGAAGTACTTCTTGATCTCCCTCCTAAACTTTCTGTCCTCCAGCTTAAGACTGTGCCCCCTCATGTTATGGTTGCCACTCAGCTTAAAGAGACTCTCCTTATCATCCATATTTATCCATTTCAAGTACTTGAAGGTCCCAATCATATCACCTCTCTCTCTCTCTCTCTCTCCTGTCTTCCATGGAGTACATGTTCAATGCCCTCAACCACTCCTCATATGCCTTATCCTGCTGACATGCTATCATCTTTGTAGCTCTTCCTAGGACCTTCTCCAACAGGTTATTGCCCTTTTTGAGGTGTGGGCACCAGTACTGAACTCCATACTCTAGATGTGGCCTCACCAGTGACCTGTACAAGGGAGTATAACCTCCTCTCTCCTATCTAACTACTGCTTTCTTGTACTGCATGGAGTGCTTCAGGTAACTAGTGAAAATCACTCCCAGGTCATTCTCCTCCTCTGATGCTGATACTTGGACTCCACCCAGGTATTACTCTGTCCTGGGATTCTTGGCTCTAATATGCATTAGATTGCATTTCTTGGCATTGAAGCCAAGCTGCCAGACCCTGGACCACCTCCCCAGCTTTTCCAAATCTTCCTGTAGGTCCTGTATCCCTTCAGCTGTGTTCACTCTCCCACAGAGCTTGGTGTCATCCATGAATAGTCACATTTTGCCCTTAATGCCATCCCCAATGTCATTGACATTGAACAACACCAGCTCCAGCACCAAGCTCTGGGGGACCCCACTGGTTATTGGAACTGACAACCATCTGTCATTTTTCACAATCTCCCACTCAAAAATGAATACTGACACAATTTATCTTGCTGCAGTATAAGATCTCACAAAAGAATTCAGCATCTATGCCAAGCTGGTGTTTCTCTGCTTGACATATATGTTGCATTCTTTTGGCAGGGTCTTTATAGAGTACAGTACCACAATAAATTTTCTTGACCTTATCCTCACTTCCATCCAAGTGCACCCTAGCCCCCTTTCTTCCCTGATATCATGATATTTAGGGCTTGATTAAGTAAAGCTGTATCCAAATTTCTTTCCCATGGACCAAGTGAAACTTTTTCAATGCCAATAAAAGACTAGCAATGCATTCCCTGGCCTTGAATAAATTTAATATGAGGTGGTAGTATACTTTGCACATTCTTATGTTATTTGATTCTAATATGTCCATCCATTAAGTTATGAGGCTATGCTGAATTTTGCAAATGTAGGCTCATAACTTTGGTAATATTCAATATTTTTACCACAAATTTTCAACATAGCCATTTCAGTACAGCAACTCACGAATGTGACTGTGGTCATTTTTCATTTCCTCCCCAAAATGTGTGTTTGCAGCCCAAAAGTTGATTTTACAGTCCCTGCATGACATCGCCTTTAGACCAGGAGTTGAACGTTTTCTCTGCCCTTGTTTATAAGGCAGGGTCATCACAAGGCTGTGTTGAACATTTGGTGTAAAAATATTTTAAAAAAATAATTTTCAATATTTTTAACCTAGATTCCTCTCCTACAGCCTTATCAGCTCTGGCCAGAGTTTGTTAGTGTAGTGACAGAGATAACATTCCACCTCTGTGTCAGTGGCACTTAGCAGAGATCTAGTACAGTACAATATTAGGACATTTTAATAGAGAAGCATGTTCAGCTAATTCTGTCACTCCCATCCAGGCAAGAGGTAGGAGATTTAGACTTAGATTGAGAGAGGTGGTTAGCATTTTTAGTGTAGTGAGAGAGACAGCATTCCATCTCCATGTCAGCCCCCTGAGAACAGTGTGGTTACGAGTGACTAATAACTGACAATCGGACACAGCATAAAAAGAACTGGCAAAGTTGTTTCCCTTAATTTTCTCAGACAGTACTGCAATTTCACTTAACCTGTTAATGCCCACACTAAGATACCTGCTGAAAAGTACAAAGATAAGAAAGAAAAGTATGTTGCCCCATTGCAGCTTTATTGCACCAACTGTTACAATGATGTTACTGTTTCCGATTGCAAATGACCTCTTCGGCGCCGTTCCATCAAAACATGTTTTACATGTAAAACCACTGCCTTTACTTACAATTTCAAATACTCTATGAGCCCTATCAGCTTGAAGCTGAACAGCCATTGCTTTGTTGTAAGGAGGAGGGGTGGATTGGCAGAATGTTTGAAACTGTAAGCAAAAAAAGATGGGTTTTAGAAGTAAAATTTGTTTTGGTGGAACAGCATAGCAGTTGTATTTTATAATCAGGAAAAAAATAACAGTGTCACTGGGACAAAAGGGGTTGCCTTATTCAAGGGCAACCTAGGTTGTCACTGGCCCGTTGGGATTAGCATGGCCAGAGGGGGTTGTGGCCAGGAAAGGAGGGGGGAAGGGTGGACCAGGAGAGCAAGGTAGATAGAGCAGAAAAGGGTGGGAGTTAGGGGAGAGACGATGAGGTCACAAGGGGGTGAGGTCACAAAAGGGGAGGGGTTTAGGCAGGTGAACTGGCAGTTTGCCATTGGGTGGTAGTCAAGCAGGGGAGGGGCAAGGGGTAAATAAGGGGCTGCAGAGAGGGGGATAGCTCTCTTTTTCTGCAGCAACTTCTTCAAGAAATTTTACTGAGTAGCAGTTGCACAGGCTACAAGCAATTCTTGCTGGTAGATTTGGGGACTAAGAAGGTAAGTGGCCTAGGCAGATCTGCAGGATAGACCAGGCCAGCCGCATGGCATTTGGGCCATAGGCAGATATTATTTTGGCATTATGGCAAGGTTGTGGCATATTGTAGAGATATTAACCATAACTGCTATTTTCCTGCAGAAGGTCTTTTCTGTCTGTGTTTGACAGATTTAAAATTGATGCCCAGAGTCATTGTGAGGGCCTGTGATGTTTGTTGTAAAAATCGTAAGACAATTTTTACCAGGTTAGTATACCTGCAAAAAAAAGAATAAATAAATAAAAAACATCTGAGCAGATGCTTGCATGCAGGGACGGTAAAAGTTTTAATTGTTTTCTTTGTTTTGCTCTTCATAGGCAGGCAGGTTTATGTTGTTTGAGATCTATGGCATGTCTTGAGGGCCACGGGGCATGGGCAGGGTGGGGCAGAGCAGGGCTGCAAGGTTCATGGGACACATTTTAGTCCTGCGAGTTGAGAGGGCTCCTGTTTTGTCGATCCTCAGTTTAACTGGCGGGCAGCTCAGCTATCATGCCATGGAGTGGTGGAGGAGCACTGGCGGGTGTGTGGCAAAGGCACACCAAGCCGCGTGGCCGCAGACTGCAGTTGCAGGAGTCAATCAGCCTTGCAGTAACAGGCTCATGCTTGGTATTCAGTCCCCATTCTAGGCCCAACTCCCGTATTTCTTTTGGGTATGTTTTTTGCTGGTGTCTGGATGGAGGAAATGATTTTGCCTGCAAAGAGGTGGATGGGCAAGTGCAGCAGTGGGCATGTGGCCCAGGCACATCAGGCCCATGTGGACTGCCAGTCAGTGTGGAGGGGGGGTTTGAGTGGAGGGGGCAGAGGGTTCTCTGTTTGTGCCTTGCATTGCAAAAGTAGTGGTGTGGGCAGTGGTGGTAAGCTGCATAAAAGAGTGGGAGTGTCTGCCCGACAGAGGTAGCCCCGAGAGGATGGCAGGTTCACCATGTAGAGATGATAGGGAGGGCTGAAAAAAAAGGAGGGAAGTAGGCAGTGAGGGAATGGAAGCTTAAAACAGAAGCAGCCTTGGTGTTTGGAGTATGCCCTTACTGCCTTGTTGGGGCTTTGTTGCTGCCAAGTAGCAACAGGGACACATTTGATGTTTTTTTCCCTATACAGTCCTTCCCGCTAGTTACAGTGAGCAAGGGTGGTGAGTCTGTGCAGTTTTACTATGAATGCCCCAGTGGGGGCAAGGATGGGCCATCAGGCTGTGGGACAAATAAATTAAAAAAAAAGAGTAGAGGGCACTCATACTTACACAAGGTATCGCGGCATGGGGGGGACCTCGATCGAGCAGGAGTAACGGTGTTTTATGGGCCGGAGGGGCCCACCATTTTGTGACAGGAGGAACCAATAATGTGGAAGACAGATGCCATTTTCTAGGGGGGGCTCCACCCCAGTGATACAAGGGTTGAGGGGGAGCGGCTGGGCAGAAAAGGGCAGGGCATACAATAGGGGGGTGGGAAGAAATCATGTGGCAATGGACAGACAACGATAGCGTGATTTAAGTTTTTTTCTCTCTTTCAAATATTGAAGAGGGGCCAATAAAAAAAAAAAAGGCCCTCGGGGCATCTGGCTAGCAGACTTCGGTCCCATCCCATTCGGGTTTTGTGGGTCATGCACCGAGGGGCACGCTTACTGCCACAGTTCCTAGGGAGACAACAGCCCTACTCAGAGGGGGCAGAGTTTTTGCCCCCCTTTTTTCTTCAGGGAAAAGGGACACATGAAGAAGGACCCAAGGAGGGGAGATGGGAGGAACCACAGAAATTTAGGTCTGGGGACCGAGGGGGGGCAGAGGGAGGCTGACAAGGACGAGTGCAGGAAGAGGGTGTACAGACATGACCTTACATATTTTATCTCAGTTTCAGAATGGCTCCCAAGAAAGCAATGACCCCAAGACCTAAGACCAGCGAGGTGCTGGCTCAGAAGGTCACAGACTTGATAGAGCAGGTGCAAACTATTATAAAAGAGTCGAGGGAGGCAGAAGAGAAAGAGAGGTAGATGGACAAGAGAAAGAGGCTGCCACCACAAAGAGAGCCACCAAAGAAGAAGGTGACCAGAAGCAACCCGGAGGACAAAGGGGAAGCACAACCGGATGAAGATAAGGTGCCAACAGTGGACTTGTCAGTCAAGGGTAGCCTCAAAGACTATTTAGCGGGTTTGATGGAAGAAAAGGGTGAAAAAAGGTGGGAGGAGGTAAACAAGGCATGGCAGGCATTAAAAACAGAGAAAAAAGGGGAGGACAAGAGAGAGCTGGGAGCAGGAGGGGGAACAAGCAAGGGGGGGGATATGGGTAGCCACCTGGAATGACTCTGGGAGACCACTTGTCCCAGACTCTGAAGGAGAAGATTTGGAAAGGGGAGTATATAGACATGTTTGCTCTGATAGACAAGGATACTGGAAAAAAATATGAGCAGGAAGAATCGGTCGGCAATTCAGAGATGCAGTAGCGTTGGCAATAGGGGGCAAGACCAGCGAAGATGTCAGCTATAAGATTAAGCATTCAGAGCATGGATGGAGGGTTTTATGCATTTTAGCACCATTATGCTTCAGAAGAAGCCGGAGCTGGCGATACCATTGCTGACCTTCTCGGCTATCATATGGAATGCCTACAGGGTCAAGAGTGGTTATGGGTGGCTTATATACAATGAGAAGTTCAGACAGAGGATGGTGTTGCATGGCGACATGAGATGGGATGTCACTCTGTCTGAGCTGTGGATAAGAATGCTATCAGGACAGGCAGGAGCAATAATGAAGGAAAAAAAGGGACAAAGGTTGTAAATGGCAAAGCATGCTGGGTGTATAACAAAGCAAATTGCACATAGCCCAGCTGCAAGCTTAAGCATGTCTGTTCTGGGTGTGGGGGAACCCACCCAGTCACCCATTGCAGATTGCAAGGAGACAAAGGGGGCTATCAGGCGCAAGGACAGGCCTTTTGGAGGGGGGCCAAGGAGGGAACAGAGGAAACTTTGAGGGACAAGGGAACAATTACAGATGACAAAATTGGGGGGGAGGTTTTGGGAGGAGGTAGGGGCCCTACCAGAGGGAGGGGGTCCAGCAGGCATGTTCAGTATGGTAACATCCCCATCAGACTGGATATGCTAAAATTTGGACAGAGGATTACCCCAACCACAAGGCTAGGGACATATTAAGGGAGGGTTTTGGGGGGGGTTGCCTATATTTCATGGGCACCAGAAGCAACATGAGATTCAAAAACTTGGCATCAATCAAAGGGAAGGAGGAGATTGTTGAAAAGGAAGATTAGAAAGGAACTGGGGGGGGGTGAGTGGAGGGTTCAATCAGCTCTCCTCCCTTTATACATTTCAGGATGTTCCCTTTATGCATTGTCCTGAAAAAGGTGCCAGGGGAATATCAGCTAATCCACCATTTATCATACCCCAAGGGTGACTCTGTCAATGATGCCATCGCACCTGAGATTAGCACAGTATTGTATGCCACTTTGGACCAGGCCATGGAGGCCACACGGGCAAAGAAGGGCATCTGGCTGGTGAAGACTGACATCAAGTCAGCATTCCGCTTACTGCTGGTGAGCCAGGAAGATTGGGAGTGCCTCAGTTTCCAATTTCAGGGATGGTTCTGTTTTGACAAGGCCATGCCCAAGGGGTGCTCGGTGGCCTGCACCACCTTTGAAGTTTTTAGTACTTGGCTGCAATGGGTGTTCTCCATACGGCATCAGAGGGGGTGGTGGTCCACTACCTGGATGATTTCTTGTCCGTGGGAGAGGACTGGGAGGAAACAGGGGCCATGCTCAGAAGCTTTGAGGCCATATGCAAGGAGCTGGGTGTACCCTTGGTGGGGGAGAAGACAGAAGGCTCCAGCAGGAAACTAGAGTTCCTGGGAATTGAGTTGGATATGGAACAACAGTGTTGCTAGCTCCTGGCCACAAAAGTGGCCAAGTTCTCTGAACTTATCAAGGGTATGAAGGGAAAACAAAGGATGCAGTTGAAGGTACTACAACAAGTGTTACGGCACACAAATTTCACCTGCAAGGTGGTGGCGCTGGGCAGGATTTTCACTAGAAGATTAGCCAGGGCCACCTCCAAGGCCAAGCTTCCTCACCAATGGGTTGACATCTCCACTAGTGTGCGTGAGGACCTATGAGCTTGGGTGGCATTCCTAGAGAGGTACAATGGGGTCACTTTCTGGCAGGGGCAGTGGGAGGGGAACAACTAGATAGAGTTATACATGGATGTGGCAGAGGGACATGGCATGGGCACATATTTCCAAGGCAGATGGATTGCGGAAAGGTGGTCAGACCACTTGGTGGAGTTGGGACTGACCAAGGACATTACGTTCCTGGAAGCATTTCCCACATGGGTGGACATGGTTGTGTGGAGCAAGTACTTCAGAAGCAAAAGGGTAGTGTAGTGTTCTGCTGTGATAATCTAGCAGTGGTTTCGGTCATCAGCAGGCAGTCTGGGACCACAGAGCCAGTTTTGAGGGTAGCTAGGAGACTGGTACGGGAGGGGCTGAAGCTGAACATGGCTTTCAGAGCACAACACGTGGAAAGGGTTAAAAATGATATAGCTGACAGCCTATCCAGTTTACAGTTGGACAGGTTCCAGTTGCTGGCCCCAAAGGAGGCCGCCTGGAGAACATGGGTGCCTTCTTGTCTCTGGGAGATTGGATGGCTCGAGCCCAACTCCTTTTCTGGACTGCCTGGGCACCTAACATGTTAAGGGCCTATGAAGGGGTGTGGATGAGTTTCCAGGAGTTCCAGGAGAGGATGGGGTTGGAGGTAAGTGGCCCAGCTACTGAGTTGCAGATTATCAGGTATATGGTGGACAAGTGCGAAGAGGGTCTGTTAGGCACCACCATCAGCACCCATCTGGCAGGAGTGGGCATGGTGTGCCAGCTGAGAGGGTGGGGATCTCCCACGTGTGCCCCGGCAGTCCACCGTATACAGCAAGGGTGGGTAACACTGCAGGGACAGCGGGCTGACAAGTACAGGCTGTTTTGTGGGGATTTGTTAAAGAGGCTACTGGGCAGTCTTTGCAGCATGTGCTCATCAGCCCATGAAGCCAAGCTATTCACAGCCATTTTCCATGTGATGCAGATGGGGGCATTCCAGGTCAGTGAGGTAGTGGCCAAAGGAAAAGGGGACAGATTGGGTGGCCTCCTCAAGTAGGACATCTCCTAGTCAGAAGGAGTGGTCTGGGTGTGGCTCAGGTGGTTCCTAGACTTATCAAAAGGGAAAAGGGGTGAGGGTGGTCTTAAAGCAAGAAGGTGAACAAGGCAGGGGATAGTGGACACCATAAAATGGTATGTGGTGGTAAGGCCACAGGGGGTGGCTGTTTCTTCCAGCATATGAATGGCGATCCTGTAACTGCCCCTCAGGTCACTGCAGTGCTGAAAAAGGGTATGGCTTTCATAGGCAAGGATCTGAGGTTGTTTGCATCACACTCATTTAGGATCGGTGCTCCCACCAAAGCAGCCAACCGAAGGGGTTCCCCAACTACTGTACAGCAGGTGGGCAGGTGGAGATCATGAGCATATAAGAACTATATAAGAAAATGAGAGCTATCTATCTCAATTTTTGATTCCAGGATGTAGACGGCGCAGAGTGATGTGCTTATCGGACACTCTTTCATTCACTGGACAGAGCTGTGGGTGATGTCAACCAAAGGCAGATGACAAATGGTGCAAGACCCAGACAGAATCCTGTTAAAATGGCGAGGGAAAAGAGGACTATATTGGAGACAGCTGCTACCACTTATTATGGAACAAAGTAGGGCCTGGCACACAGTGGAATTAATTGTTACACACTCTGTGGGGAATGATCTGGGGAACACACCATGGGCGGTGTTGGTAAGGATGATCATGAAAGATTTGGAGACCATAAAATGGTGGTGGCCACAGGTCAAACTGGCGTGGTCAGAGATCATCCCCAGAAGGAAGTGGAGGCAGGCAAAGAAGGTACTTGTCATAGAAGGGGCTTGAAAAAGGGTCAACAGAAGGGTGGCAGCCTGGGCCAGAGATGCCAGGGGGCTCTACATTAGGCATAGTTTGATTATATATGACACCTCAAGTATGTATAGGGAGGATGGGGTGCACATGTCCGTAGTTAGCAATTCGGTGCTCAACAGGGACATATGAGACGCTATAGAGTCATGGCAGGGGGCTTGGGGGGCTATTAGCCTAGTTTTTAATTGGGGAAAGCCCTTGGACTGACTGGGGTCAACCCCAGGGCTAATGAGAAAAAATGGGGCCCAGCCAGAATGAGGTACAGCTGGGCAGGGAGGGCTCCCCATGGGACAGTCATCCTGGGGGGACAGGACTGGGGAGCAGGTGGGACACCTGAACCCAGACAGAAGATACAAGAAGAAGAGGCACTGGGTCAGTACACCCAGGCCAAAAAGATTAAAGGTTTGAAAAAAATTTGGAAGTAACATTAAGTAAAGAAAGGGGACTACCCCGGGAGTTTTCATTTTATGTAAAATGGTGATGTATAAGATATGTTGGTGATGGTTTAAAATGTAAATGTAAGGATTTAGTAATAAACTATAAATGAGAGAATACAAATCTACCAATAAAGAAGCCAGTGCTAAAACCAAGAAAATGGTGTGAGTGTGGGCTGATTTCGAGGGGTCCATGTGACAAAGATAAATGAGTGCAGTCAGTGCAACATAGCTGCAATGGTGTAGTATGCTTTTCTTTCTTATCTTTGTACGTTTCACAGTTCTCTTAGTGTGGGCAGAAATGGGTTAATTGAAATGGCAGTGCTGTTTGGGAAGGCACGTAAAAGCAGAATTTATCAGTGGGGAGTGACTGACTGTAGGAGTCCTGTAGTTTCATTTTTGAATGGGATGCATTATTTCTTCAAGACAGGTATCTTTCTGTTTATTTTGGGAGCCTGCCGACTGACAGAGAAAGAGTGTGGTCTGACAGAGGGGAGGATCAAGGGCATAGCGACCTGTTAAATATCTTTCTTTGCAAGCTACATGACTGCTTTCTTGTTTCATCACCAAACAATTCTGTTTCTGCACTCTCTTATCTCGTCGTGGCACTGCCAAATTAGAAGTTGTGCATGGAGCTGCTTTACACTTAGGAGCCAAAACATAAAGAAACATACTGTTGATATAAAGGCAGTCATTAAATGCACAGGCACTGCACATCATCATTTCTATCTCTTCTCTGACTTTTGCATTATTAATTGGAGGAATTAGTGTGATTTGTTGCTCTGTAACAAAAAAAAACTGGAGACACAGAGTGTTGTGACTGTATGTTCAGAACAGCCAGTTAGCTTACAGAAATAACAAACATGATCAGTCACTAAGGGGATTGGAGCTGAGCTGTTTCCTACAAACAGAACTATCCCCAGTACTCCAAACTTCTGAAAACAGCAAAAGTTGCAGTACTGGCCTGCAAAGCTAGTATCCCTGTAACAGTCTACAAATAAATATCTGTTTGCTTTTAATCATTTATTGTCAAAGTGGTGACTGATACAAACATAAAGCTACATTTTAAGATGATAAACTTACAAATATTTCTGAAGGGTATTTTTGTGTGTTTTGGAGTGTGGATATATCTGAGTATGGCTTAGATGTGCATACATCGGTGCCATCTAGAACTCAACGCAGTGTCTTAGGTTACTGCTGACAAATGGGATTAACTGCCATTGAAATTGTCTTGATCACTGCAGTAACTGTACTTCAGTATGCTGCAGTACTGCATTGCATCCTGGCCACTTGTGCTTCTATACCAAAACAAGTCAAACTGCATGCTACAGTACTGCCTTTGAACCTCTGCAGTGACTCATCTTTGGTGGTTTCTAGCACTAAGCAACCATGCAAGAATAGTGATATAACTCGGTAAACAGTTATTCTAAAAACACAATACAGTCTTGGTATGTTGATGCACTTTGATATGTACGATGTTCATCAGATATATATGCCACACACAAAAATTTTATATCCTATATCAAGCTAATGTATTAGCAGCCATAGTGGCTCTGATCAGAGTTTGTTTTCAACTGAGAGAGAGAGAAAAGTATAAATAGATGGACAGATGTAATGGGGTGGGGGGCACAATTCAACCCTGGCAGTCACTTCAGGTTAAATGTCGACTGTTGGCTTCTGACCATTTTAAAAACAGTATATACAATTAAGAGATAGATTTAAAATTTCAACAGATGGGAAAGAGCTCCAGGGCATAAAACAATAGAAGAAGGCCTGTTGGGAAGAATAACGAAAAAGAAAGGTTTATTTTCATGGTTAATAATTTTTTTGTTGTTGTTGTCCGGAAATCCAATAAAACATTACAGTAGCATGAAACAGAAGTGAAATAAATAATTTGAGAATGTTTTGAATGATAGACAATGGGACAATATATTATGTATTATAAACTTTAAAACAGCCATGGACAATACCGTTCAATATAAAATTATTAATAGAGCCCATTTCACTCCCTACAGGCTATACCATACAAAGCTAAAATAGCTGCATATTCAAATTGCTGGCAAAGTTGCGCTACAGATGCATACACATTATATGTTTTGGGGACGTAATTCAAATAAATCATGGTGAGAGGAGATGCTGGCCACTGTGAAAAGACTGGGAATACATTACATATTATAGACTGTTTGATGGTTATGTTAGATATTTATAACAAAAGACATTGAATTAAACACGAATTAACAATAATTTCAGCTATGTTTGTGGCAACTAAACATATAGGGGGCTATTCTCCAATGGGCGCATATTACACATGGATCACGTATAAATCGTCTGCCACCTACACAGCTGTGGACAGGTGCAGGGATGCTCAACCCAAGGCACCTGTCAATGGCTCTGCCTCCCTAGCATGCAGTACTGTGTGGGCAGAGCTGTGGACCCAGGCAGGCATCCAATCAGATGTCTGTCCTGGGTCCTGGAGTGAATCCCTGGCACTGGGGGTTGGGGAGTGTGGGATAGCACCAGACCGGGATCACAGACTGGATGGGAAGTCACCCAAATGGCAGCCTCCAGCCCACACAGGCAGCCCTATGTTCTGAGGCAGATGTTTGCAGGGGGACCCCAATTACTTTGCACCCCACCGGTGACTGTTGGGGGGTGCGTAGGCATTTACAGCAGGGTCCTTGGGTCATAACTGTTCTTACTGTGGCCCTGCACTCCACACCTTGGAGAATTGGAGAATCATGTGGAGTGTGGGCACACCCCTGGCACACCCCCTGCTGCCCATGGTGCATAGCTGCTCGGGTGGCCATGGGATCTAGTGGGCAACCGGCTGGTGCACCATTCGTGAATGCCATTGATGGTCCACGGGACCCCTGCTGCGTGGCTTTCTGACTCAGAGATACCTATGCACCTCACATACACAGTGTGTAGGCATCAAGAATAGGCCCCATAATTTCAAAAATGTTAATCTTTCCAAAAGGGGAATGGACACACTTTCTGCTATCTTCTCTTTTTGACCAGCACTTCTTCAAATCAACAATATAATATTTGTTGGTGCATGCTACAAAAAGCCATGAATGGAGCAGAGAGTTATTCTTCCTATGCTAGAATGCTGCAAAAGGTTTAGTACAGTTCAATTTTCAGTATAAGATCACTTCTTGACCTGTAATTGCAGTTTGACTAAATGAACTGTCAGCGCAAGTACATATTTTCATAGTGGATACTTTGTACTACTTTTCATGATTTTGCATATGCATATTCATTGTACCAATCAAACTGATATGAAAAAGATGCACAATTAATAAAAATGATCTTATGCAAAAAAAATCATAATGGTTTTCAAAATACTCATGCTGTGCCATAACATGTTATTGCCTGTTAGCTTTTTTCTGTTGTGTCTAACCTAAAAGGTACCCTGATTGTTTTCCTAGCTTTTTTCTTAAACCCATAAATGTTAATCTCTCTTTCTCTCCTCAACATCTTCATTTTCTGAGGGGGTAGTGGCCTTGTCCCATGACAGATACAAAGATGAAACTTAACCCAAAAGATGGCTAAGTTCTCCAAAGTTATCTCTTTTAATATCAATGAGATCCACAACCCCATCAAGAGGTATCACCTCATACAACAATTGAAGAGAGAGATAAACCAGAACTAGTGTTACTCCAGGAGGCACATCTCCTGGAATCAGAACATGCAAAAGTTTTATCATTATGTTTTTAAACTGTAGTTGCCTCCTCACATCACTTGGGCCGACAGCGACGCGTTGCAATACTGATACCACAAGAGTCCTGTTTGTGCTACAAGACTAGGTCACAGACTGTAAGGGTCATTTATGCCATAGCAACTGGTAAGCTGTATGATTCCCCAGTAATGCTAGTCAGCATATACTTGCCTGCAAGGTCCAACACGACCATAACCCAACGTCTTTTTAATAAACTATTACCTACTCTACAGGGTCAATTAATTATGTGGGACCTTAATGTCACCCTCTCCCCAGTTCTAGACATCTCAGGCCCAGCAATACATAGAACATCACCTCTCCATAAATACCTATGACATACGCTAGCCCACTTGGGTATAATTGACATCTGGTCACACTTCTTCCTAATTGTGCTGGTATACACTTAGTACACTGACCATACGGGAACATCTGCCCTGCTAGACTACATGTTCACTATCACAGAACACCTCAACTCATGCTACGGTTCATGCTATGGTTTGGAAGGAGCAAGGAGGCTTGTGCACCCCTTAAGTGTTCCAATTGTCAGTTATAATAACTAAGCTTAAAATCAGAAAGAATTACATTATCTAAACATCTTTTAAATTCACTTTTTGTTTTACTTATGACTACCTCCAGTGGGAGTCTGTTCCATGGACTAACCACTCTAAGAGTACAGAAATATTTTCGATGTACATAATTAAACCTTCTACCTGAAACCTGGAGTGGGTGACCTCTGGTATTGTGAAGGTCATTTTTGAATTCAAAACCCAGTGCTGATAATAGGAAATGATCATATATTATATTGTAGAATAACAAAATGTCCCCTCTGAGGCATTGTGTCTGCAGGGACATGAGGTTCAATAATTCAATTCTCTAGTCATAGGACTGGTTATATAAACTGGAGATGTTCCTGGTGAACCTTCTTTGTACTCTCTCTCTCTAATAACAGGTTCTCAGATTTTTTTTGAATGGGCACCAGAGTTGAGAAGCATACTCAAGATGGGGCCTAGCATATGTCCTATACAGAGGCTGCATAACCATTGGTGACCTAGATCTTATATTTATTTTTATAGATCAAATGATTCTATTGGACTTACTAACTGCCTCATTAATCTGCTCATTGTGCCCCCAGTTTTTAGTAATAAATACCCCAAGATCCCTCTCATCAGTAGTTCATTCCAGGGTAAAATCCCCTAGTTTATACTTATTCAGTGGATTTTGAGCCCCTAGGTGCATGACCTTGCATTTTTTGTTGTTTAACCTCATAACCCAGGAGATTACCCAGTTGTATATTTTATTTAAATCATTTTGAATTGTCTGTGACTGTGCTGAAGTAAGACAGTGGCCATCAATCTTTACATCGTCTGCATACTTAACTGAGGCTGAAATACAATTTTTTGTTAGGTCTGAAGTAAAGGCCTGGAACAAGCAAGAGCCCAAAATGGATCGCTAAGGAACCCCGCTAGTAACTCTGCCTACTCCTGACAGGGAGTCTGTGATAAGGACTCTCTGAGTTCTGTTATGTAACCAACTATCGATGCAATTTATTAGGTGGTTATTAATATTGAACAAATGTAATTTAGTCAGTAGGGCCCAATGTGGCATAGCATCAAATGCTTTACTAAAATCTATGTAAATGACGTCATGGGGGTCCAAGAGTCCAATTTTGAACTTACTTGTTCGTAAAAACAGAATAAGTTGGTAAGGCACCCCTTTTCCTTTTTCAATCCATGTTGTTCTGGGTCTAGGTCGAGTATGGCTGGAGAAATTAAATCTTTGATTATGCTTTCAAGCAATTTACAAACAGATGAAGTCAAACTAATGGGCCGATCATTTTCCCAACTGTTCTGGGGACCTTTGTTGTGTACTGGAACAACATATGCAGTGCGACAGTCATCCAGAATGAAGCCAGTTAACAAGCATTCATCGAATAATAGTTTAAGTGGGTGAACTAGGCTATCCGCGAGGAGGTGTAACAGGTGCCCAGCTAAGTCATCGGGCCCTGGGCAGTATTTACCCTTCAAAGAGAGTCATTTCTAATGAAGTATATTTTCAGAAATACCAATAGGGGTGTCTGAGGTCAGTGTAGTATTTAATTTCCTGTGCTGGGTGTGGAACACTTCACAGAACCTAGTGTTAAAAATCTCTGCCATATCCTTAGGTTCCTGTATCTGTCTATCGTCCACTAGCAAGGAACCTACCTGACAGATAGGCTTTCTCATGGTTGATATAGGTGTATAAGTATTTACTGTTTGATTTATTAGCAGTATTAGCCAGATTATATTCCCATCTTGATTCTGCTCTCGTAATATGCTTTCTACACTTCCTTTGGACCTTTAGGTATGATGGCCAGTTGGCAGATGTTTTAGATTTCAAGTAAATGACATGTTTTTTAATTTTTAATTTTAGCAAACATTTCAGGGGTCTATCCAACCATTTGGTGCTATGTTTATTATTCTTGTTTTTTAATTTCAATGGGGTAAACGTATCTCTTAGATGTATTAAGGTCTGTTTCACCATATCCCGACATGTAGATACAGGATTATCGGAGAACAGGGTGTCCCAGTCAATTTTATTTAGTGCTGATTTTAAGTCATAGAGGTTTGCTTTATCATATAGGTACTGTCTGGTAGAGCTAATGCTAACACAGTACTTTGTCTCCAGGGTAAATGTTATATGGTTGTGGTCACTACTACCGATTGGGGACTCAGTATTGATGTTATTTATGACTAAATTGTCATTATGAAATACTAAATCAAGAATTCTTTAACCCCTGTGGATGTTGAGATACACTGGTTTAATTATAGTTGCTGGCATGACTATAGTAATTTATTCCCTTTCCCTGAAGTTGATGTAGAGTTAATCGGGCATATCGCTCCCAAGTTGAAGTCCCCCATGATGATAGCATCGCTTAACTCATGGGCTAATTCCAACTCCAGTAAAATAGACTCATAAATATATGAAGGAGAGTTTGGGGGCCTATAACATGTCCCAGTGATGTTACTCTCAGAGTCACTAGGTAGTAGTTTTATCCATAATGATTCAGTATTGGTATTGTGCATTTTTATTTTGTTTGAAATATCTACTAAATTAAATGTGCTATTTATAAAAATAGCAACCCCATCTCCTGTTCTATTTGAACAGTTTAATCTATAGGTATGAAAGTCAGGAATCATATTTTCCCAAAGGTCTTTATCATCTCCCCATGTTTTAACTCCACTCAGGACATCTTGCATAGCCCAACTCTATTATAGGATAATTCCCCAGTTTATGCAATATTTTTCTTAGGAAAACCTCACAGAACAACACAGTGGAGGCTGACTCTATCACTCCTTCGTGACCCCAAATTTTAAATGCTGGTGTAAGAAAAGCTTTACCAAGGGCCGGCCCACCAGTGCAGTGGTAGGGCTTCCATCTGTGATGCAGACATCCTGGGTTCAGAAATGGACCCGGAAATCAGAGGGCCAGCTGGGGGAAGGGGAGGATGGAGCATCCAGGTGACTGCTCTTGTTCTCCAAGGGGAGAGGAGAGATGAGTGACTGGTATAATGCTGCTCTCTGGTGGAGGCTGGGGATCAGTAACTACCGATGCTGGCTCTGTGGGGAGGTGTAACAGACATTGCACTATAAGCATCCACGTCATTGCACGTCACACCTCCTAGGGGTCAATAGGGAATAATCGGAGGGTCTGCCTCCAATAGATGACATTCACCCTACAGAACAGACCTCACACTGCTGCCTGGGCTCCTGGTCTCGAGCCACCCACCCATCTCTGTCAGTGGTGGGGTTGGGGGGGGCTCATGTTGGCCCTGCCCCTGGGGGCAAGCCTGGGGTGTTTGGGAGCTGACAGGCATTGAGGGGCAGAACAAGGAGGTCAGCCGACTGATAGCAGCAGATGCGGAGCCCAAGCAAAAAAAAAAAGAAAAGCTTCCATAAATTAATAGGACAATAATTCTCATCCAACCACCCCAACGATTCTCTGGGACACAATAAAGGTGGTCCTAAGAGGGGAATTCATAGTTTACTCATCAAGAGAAAAAAAAGGAGAGGGAAGCCCATAAGAAGGACCTCCAACACACGCTCCAAGCTCTACAGTTTTGCATCAAGGAGACTCATCAGTTACCCCCAAAACCAAGCAAGTGAAGCAGAAAATCCAAAAGATAATGGACACAAAAGTGAAGCAAGCACTTTTATATCTTAAGTATCACCAGTATGAAGGTGAGCCCATGGGGCACATATCTTAGCTGGAAAACTGCGAATAAATAACATACAGGCCTGTGTATTGCAACTGCTTCATCCAGACACAGTTGAACTACTCAAACACTCCTCTGCTATAAGAATAGCTTTAGCCAATTACTATCAGTAACTCTGCATGGCAGAGGAACCAGTCCCTCCTGAGTTGACCATACATACCTGCAGAATCTCCCCATCCCTATGCTGGAGGAAGACAGGGCCCTCAGCCTCTAGGCCCCCATAACTGCAGAAGAAATAGAATTGGTGATCTGAGACTCAGAGACACAGAAAGCACTGGGCCCTGACTGCTACCACACTGAGTCCTATAAAAAATTTAGAGCGCAATTCTTACCCCTAATTTTGTCTGCTGTTCTGGTGATACAGCAAGGTGAAGCCCCACCCATGCTCTTGGTGATCTCAGCCATACTAAAACCCCATAAGGACCTATGCAATTGTACCTCCTACTGGCCAATATTGATGTTAAATTATGATTATAAGATTTTTATGTCCATCTTGGTGCGTAGACTAGAACATCTCCTTCCACACCTGATAGACCCTGACCAAGTATGCTATATCCACAACAGACAGGCATGAAACAGTATAAGGCATAACCTACTCAATAGACTATGCTACAAAATGTCAATTCCCTCTAGCACTACTTACAGTAGCTTAATTGCTGAAAAAGCATTTGACAGGGTGACCTGGGCATTCTTATGGGTCACTTTGTCAAAATTTGGGATACCTAATGACTTCAATACAAATCCTAAAAGATATTTTTAACTTCCCACAGGCATACCTGAGGCTGAATAGATCTTTATTGCAAGCATTCAACTGCACATGGTAAGCAACAGGGGTGCCCTCATCCCCTCCGTTTTCACTCTTAGAACCCCTAGTAACAGAAATACACATGGATCCCCAGGTAACAGAGATTCCACTGGAAGTAAACATTATAAAGTCATACTGTTTGTGGATGATGTTCTATTGACTTTAACATCCCCAAAAAGAATCAATCACAGCAGTTTGGGAGATCCTAAAAGCCTTTGGAGAACTACTGGCTATAAGCTGAACATGCTTAAGACTGAAGCCCTTCTGTACAACTGTGCACCCTCGCAACAATTAAAACACATGGTCCCATTTAAATGACATGAAACAATTATCCAGTACTTGGGAGTTAAGATCACCCAAAAATTATAACTTTTAGAATTACTCAGCTATGAGCCTCTGACTCAAGCAAATGAGTGAAGGTCTATCCTGTTGGTCCCTGTTGGTGCTTCTTTACTAGAACAGAGGTAATCCACCAAAATATTCTCTCCTGGATCCTATACTTTCTCCAAACCCTTGTGCTCATGCCAGATAAAAGTTACTTTAGTGCATGAGATAAGGCAACATCATGATTCATTTGGCAGGGGAAACTACTGCACACATGGCTCTCAGTACTACAACTTCCTCAGGGAAAAAGGTGTGAATCTATGCAAACGTCCCGCCTCCGAACAGTGTGCCTATGGTTGGCTTCATCTTGTCAACCATACTGGAAACAAATCAAAACTAGTAAACAATAGGCATAACCAGGATAGATACCTCTTAGGTCAGTCTCTGGAGTGCATACCTCTAACTAAATTGTACCAATACATGGCAGAAGCATACTGCCAGTGGCTGGTAATACAAACACATTTTTTCACTTCAACTGAAAGATTCTATCTTCAGGCCATAACTTAAGGCACATGTTACCCTCCTATCTCTCAGTCAAAGACAGGATCACACTATCCCCCAACAGTGAAAACACCCACTTTGGTGAAATTATCTGTGCTTCACAAAGGCACAAAGGATTTCTTTTGAGGGTAGTCACTATGGAAAACTATCACTTCCTTGTCATCCCTTACACTCCCACCAGAATTAATGGCTAGCTACACTAAATGGGCTTCAGACTCCAAGTTCCCAGAGTCATCACTATTGTCCTGGTGTCTGTCCTTGGAGGCTGCCAGGTGACAAGACAATGGGCTAAATTTTCAAAGGGTCAGAAATGATGCCAAGTGCTTGCATTACACAAACATGACACAAGGGGCCCACTACACTGCATCTTGCATCATTCTTGATTTTATAATGGCGTCTGTACCAAATGGGGGACTGCCTGCACCAGCCAGGCTTATGCCATGCTTGTAGCAGACATATGGCCGCACCATGGTGGAAGGGGGCTTGTAGCACAACAGTGATGCAGTATCCCTGTAGTTGAAATTCTGTAAGCCCCCCCATGGCCGCATGAAACTTTGGGCGGTTAGACCAGCCAGAGCTGGTCTAACTCCCCATGTACTGCCATTGTTTATAGGTTTCAGCTGCCCTCATCTGCCAGATGGTGGAGCCCTGTTCTTTGGGGTGTACTATGACAGCTACCGACAATGTATTGCCACCAGGACATGCAGGATGCTTTCCCACCAGAGACATTGGAGCAGCCAGGGATGTTCAGATGATGCTGTACATAGTGCACCTGCTGGACAATGCAGTGGGTGTGGGAAACATAGATAGCATTGTGAATGCCTGCCCATCTTGTCTGCAAGCCATAGCCTACAGTATACTTGAGTGACAGACCTGGCACGGAGGGCAGCAGTGCTGCAGATAGTGGTATCTGCCTATGTGCAGCATGCAGGCTTCAGTACCAGCACTCATGGACACAGGTACTGGGTCACACAATGGCTGGTACAGAACAGATGGATGTGTCACATGGCTGGTATCCAAGCAGGTACATTCCAGGACAGGAGGCACCATAGCCAGGACCTATAGCTATACTGCATGACTATGGGAGGCAGGAGGGTATGCCAATGGTACTGAACATTTGTTCATATGAGTAGTTTGTAGTGGCTCCCCCTACCCACTTGTGTTGCAACTTAAGGTGAACATATATGGATAGCACTGGCCATGCCCATGCACTTTTGGATACCCACACCTGCAGGTGTCTACAGCAGCCATGCCACTGCCCAGTGCTGGTGTGTGGTGCCATAGTGATGCTGTGACAGGACCACACAGCCATACAAAATTATATTGTCTGTGGGGGTCTGCCAGTGCTGCTGCCACCATTCTGGCTAGTGTGTGCATTGTGTAGTTGAAGGCTGTGGCTTCTGTGTGCCTCCTCAGCCACTCACCTGGTCTCTTGGCACTAGTGCCACACCTGGTATCATTGTGGCTTCATGGTTGCCATGTGGTACAGTGGCATATAGGGTTACACACAGTGTAGCCTCTGTAGCTGAGCATGTCATGGCCCCATATCATTTCATTTCACTGTTGGCCTTTACTTGCCGGGCTGTTCCACAGCCAGGGGCTGTATGCAGCCTCCATCAATCACCTTCCTTGTGTTTATTGTTTGGCACAAAGGCCTGCTTGTGGCTGTATCAGGGACTTTGGCACCAGAACCCCACAATTATCAAAATCCAGTGCAGAGTCCCTGGCGCACCTGGCTTTGCCTCAAGGCACAACTTGTGTTTATTTACAAAGGCTCTGAAAATTGAGCCCAATGAGTTCTGCAGATCTCACAAAATGCAGCGCTCTGCACAAAGAATGTTAGCACTCATGTACAGGAGCCAAAGTGCTCTACACATCTTGCTGTGCTCAAAGAATGTTAGGAGGCATAAAGAAAGTTATGAGTGACCTCCTACTTTGCAACTAGCCTCAAGGGCCTTGCATAAGGAAGCAAGTTACTACTGTCTCAAAAACTGTGGAAATTCATTGCAAAAAACAAAACAACCCAGAAAAACCTACATTAATGCAGATTAGGGTTTCTACTGCACAAAACACAACCCTCAAAGTCTGGAAATGTGCTGTTGATGTGAGTTTCAGCACAATGCCCACAAAGTTTGGAAATGTGCTATTATGGCTGTCAAGCCTAATTCCCACCTCCTCTCCCTCCCCTTCCCTTGTTATCCAAGGCCAAGCTACAGGTAAGGAGCCATGCATAAATGTTGTGGTACCTAATATAGGGCCATCATATACACTGTTTGTAAACAGCAACCCAAATACCCACCCAGTCCCCTACCCTCATGACCCAAGGGTGAGCTACAGGTGTAAAGTAATGCCATAAAGGTCAGGTGTTTCATAAACACCCTGCTCATTTTAGGTCTGTAATTAAAATACTTGGGGAACACAGTGAAAGAGCTTTATATCCATGTATGATGTGGCTTACTTTGCACTAGAGCTGTGTGGAATAAGAACATTCAAAATTAATGGAATTCCATGACATCCTGAAAAGTTTCATGGAATGTTATCAGAATGTCATGGAATTTTTGAAATGTATTAATTTGGTCATAACTCAGCTGTATATTGACCTTGAGAGCTACGGTTTTGCATATTTACTTGATGACAGGTGGTCTAACAGTGCACCAAACATGATGACATTAGGACGTATTGTCTCAAAATTGTGGTTGCTCAAAGTCTGTCATTTTATTTTTGTGGGAAATTTCATGAATTTTTGATCTGCATAGAACTCAGGCACCTTTGGCGCTAGAAATCTGAAAATATATACATACAGTATATAAATGTAGTAATACCCCTTATCCCTGCAAACTTGTGCAATATTTTGATGAATGCTTTCAAGAATTATAATGAATAGAAATGTTGGCAAAATGTTTGGGTGCCTATAGCGCAGACCCCTTTAAAATATGATACTTAAAACTTGGTGCACATACCCATGTTGCATGTTATTCTACATCCTGAAACTGTGGAGACATTTGGGTAAGAATTTTTAAAATTAGATGGAAATAACCAAACATTTAATTTTGATTAAATGGTTAGCCAAGAACAACTCATCCCTTGCATTCTAGGACTCTGAAATTTGATACATTTATGAAAGCCATTAATATCTGTACACCTGTCAAATTTGGTATCATTTGGATGACCCAAATTAATGCATTTAAAACATTTTACTGAATTTCACCAAATTTAAATTTCAGTTGTTTTGGTTTAGTTTTCAAAGTACGCCTTTGAAAATTAAACCAAAACAACTGAAATTTAAATTTGGTGAAATTCAGTAAAATTTTTAAAAATGTATTAATTTTGTCATTACTCAGCCTTCTATTGCACTAGAGATCTGAACTTTGGCATTGTTATTTATTGATGGAAGCTCTAATAGTGTGCCTAATATCATTGCATTGGGATACATTGTCTCAAAATGATAGATGCTCAAATTCTGTGACTTTATTTTTGTGTGAAAATTCATGAAAATATTTATCTGCAAATAACTCGGGCATCTTAGGAACTAGAAATCTGAAGCTAGGTATTACTTGGATATGCACTTTGAAAAGCAGACTAAAATCACTGAAATTTAAAATTTGGTGAAATTCCACAGAATTTTCGTGCAAATGCTGTGAAGTCCATGGAATCAGAATGGTAATTCTGCTGGCATTTTATTGGCAGATTTTTATATTCTACATAACTCTGCTTTGCACACAATACTGTGGACCCTGTGCAAAGCAGCAGACTTGGTATCAATTTGTAAGTACATTATTATGCATATTGCACACTTCTGACGTTCTTTAGGAGACATACTTGGAACTACTCAAAGTATGCTACGTCTGTACATTTTTTTACATTGTCTTGTTGAAGCTGTGCAAAACAAGTTAAACTTGGATGGCATATATCTTACTAGGCAATATGTGACACAAAATGCTGCTGTTAAGTGTATATTAGACTGTACACAGTGTTCCCAAGACAGTACACAGTCAACATAGAATTGTGTGGTAACTGTGCAACTTAGCATTGACCCACTAGAGGCATAAATGAACCAGCACAGTCTTCTAGCATGGAGCTGGATCTGTAGCTTGCCCTTGGGCCATGAAGATAGGTGATGAGGTTGAAATGTTGGTTGCAATTTACAAATTTTGAATATGCTGGCCCTGTATGAGATACCACAGCCTTTATGCATGGCCCCATGCCTGTAGCTTGGTCTTGGGTAAAAAGGAGAGGAGTAGGCTTGAAATCTTAATAGCACCTTTTCAAATGTTGTAGGCATTGGGTTAAAAACCATTATAGCACATTTCCAAACTTTAAAGGTTGTTTTTTGTGCAGTAGCAACCATAATCTGCATTAATGTCATATTTTGCAATATATATATATATATATATATATATATATATATATATATATATATATATATATATGTAATAGATAACCCACTCTTAGGTGTGCAGTCATGCTCTGATATCGCATGCCCTGGTGTGATTTGTAGCATGCGGCCACAGGCAGTGCATCAACCACCCAAAGCGTGCATACATCAGAGCGTGACCACACATTCTAGAGTGGGTTATTTATCTTATAAAATTGCAAAATAGTTTTTTTAGGGGGTAAAGTGGAGGTGTGCAGTCACGCTCTGATATACGCACGGTCATGTGGTGGTCATCAGCCAATAAATCCCAAGCAATTTCCTTACCCATCTTATAAATATTTATATATATATATATATAGAGAGAGAGAGAGAGAGCGAGCGAGAGTGAGTCCTTGTAGTTAGGGTTGAGTAGGCAGTTTAATGTTAAACTCCAAATTTGTACCTTCATGACTTTGCAACAATTGAATGATTTGCATGAAATTTGGTATGCGCTGTCCTGTAGGGTAGGTGTCCTGATGTGCCAAGTTTCATTTTGATCAGATGTACACTTTTTATGCAGCGCATAGTGAAAAGTGTGTTTTTCGCTTTATTTTGCCAAATATTCCTGAATTTTCTTAATCACCCTGCACCCACACCATTTGGAATTTTAGCCTGAAATGTTCAGAGTAGAAAGAGTTTGCCCTAAGGAATAATCCAATGTTGGTTTGGTGAAAATATATTAATCTTATCCAAAGTTATTCAATTTTGCAAATCTGGGTTCTGAGCATGCTCAGTTCAGTCTTGTGAATAGATGCACAGCTGTGAACAAGGATTTTGGCTCATGAACAGGTATTTTGACAGTTCATGAATAGTGATTCATTAAATCTCCATTCAATAAGAAAAACATCCTCGTTCATGAGCTGCCATCTTGTTTTAACTTTTAGCTCACAACAAAATATTGTTACTTTCCCCATGGATGTATTCGCTGGAAACAAATACACAGGTTTTGTTCAGGGTGACACCCTCTACAAAACCATGTGTTTGATTTCCATCAGTTTATTAAAAAATGGGCAATTTTTTATTTGAAAATCCATGTTCGTGACTCCCTTCTGATCCCCGTTCGTGAGGTGTCCAAATCCCCGTTCGTGAGCCTATCCCCATTCATGAGCTATCAAAATTCCTGTTCGTGAGATAAGGACCAGATGGCCCTATCTCACAAATAGGGATCAGCTCATGAACAGGGATTTGGACACCTCACGAACAAGGATTCGGCTGATGAACAGGGATTTTGACACTTCAGGAATGGGGATTATACAAACTAAATCCTCATTCGTGAGGTGTCAAAATCCCAGTTCATCAGCCAATCCCTGTTCATGAGGTATCAAAATCCCTGTTCATGAGATGAAAACCATATGGTCAGATAGGGCCATCTAGTCATGAGATGAAGACCAGATGGTCAGATAGGACCATCTGGTCCTCATCCCACCTCACGAACGGGGATCGGCTGATGAACGGAGATCCACAATGGTGGATTTCCCCAAACAAAAAATTGCCCCAGCACTTATTCTTAAAATGCTGACTTCGGGGTACCCAATACCCATGTCAGCATGTATCTCAACCCCACTAATATGGCATACTGGGAGCCCTCCTCAGTGTATCAAATACATATTCATTTTTATAATAAATTTTAATCCTTCCGACACCGGGATGCCCACTCTCGGTGTCAGATGATGCCCCCTCAAAGCCAATACTCTTGAATAGTCAACATGGGGTGCCCAATCCCTGTGTCAGCATGTATGCACTCCCCAACTAATATGGCACACTGAAAGCCCACCCCAGTGTGCCCAAATATGTGTAAAAATTGTTAAATACCTGTAAATAAAGAAAACCATCCCCTCATGTCTTTCATTTTTTTATTTAAACCTGCAAAAAGAGAACGGGCCCTCGTCATCTCCCCAGTCCCTCCTCCCTCCTCCCCACACTCCCACTGAGCACCCACCTCCCCTTACCCCATACTTACCTCTAGAGGTTGGGAGCAGCGATCTTCTCTGGACTGGGACAAGTCTGCACTCTTCAAAGCCAATCCGCAAACTGAAGAATCAAAGGTAAGCACCTTATAATGGGGGTTTTAACTTAGGTTGATATCTCAGCCATTTATAGGAATTTTGGCCCCAAATTTTCAACATGGGGTTCTTGGGACCCCACCTTGTGAACACCGGCACTGTCATTTTGTTACTCAATACCAAAAGGTGATTTCATGGTCGCTGTGCACAATCCCCTTTTGGGACCAATTAATGAAACAACAGTGCCACTGTTCATGAGTTGGGGTCCAAAAAAGCCTATGTCGCAAATTTGGTGAACAAATTCCAACAAATGACCATGTTATAAGCATGCATTGTGCAGTTTCTATGCACGCTCATAACTTCGCCAGTTTGTAATATTTTTACTCCAGATTTTCAACATTACCATTTTTTCACATCTCCTTATGAAGAGTACAGCTGTCATTTTTCATATCCTGTCTGAAACATGTTTTCGCACCTGTGGCACAGAATGGTAGGGTCACTGTGTGAAATCAACTTTCAGGATGGATTAACAAAATCACAGTGCCACTGTTAATAAGGTGTGATCCCAAAAAGCCCATGTTGAAAAACTTAGGTGAAAAAAATTTGCAACAAATGGCGAAGTTCTGACGTCTTTGATACTTTATTACAATGCTGCCTCATAATCAAATTTTTATGTTTTTCACTCCAGATTTTCAACATAACCATATTTTGTTGTTTTTTAAATCCTGCCAAAAATGTTTTTCTGCACCTGTGGCTCAAAACGGCATTACAGTTGCACAGAAGTACATTTTGACAGGGATTTTAAAGTTTTCTGTACTGGGTACATGCGGTGAGGTGATAAGAAGGTTATGTTGAATATTTGGGGTGAAAATTATTTAAGATGGCACAAGTATGACTGTTGCAATTTCACTATGCCTGCTTGTAACTTAATGTGTGGAAGTGCAGGGGCCAGAGACCCCTGTGTTTCCACAGTTATGTACATATGTGCATTTTTGTAGGGATAGGAGCACAGGGTCAGAATGACCCTGCACATCCACTGTGACATATAGATACTGTTGCACTATATGGTTGGAGGGATGGGAGCATAGGGTCCAAAGGACCCTGCGCTCTCACAGTAAAATAAAGATACTATTATAGTATCTCAAAAAAGTGAGGAAATAAATTGAAAAAAACTTTGTTAATGCATCAGTTAGGTTTGAAGCACCAAAAGTATGGAAATGAGACTTCAGAGTTGAGCCCCTTGCCCTTCCAACCTACACCCACCCCATCCTCCACACACACCAGAGGCATCAGGGTGTGCCAGCAGGGTCATTGAGCCTAACTCTGCCCATTCTCTCCTATATTGTGCCATATCATCCAGTTTACAAATAGAATGGGGTGAGGAGTTAAACTAATGACCCCATAACCTGCTCCTACCCGGGTGTGGAGGATAGTGAGATAGTAGGTGGGGGTTAGATCAATCCTAATGCCTCATTTCCATACGCTTGGTACTTCAACCTAACTGATGCATTAACAAGTTTTTTTGCAAATATATATATATACATATATATATATATAAATCTAATAGATTACAAGAGTCACATTAAAAGTGTTCATTGTTCTTCTGTTAACATCTTTATTTTGTTTCAAAATAAATGGCAAAAGCAGTCAGTTTCCAATCTTGGAAAAACAATCAATATCTGAAAACTGGTAATAAATCACCCTATTCCACTCTGCTCCCTTACAATAGGCTTGTGATTATTCCAGGGAGAAGTCCGTTACACTCTGCATTGACTGCAAACATTTTTGTGCTGAAGATCTTAGATTAGTAGTAATACAATATTATCAAAATAAAACCTCAGAAAAAAATCAATATAGGGAGGGAAAGATGTACTTTCTGGAGCCAGAAACCTCAAGACTTTTCCTATCATAGGAAGATGTCCAGATTCAAGAAATCAAGGAATAGGGACAGCAAGAAAATCAGAACCTTATTCTTCGCGGTGGTGCAGTGCATGCCCTGTAGATTTACAGCATGTCCTACAGAATCAGATCATTATAAATAATACTACAGTTCTGTCTTCAGAACAATTGCAAACAATCTACAGCACTGTACAGTGTTCGACACAGAAACTGATAGATGTTACACTATCACTTGAAATGATCGTGCTCTACTGTATCCTTTGCCACCTTGGGCAACATTTCAGTAGAACTGGACATGCTGATAGTTTATTGTTGTGCAATGATTTTAGCTGCCTTCCATTTCTAATAAATTGTTTTGTGCTTTACTCAGAAGCTGAACACTGACTTTACCTGCTATATTTCTCACAGACAGAGCTGCTTGAAATGCTTTTCAGTCTCTCAAGGTGATGTAGATCCTCACGCTCTCACACATGCACCTATTCTGCGCCACTGCACATCACACTTGCATATGCACCTCCATTCTCTTTATCTCTCAGTCTTTGTTTACTACTGGGTACACACACACACACACACACACATACACACTTGTATTGCTTCTTCTGCTCTTGTACTGCTGCATGCAGCTGATTTTAGTACCACAATATTACAGTGTGTTGGAACCTCTTTAAATCCATTCATGTTTGCCCAGCATACTTAGTCACACTTGATTATGAACAAAGGGGCAGCCATGGTGGACCTAGAGTCCCTACTGATCTTAAATTACAGTTACTGTGCATGATTTGTAGTAGAATGGCCACAGTTGCAATGGTTCTGGCTACTTTACAGCCGTTTGGAGGGTAAACAGGTGGAGATGGTAATTGCAAACAAAAGTTTAATAATAACCTTTAGTCATACAGGTGAAATAACACATTTAGCTTAAAATATCTTTCCATGAGTGTGCACTGGCCAAGAATTAGCCTTATCATCTAGTTACTGTAACTCCTAGAAAACACAGACACAGGCACAGGACCAACTTAAGGGTACACTGTACAGACAGTAACATTTACATATTGGAATAACTAGATCAGTCGTGCACAATTTTTTTTGTGGAGGGCCAGACTAAAAACCTGAGACAAGGCCGAGAGCCAAGGGCCACTGGCTGAGGGCCACTGTATAACAGCCCAAGGTGAAAAATGTCCGGCATTATATTATTAAATGAACACATAAATTAAATCAAACACATCATCTATCTATCATCTATCTATCTATCTATCTATCTATCTATCTATCTATCTATCTATCTATCTGTCTCTCTCTCTGTCTGTCTGTCTGTCTATTTATCTGTTTATCTATCCACATGTCACTAAAACTAAAAACAAAATCAAATAAACAAAGGCTGCAAGGGGAACCTGCTA
This sequence comes from Neoceratodus forsteri, assembly GCA_016271365.2. Classification (NCBI taxonomy): domain Eukaryota; kingdom Metazoa; phylum Chordata; order Ceratodontiformes; family Ceratodontidae; genus Neoceratodus; species Neoceratodus forsteri. The sequence goes on along the minus strand of CM057455.1, from coordinate 1,172,883,397 downwards.
GGTTCTTGGCTGCCACAGACAGCTGCTGTGGGGGCTGTTTGTGGCCCTGGACCATATGTTGTGCATCACTGATCTAGATAATTTAACATCAGATGAATTAATGGACAATACAGAACAGTCAGGTCCAATATATTGACAGGAATAAAACTGAAAGCCATTTTCAGTGAAATTAGATACACATTTCTTTGTTACAGTATATTGTACAAGTAGCATAATAGCTAAAACCTTTGGTTTAGAGAGCACACCAAGACCATGGATCAAGATACAGTAGTTAAAAAACAGAACATACATGGCTGAAAGTCCTAAACCTTTGTGGAAGGCTGCCCCAATTAGCACTGTAAGTGCAAAAGCAAAATTTTACCTTAGCAGTTGTTCAGAAATGTTCTTTCATCTGGCTGCTGCTGTCATCCCACATGCAGGACATTTCAGAGTGAGCACCTCTTGGTACACATCCCATAATCTCCTGAATCTGATGTTGTAGCCAGTAATCAGCAATGGCAGATCATTTAGGCTATCTCATTATTGGAGCTGGTCATAGCTTTTTCTTGCCAGACACTAGTCCCGACTGCCCTACTGAAGCTAAGTATAGCTTAGACAAGTTAAAGTGGAAATATGGGGCAGCAAGCCGGACACTAAGGTATGGGCCTTTCTGTCATGAAATTTCCATTCAACCTATGAAACTAATTTAAGCAAAATTGAAATCTAAACCTACAGTGGTTGGAAGACTGAGTGAAATAGCAGATTAAATGCCTAGGAGTTATGACCACCATTTTTAGAAGGTTAGCACATCACTAAACCTTTTACAAAATGCTAACCAGGAATAGTCCCACTGGAGGGAGTGATTAGACTGGAAATTAGAAAAGTGGTAGTGCCACTAGACTGTCTGGGATCTTTGAAATATATGACAATGGATATTGGGTTAGTGATCAGTGGTGAGGACCAATGAATTTCCCAGGATCATTAGAATATATGGCAGTGTGGATTGGTCTGGTGATCCGGGTTGGGGGCCACTAGACTGCCAGGGATAGGGATATTACTGTCTGCTAGGGAGGGATCAGTGCTATTCAAGGGTGGCTGACACAGCTTCACAAAATTCATGTACAATAGATTGTGTGGAGATGCTAATAAGCACATAATACCATGCAAATGGCCCCTTAGCATTAACAGATTGTATGCCATATGTGCTTTTTAGCAGGGCCCCTAATTTTCTGTGGCACAGTGGGACCAAGTTCTGCGGCAAGACTACCATTTGCCGCAGAACTTCTGCGGTGGTGGTTTGTAATTTCTGTGGAAGTTCTGCGGCACTAACAAACTACCACATCACAGTGTCATCTTGTCATCCTGACTTCACTTTCATGGCAGTGGTTATAGCAATCAGGATGGTGGAAAACACAGTAACACTAGTTCAAAAAATAACAGACATAAAAATAATTTTTTGTCTAAAAAAGCAGTCTCTCCCTTAAGGTCCTAGCCTGTTGCAGAAATGACATATGCAGAGGGGATCTTATGTGATAAATAAGGTATTTCTATATGCATGCTATCTATCCCACTAATGAGATTTCCACTGTCTATCACTTACATATTTGTATGTGCTTTCTCCACCACTCATGAGGTTCCCACTGTGTATCACTTATATATTTATATGCAATCTGTAACATACATACAAATATGTGTGTGTGTGTGTGTGTGTGTGTGTGTGTGTGTGTTGTGAGAGAGACAGAGATACTGTATGTGTGTGTGTGTGTGTGTGTATATATATACATATATATATAATTTTTTTTTTTTAATTTCCATGAACTTGCATCCTCATTCATACAGGTCCCATTGGAAATGAAATAGAGGAGTTATTGCAAAACTCATTTTTCATGTCAACCTGCTTACCCTGACACACTGCATAACACTATCAGGCCATGACATGCAAGTGAAACAATTGTGAGATAGAGCGCTCCAACCCATCACAATGTGTCCACCATGTGACAGAACACTGCACCATACCTTCCCAGGCACTGAGCAGTGATGTGTTCCACCAATCCTTGTGATGCCCAGCCAGCTCCCAGAGCTAATCTCCGAACCTGAGTTGCCGGCACAGAAACACAGCATGCTACCCTCTGGCCCAACAGCTGTCCCTGCACATAACATTTCTGCATAACTTTTAGGTGATTCTATCAACCAATGACAATATGTAATCAATAACCCTGGCAGAAAAGCGTACAGTGCAATTATTTATTTAACAAGTCTAGTCTTTCAACAGGTCTACTCATTATTATATTCCACTTTTCTGGACATAATTACTTAATTTTTCTTAAAAATGACAGTTAAATTCATTTTACCAGTTATTCATTTCAGATGGCATCTCTATACCTTAAAGGCACAAATACAGTAGGTTTGTACAAAGTGAGGTATGGACTTAAGTCTGTGCTATTGACAAGGTTTTGTTTTTAAGTTGGCCCTAGCGCAATAATGTAAGACTGAAAATTGTATTAGGCTGTAGTGCAGGTTGAGTAAATATCACCATGCATGGTGTGTTGTGCCACCATCTCTGGCAGTGGGCGCTGTGGTAGATAAGTGACTGTTCATTTCTGTTGCAGAATGCAGCCATTTTGTTAGCTAATGTATGATGTTATAGCAATGATGACATCCCATTCTGGGCATATGGGGTGTTTTGGATATAAAAAGAGGGGAAGGGAACCAGATTCTATGGAAAAACAGAAATATTCATAAAAAATCACCAAGAAGAGTGAATTCTGTGGCACTGCACAAGTTCTGTGGTAGATTGTAAGTTCTGCGCAAAATTCTGCAGCCGCAGAATTCTAGGGGCCTTGCTTATTAGCATGCCAGCAGCTGAAAATGGCTCACTGGGGCAAGGGGGCTATCCTGTTTGGGATGCGTTATCTCCATTTACTCCTGTTAGCTACTGTCCTGCAGGGTGCTGTATTAACACAGTGCATATTCACATACAGGTCACCCAAAATCAGATGCTCACTGGAAGAAAAAAGAGGGACCAGATGTTACCAGCAAAGACAGGGAGGAAGGAAGAGAAACAGATTCAGTACCAAACTTTTTTGGAGGAGAGGATAGCAGACTGAGATACAACATTGCAGGTGAGGCTGATATGTACCGCACATATGACCCATTACCACCACACTTCCCATGATCCTGTCTATGGATTGCACATCTAGGAATTCCTACATCCACATCCCACATCCTGCACAAACTCCCTCCTCACATTTGCACTTGCACCTAATATCCCTCCTCATGACTCACCTCCCTATTCCATCTATTTTTCCCCCATTCTAATTCCTACCCTTAATCCTCCCCCCTCTCTTTGGAGTGATCGAACTACAAAGTTACTTATTCCTGCTAATTTACTCTCCTCTCCACTCACACTCTCACTAATTCATATCACTGTATAGTGTTCACAAATCACTGTTCCACACCTACAACTCTGGATGTTACACTGTGAATTGTACTACCTATATTTATTTACTCTTATACCAATTTCATATCATGGTATACTGTTATCAGTCATAATTCCACTCTTCAGCTGGATGTTGTAATGTTTGTAATTGCACTATCTGTTTATATTATTTCCCACTTACTTATTGCTGTATTTCCCCCCTCCACCAGGTTACACCTGGAAATGAGCATCAGCTCAGTATGTCCTCCTGGTGAAACATTTCTAAATAAACAAACATCACAGACCTGTAGAGTGAACAAAGACTCATTGATTATTATTTATTTATTTATTTAAGAGATTTACCAGGAAGGCATACTGAGCAGAGTACCGCTCAATTCCAGATCCGCCCTGGGGTAAGGGGTTACAAGAGTGAAGCACATAATACAAAAAACAGTACATACATAATTTGCAGATAACAAGCAGTGGCCCAGTAGGATGGGTGCAGTAACTGAGATGCATAATGGTTTATACAAAGTGAAGAGTTTATATAGGCAGTGATGTAGTAGCATGGAAGAAATTACAACAATTACATAGTGTGATTAGATTACATACTATATGGGTAGGCGTGCGTATCTACAGCATCAGAGGAAGGATTCAGTGGCATATGGTACTGATTTAGAAATGGAGCCCAGAATAGCTGGTAAGAGTTGATGCAGGGAATTCAGCGATGGGGAAAGCATGTGCAGTTGGTAGCAAAATGCGCTTTGAGGAGGGCATTTCGTTGGGGAGTACTTGTAGCGAGTCTGATGTTGGCTGCCAGTGAGTTCCATAATTTGGGCAGTCTGAAGCTGAAAGCTACCTGACCTGATAGGGTGGATCTGTGGGGAATGTGAAGGAGCCTAGAGTCAGTGTTCCTGAGATCGTAGGTAGGTGGGGGGCAGTGGTTAGAGATGTTGATAGGTAGGAGGGAAGTGTATGTGACCAGAACTTAGCAGTAATTCTAGTACAGTGGAGCAATCGCCGATTTTGGAGTGATGGGAGGTCAAGGGACTGGTAGAGGTCACAGTGGTGGGTGTTGGGAGGACGGTCCAAGGCGAACCGACAGAAGGAGTTGAATATGGGGTCAAGCCTCATGATGTCAGGTAGGAACTGAAGGGCCCACAGTCTAATCTCGTTGAGCTTAGGAAGAAGAGTCCTAGCATTTACATGAAAAATGCTCAACCCTGTAAGGATGGTGGAAAAGAGGAAAGAAAAGGGAAGACCAGAGTTTAATTCCAGATCACCTATAGGAGGAGCCTGTAGGATGATGTGGATCAGTGCAGTACTCACAGTGAAGGCTACAACGCACATTACAAATGATGCATTGTAAGAGTGTTTGCTTAGCAACTGGCTTCATTTGACATCCTGATGATGTCACTCACATGAGCATACACTTAGCTGCGGGTACAAGAGAGTGTGTTCTCAGTTGCCTTTCACTGCTGCTCACAACCCTGAAACCAGTCCTACAGTAAGGATGTAAGTAAACCAAAAGCTTTTCTATGCACTTTCTCTCAACTAATTGTTAAGCAAATATCTCTCCATTTTTAACATTACCAGATTGCTAGACAGGATCATCTTGGTAGCCAATTGGGAAGCAAACCAAACAGAAAGGTATTGAGTAAGCACTAAGACATGACAGGGTGTGCATTATGCTGAAATAATCGCACACCTCAGGTGCATCGTTAGGCATGAGGCACAGCCAAGTGCCATTAAATGCACCTGACAAGTGTGATTATTTCATCATAATGGCACACCCCTGGAGTGTCTTATTGGTCTTATAAAATGCCATTTAATACATGACTTAAAATGAATGAAAATAAGAGGAATGTATTTTAAAAAGATAAACATTGGATCTTTCATTGAAATACGCTTTCATTTTAACTCTGAATACAAAAAATAGTCCCTATTCTGGCAACTATGGGGTTAGCTAAAAACATAAAACATAATGAAAACTGTGTATGGCATGCATTTTTTTTAATTCAAGTTTTTCTCCCCCAAGACCTGACCTAAGGGGCATTGGTCCTCCAGGAACTATCTCTCTCAGGTTCTGCCTCTCCCTCACTCACTGACCTCAGTGATTCCCCCATGGCTTACCCCCCATAGTGGGGCCAAGGAGGAGTCGTCCTCCCTCCCTGGAGACCCAATCCAGAAACCGGGATCAGCCCTTGGCTGTGGCGGACCATCACAGAGCCCTGCCTGGCTCCTTTTCTCATTTTCTTCCATTAGCCCCCTCCCTACTGACATGATTACATTGGAGTGTGCCTCCTGACCCATATTGCCCTCCAGCCACCACCAGAGGGCAATCAGTGGGTGGGATGACATAACACCCTCCCCCTGAAAGAGGACAGCAGTTCTCCAAATGAACAATCCTCCCTCCCCCTGCCGAACCCCATCGCCCTGATCTCATTCCCAAACCCAGATCGCCAGCATGGCATGAGAGGTAGCGACCAGTGCCTCAACCTCAGGCACCACTGGGCTGGCCATATGGCACACATTATTATAAAAAAAATTTTTACCATGCATTTTAAATCAATACAAGTACTGTTTCTTAATGGAAATGTGTGCAAAACTTTAAACCTACCAGGTTGCCCTTTGGGGAGGGGTGTGTGGGGGTGATAGATTTCACCTGAAAATACCCATGTATGATTCAAATGTATGTGCTTTTATAAACTTTGGGAATGTATTTCAGCTAGTGCTGTATGGAATGCAGAATTCTGCTGCTGGAATTAATATGGAATGACCATTTCGCCAGCTGAATTTCCACTGAAATTTCACTGGTTCTTCTGCGGAATTCCGCCTACTGTGATTCACGGAATAATATTCCATGGAACAGCATTTTATTCCATGGAAAATCATTCCACAACTGTTTTCTGCTGCAGAATTATACCATTCCATTTCTGGTGGAAATTCAGCAGAATTTCACCAGAATTATGAAAATGACGCAGAATTTAATTCCGTTAGAATTTGAAAATTCCGCATAGCACTAATTTTAGCAGTTTGGATCTGCCTCTACCTATGTAACTGTGTTTTCCCACTTTTGCTCTTTGTTTATGAAGTATTATTGCCTACTTTCTTTACCCTGTTTTTTTCCCCTCTGTCTTTCCCCACATTCAAGATATGGAATTTTTACCATGGAATACAAGGATTCAAAATTCTGCTTAGTTCCACTGGCAGAATGTTCCTCTCCTAACATACTGTACACACACACACATGCACACACACACACACACACACACATACACACACACACACACACACACACACACAACAAAGGCCTTTTCTAGAGCCACAGACTCAATTATCTCACTGTTAGGGAAAGTAGAAGAGATTTCCTGATGAGCAGTTAAAGACAGAAGGAGGATTTTTCATTGTCAACAAAGAAACAGTTGTTATGAAAACTATGAACAATACTTACTGTTTCTAATTTGTTTATGTGTGTAAGTAGTGTATGATGATCAGGGAAACAACATTTAATTAATTTGTTTTATTTTTTTATTTAAGGTAGTTTTTCTTTTAGGGCCCAGTTGAAGTTTTTTTTACACTGTAAAGGTAGCAGCCATGTTTGTGATGGAATATCAATTCTGGTTGTATGGAGACTGCTGGAAGATAGTTCTGATTGTAGGAGGACTGGTTTGCTCACTGTGTGATGTGGTTTAGGACCAGGATGATGATACAATATGCTATAATATTGAATGGTTACCTTACTGGTTTTAACCAATTAAAGTTCATTGATTTTTAGACCATTTTATAAACAAACATAAATCATAGCACAATAACTACTAAACTTTACTTTTCATTTGTTTTGCCTGCTTTTGTGTTGCATCTACATATTTGATCAAATTCCCTTTTAAAGGACTAACAATGATTTCAAGCCCTTTAGAAACTGAATCTAAGTAAATATTATCACTTTACATACAAAAAACATGACTGATTTTTATTGTGTTTTAAGTTGCTAGGCAGGCAACAAGAAAATAATTACTGCATAAGGCAATGATTCATTTATTATTTCTTTCTTCTCCTACTAGGAAAAATCATATCCTACTACAAATAATACAATTAAAGGCATAGTGTAGTGAGTAGGTGTGAACAACCATAGGTGGGTAAGAGGTCTGCAGCTTTCTAAAGCAGTGTTACAATCTTTGCACTTGAGTGGAGGTTATGGAAATGCAATGGCACAGGGTGTTCATGGTTCTGTATGAGCGAGGCCACTGCTTTTTGATTTTTACTTGGAAACCCTGTAAAATTCCAGAATCTAGACTGGATGCACACTGGTAAAAACAAAGAATTTCACAGAATTTAACATCTTATATTAGATCAGTAAATTTACAGAACTTGTATTTTTTGAATAATTGCTTCCTCTATTTTTTTCAATTTGCTTTATTTAATGCTCTGCATATTAAGCCTTTTTTAATCTGATTGTTTATACACATACTAAAAGAATGGCAGTAGAATCCCTGTAAAATCCAGATATTAGTCTTACAATCATTTGTGCAGTTCTCAGAATTTCAAATCTTGAAAATGGAATTTCATTACTTTAATCACTGTAAATCAGTGGCATTTGATGATTAAGCAGTTAATTAACCAGAGCAAAAATAATGTATTAAAGTGTCTGTCTTCCATTTTTAGGCAGTCACAAAATTGTAATGAAACAAATAAAAATAATTATGGTGATAGCTATGGTATACAGTGGCATTATTTCATCCTTCTTGATTATAACATGCTTTATTATGTACTATGAAATTCTTAAAGATATAAGGAGAGGAGGTGACATTGGATCAACAATATCTAACCAGATATCAGGTAAAACCCTTGGGAATAGACAAAGAAACTGAAGGGGCAAGTGGAGGTAGCAGTTCAAAACATCAACCAAAGTTCAGAAGAAGACAACAAACTGGTAGTCTTCAACTTGACTGATAGGCAGCTCTTGGAGGTAGAACTTAGGGTACTATCCAAAGGACTTTTATTTTCCCAATATAACCCAATTGATGATTTTCAAATGCAAATAGATCTACAAAAATCTTTTCACTCATTATGTTTGCAGACCTGTTTATGTCTAGAAGAAAACATACTGTAGATCTATATAAGCATCAAGTGTGGAAAGCATTGAAAATAAAATGAAACTATATGCCACCCCAAGGCAAATCATAGCCATTAAAATCATATGAACATACATATATACAAAGAAATCAGCAGAAGAAGGCCATTTGGTCTATCAAGTCTGCTCATATTGCAGGGTCCACAGCTTGAGCTAATGTGCCTACCCTTCCTTCCTCCCTCCCTTCCCACTCCTCCCATTTTCCCTACCCATGATCCTTACCTTCCCCATGCCTATCCCAGCCTCTCTTAAAGCTGCCCTTTGTCTTCAATGAGATGACCTTTTCTGGCAGTGCATTCCAAGTGTCCACCACACTCTCTGTGAAGAAGTGCTTCCTGACCTCCCTCCTAAACCTCCCACCCTCCAGCTTAAGACTGTGCCCCCTCATGTTGTGGTTACCACTCAGCTTAAAGAGATTCTCCTTATCAACCTTATTTATCCCTTTCAAGTACTTGAAAGCCCCAATCATGTCCCCTGTCCCTCCTGTCTTCCAGGGAGTACATGTTCAGTGCCCTCAACCTCTCCTCATATGCCTTACCCTGCTGACCCACTATCATCTTTGTAGCCCTCCTCTGGACTTTCTCCAGCAGGTTAATGTCCTTTTTGAGGTGTGGGCACCAGTACTGAACTCCATACTCTAGATACGGCCTTACCAGTGACCTGTTCAAGGGCAGTATAACCTCATCTCTCCTACTACTGATCCCCCTAGATATGCATCCCAGCATCTTGCTTGCCTTTATGGCTGCTTTCTTGCACTGCATGGAGTGCTTCAGGTCACTAGTAATCATGACTCCCAGGTCCTTCTCCTCCTCTGGTGCAGATACTCAGACTCTACCCAGGTAGTACTCTGTCCAGGGATTCTCGGATTCAATATACATAACTTTACATTTCTTGGCATTGAAGCCAAGCTGCCAGATCCTGGACCACCTCCTCAGCTTTTCCAGATCTTCCTGTAGGTCCTGTATCCTTCAGCTGTGCCCACTCTCCCACAGAGCTTGGTTTCATCCATGAATAGGCACATTTTGCCCTTAATGCCATCCCCAATGTCATTGATGAAGACATTGAACAACATTGGCCCCAGCACCAAACCCTGCGGGACCCCACTGGTTACCTCTCTGGTGCCAGATAACTCTCTCCCCCACAATCACCCTCTCTGTTCTGTCCTTCAGCCAGTTTTCCACCCATCTGGCCATCTTTTCCCCAACCCTGAGATCCACCAACTTCCTGATCAACCTTTTGTGTGGCACAAAGTCAAAGGCCTTGCTGAAATCAAGATAGAGGATGTCTTCCATTTGGCCCCTGTCTACTGTCTTAGTGACACAGTCAAAGAAGTCAATCAGATTAGTTTGACACAATCTGCCCCCCCCATAAACTCATGCTGCCTCACATCCTGGAGACCATGTTCCTCTAGATATTCCACCAACCTTTCCTTTAATATGGTCTCCATGAGCTTGCTCACAATGGAGGTCAGACTGACTGGTCTGTAATTCCCTGGGTCATCCTTGGGACCGCTTTTGTGGAGGGGCACTACATGTGCTGTTCTCCAGTCCTGTGGTACTGCTCCTGACTCCAGTGAACTATTAAATAGGTCTGCCAGTGGCCCTGCCAGCTGCTTAGCCAGTTCCTTTAGGACCCTTGGATGTACCCTGTCCGGACCTAGCTCTTTGTCCACCTTCAATGCCAGCAGCCCTCCCTCCTCACTCTATTCTCCTCTATCACTACATCTGTGTTCCCCTCCCCCCTTGCTCCTCTTTTCCCTCCTGAAGGCACTGGTCCATCCTTCTCACTGGTGAAGATGGAACAGAAGTATTCATTTAGTATCTTTGCTTTTCCCCCATTATCCTCCACCCAGTCCACCGCTTTCTTAAGCCTAACAATCTTGTCCTTCTTGTCCCTTTTGTCACTTATATAGCAAAAGAAAGCTTCTCCCCATTCTTAATTCCTTCAGCTTTCTGCAGCCCTTCTGTGCCTTTGCTCAGCAGACTTCCTTACTTGCCTCACTAGCCAACCTTAGGTAATTTTCTCTATCCACCTCTCTCATGGTCTTCCTTCATTTTCTATAGGACAACCTATTTTTCCTTACTGCCTGGGCATTCCCAGAACTGAACCAGCTGGGTTGCTTTTGCCCTTGTGTTCTTCCCCCTGAATCTAATGCACTCATCTGTGGCAAGCAATATTCCTATACACAAATCCTATAAATAATATAACATGATGTAGGCAACCTTTTAAAGAATAGCAAGATGCTTAATAGCCAAATGGCATACAAACTAAACAAAGGAGAGAGTGAGGCATTAAAAACCTAGAAGAGGATAAAACAATTGTAGTACAACCAGTGGTTAAGGGAGGTGGAATTGTCACCCAGACTAAAGAGCTATATAAGATAATGTGCTTAAAACTCATTGAGGTTAGGGAGAATTACACTTCCCTATCAACAGATCTTACAGGGCTTGTGGCATCTCTGATTTGAGAACTGTCAGACAATAAGGTAACCAAGCGATGGCTAAATGACTGGGAACAAAATCTCCTGATCAAGCAATTCCCACACATCCCTTTATTTATGCAATCCCTAGAGTCCATAAAGATCTATTAAACCCACCTAGTAGGCTGACAGTCTTCAATATAGACCCCATCTGAGAACCCTCATTCTATTATAACAATCTGAAATTGAAACCCTTAGTTGAACAAATGCTGGCCATTCTTGGAGACATAACTCAAGTGTTGAATACAATAAAAAATTAAACAATCTTAATTCACCATTCAGTGGGACCTTGGTTTGCTGTCATTTGAAGGATCTGTACACTTCAGTAACCATACTAAAGGGATTGTGGTGCTTCGGCAGAAGTTTGATGTCTATATCAGGCATTTAAACTGACTGCTTGGGAGTCTAGGTCTACAGGATCCACAATGGAGGGTAAGCAGAAAGGGATCCAAGATAGTACTACCCCACACCCAGGGGACAGTAGCAGGATATGGGTAGAGAACAATGTAGGGGTTATGAGAGTAAGGGGGAATGATTGTAAGAGAATAAACTGCAGGCAAATGCACTAAGGAAGGGGGATAAAGCATAGCAGGCAGATGGGCAGTAGTAGAGCCAGAGCAGGGGCCAAGTGGAAGGGGGTATGCGTTAATGTCAGAAGCCCCGGGTACAAACTTAGTGAGCTCCAAGCAATGATGGCACACATTGAGGTAGACCTTGTGGCCACCACAAAAACATGGGCCACAAAAATAGTGACTGGAAGATGGTGGCCTCTAGATATACATTATTCAAGAGGGATTACAGGTCAGGTGAAGGTCGCCCTCCTTGTCTGGGAGGGCATTGAAGTGACTAAAGATGGGGGCATTAGAGGTTCAGATGGGGAAACTGAGTCTATATGGGTGCAATTTATTGTGGCCTTGGGCAGAAAGATAAGACTGGGGTGGTCTAAAAGCCCCCGTGTAAAGGGGACGAAAGAGGCAGAGTACTAGAGGAGGAACTTAGAAGAGGGGTCAAAGGAGGAGGTGGTAGTGGTAGGTGACCTAAATTTGCCTGACATTGATTTGGAGGTCCTGATGGCCAAGAGCACCAAGATTCAATCACTGTTAGACTCATTTCAGGACTGGCTCCTGGTACATCTAGTTAAGGAACCCACCAGGTTGTCCACAGTCCAAGATGTAGTACTTACTAACACAGAGCTGAAGGGTGCTGTGAGAGTGGGGGATCCACTGGGGAATAGCGACCATAGATCTGTGTGATTTGAACTGGCTCTAAGGGCTGGTAAAGTACACTAAAAAAAGACAAAGTTCTTGTCTGTAGAAGACAGGACTTTGTTAAGATGAGGGACTAGTCAGGAGAAGTTAGAAGGGGTGGGGGTATAGGCAGGGTAGAGGAGAAATGGAAAGCAATCAAGGGAGCTATTCATGAGGCACTGAAGACATGCATTTCAATGTGTTGGTGAATAGAGTAGTGATCGTGTATACTTGTAATGTTTTGGACTTTGGCTTTACTCTATTCCCACCCTTGGTAGGGAAGTCGGGTAGTGGGTAGAGAATAGAAAGCTCAGCACCAAGGGTGAGCAGAGCACCGGAGGAGGAGGAGGTAAGTGGGGATGGTGGGTGTTTTGCAACGTGCTAAGCGGGGAACTGCTGTGGGAGGCTGACATTTATTTGGGATCTGAGAAGAGCTATTTCCCCACATTGAACCTCAGGCTTTAGCTCTCCAATTTAATGTTTTGGTGAATAGAGTAGTGCTTGTATATACTTGTAATATTTTGAACTTTGGATTTGCTGTATTCCCACACTTGGTAGAAAAGCTGGGTAGTGAGTAGGGAATAGAAAGCCCAAAAAGATTACCTCCTACAACTTACGGAGAGTATGGTCAGCAGCATGCAGGAGAGGAACCCCCCCATGTGGTAGAAAACTCTGCGGACCCATGGCTACTGACCCACCCATCCTCAGGGCTAACTAAGAGCAGATGATCCTAAGATCTTACAACCATATTCTGATTTCTGAGTAAGGTAAAATGTTTGCAGAGGTGATGTTCCATCTCCGGGGATCTGTTGAACGATGCATTCAGGAAGGTCAGTTCTGAGGTTGAAGAGGTAGGTCCAGTCTGAAGGAATGTCCGGATGCTGAATATGGATTAAGTCCAGCTGGAAAAGTGGTGAACCTGATCCAGGATTCTGATGTGATACTGGTTGATATTCGATGGGGGTACAGAGTCAATGTGAGCATGAAAAGCATGAGTTGATTAAATGTGCTGCCGGACTCCAAACTGTGGGAAGTATGATGGGTTATAAAATTCTTAAAGTAATCTGGCAGACTTTGTAGAGGGTGCAGGCAAGATAAAGTGCTTAGTTCCTTTGTAGAGTGGCAAGTGGTTCAGATATGTGCAATGTTCTCAGAGAGCTTCATCTCAGTACTGCTTAAGAAAAGGCAGGAATTGAAAAGACTAGATTTCAGGTAGTAGAGGCTTTGACATCTGAATTAGGATCTCTAGGCTTGGAATTCAGCAATTCACAATATTTTGCTGTGTGATCATCTATGGAGATGAACAAGGATTCAGACAGAAGCTATAGGGACCTGGTAGGAGAGGGTATTTTGAAGATTTCAGACAATGAAAGAAGGGTGGTATATGCTGTAAAGATGGTAACTGGATATCAATAGGAATAATTGGAAAGTTCAGTACAATAAGTCTGAGGGTTGCATAGAGTTATTGTTGCTATAATGAGATTTGCATGGGCTCATATTCAGGAAGGACTGCTAGTGTGAGATGGTGGATATGGGTATCACTATGGCTTAATTGTCCATGACAGGAGCTTAAGTGGCCATGACGGCTTTGCCTTGCTGGAGGATCCATTGTCTAAATGATGTGGGAAGTCTGATAATGGATCTTTGAATAAATCTATAGACTGATGAAGCAAAGGGAAGTTGAGAGCAAGCATAGAATGCAATGGGTGTCTTGCATGTTTAGTCAGATGCTGGACTGCTGTTGGACATAACTGGGAAAGTGAGACAGCCAGGTTGGTTGCAGATGTGCAGATTGAGGAATCAATGGAAGCGTGCTCTGAGTGATGGTATTCGCTGGAGGGTGTAAGGGAGGTAAATCCCAGTGGATGAGTTAGAAGGATCACTGGATAGGTAGCTGGTATGATTTGAGGTAACATGATGAAGAGATGTAAATCACTTTATGAAATATGGTGATGTCCAGTGGTCAGGGAACAGTGGCTTGGATAGAATAACTTTAGCAAGGTAGCTATGCACCAGAGATCTACAATACATTTTCTGGGATAATAGCTAAAGAAGGTCTTAGGAACATCCAATGGCTATTTGCGGTATATGAGTTGAGTAATGTGGTCAAACTGAGTCAGTGCTTTTGGAAGAAGACTATGAGGAGACAGTATAATGGATGATGCCAGTCCTGCTATGAGGTATCCTGCGGTTCATGTTAGCCTTGACAGTGATACTCATTATAAAGTTGGTACAACCTGAAGGGAATTAGGGTCATGTTTCCAGGTAAGATGATAGGAGTGAAGGAGACTCCACTAAATCTTAGATCCTATGAAGACATCGGGAGGTAGTGATGTCCATACTGCTTGAATTAATAGAATATATAAGGAAACATCCTGCAGAGTTGGTTGACAGATGAGATCTTCCATAGTCCAGTAGACTGGGATTCCAGAAATGGGTCCTGGGAGATTATTAGGAAGTAATGATAATTTTATGATGATGTAAGAGTCTATAGGGCATGCTGTTCAACGTATGTCACTGGAAGAGGGTTTCCTTAGGTAAGAAGAACAGGTACTCCATAGAGTGTTGGATGGGACCTCTTATGATGGTCGAGGTAGGAGTACGAGACAGATAAACAGGAAGGAGTATTTGATCAGGCAGAGATTCTGGATGTCAATAGTTGTAAAATCCCCCAAAGAAGAGACCTGGCAAATGTTCAGCAGCCCCGAGCTGCCATGGTGGTGAGGAGGAAAGCAGCAGTACAAGGGTGGAAGGAAAAGTCCAAGTGGAAGCCCACAGACTGGATAAAGGAGCCTGATATGGAGACAGCAGAGCCAGAGCAGTACTGACATTGGCAGGTGCAGGCAAAGTACAGGACTGGGGTAAGGGCCACAGCATAGCAGAATAGAGTGCAGAAAAGCTGCAGCAGGCCACAGGTGGTAGATCCAGGTACAACCAAGAAGCAAATCCAGGTACAAGGTGCAGCGAAGTTGAGGAATGAGGTTCCCACCTCCGAAGGAGATAGCTAATGTAAATTGCTGATAACAAAA
Source organism: Neoceratodus forsteri (assembly GCA_016271365.2). NCBI lineage: Eukaryota > Metazoa > Chordata > Ceratodontiformes > Ceratodontidae > Neoceratodus > Neoceratodus forsteri. The sequence goes on along the minus strand of CM057455.1, from coordinate 1,172,868,111 downwards.
GGCACTGCAGTGATGAGGTAGGCAGTTCCCACATCCAAAGGAAATAGCGAACATAGGTTACATGATGTCAAAAGTGCAGCAGTGATGGAGAATGGGTCCCAACCTCTGAAGGAGATGGTGAACTGGAAATGCTGATAGGAAATACAAAGGAATCACTGAAGGAAGACCTCTGGATGGGACAAGAGCAGCCTAAGGGGAAAATTGTAGAAGGCCTCAGTCACAAATCCATAAAAATGAGCAAATGGCACATGTCCAGTGGGAAGCAAGTGGGAATATGGGCAGACATGTCTGAGAGGAAGACAATAAGGAAACAAAATCATCCGGAGTAGCAATGAGAAGAAGATGGCAGCCTGGATCTGAAGATCTGGAGACTTGGAGGAGGTTGAGCCAGAAGGCAAGCCAAAACAATGATGCCCAGGAACACAGGAGGAGATGGAAGACAAGCAACAAGGAAATCCAGGAGTCCGATGGAGTGAGAGGAGGTAGAGACTGAACAATCTGGTGGGGTCTGAATCCAGAGCATGAGGAGCCAAGGTGGGGACAAGTACATCGAGTCCATGGAAGTGCAGGATGTAGATGGGTGAGGTAGGATATTGAAGGCAAATGGGGTATAGAGGTCCTGTTCCAGAAGGGAATGCAGCAACTGGGCATCAGGTATAGAATGTAGTTGGGTGAAACAGTAAATTGAAAATGCAGGCTCCCATCCCCATCAGTCTGGCAAGCTGATCATCACTCAGTGCCATGCCAGACAAAGTTAGGGATGGAGACTGTGAGCAGGTGGCATGGTATAGCATCAGTTGAATTTGAAGTTCAGGAAACATACTCCCATCCCCAAAAGAAAACAAGGAGCAAGGTACAAGGGGCAAGAACAATGAATGGAGGGGGGGATCGGGAGGGTAGGGTAGGATGGGGCCAGTACCAGCAGGCCACAAGAACACAGGACAGCCACAGCAGGATAAAGGTGGTGGGGTGGGGGGTGTTGAACAGTACTGGAGGGATGGGAATATGTTTTTTTTTTTTATTATTTGAAATGGTGTAGATTGTGGGAGTGGACTGGACTAGCTGGAAGCATAGAAGGAAGGGGCAACCACAGGAGCAGAAGGGGAGGCCAGCATACACAGGGCCCACTGAGAGGGGAATAGAAGGAGTGGGGAATAGAGTCAGGAAAACAGAAACCTTAAAGTGGGAGGCACAGTCACAGGGCTGACCTTGAACAGCACCCAGGGCTAATTGGAGCTGGAATGCTGGAGAGATAGAAAAAGTGCAACAATAAGTGGCATCGTATGAACCCATGAAAGTCACTGGCCAGCAAACTGCACTGCCTGACAGGAAAAGGGAGAATGCTGATGGGTTGGTGCTCCAGCATGAGTGAAGATGGACCATCAATGAACAACACAAACTGCAGAGACAAAGGGCAGAATACTACCTGCTTCCAAGTGGGCGACAGATGCTCCAGCGCTTCATACACAGACAGGGCTACAGCAGCAAGCAGGGTATGCATACCGTAGACAGGTATAGAGGGAGAGCCACCAAATGACAGGAGTAAGAGGTCAAGGCAAACCAGCAACCCTGTCAGGTCCTAGGGAACAGCTGGTCCAGTACAGAGGCTGTGGTGGGACCGTTAGCACAAGCTGTAGAAGGGCTCGGAAGTACTTGAGCTGGTGCGGAAACTGAGGGATGATCCAGTCTGTGGAAGAGTGGAGGGACAAGCCCACGAAGCAGGAGTAGAAAGGGTGTGAGTCGGCAGCACTGAGAGGAGTAAAAATACCCAAAAGAAAATGGGGGAAGGAAACAGAGAAACCAGAGGATGGGAATGGAAGTGAAGGAGACAATGGAGAGCAGGGAGGGAATGGAGGAGAGTGGTGGGGGGGGGAGGGCAACAGAGAAACAAAATGGGCACAAATGACAACAGCACAAGGAGCATGGGGGGAGTGAAAACGAGCAGGAGGAATGCAGGGAGGTGGGGAACAGCAGGGAAGCACAAAAACAGGGAGAGGGAGCAGGAATCCAAGGAGCCACAGCCACACAAGCCATGCAGGAGCCCAGTGCAAAGTAAAATAGGAGTGTTTCGCAATGTGTTAAGCAGGGAACTGCCATGGGAGGCTGGCCTTTATTTGGGATGTGGGAGGAGCTATTCCCCCACATAGAACCTCGAGCTTTAGCCCTCCCAAACAGCAGTGACAAAGAAAAATAGATAAAAGGAACTGCTATGGTTCTCACCTAGAGTCAGGGAAGTAGTAGGGCCAAAAAGAGGGCCTTTTATAAGTACAAGAGCAAGCAAAGAAAGGCAGAATGGGAGGAATATCTTCAGAAAGCCAAGGAGGCTAAGAGGACCATCAGGGAAGCAAAAGCAGACACAGAACTGCGCATCACAGAGGAGGTGAAAAAAGGGGAAAAACAGGGTTTTAGATATGCTAGCAAAAAACATAAAGGGGGGGGTATTGCATGACTGGTGGAGGGGAGTAGGGTGCTAAAATAAAATGGGCAAAAGGCCACCATTCTGAATGACTTGTTTTCTCCATCTTCTCTAAGGAAGGAGGTGGGCTTCTGCCTGAGACCAGCACAAGGCAGCCTCAAAGGAGATCCCAAAAATGAGTCTGCCAGTGTTTACTAGGGAAAGAGTCCAGGAGGGGCTGGCAACCCTCAAAACTGATAAGGCCATGTGGCTAGATACATAGATACATACATAGATACATAGATACATAGATACATAGATACATAGACAGTGTCGGCAGATAAGGGCCTATGGCCCACCCAGTCTGCCCATTTGAGCTTGTAAGTTCAGTTTGTTTTCCTAGAAGTCTGTTTCCCCTTACCCATGACCTCTAGAATTCCTTTATGTCTATCCCATGCATTCTTAAATCCCGTGATTGTTTCAGCCCCCACCACTTCCTCTGGCAGGGTGTTTCACTTGTCCACCACCCGTTCTGTGAAGAAATTCTTTCTCATGTTTCCTCTGAATTGTCCTCCCTCCAACTTCATCCCATGCCCTCTAGTCCTGGAACATCTTTTTCGCTTAAAAATAGTGTTTTCCTGCACTCTGTTTCTCCCTGTAAGATACTTGTATGTCTCTATCATATCCCCTCTCTCCCTCCTCTCCTCCAGGGAGTACATGTTCAGTTCCTTCAATCTGTCTTCATAGGACTTGTGATGCAATCCATGCACCATCTTTGTTGCCCTCCTCTGAACCTTCTCTACCCTGTCTATGTCCCTACGTAGGTATGGTCTCCAGAACTGTACACTGTACTCCAGGTGGGGCCTCACTAGTGTCTTGTATAGCGGAATTATGACCTCCTTTTCCTGCTGGTGATGCCCTGCCTATACATCCCAGCATCCTATTTGCTTTACCTGATGCCTTGTTACACTGTTTCCCTACCTTTGAGGTCATCAGAGATGACAACCCCAAGATCCCTTTCCTGCTTGGTGCATGCTATATCCTCACCCCCAACTGATATATTGTGCAGGGTTTTGTGCCCCATATGCATTATCTTGCACTTCTTTGCATTGAATTTCAACTGCCAAACCCTTGACCATTCTTCAAGTTTCTGCAGGTCCTTCTCATTCTGTCTACACCCTCTGGTGTGTCCACTCTGTTACAGAGCTTTGTGTCATCAGCTGAACAGTGAAATTCTGCCTTCTAGATCCTACGCAATGTCACTGATGAAGATGTTGAATAGGACCGGTCCCAGCACTGATCCCTGTGGTACCCCACTGGTCACTCTTCCTCTGTGGAGTGACAGCCATTTACCACCACCCTCTGTGTCCCCACCCAGCCAGTTACCTACCCACCACACTACTGTCCTTCCCACACCCATATTCCCCAGTTTGTGTAATAGTCTCTATGGCACAGTGTCAAAGGCCTTGCTGAAGTCCAGATAGGCCATGTCCACTGCCCTCCCCTGATCCACCTCCCTAGTCACCCAGTCAAAAAATTCAATGAGATTGGTCTGACATGACCTCCCCCTGGTGAAACCATGCTGCCTTGGGTCCTGCAGTCCATTGACAACCAGATGTTCCACCAATCTGTCCTTCAGAAGTGCTTCCATGATCTTTCCCACCACCGAGGTGGGTTACGTCCAACGATACTGAGGGAGTTGGCAACAAAACTGGCTGATCCACTGGCTGAGTTGTTCAATAGCTCACTCAGGACTGGGGTAGTTCCTGCAGATTGGAAGTTAGCAGATATAGGACTGCTACATGGCAGGAGAGGGACAGGAAGCAACAAGGGAATTATATGCCTGTTAGCCTTACCCCCATTGTGGGGAAGCTTTTGGAGTCCCTGGTTAAAGAGGATCTCATAGAATACTTGGACAGCAATGGACTCCAGGATGATAAACAACATGGTTTTGTCACAGGAAGGTCTTGTCAGACCAACCTGATGGTTTTCTTTTACTGGGTGACAAGGGAGATGGACAAGGGCCACGTGGTAGAATTGCTGTACTTTGACTTTAGTAAGGCCTTTGCTTGAGTACCACACAAAAGGTTGCTTAAGAAAATGGAGAACCTGGGGGCAGCTAAAACACAAACTCCTCTATCCCCCTGCTACCATACTGGCACTACAATTACCCCCTACGCCTGTCCATTAAGCTGGCAATCTATAATAATCTCGATAACCACGCAGCAGGATCATCAGCCACTATATATTGGATCCCAAGAAAGAAGAAAAAACTCCCTGACTGCTCACTACTCCTATCACTTGGTGCCCTCATCAAGTTAATCTTCTTTCTGCTGGTCTGTGTTGGCACTGTGGAAATCAACCCTGGACCCACTGAAAGCTCGATCTCCAACTGACCTAACTCCATAAATGGGTTGAGTTTTCTTCACTTCAATGCCTGCAGCCTCTAAAAAGTTCTCATCAATACAGGCCTGGGTTGCACACACCCACCGGACTGTCTGGTTATATCTGAAACTTGGCTCAAATCTGCAACAAAGATAGTGAAATAAACCTTCCCAACTATCAGCTCTTCAGATCTGACCGCTCATCCAGGGGCGGTGGCCTATCTATGTCAAAGCAAATATCTCTGCATCCTGCCTCAATTCCACATCTCAACCAAAGGAATTAATGCTTGTCTATTAAAACAACCCTTCCCGACACATCTTCCTTTCAACTGGTTGGTTGCTAGGCCCCTCTGCAGGCCTCAAACTCCTATCCCATTTAGGATCCATACTTAATCTGGGCCCTGAAGACACCATCATCTTAGGAGACATGAACTTAAATTGGCTGACTAATGCATCTGCACCCTGGTAACCTTCTGTGACACCTATGGTTTCTCTCAATTAATCAAAGAACCAACAAGGATCAACCCAAAGAATACTCTCAACAGCACACTCCGGGATATTATATTGGTAAATAAACCTCATCATTATCCCTATGCAGGAGTACTTCTCAGTGACATAAGTGACCACTGCCCCATAGCTGCCATTAGATCAACAATCAAGCCACCCAATCCTGAAAAATTCTCCCAACGAAGGTCAAAAAAGAACTTTAACATTACAGGATATCTCCATGATCTGTGCCACACCACACGTTGGCAAGAATTCTATCTCACAGCCTCAATAGAGTCAGCTCTTCAAATCCTAAATGATATAATCATAAGTGCCCTCAATTCACATGCAACCCTCACCAGTGTCAGAACCAAACTCAAATCCTGTCACTGGTTCTCTGCCGACCTTAAATCCGCACTGCTTGCCAGAGACAAACTCTGGAAAAGGGCAAGAAAGACAAAGGACCCAAATGACTGGCTCCAATTCAGAAAAGCCAGAAACTCCTGCACAAAACAAGTAAGAAAAGCCAAGGCAACCTTCTACACAGCTGAACTAGATGCCTCCTATAACAACCCTTCCAGGTTCTGGGGTACCATATAAAGGGCATCCTAGGTCAAACCTCTACCCCTGTCTTACCATCCAAAATTAAATTAAATAATATTGAAATCACCGACAAGCAAAATATCTTGAATGCCTTCAATGACCATTTCACTACAGCTGGCCTGGCTTTCGACCTCTCCTGCAAACCTATTAAGATCATCTCTAAACCTACAATCTACTGAGAATCAAAAGGTTGCTTCCACATTCTCATTCAAACCAATATTGTTTAAAGAAGTAGAAGACCTCCTACTCCAACTAGATACCACCAAAAGCGCAGGTGCAGACTCCTGGATCCCTACTTTCTAAAAGTAGCACTGTATGCCTTAACGCCCCTCACCCATCTCTTCAATCTATCACTTGTCACTGGTACTATCCCTTCAATATGGAAAACAGCTCAAGTGTTTCCACTACTTAAGCAGGTGATCCCATGGACCTCAATAATTATAGGCCCATCTCAATCTTACCAATACTATCCAAGATGCTTGAGAAGCTGGTAAATTCTCAGTTAACTGCCTACCTTGATACCAACAATCTCCTAAATCCAGCTCAATCTGGGTTTAGATCAATGCATAGCACCATCTCTGCTCTAGCAAAAGTCACAAATGACTGGCAGACTGCCCTAGATAAAAAGAAGAATACCTGTGCTGTGTTTCTGGATCTAAGCAAAGCCTTTGACACTGTGGATCATGATCTTCTAATCACCTCACTAAACTCCATAGGCCTTGACTCACTCTCTATTAAATGGTTCAGATGCTATCTCTCTGGAAGGCTACAACTGGTAAAGAATGATGGTGATCTATCTACCCCTAAGCCACTCCTAAGAGGTGTACCACAAGGCTCCATCCTGGGTCCCATCCTTTTGCCATTTACATCAACAATATTGACTCTAATCTCTCTCTTCTAATATCCACCTTTTGCAGATGACACTGTACTTTATGTGGCATCCCTCACCATCAAAAGCCTGTGAGCTCCTACAGTCTCAATTCTCCTCCTCCAGCATAACCTATTAAAAAGAAATTATTACTAAATGCTAAGAAAACCAAAGCTATGTTCTTTGCCCACAAGAACTGTTCTTCCACTATCCCATCATTCACCCTCCCACAACTCTCTACCATCCTTGGTGAAAATCTGGAATATGTTGACAAATTCAAATACCTAGGAGTATGGATAGACAATAAACTAGACTATACTACCCACGTTGAAGAGCTCCTGAAAAAGCTAAGACAAAGACTTGGTCTATTCTATAGAATCAAACACTACCTGACCAAAGATTCCAAACAAAGATTAATCCTTGCATCATTCATGTCCCTCATTGATTATGCTGACTTCCTCACGGTCATTGCTCCTCTCCCATCTAAACAAACTAGACACCCTGTATCATAGAGCTATTAGATTCATTACTGACCTTCCCTCTAGCACCCATCATTGCTCTCTCTACAATGCAGTCAGCTGGACATCCCTGCAACATAGAAGAAGAAAAATGCTGCTATCTGGATCTACAAGCTCTGACAAACAAACTCCTTCCTACATCTCAGATTGCTTCAACCAGATCACATCCAGGCCCTACACCTTGAGGATCAACAAATTGATCCTGCTGAAGATTCCTATCACCTGCACCGGTATGGAAGAGCTGCAATCAGTTATTCCCTGGCACTTATCTGAATTCTATCCAAAAGACATTGAAATGGAAACACTGATCCCCTTACATCCTTCAAAAAGCTGTACACCAGCCTAATCCCAGATTCATGCAATTGCTTCCACAAGGCCTAGTCCTCCCACCCCCCACCCCCACCCTCTCTCTCCCCCCCCCTTCTAAATCTCATCCCTATTCTTCTATCGTTGCTCTGGTCCTTTCCACATCAAACCACAAACATATTTGCCCACCCATGTACCATTATCCAAGCCTTATCCCCACCAGACTGTTTGTTTGTCACCTTTAATAGGTTTTTGGTTTACTGTCCTTTGCCTTGTATATATGTAAATAATTGTATATCTATCTCACTCATAAATGTTTGTATTTGTGCTATTTCAATATCATGTTTTTTGTATACACTCTGTAACCTTTTTTGTTATGACCACTCAGGTCCATCTTGTAAATGAGCTATGCTCAATGATGTTCACCTGAATAAATAAAGATTTTGATTGATTGATTGATTTGATTGATTGATTGATTGATGTGAGCGGGATGAGAAACTGGCTAGCAGGTAGGTGACAGAGGATGGTGGTCAACAGGATTAAATCAAAAAAGAAGGAAGTAATGAGTGGAGTTCAGCAGGGATCAGTCCTGGGACTAGTCCTGTTCAACATGTTCATTAGTGACATTGGAGAAGGAATCCAGGGCAAGTTTTGTCTATTTGCAGAAGACACAAAACTCTGTGGGAGGGTGAATTATGAGGAAATAATAATCAATAAGCAAAAAGACCTGCTAAGATTAGAGGGGTGTTCAAAGGTCAGGCAGTTAAAATTCAGTGCAAACAAGTGCAAGGTAATGCACCTGGGGAAAAAGAACCCCATGACAGAGTACTGGGTGGGAGGGGAGAAACTTAGAACTAAAAATGAGGAATGGGATCTAGGAGTTCCTTAGACAAACTTGTTAGTGCAACAAGGCTTATAGTAAGGCCAACAGGATGCTGAGATGCTGCTGGGATGCATTGGGGGGGGTGACAGTAGGAGAAAAGAGGTGATGCTACTCCTCTACAGAGCACTGGTAAGGCCTCACCTGGAGTACTGTGCCCACATCTGGATCCCTTACCTCAGAAAAGACAAGGATTGGTTAGAAACAGTGCAATGCAGAGTGACCAAAATGATTCAGGGACAGCAGGGTAAATCTTATGAGGAGTGCTTCAGGGCATTAAATTGGTACTCACTGGAAACCAGAAGGGAGAGGGCCAGTATGACTGAGACCTTCAATTTTCTCAAAAGAAATTCATAAAGTGCAGTGTGTGAATTATTTAGCCCAAGTACAAACTCAAGGTTATGGGGTCATGGGCAGGTGGGAGGTTCAGGAGAGACACGAGGAAGTACTTCTTTACAGGAAAGGTGGTGTCCTGGAACAGTCTGCCAGCTGAGGTGGTAAGAACTCGCACAGTAAGGGAGTTCAAACAGGCCTGTGATAGAATGAAGGGAATAGTGGCTACCAGGGCCAACAAGGCCAGTGAAGTTAATTAGGGTAAAGTTCAGAAGGGTTAGTACCCTGGGCCAGCATTAGGTTCCAAGAATGATCCCAGGGATTTAGAGAACATGGGCAGACTGGATGGACCATGGGCCTTCTTCTGCCATCATTTTCTATGTTTCTATGAGTCAATGAGCAAGCTCTTGGATACTCAGCGGGTGGGGACACATTCAGCAACCATGGTCTTGAAAGAACATATCAAGATAGAATTACTTTTTTCAGTTTAAGAATGTTTTTTTGAACAGTCAAAAGGAATAACAATAGGGAGCACAATGGCTCCGGCATATGCCAACACATACAGTATGTGCGTTTCTTTCAACAAATGTTCATCTTCAATGAACATATCCCACATAAGCAAGATATCACAATTCGGAAGTGCTACATAGACAACATCTGGTTTGTCTGGGGTGCTGCAGAGAATGAACTGGAAATATTCCTTGATTTTATTTAGTTATTTAGTTTTTGTTGACCAGTAAAGGAGGACTAGGCAATTGTGCCTATTTTCAGCCTTGTGCCAGAAGAGAGGGGAATACAGTTGTAGCAAATTGACATTTAACCACATTAAGCTGTTGGTGATATTTTTAGTGAATGGTGGAAATTTGCCAGTACACCGAGTAAATTCCCTATGCCTTTTGAGAAGTGCCATGGGATCTGTAACGTCCACCTGAACAACTCCCAGAACAGGCAGACAGGACCTCAGTTTAACATCTCATCCAAAAGATGGTACCTCAGGAGTACAGCGCCCCCCTCATGCTGCACTAGTGTCAGTATTAGGATTTAAGTTTCTGGTGTGGGGATGGAACACAGCCTTCTGATCATATGAGAGGTGAGTTTGCAGCCTACTGAGCCACTGACACTGCAATTTATGAATCAGAAGGCTGAGAACTTAAAGCGTACTGTAAACTACAGTACTAAACAAATAGATTTTTTGGATATCATAGTCAACGTTGTGGATGGCCATGTGGAGATGTGCCTATATCATACAAAACTGAAAGGAAAAACAGTTTGCATTCCTCCAGTTTCCATCAAGAAAGACTGATTGAAAGCATTCCATACGTACAATTGCTGCGAGTGAGAAGGAATTGTAGCTTGGAAGAAGAATTTGTTAAGGGGAAGATGTGATGGTGGAGACATTTAGGGACAGAGGATACAGTAGTTGAATGCTAGAGATGGCAGTTCAAAAGGTCATTAGTGTAAACAGAGACAACGTACTGTCACTAACTCTATAAACCAAGGAACAACTGACCATCAACTTTTTGCAACCAAATTTAATCAGGCACTACCAGCTTTGAGAACTGTGATCCATAAACAGTGGAGATATTACAAAATCACCCAGAAACTGCAAACATTTACAGACAGAAACCATAGGTTATGATCAAAAGAGCCCTAATTGTAAATCAAAATTAGTCTATATCACACAGAAACTGACAGTCATAGTAGGAGGTCAGCCATTGCTTGGCCCTGTGAGTCCTGGAATGTAGCCTATAGATGCAGTGCAGCATGTGGAAATACGTCCAAAAAAGATACATTCAGACACCCCCATATAGGCAAAGAATATAAAATTAGCAAACACATAACTTGCAATACTAGCGGTGTTGTATATATTTTTCAGTGACCTGTGACTGCCTGTATGTGGTTAAAACATTAAGGCCCTTGAAGAAACACATATTAGAACATAAAAGTACAGTATGAACCCAAGAGGAAGGGTTAAGCATAGCCAGACATTTTAAAGAATGAGCACACACTGGTACATCTCTCAGATTTTGGAGTGTTCATCACATTTTCCCTCCCCCAAGAGGGAGAGACCATAATATGCAAAGAAGAAAAGTAAAAGAAGAAAATGAAATGGTTGTGCATGCTAGGCACATTTAAGCACCTGAGAGGGCTTAAGAAAGATACAAATTAGCCAGTATGCTGGTCGTCAACATTTCAGGCTGCCTTAGTCCCCAATCTTGAGAAGCATCAGGAAAGGGTATAACCACTGAACTTATAGTAATAACTCATTAAAGAACTACAAGCCCATTAGGCAGTCCCTTTAATTGTCTATCACCATAAAGTAGGAATATTTATAATAATAAGTATGCTTTCTACCACTAACTCTACACCATACCCCTGTTCATTAGTGGTATCATCACCCTAGTTCCAGTCACATAGAAACATAGAAGTTGACGGCAGAAGGAGCACACTTGGTCCATCTAGTCTGCCCAATTGTTTTAGACCTATTTTGACACTCTAGTTGCCCTTCGTAGTCAGGGCTCCCTTGTGTCTATCCCATGTATTCTTGAATCCCCCCACAGTGTTGACCCCCCACAACATATTGGGGCAGGCTGTTCCAGGAGTCCAACACTCTTTCTGTGAAGAAAAACTTCCTGGTGTTGGTAGAGAACCTCCCTCCCTCCTTGCAGCTTGAGGTCATGTCCCCTGGTCCTGGAGCCCTTCTTGAAGTGAAAATGTTCCTGTGCCTGTACCTTGTTTAAGCCTTTTATGTGCTTGAATGTTTCAATCATGTCCCCTCTCTCTCTTCTTTGCTTCAGGGAGTACATATTCAGTTCCCTAAGTCTTTCCTCATAGGACATGTACTGCAGACCCTGAATCATTTTTGTTGCCTTTCTCTGTACTGCTTCCACCCAGTCAATGTCCTTCCTGAGGTGAGGCCTCCAGAACTGGACTCCGTATTCCAGGTGAGGTCTGACCAGTGATCTATACAGTGGTAGTACCATCTCTCTTCTCCTGCTCATGATTCCCCTCCCAGTGCAGCCCATCATTCTGTTGGCCTTCAATATTGCCATATCACACTGATTACTAACCTTCAAGTCATCTGAGATTATGTTTCCCAGATCTTGTTCCTGGTTTGAGGCTGCCAGTTTCACCTCCTAGGTAATACTCCTTTCTTGGATTTTTCTTTCCAATGTGCATGGCCTTACACTTTTTGGCATTAAATCTTAGTTGCCAAACTCCAGACCATTATTCTAGTTTCTTGAGGTCAGCTTCCATCTTACTCACTCCTTCTGAGGTGTCCACCCTGTTACATATCTTAGTGTCATCTGCAAACAGACACATCTTCCCTTCTAGTCCATTAGCGACATCTGCTATTAAAACATTGAAGAGCAGAGGCCCCAGCACTGAGACCTGCAACACCCCGCTGGTCACCCTGCCTTCCGTGATTGCGTTCCATTAACCTGTACCCTCTGAGTTCTGCCTTGTAACCAGTTTTGTACCCATCTGACTACTTCTGGACCAACCACTGTGTGGTCAAGCTTCTTTACCAGCCTTCTGTGTATAACTGAGTTGAAGGCTTTACTAAAGTCTAGGTAGACCTCACCTACTGCCCCTCCATTGTCCACTATTTTTGTAGCATAGTCAAAAAACTGAAGCAGATTTGTCTGGCATGACCTACCTGCTGTGAAATCATGCTGTTTAGGGTCTTGTTAGCCACTAATTTCAAGGAATTATATGATCCTCTGTTTGAGTAGTGTCTCCATTAGTTTCCCTACTATAGACGTGAGGCTCACTGGTCTCTAATTACTAGCCTCTTCACAACTGCCTGATTTGTGAAGTGGAACCACTATTGCCTTTTTCCAGTCTTAGGGTACCACACTGCCCTTCAAGGATTTCATGAATAGAAGTGTCAGAGGGGCTGCTAATTCTGCTCCCAGTTCCTTAAGGATTCTGGCGTGCATCTCGTCTGGTCCCATGGCTTTGTCTGCTTTTAGTTTATTTAGCACCTCCAGTACTTTGGCTTCTGTAAAGGGACTCATGTCTACCCCTGGTCCTGGGGTGTTGTGTTTTTTCAGGGCTAGGCCATCCCCTGGGTCCTCTTTGGTAAACACCAAGCAGAAGTATTTCTTGAGGATTTTGGCTTTCTCTGGATCATGTTTGGTGCATTTCCCTTCTTCAGTAGCAATCTATACTATCCCCCCTTTTGCCTTCCTACGTTCCCTAATGTATCTATAAATGATTTGCCTCCTCTCTTTGCCCCTTCTGCTATCTTTTCCTCTGTCTGGGCTTTTGCTTTTCTAATTGGTTTGTTAGACTCTCTCATTTTTTTCTTGCACAACTCTCAGTCTTTCTCAGTTTTGGTTTCCTGGTATATGCTGTATGCCTTTTTTGTTTTGTCTGTGGTGGCCACTTCCTTGGAAAACCATAGAGGATTTCTTTTTCTCTTTGCTTTGCTGACCCATCTGGCACATTGATGTGTGGCAGTCTTTATTGCTGTCTTGAGTCTGACCAACATGACCCCCACCTCCTCAGCCTCTATTTCCATTAACTGGCTACTTATGCTGTTCCTCATTTTTTGGAAATCAGCCTTTCTGAAATCTAGCACCTTTATCTTTGAGTGGCTGGTGTTCTGTGTTATGTTTACCTTAAAGCTTACCATGCAGTGGTTGTTGGTGCTCATATGGCATCCCACTTTAATGTCCTTGACCCTTTCAGAGTTTGTGAGGACACGATCAAGACTGGCATCTCCCCTTGTTGGGGTTTTAACAAGTTGGCACAGTCCCATGCCTTGTAGTGACAATAAGATGTCTTTACTTCTTGTTGTTGCTGCTGTTAGTGTGTTCCAGTTAATATCTGGTAGGTTGAAGTCCCCCACCATTATTACTTCACCTTTATCAGTCATTTTGTAGATTTCCTTTATTAGGTCTTTGTCTCCTTTATCTCCTTGATTCTGGGGCCTGTACACAATGCTGATTCTGAAGGATTTTCCCTTGACCATGTCCACTGTTGGCCACAGTGAATCGAAGTCCCCAGGTTGCCCTTTTACTTCTGTGACTTTTGTTTCTTCCCAAATGTAAATGGCTATGTCCCCCTCTTTTTTTGCCCTGCCTATCTTTCCTGAACAGATTGTAACCTGGAATGTCCGTTTCCCATCCATGGTTTTCCATGAACCACGTTTCTGTTACAGCCACCCAGTCCAGCCTTTCTGTTTCCAAGATGGTTGTAAGTGCTGGAAGTTTGTTGATTAGGCCCCTAATATTAGCAACCATTGCCTTCCAGGAATGTACATCCTCTTTGGTGTGAGGTAGTACCCTATTTCTTGAGTGCTCCAGTTTGCTCTTTCTGGCCAAGAGATTATGGAGGTTGCTGGTTTGGGTGGATGCTGGCTCTGATTTGTTGTTTGAGGATGTATGCATGCATTAGGCATTTTGGGGAGTGATGACCAGCCCACCAAAGGCAGGGTTGTGAGCTGCATCACACTCCCTTTTATTTAGTTTAAACTACTTGTATAAACATCAAATTTTTAACTGAGTGCTTAGTTGTGCCAGTTGCTCTTCTTCTCCCTTTTGATGAGTATCTGTGCAATACCCACGGTGAAGGCTGCAACACACACTACCAGTGTAGCATTGTAAGAGTGGCTTCTTAGCAATGGACACCATTTGGAATCATGCTGACATCAATCCCTGATGTGTACACTTGCAAAGGCTAAGCCATGGGTACAAGAGAGTGCACCCTTGGTTGTCTTGCTCTGCTGCTCCCTACTCTGAAGTCAGTTCTACAGAGAGGATGTAATTATGGAAGAGATTTTTAAAAGCTGTTCTATGCACTTTCTTTCAATTAATTTTTAAACAAATATCTCTCCATTTTAAACATTACCGGATTGCTAGCCCTGACCATCTTGGTAACCAATTGGGAAGTAAATTAAACAGAAATGTATTACTCAAAAGTAAACAGTAACAAAATAGCTTCTATGCTTTAATTTTTATGCATATGAAATCAATGACATATTATTCGTTTGTTGTGCCTGTGTGTATGATGCATCTATAGACTGAAACGAGCCCACATTTAGATAACTAAAAGTGATTTCAAGTCCTTTTGATATTGGATCTGGGTAAAAAAAAAAATCTCACTTTATTCTCAAAAAAACCTTAACTGATTTTTATTTTATTGTAAGTTGAGAGGCATGTAACAAAAAAGGGAAAACAATACACATGAGGTAATAACTCATGTATTCTTTTTTCTTGTCTTATTACTAGCAAAAATAATGTCCTACTACAAATGATACATTAAAGGCATAGTGTTATGAGCAAGTGTGGACAAGCATGGGTGGCTAAGAAGTTTGCAGCTTTCTAAATCAACTTTACATTTTTGCACTTGAGTGGTGGTTATGGAAATGCAAGGGCACAAGGTGTTTTGGTTATATATGAGATTTATTGAATATGTATTGCGTAGTTAATTAACTGCAGCAAAAATAATGTATTAAAGTGGTTGCCTTCCATTTGTATGCTGCCAAAGCATTGTTATGAAACAAAAAACAAAAGAGAATTACAATGATAGTTGAGGCACGCAGTGACTATTTCATTTTTCTTGACTGTAACATGCTTTACCATGTACTATGACATTCTTAAAAATACAATTCACTTGATTTTTAGAAGTCCTTTGAAGAAGCCACAAACATAAAACTTTGGGACAAGAATGTAATAAAGATCAAGACTAAAAGACCTTTGATGTTTTAAAAGTTTTTTTTTCCAAAATCAGTGAGTTGTGCTATTAGACTGCTAAGGATCTTTGGAATACATGGCAATAGTGGATTGGATTGATGATCATGGTTGGGGGTTGGGGCCACTAGACTTTCTAGGGTCATTGGAATACATGTCAATGGGGTATTGGACTGGTGATCTGGGGTGGGGGCCACTAGACTGTGAGGGATAGGGATAGTACTGTATACTAGAGATCGGTGTTGTGAGGGGGAAGGCTGACACAGTTCCAGTTCCTCCATGCAGTCCTGCATGGTAGATTGTGTAGAGCACTGATAAGTCCACAATGGCATGTAAATGACCCTCAGTGCCTTGCAGACCATATGCACTTATCAGCATGCTGGCAACTGACAGTGGCTCACAGTTTCAGGGGGGCTAGCCTGTGTTTAATGTGCTATCTCCCTTTGCTCCTGTTAGCCACTTTTCTGCAGGGTGCTGTATTAGCACAGTGCATATTCACATACAGGTCACCCAATATCAGAAGCTCACCAGAAGAAATAAGAAGAGATAGAGGACAGAGTGTCAGGGAAAGAGTTGGACACAGACTTCAAGAGGGATTGATGCCACCAACAGACAGGAAGGGAAGAAGAGAAAGAGATTCAGCATAGGAGAAGTTAATTTGAGGAGGGAATTGCAGACTGAGAAGCAACATCACAGGTGAGGCTGAGATGTACGTATATAGCCCCCCCACCCCCACACTTCCTATGATCATGTCTATGACTCACATAGCCAGGGATTCCCACATCCACATCACTGTGGAGTGAGCAAGGACTCATTGATTATCATGATGTCAGGTAGGAACTGAAAGGCTCACAGGGTAAGCTTGTTGAGCTTAGGAAGAAGAGTTCTAGCATTTACATGAAAAATGTTCAATCCTTTAAGGATGATGGAAGAGGGGAAAGAAAGGGGACGACCAAGGTTTAATTCCATGTCACCTTCTAGCAGATGCAGCAGGGCATTGAGAAGCAGAAGATAATACGGCATACTTTAGCAGGGAGATAGACAAGGTGAGGAAAGAGAGATAGAGGAATAAAAAGAGGTTTCCAGAAGAGATTTAGTGGTTGAAATGTAACCATGTACTTTGGATGAGAGAAGTGGGCCATTGACAAATGTGGTTTGCAGTCAAGTTAGGCCCCATGAATTTGATTTTACTTCAAGAATTCAGCTTAACTACTGTAGGTCCCAGTGCAGTAATTGATATGGGGTAAAGCAGACTACACATAGTGGTTAATAAAAGCTTTGAGGTCAGCGATGAATATTATTCTAGCTTCCTTGTGGCAGGATGTGTTGGCATGCCACTGTTGTGGATTGTTATGTTTGTGGTGCTATGACAGAGTGTGCAATCCACTAAGACCCCTGTAGCCCAGTGCTGAGATACAGTAATAGTAACAGTAATAGCAGTAGCACTAGCAGTAGAAGTAGAAGTAGTAGTAAAAGAGATAAATTTTGCAAGAAAACAGCCAACTGAGCAAGGGTCATTATCAATGGCAATGCTCAACCCTTGCTCATTCTCAAAGTTTTAATCACATCTCTTTTAAGGTCCCTTATTTCCTAGAGGCACTACCAGTGCATGACAATTAATAAAGAAACTAATTTAGTCAAGTTAAAGATTTAAATATTAAGAGTAGGTTCCCAACCATGGGCTTTACCTTGTGTCAGATGTTTGGTTTTATTCACATTTCAGCTGAAATCTGATTAACAAGCAGCTCCACCTGAAAGAAAAAGTGATGAGAAAATACATTTGAAAATTGTCATTTGGGGTTATGAGTGCACTGAATTCTGTTTGATTTCTGACATTTGCTATGCACCAGTTGCATAACTAGAAAATAAGGGAACTTATAAGAAATCTGATTAAAACTTTGTGAATGAGCAAGGGGTAAGTTTGTTACTGTATATCTGAATTTGTTGTGAATGTGATTGAGAGATGTGTGGCAATCTCCATTAGCAAGTTTACAAACTGACCATTTGCAAAGTTTTAGATGGTTGCACTTTATTTACATAGAAACATAGAAACATAGAATTTGACGGCAGATAAGGACCGCTTGGCCCACCCAGTCTGCCCATTTCCCTACCTACTGGATAAGCTGCAGATCCTAGTTAACCAGCAGCCTACTTCTTCCTACCCCCCACCCCCCAGAACTGCCTTATGACTATCCCATGCATGCTTGAATTCCACCACTGATTTTGACTCCACAACCTCCTCCGGAAGGCCGTTCCATGCATCCACAACCCTCTCTGTGAAAAAATACTTCCTTAAATTACCTCTGAGCCGCCCTCCCTCCATCTTCAAATTGTGCCCTCTTGTTCTTGCACACCTCTTTTTGAAAGATGCTACCCTCTTGGACTTTGTTGATTCCTTGAGGTACTTGAAAGTTTCTATCTCCCCCCTCTCCCTCCTTTCCTCGAGGCTATACATATTAAGCTCCTTAAGTCTCTCTTCATATGTCTTCCAGTGCAGACCCTGCACCATTTTAGTTGCCCTCCTCTGGACAGCTTCCATCCTGTCTATGTCTTTGCGGAGATTAGGTCTCCGGAACTGCACACAGTACTCCAGATGGGGTCTCACCAGCTATTTGTACAGAGGGATAATAACTTCCTGTTTTCTACAGGTGATGCCTCTCCCTATGCATCCCAGTATCCCCCAAGCCCTTATTGCTGTCCTCTCACATTGCTTGCCCATCTTTAGGTCATCTGATATGACTACCCCCAGGTCCCTCTCCATTTTTGTTGTTGTTAGTACCTCACCCCCCATTATGTACTCTTCCCCTGGGTTTTTGTTTCCCAAGTGCATTACCTTGCACTTCTTAGCATTGAATCTAAGCTGCCATACATTTGATCATTCCTCTAACCTTGCCAAGTCCCTTCTCATCCTTTCCACCCCACCCTGTGCATCAACTCTGTTGCAGATCTTAGTGTCATCTGTAAAGAGACATACTTTCCTTCAGTCCTTCTGCAATGTCGCTTATAAAGACATTGAGAGGACGATCTAATATTCGAACCCTCATTTACTAGTAACCCTCCTTTCTTCTGAGTAGACTCCATTTACTATTACTCTCTGTGTCCTATTCTCCAGCCAATTCTTTACCCAGGCTGTCATCTTGGGACCCACACCCAGGCTGGCTAACTTGTATATTAATCTTTGTGTGGGACTGTGGTCAAATGCCTTGCTAAAGTCTAGGTAGGCCATGTCCACAGCCCTCCTGATCTACTACTTTGGTCACCCAGTCAAAGAAATCTATCAGATTCGTCTGGCATGACCTTCCTGCTGTGAATCCATGCTGCCTAGGGTCTTGTGCCCCTCTGGTCTCTAGATACTCGACAATTCTTTCCTTCAGAAGTGATTCCATCATTTTCCTATCACTGAGGTTAAACTAACAGGTCTATAGTTTCCTGCTTGCCTTGCTCCCACTTTTGTAAGGGGAATCACATCTGCCCTCCTCCAGTCCTCGGGCACCACCCATCCTCCCATGATTTGTTAAAAGGGTAGTCAGTGGTGTCACTAGTTCTACCCTTAGTTCTTTTAGAATTCTGGGATGAATCCCATCAGGCCCCATTGCTTTGTCCACCTTCAGTTTTAGAGTTCTTTCAGAACCCTTTCTTCTGTAAATGGGCGGTATCAACTTCTGTATCCAGCGTATTACTACTGTTTGTTTTATGTACCTCACCTCTTCCTTTGTAAATACTGAGCAAAATATTTGTTTAGTATCTCTGCCTTTTCACAGTCTCCTCTGCCCACCCTCCCACCCCTTTATTAAGCCTCACTACCCTCCCTTGGTCTTCCTTCGCTCCCTGATGTACCTATAAAAGGTTTTATCCCCCTTCTTAACTGAGTTGGCTATCTTTTCCTCAGTCTGGGCCTTTGCTGTTCTGACTGCCTTCCCAGCTTCCTTTTGCTTTAACTGATACAGTTCTCTGTCCTGCTCCTTCTGCGATTCCTTATACTTCCTGAATGCTTTCTTTTTCTCTTGAACCTTCACTGCCACTTCCTTTGAGAACCATAGTGGTTTCTTACATTGTCTTGTTTTATTTGCTTCACACAAAGGCTCGTTACCTCTGTGATGGCAGTTTTTATTATTCCCCATTGTTCTTCCACCCCTCCTTCCTGCCCATTTGCTAGTGCATTCCTTAGGCACTCACCCATTTTGGCAAAGTCAGCCCTCCTAAAGTCCAGTACTTTTGTCTTTGTATGGCTTGACTCTATTGCTGCGTTTATTGTGAAACATACTGTTCGATGGTCGCTAGTTCCCAGATGGCTACCCACTTCTACATCTGTAATCCTCTCCATCTCCATTTGAGAGAATCAAGTCTAATATTGCTCCCTCTTGAGTGGGCTCCAGTACTAGTTGTCTAAGGCATGCCCCTGTAGGGCATCTAGAATAACTGCACTCTTCGAAGTGGCAGCTGCAACTGCACTCCAGTTAACATCCGGCATATTCAGATCACCCATCAGCAATATCTCCCCTTTTTCTGCCATTCTAAGTATACTTTCTATCATTTCCATGTCCATTTCCTTCCCTGAGAAGGGGTCTCGTATATAACCCTGTGCGTATGTGGTGCCATTGCCTGTCTCCAAATTTACCCACAGTGCTTCTTCTCCTCCCTGTTTACCCTTTTTGTTCTGTTGCTTTTATTCCTTCCCTTATGTAAAGAACTACTCCTCCTCCTCTTTACCCTCCCTGTCCCTCCTGTAGACAGTGTATCCTGGTATGTTTATGTCCCAGTCATGGTTTTGTGTGTACCATGTTTCTGTGACTGCCACGATATCCAGATGTTCCTCCTCCATCAAGGCCACTAATTCAGGAAGCTTGTTACCCAGACTAGGGGCATTAGTACTCATTGCTCTCCATTTTTTGATGGCTTTACCTTCTGTTGCAGCATCCCCACTGACCGTTCTACCTCAGTCTTTTTCTCATTTAGTACCCTGTTTTGTAGGGAGAGGCTGGGATTTTCCTGCTGCTTGTCAGTGCCTCCCCCTTTGACTAGTTTAAAAGCTTGCCAATGAAGCATTTAAACCAATTGCTCAAAGACTTGTTCCTTCCTGGACAGATGCAGACCATCCTGCCAGTATAGGCTGGTGTCCTCAGGTGGAACCCCAGTCCCCAATAAAGCCAAACCCTGTGCTCGCACCATTTTTCAACCATTCATTAAACTGCATGGTGCCAATTGCCCTCGCCTCCCCCATGCTTTTGACAGGCAGCACCTCTGAGAAGGATACTGTGTGTGCTACTCATCTTAGGTCCCTCCCCAACTCTGCTATGTCCTCCTGCACTGCTGTAATCTCATGATGAACCAAGTCATTTGTCCCTAGGTGGACAATTACGTCCAGCTCGGAATCCCTTGCAGCTGTTCTCGTGATCCTGAGGATGCGCTTCCTGTCCCTCCAAGACATGGTGCCAGGCAGGCATCTTACTTCATTTTTCCCAGCTTCCCCCAGTTCTATACCCCTAATAATTGAGTCCCCCACCAGGACCTGCTTCCTTTCCCTTTGGTGCCCTCTGCCTCCTTTCTGTGGGCCTCCCTTGTGACAGATATCATCAGTCTTCTCTGCGGGTGCATCCATAGGGGAGCTATGCTCCCCCAGAATGGTGTTTGGATTGTGGAGTAGAAAAATTGACTGGGTGTGCCTCTGTTCCACCCTCCTCACCCTCCCTGAGCCCACTGTGGTCCAACTGCTGTGCTTTCTTCGCAACCTCTGAGGTAGTGGCGGTGGCGCTAGTGCACCCTGGATGGGGGAGGTTCCCTTTCTACTATCCAGTGTGGCCTGGGGGAAGGTTTCCTTACTAATGTCCAGTGCGGCCTGGGGGAAGGTTTCCTTACTACTGTCCAGTGTGGCCTGAAGATGGGCAACTTCCTCCCTCAGGGCAGACAGTTGTCTGCAAATAGGGCAGCATCTCAGCCTCCAGAAAGACTCCCGGAAGACTGCTGCCCCACAGCCATTACACTGCCAACAGATTTAGACCTTATTGGAATTCTAGACCAAGATATCAGTCTGAGGCACAACATTAAGAAGCCAGTTCAGGAAAGTTAAAGATTTAATGTCAGAGTAGGTACCCAACTATGATGTTCACCTAGCCATCTGGTTATTGAGCTTAATTCACATCTCCACTGAAATCTCATAACAGCAACCTCATTAAAAATCATGAAATTAAAGGAAAAGCAAGTAAGAACAACCTCATTAAAAATCATAAAATGATTTGATGAAATTGCTAAATAAATTAAAATCAGATCAATTAAGTGGCTATGATAATTTATCCCAAAAGCTGCTGAAAATGGCTACAGCTGAAATTTCGTGGCCAGTTAGTTTGATTTTTAATTTGTCATTTTCACTGGGACAAATTCTGGACCTATGGGATGATTCTTATGTTATACCTGTTCACAAGTCTGGCTCATTCTCAAATTTCAGTTACTATTTACATATTTCTATTCTCTCTGCTCTCTCTAAAATACAGGAAAAATTGATGTATACTCAGTTGGTTGAGCGGACTTAACCAAAGCATTCAGTCTAGTAGAATATGCTCTCCAAATTACATGCCTGGTATATTTGGGGTTGGGAGAACCAGTTTTGAGACCGTTTTGTGATTACTTAAATGACATGTACCAAGTTGTTAGGTTTGGGGGTTGTATTTCTGATAGGATTAGGGTTAATTATGATGTTCCACAAGGTTCCATCTTGGGATCTATATTATTTTCTCTGTTTTTTGATTCAATAACTAGCATTGTTAATAAACCAGAGCTAATATTGCATGCTGATGATGCAGTGGTATATTGCCATGGAGCATCATCTACTAATTTAGATCAAGTTCTGGCAAAAGAATTAGGTTCCACACAGAGCTGGTTGTGTGAAAGTAATGTGGTTCTTTAAAAAATAAATAAATAAAAATAATTTGGTTCTTAATACACTAAAGATGAAAACATTGATATTTGGAAATTATCTTAGACCAAAAGTGTATTGTAGTAGTTTAAAGGTTGCTTCAGATGGGTCTATATTTCAGAATTTTAGTACTTTTAAATATTTAGGGATTACCCTAGACCCTACTTTAAGTTTTGTCCCTCGTGTGGATGTCATTGCATCAAAAGTCCACTCAAAAATTGTGATGTTATGCAGCAGGATACAAAATCATTTCACATCAGAATCTGGACTGATTATAGCTACTCAAAACCTGATGCTTTTAGTGAAATATGCTTTGATAGAAACAGAGAAACGTAAAAACGAGTTTGATGGCAGATAAAGGCTGCTTGGCCCACCTGATCTTCCCTTTTTCCCTATCTACTGTAACACCACAGACCCTACTTGATCTCTGGCTTCCCCCCTTTCCTTACCACTAAGGTTCCCTTATTTATTTATTAGCTTTTGATGACTGGGTAAGTAAGCTAGGCAAAAAACCTGCCTATTTTCAGGCACAACCTATCCCATGACTTCTTGAATCCCACTACAGTTTTTTCTTCCACCACTTCCACTGAGAGACTGTTCCAGGCATCCACCACTCTTTCTGTGAAGAAGTACTTCCTATCATCTCCCCTGAGCCTACCCCATCTAGCTTCATGGCATGGCAGACTCTGCCCTGATAAGTACATTATCAAGGAAATCAGTTCTAATACACAGAATAGGAAAGTTTGCTTTAATGACTTCAAATAGGACTTTTCATTGTGAGATACTTAGTAGACTGGGGTGGCTACCTGTTTCTTTGAATTTTAAACTGGTGATAAGCTCACTTTGTTTGCAAAGTAAAAATGCAGGAACTCCATCTAGTTTAAACAAACAGTTGAGGGAGTATAAACCTAGTTTTGCTTCCCGCTCTTCGGAGAATTCTTTGATTTTGAATGTCCCATTGGTCTGCACTCAAAGTGAATAATGCACTTTTGCCCTTTCTTCAGCCTCGATATGGAATGAAATACCACTTCAAATTAAATGTTTACCTACCTATAGTGCCTTTTCAACTGCAGTGTTATATATTAAAGGATTATGAGTCTGTAAGTGTTTTTAGACTATGTGTTGAAACCCTTGTATTTATCAATTTCTTCTGATGAGAAGCTACTGTACATAATTTCTAATTTTTGTATTGTATTGTATTGCATTTTACATAATCTGGACCTCTGATCGTGCCTGAAAAAGGAATGTATTCCAGAGTACTTACCCGATAAATAAATAAATGAAATAAATGAAATGAACATACATTTGAAAGAATTTCTATAAGATGAGGGGGTGCACTGGAGTCTGTTTTATTTTCGATAACACGCTGGGTTAGTGGACTACTGCTACACAATAATAAAAATACACTAACCAGACATCATGGCTATGACATTCAAAGTGGTTAGCAAGTGCTAATGGTAAGTGCCTCACAAACAGTGGTGTATACCTCTATAGCAGGGGGGACCTAAAAATGCCATATTATAGGATCCAGATAGTGAGGCAGTAATCCATTAGTGAGCAGCGCTAAAGTATGCCAGAGTGTCTATGTAAATGTTGACTGTGCCTGGCACACAGACTCTCTGGCATATTCAAAGGTTTATGGTTTGCTAACTGGTTTGTTAACCTGTTATTATACAATGGCAAGAACATTTTCTCTTCTCTGATTGGTCAGTATGTGCCTGGGACAGTGACGTTATTAGACAATAACATCACTGTATGAAGTCCAGGCACACAAATGACCTGATCACACCCCGAGAAATCATGCTACAACTCCACAAGTTACTACTGCTCTCAACATCTTCACCTACCAACTGCAGCACGACGCAGCTTCAAACTGCCAAGCCATCACAGTCTAACCACCACCCCCCCAACACCAAACACCTCCCTCACTTCGGCACTCAGCGGAAATTGCACAGTTCTGACATTTTTTCTTCCCAAACAGAGCGGCTTAAGTGAGCCACGGAGACCATAACTACTGCCCACACTCAAGTAGTGGCTGAAGCTGCTCACATCACGGACAAAATGCTGGCAATAAACATCATAAAAGTGCTGTCCTGGCTACATATTCCCCAAGCCATGAGTGTCCTAATAGCACCCGATTTCATGAACAGGGAAATAAAACATAACTAGACTGAAGCCACATCTCTAGAGCAGCTTCAGATCCCTTCCCCATCAGCAGCGTGATCAGGTTACTGTGTGAACTTTTAAACTGCACCGTACTTTCCACTATTGACAGCTTCAAGGAAAAATTACACATACTGTCTACAGCAACAGCTCGGCAAAAGCAGCCACACCACAACCGATAGTGCGACAAATTAAATTAATGCTGTTTTCCCTCAAAGCGAGCGGCTTCACTGAACCGCCGAAAGCGTAACTGCCGTTCGCGTGCAATTAAATGATACCGCCCAATTTCGGCGGAAAAAAAGCCGGCATGAAAACAAACACATACTGTAATCCAAGCTGCTCTTGTACTCACCGGCAGATAAAACTTAAAAGTCAACTTCAGCAGTCAGTGAAAATGCCGGGGAGGTAGCTGACAATGCTGTAAACCATCACTGCAGCAAGCTTACAGGCTTCAAGATTACTCTTGGGAAACCAGCATCATTTACTGAGCAGTTCCACCTACTGGCTGAAATATATAGTGAACTTTTTTTAAAACATGTACCTCCACTCACAAATAATGGGGAAAAAATGTTTTTTAATTTTTTCCTTTTTAGAATAAAAATAATGAGCCATTGTATAATAGCAATAAGGCACTCCAGAGATGTGTGTTATCGTATGTCGCGTCACTCCTGGGGTGGTGGAAGCACTCGGCTTCGTGCTTCAACCCACCCCAGGAGTGACGTTATTACACGATAACACACACCCTGTCGTGCCTTATTGCTTAATTATTTAATGCCTTCACAATTCAGGTACTACTAGGTCCACAGCAGTGTACCCCCCACACCTGAGCACTGTGCTGATGTTGCATATGTACATCCTCGGTAATCTAGTGTCCCCCACCTGATCACTGTACTGATCATGTCAGCCAGAATTCCTGGTAGTCTAGTGGTGCACCAATAACTGTTTTGATAGTTGTTGAAACTGTCACTGGGAGTTTAGTGGTCCCCCTTCCCTCTGAGTACTGTTCCAAGACATTACACCCTGATCCCTAGTAGTCCAGTGGCCTCCACCTCCAATAGCCGTTCTGGTAATTATTGCAACCTTCCCTCATAATGCAGTGACTGTTCCCTGATTACTATTTTGTGACATGACACCCTCATCTCTGGTAGTCTAGCAGCCCCCACCTCTGAGCTTCATGTGATCTCCCTTACCAGGATGGCAGGTGACACTCATCCACCACTCACTGTCACCACCAGACACCATCTACAGCACACAGCTACTGCTAATTTTACTAAGTCCCAATGCAGAATTACTATTCATGTCTGCAAACTTTAAAATAATTCCAGTAGACCAGTGATCAAGCATTTCCATGGCACCATATGGCCACATGGCACCAACCTGGGGGGGTATCCCAGGACAGTGGTATCTAGTGTGTGTGTGTGTGTGTGTGTGTGTGTGTGTGTGTGTGTGTGTGTGTGTGTGTACTTGTGTATGCGTGTGTTATTGTGTACTGCTTAGAATGATAATACTTCCCTCACCAGGACCCTAGCAATTACCAAAAAAAATGCAGCAAATAAAAAAAAAAACTACTGCTGCAATCAGTAAGACAGCCAACAATCTCCTCAGTTGCATGTGGAATGGAGCACAAAACTATACAATGCATAACACATAACTCAGTGAGTCAAGCCAGATCCACTGAGAACCACAGCTGTTTAATACAATAAAACATGGAACAGTCTCACAAAAAAAAAAAAAAATATTAAACATGTGTAAACCCCCTACAAATGGGGATTCCTGAAAAATCTTCCTCAAGCTTGCCTAAATGCTCACTGCCAGGCTGGCGTCCTGCATTTTAGCAGTTTAAATGTGATTGCCAGAGAGTGCCTGTATAGCCTCTGTACACTGCCTCTTTAAGAGCTGCCTGGATTGCAGTCATAAGTAATCTGAGAGGGAGCTTTATTGAAAGATGTAACTATTTGCTGAAAATCATTTAGAGTGATAATGATAATGTAGTTTGTCTAACCTGCCTTCTTTGCAGCAAGGACTGTTTTGTTTGTCCCCACCATTTGGTCCGGGACTGCGAATTGGACCAATCAGTTCTGGTGGGGTCTAAAATGGAGCCGGACTACAGGAGCTGTCTGGAGTCAAAATCTGTAGGAATTCTAGTTTGGGGCCTTTTGCACCTTTTTGCACCTGAAGGGGGAGCCTTTGTTGTGACTGACAGGATGATTAGCCAACCAAACCTTTTGGATCTTGGGGAATTTCCCAGGCTGCTGCAGCTAGTTTCAGTTTTGAACCGAGAAGTGAAGACGTACCAGCTCAAGTGATTTTGAGCAGCAGTTCTGTGTAGTTTTGCATGGGAGTACTGTGTAAGGGCTGAGTTTTGGCCTGCCTGTCTGCCTGCTGTCCCTGAGAGGGAAAATAGAGTTAATTCTGACTGAATCTGAATTGTGAGGACTATTTAAGCCACTCGACTGTGACCAGGCTTTAACCTGAAGAAGAGTGAAGATTTGCTGAATGCAATCAGCCTGTCAGGATTTCCAGCTGCTTTTGAATCCCCAGTTTGTGAAGAGACTTTGCCACCATAACCAGAGAGCAGTTTGCCTGGTATAGTAGAATTTCCTTACGTGTAAATGTGCTGTGCATTGAAAGTGGGTCGTGCTTTGGTTCCCCACTCTGTGAACTGTGTTCTGCTTGCTGGAAGCTTTATCCAGCCTAATCAGACTGAATCCGCATTCATCTCCATTTGGCCTGGGCCATGCCATGCTGGCCCTACCAGACTAGCCACTGCACAGAGAAAGCCACCAACGAGAGACCTGCCTGGGGATCAGCCCCCTACTCCACACTTGAACAGGAACGATGCCTAGGTGAATCGTGTGGGCCCTGCTTCTCCTGGCACTCCAGATTAACCACTTGCTGTCTCGCTTCTAGGCCAGCCTGTGTCCAGTCTTGGGTATCATGAGTAATCATTCAGGGTAGCTCCCTGCAACAACAGCCTAATCTAAAAGTGTGTAATTTGATTGTCTTGTTGTTTTCTTTTCACGAACTGAGCCCTTTGGCTCCGGATTACAATTAGTGTGTGTTGTACATGTTGTTTTCTTCCAACACAGGGCCCCAACCAGCTGCAACATTCCTGGTTAGCCCACCATTCTCCATTTGTGTACCCAGAGTGTGTGACTGTTTATGGACCCTGAAGTGCATGAATAACTGTTTGATTGCTAGAGCCTTTAAGCAAATTAACCTGATTACGCCCCTTCCTTGTTCAAGCTGCTTAAATAAATCAGATCTAACTGCATTTACCCTTACTGTGGTTCCAGTTTGTGCAAGAGTACTGTATTTCTGTTATTTGCTGTGTATAACCTTGTTTTACAGGGGGTCCCCAGGGCCAGGCCAGAGGAACGTTCTGGTGGTAAGTGCAAACAGTGTGGGTACTTGTGTGGTGTATCAGGGGAATTGTGAAAGTGATCATTGTGTATTGTTCCGGCCACTAGAGAGGGGAGTTACAGTGTCCCGGAGGGCTGTGCCCAGGTTAGCTTGATCTCCACCAACCCTGACCTCTGGGTGGAGGCACCAATTTCAGAACTCAGGCTACTTAACCTGCTACTAGCCAAGCATGCAGGGGTAGTAGCCCTTGGGATAGCGCCACCTAGGGATTACATTTTGGAGGCTCACCGCAGGGATTTTGTGCCCTCTAGTGGCCAAAAATTATGAATTATTGTTAAAGATTAATGGCTACCCCAGTAGAAATGGCTGTACACCAGTTGGTGGGGTGGTGTACTGGGCAGGAGATCGACCCCCAAAATGCTCTACTTATACTGGATATTCTCCTGTGTACCAGTAAAGACACTGTAGAGGGAGCACTCTCCAAAGTTGAATGTTTAAAAAACCCTGTGGTGGGGACGTGGCTTGGACCTGAAGAAGATGGCAGCCTAAATCTTTCTCTCTGCCCCAGCCTGACAACCAATTGAACATAAACCGCCAAGATGCTGGACTGAAGTGCTCATTTATTTTTTGACAAAATCTCTCCCACCTCAGTCACCACTGTGAAGCTGTTCTTTGGGGTAGCCATGCTCCTATTGCACCGTATGCACCGCATCAGTATCGAGGCCGTCCTACACCACTAGGCTGTAAAGGCCCGAGCACGGTTGGCAAGTTCTGTTGTATTCTCCTCCGATCGGATCATTAGCGTCCCCCCTTCTAAGCACTGGGCCATGATTGACAGACCTCTCTGACACTGAGGGGACCCCACTGTTCAATCGGGTGGTTGAACCTGCGTTATCTGCTGGCTGTGCACAGAACCTGACAGTGAGATGGAGCATTTGGAAGCCAGGAATGCAGGACCACCCATTCAGACCACCCCATCACCTCCTGATCAGGCCCAAGTGGGAGAGGCCCTCGCTAACATCACCAAAATGCTTGAGGCATTACTGACCAGAGTGGACACCATCGGCCCCTCCTTAGCAGGTAATGTGGCTGATGTCCATCAGTTAGAAGATCAACACAATGTCCTGGAGCAATGGATGGAAGAGCTGGAGAGACAACATTTTAATATGCTACAAAAGCTTTGGGATCATGAGGCCAAATTATCTCGGCTATGGCACAGAGCGGAGGACCAAGAACATTTAAGCAGGAGAAATAATGTTAAGATCCTAGGGGTACCGGAAGGAACCAAAGGCCCAAATATGGAAAGATTCCTGAATGAATGGATCCCACAACTCCTCGGTGAACGTTGGAAGGAACCAGTGGGAGTGGACTGTGCACACCGTGTTTTCAGCAATCCAGCCAATGCCAAGGGCCCTTGAACTATTATTGCTTATTTACTGCACTTTTCAGTCAAGGAACGCTTGCTTTAGGTCACAAGAGACCTCGTGGAAATTGTCTGGAAAGGCAATACCATATCATTCTATCAGGACTTTACCCAAGAGGTGGCAGTCAAGCGCAGAGCATATAACCCCTTGAAAAAGATACTGATAGCCAGTTCCATTCAATATTGCTTTAAGGGACTCACGGCACTGTACCTATGGAAGAACGGGCAGTCCTTCTTTGCAGAATCACCTAGGGACACTGAGACCTGGATCCATAACCACTGGCCGAACATGCTGCCAAAAATTACTTTTCCCAGATGCCTCTGGGAATCGAGGAGCCATGTGGACCAGGGAACCATCAAGAAAGGAAGTGCTGCATCTGGGGACAAAAACTCTAGCCTGACTGGTGTGCCTAACAGGCATTCCCCCACTCATAGGCAGCTATGGGTCTCGCACTCTGTGGGGGATAAGCAGTATCAGACCACTCCTATGCCCTCCCTAATGCATGAGGCATCCAACACTAACTTGAAAGCCAAACAACAGGACCCTGCTGTGAACTCCTTGCCAGTAAGGCAATAACAGCGCTCGAGTAGCCCACTCTGCCTGGTCTCAGACAATACCGCAGCCTCCCCGCCTGCCAAACTTCCAAGAGCTGATCTGCTTACAATGGAAAAGGATGAGCAACTGGTCCACTCATAGGATGATGCCGTAGAACCCATGGATGAGCTGGTTCCTTTGGATTGGATGACCACGATGGAAGAGTGTGAAGAAGCTACTGCGATGGCTGCGTGCTTGCTAAAACTGGGACTTAAAACATTTGCAGAAGCACTTGCCTCATCTGCTAAGCCTGCTTGAACTGATCCATGATGTAAAACTGGGGATGCCATGACGGAGCATGACAACTAACTACATAAAATTTGGGCCATCCTAGTCTTTTACTGTGATAAAGTTCTTGAATATCCCACAGTCACCAGAAAAGGGAGGTCTGTCCTATCTGTATTATGATTAGATCTTTTTCCTGCAAGGCACTGCCAGTGCACGGCAGGCCTCAAGCCCATCAGGCTATCCCTTCCATTCATTCCTTCCCTCAGTGAATGCATCCCACCGTCCTCCTGTGGGTAGAACGCAAACATTATGGTCTTTGCTGTGTCACCCCCCCCTCTCCTCTTCGCTGTTTTAGCGCAACATAGGGGATACAGGCTCCTCTCCAAGGTGTGCAGACTGGCCATGCAATTGCAACACTGGGGAGCGCTCCCCTGCTTAACGTGTATGGTAGGAGTCAGAGCATGCCCATGGAGGGTTTTCCTGCACTTGCTATGAGTGTTGCAGTATACAGAACATAGCTGACAGCCCCTATAATCTCCAGAAAAGACACTGATTCCATCTACTACGATATCTAGAAGTGGAACGGGTGGTTAACAGAGGTTTCCCTACCCCCCTTCCCTTCCCCTGTAGGTGGTCCCTATCTACTATTATATGACCGATCCTGCTACTCCCCTATGTTTGGGCGAGACACAGTCGCTAGATATGCCTGGACTCTTCAGATCTGGCCTTACGACTAGACTTATAGAGTCAGGCTGGGACAGATCACCCATGTTAGGTGTGACCTCTCCCTTTACTCTTTTGGTGTCTGAAGCAGTGTGGCTCAAAGGGCTTCTTTGCCTCTTCTCACACGTACACCTCAGCACCAATAACTGATTTACTGTTTCTTGTTGAATGGTTAATTTAGCTGCTGCACAGGATTGTTGTTAGATAGTTAGATATTGTTTAACACATATTACTACGATAAATAATTTTCATTTTTCTTACTCTGACCAGGTTTCTCATAAGCAAAGGCAAGACTATCCGCTACCTTCAAACCTTTCTCGGCACTTTCTCTCTGTGGTCTACCAGTTACGTGCATCTAAACACAAAACCAGTAACAGGTTACCCTTTCTCTTTTCTACCGCCGTTCCTACTGCTGCCTGCAGGGTGAGTACCCTTTTTCTTACTTAAGTGTCTGGTGGTGAACATCAATGGCAACAGTACCCGCTGCATCGCGGGGTTGGAGGTGCATCTCCTGGAATGTCAGGGGGCTGAATCATCTGGCAAAACGTACCAAGGTTCTGCAATTTCTGAACGCTATGGGGGCCGATGTGGTCTTGCTTCAGGAGATGCATCTCACTAGCCGTATGGTGCAGTGGCTAAATAAACTCTGAGTGGGGACAGTGCTGGCCAGTTGTGCATCCAAAAAGTCCAGAGGTGTAGCCAGCCTCCTCCGGAAGGGGGGACCCTGGGAAGTTGAAGCTCAATATCTAGATTCCCAAGGGAGCTGGATAGCAGTTAAACTCTCTTACCCGGGTAGCAAAGCCATAGTGGCCAATGTGTATGGTCATAATACAGACTCAGGGGAGAGTTATTCTGAACTGAGCCAAGCCTTTAGAGAACTGACAGAGAATGAGACAGAGGTACTAATACTCTTGGGAGGTGACCACAACTTAGTATTCGATGTGTTCTTAGACAAATCCCTCCCTACGCCACAATCCCACCCTAAAGTACTAGCAACCCTAAATACCCTGATGTCAGAATGGGCCCTAGGTGATCCCTGGAGAAACAATCACCCAAAGGGGCAAGACTACACCTTCTACTCCAAGGTCATGGTACCCATAGTAGGCTGGATTTCTGGCTGGTTAACCAAGTCACTATGCCACGGGTAGGAGACTCTACCATTGGCAATATAGCCATATCAGATCATGCCCCAGTGACGATCTCATTCTCCCCACCGGGTCAAAGCCCTCCCTCCATGAGATGGCGGTGTAACCCCCTAATGTTGCAGGATGTAGCTTTTCAAGATTACATAAAGAAGGAGGCTCATTCTTACTTTTCTATTAACACCCCTGGAGAGACTTGAGTGCCCACAGTATGGGAAGCTTTCAAGGCTGTTATAAGAGGAAGAATCATCTCCTTCTCAGCAGCTAAAAATAAGGAGTGAATGAAACAAATACAGGAGCTTCAGGATGAGCTTGCAAGGTTGGAGAAGCAGTTTAAAGTCTCTTCTAAGAGCCCGCTTAACTCCCCTCTTCTGGCTAACATCACAGGTTTAAAATACAAGATTAATGTGCTGCTGGACAGAAAGGCAGAGTGGCAACTGATTCGAGCTAAACATAGATCATGGGAAGGACGAGACAAGGGAGGGAAATTACTAGCTTACTACATACAGAAGCAGCAGGCTTCCTCCAGAATACTGGCCCTGAAGAACAGGCAGGGAAAGATAATAACGACACCCAAGGCCATTAATGAGGAGATGCAAAGCTTCTATCAGGATCTCTACCAAATCTCAGAACACACTTTCAGATGACGAACTCTCCCAGCGACTGAATGCTCTATGTCAGGGGAACCCCCTCCCCCAACTCTCTGTGGAGCAACACCGCGATCTAGATGCCCCAATCATCTATGAAGAATTGTGTTTTGCCCTTTCCCAGATGGCGAAAGGGAAAGCCCCTGGTCCAGACGGGATGTTGGTAGAGCTTTAGTAACTACTACAGGCAGAAATCACCACCCCCCATTGCGAGCTCTGCAGGAAGCTCAGAAAGATACAATTCTTCCTTCTACCATGCATGAGGCCCTAATAACCCTAATCCCCCAAAATCCTCTGACTTATTACTCTGTGCAAATTTCTGGCCCATCTCGCTCCTCCCCATAGACAACAAAATACTGGCTAAAGTCCTGGCAAATAGGCTGTCCTTAGTTCTACCTACCCTGATTCATCCATCACAATCCGGCTTCTCAAAGGGGCAATCAAGTACAGACAATCTACGCTTAGTCCTGGACCTTAAATGGTTGGTGCTGCAATCTAAAACCCCAATGGCTGCCCTGGCGATTGATTTTGCCAAAGCGTTTGACTCCCTGGAATGGGCGTATCTTCACAAGGTCCTTAAACTAAATGATTTGGGCCCTATTTCTGCTCTTGGGCCTCCACTTTGTACCACTTACCAACAGCCAGAATTGTCCCCAATAGGGATCCCGCTCTTCCTTTCTCACTACAAAGAGGTATCAGACAGGGTTGTCCCCTCTCTCCTTTTCTCTTCCTTATAGCTCTGGACTCATTGATTAGGAAATTTATAAATTCTCCTAGCATCACTGGCATCCCTGTGAAGGAGTCAACCTATCTAGTTAATGCATATGCGGATGACATGCTTCTTACAGTCTCCAATCCCCAGTCCTCTATTCCCACAATCCTGGCAACTTTACAAGAATTTGCTTCTCCCTCTCCCTCTCTCTCTCTCTGTCTCAGGACTAACAATGAACCAAAAGAAAACTATTCTCTCTCCTCTGAACGGGAAGTGCAGCAGGCACTGCCTCGCTGGTACTGACATTACTTGGGCCCCGCAAGGATTCTCTTATCTAGGTGTAACTATTACTGCATCTTGGAAGGATTTAGAATCCGTTAACTTCTCCCCTCTTCTGGCCTCTCTAGCAGCTGAAGACCAGTGATGGAGAAAATTACATTTAACTCTGAAGGGCAAGATAGAAGCTATTAGAATGTTCATCTTCTCAGGAGTCTCCTACCTGCTAAATAATCTTTCAATCCCGCTTTTTCAAAAACCGTTCAAGGCCCTAGATAAACTAATTTCTTTATTTCAGTGGGAGGGTAAAGCCCCGAGATGGGGTCAGACGAAGCTGCGGGCCAATTGGACCAGGGGTGGACTCGGCCTCCCCTGGTTCATGGGCTACCACCTTGCCTACAGAGTGGCCCAGGCTATAGCTTGGTTCATCCCTTGCTCCACTCCCCCTCCCCAATGGATACTTCTAGAAGCTGCTCTTTCAACAGATAACCCCCTTTTCTCCCTGCTGTCCAGCAAAAAGCCCACGGGAAACCAACTCACACCCATTATGACAGAAACTTGTAGATCATGGCGAAGAGTAATGGCGATCACTGGGGTCCCGAGTCCAGAATACCTCCCTCCCCTTCACTATGCTCCGATATGGAACAATCAATTTGTAATGGTAGATCATAAGCCACTCAACTGGATTTCTTGGGCTTCCAAAGGTATTCGGGTCATAGGAGATCATTTCCTTCCAAATACCTGATCACTAATGTCCTTTGAACAGATTCGAGACATCTATGGGCTGCGGTCATCAGACTTCTGGAAATGTCTTCAGTTAAGGAGTGCTCTAACTCCACTTCTTAAAACCCCAGCAACCCAGACTACATGGAGTTGCCTTAGTGGTCTCCACCAACCTAGGAAGAGCCATGGATTCATAGGCGTCTTTTACAAAATTCTTAGAGACTCCCAGCCTGACACTACACTAACTAGCAGAACAGCCTGGGAGTGGGATCTCTCCCACCCCATATCCCAACAGCAATGGTCAGAGGGCCTCAGAGTGGCTCACACAGCCTATGAGGACTTCAAGAGCCAGTTAATACAACTTAAAATCCTCCTTAGATGGTACAGGACCTCCACTGTTCTTCATAACCTCAAGATTATACCACAAAACCAATGCTGAAGGTGTCATTCTTCCCCTGCCCACCTACTCCACATTCTATGGATGTGCCCGACCCTGCAGAATTTCTGGACGCAGGTCTTAGAGGACTGCTCCAAGATAGTAGGTAAATCACTCTCTCTCTCCAACACTACTCCCTGCTGTTGGAAGACACCTCAGCACTAAGCCCACTCACCTCTCCCAGCAAGTCTTGGGTCCTAGTGGCTGTCATGGAGGTGAAAAGGGCCATCCTAATGAGGTGGAGACAATCCACACCCCCTGTACTTGTACAACAGTGAGCAGCCATGGCTAGATTGGCCACCTTTGAGAGGCTTATGGTGGTGGTCAAGGGTAGGCTCAAAAGATACTATAAGAAATGGGAGGCATATTTGCATTCCCACATTTACTCGGTTGCACCTCCACCACTGTAAAATCCCCCACTATCCTGACTCATAATATACCTTGCCAAACTGGTAATATGCTGTGGCTATTAACTGGTCCCACCACCTCCTGTTATATATTATGCTCTCCTCTTCTCGCTTGTTGCTGCTTTCTGATACTAGGAACACTTATACACTAGACTTTTTGGTATATGAAACCTAGGTAAACCTGACTGTAGCTTAATATACAACTGTACTGGTAGAAAATGTGTTGATTTGACCTGTTGAGTGATATCCTAGTAAGTTCAACCTGTTGCATGAAGATTATGAAGGATAGTTTCAATGTAAACTGAATCTTTTTTCTTAGACTGCACAGGGCCTTGTCTTGTATGAATGTCACTTCTTTGTACCTTGTAGGATTTATAGGATGTCTTGTCTCTGTATGTCAGTGTACTGTATTACTTTTCTGCCTGGTGTATGATTGCTATTTTCATGGCTTGTTTTTTTTTTTTAACTTCAGTTTTTATCCTCCTTCCAGCCACATCACTTCACTCAATCAGACCCCCTACATGTCTCGCTAACCTCAGTGTCCCAACACACAGGAGTCTGCCCCTAGAGTGTTTCACCCCCTCATTACCCCCTAGGTTTCCCGGATATCCACCCGGATGGGGCAAGGAGTGGTCCCCCTTACCTTCTCCCCACACAACGGTGGAGCGGGTGCTGCACAGCAGATTCTGTTCCTGTCTTGGTTGTTGCTGAGACGCTCAGTGAAGGGTCATCACCTAGGAGTGACGGGCCACCATTTTTCCCATATTCTGTTCCTGCAAGCGTCGGCACTCTAGGAGAGCCAATGGGAGGTGTGCGTGAAGACACAACTCCTCCCAGGGCTTCTCGGCTGACGCTGCCCCCATACCTTCTGCGTGCCCGGATCTGCACTGTCAATCCCAGGTTCACCCGGGAGATGGCAGTAGAGCAGCGAGACTTGCATGGAACCCTCTCCAGAGAAGGACAGCCACCAATGGGTGCTCTATCCTTCTCTCTCCTGCTGACCCCTGACGGCCCAAGCTCGTTCCCAAACCTGGGTCGCCGGCGTGCAGTGAGGTGGGGCGTCTAGTGCCTCAACCCTCAGCGCCACCAGGCTGGCTTCATGGCTTGTTGTAACTGGAAAATCCAATAAAATCTTAAATGGTAAAATAAAAAAAACCCTGTGGTGGTGGACTGGCAGGCTGATTTGATCATCCACACTTTCACAGCCTTGGTAGAGTGTAGTGACCTCATGGACAGCTCTAAAGTGCCACAGACTATTGCCCCAGAAGGGGTTCCAGCTGCCTGAGAGTGATAACAAAAGACAGTAAAGACCCCGGGGAGGATGAGCTCCCACCATTATCTGAGACTTTTGAGGAGATATTTGCTAAGTTGTTGCTGGAGGAAGGGAAAACCATAGATAACTTTAAGAAACTATTCCTGCCACCTGGGGTGTTCCTTCCCCAACACCTCCTCCCATTCCAGCACCTGTTACTGCCCCGCCTTCTGTGCCCATGTCAATGCTGGTCCCTATATCTGTACCTGCTATTAGTCACAACTCCTACCAAAGGCTGAGAATCTTCTCGGGTACCCTCCCCACCTTCCAGGGGGAGGATGACTGGGAGACCTGGATAGACTATGTTGCCTCTCTAGTACTCAAATGGCAATGCTCAGAAGCAGAGAAACAAAAGAGGTTGAGTGAGAGCTTCCAAGGTCCTGCCCTGGCTACCATCCATGCCAAATGGGCCAATAACCCTGAAGCAACTGCACAGGACTATCTTGATGCATTGGAAAATGTGTATGGGAGCCCAGATTCAGATGAGGATCTGTGGTGGAGAGTAAGAAATGCTCAGCAGTACCCAGGGGAGCCATTGTCTGTGTATGTACTTCGGCCTGTAAAGCTGCTACAAGACTGCCTCAGAAAGGGTAGTTTGCCATCAAATGAATTAGATCGAACTAGGCTGGACCGGATCCTCAAGTCTGCTCCATATTCAGAATTGTTACTGCTTCAGTTGAGCCTTGCCACCCTACTGGAATCACCCCCCCCCCAATGACCAGCTAATGAAAGAAATTAGGAGGTTGAGCAAAAGCGACCCCGTGGGAATTGCACACTTATTTGCTGCTGTTGCCAAGTGCAACGACCGAGTGATCAGCCAAGTGAGGCTAAGGGGCAAAAGTCGGCACTTAACAAGCACTCTGAGAATGCAAAGGACTTCCAGCCCTGGGCCCAGCATTGGAAAGACGAGCTACTAAAGGAAGTCCGAGAATTGAAGATGGGTGCCTCTGCAAGGGTTTCCCTCATGGAACAAGATTCTGGTCCCTTTCAGGATGTGACTGCCATGGGGTGGGGGTGCACCCTCAGGCATCCACTACCAAGGGTGGCTCCAAGGCTGAGATCAACAAATTGACTGCCACTCTAAAGAAGCTGTTAAAACAAGTTGTACCACTCTCACCGCTGCAAGCAGATACTAGACCCCAATCTCTTACTACTGCTTCAGTTGCTCATACGATATTCTCTCCCAGGATGACCCAGGAGTCTATCATTTGTCACAACTGTGGAAAGGATGCCCATATGAAAAGATAATGCCAGTCTCAGAAGGACTTAGAAAGAGTAGTAAACAGACCCCAAGGGGAGCTCCGAAACGCAAATCAATGGCCAAGGGATGCCGAATGACCACAGTGAGGGTTCGAGAAACCCTAACTCAAATTTCTTTATGGCTAAATCATCTGTCCAGACCTCTGCTAGTGCCTCTCCAGACTGGTCCAAAATAGTGGGTCCTTCAATGGAGACTACGGTGACTGTGAATGGTATTCATACTCAGGCTGTGCTTGACAGTGGGTCGCAAGTGACCATTGCATTCCAGGACTGGTATGACAAACACTTATCTGATGTGCCATTGCAATCCCTGGAAGGACTACATGTGTGGGGTCTGAGCGACAAGTGTTATCCCTACCTTGGGTATGTCCGCCTCTAGTTGTCTTTTCCTGCAACTGCAATTGGTGTAGAGGAGCAAGTAGAGACATTGGCCCTAGTGTGTCCCCCCACCGGACTGTATGATGGGGTCCTCCTGTTAATTGGGACAAACGCCCATATGTTTGGGAGACTGGCACAACTCTGTCATGAGAAACAAGGGTGACGGACTGGGACGGCCCTGAGAATTCCAGCTCTGATCAAGAGGGCCTATGATTTGCAAAAGAAACTCAAGGAAGTAGACCAGGGTGAAACCGGTGGGGATCATGTGGAAGAAGGATCCCGATTCAGTGGTACTGGCCCCTAACACCCAGTGTACCATTCAAGGGGAGGTCCGCCTCCGGAAAGATGTCAAGAACAAAATACTGATGTTGGATGCACCAGGCAATGGAAAATTGCCAAAAGGATTATTGGTTAAGCCCAGCATTTTACCTGCTCATGCCCATGCCTATGCACGATGAGTGATGGTCCAGATTCACAATGTGTCAGATCGGGAGAACCGGGTGAAGAGAGGGTGCACCCTAGCTATGGTACACTGCACAGACACTGCAGTATTGCCCAGCAACAAGCACCCTGGTGAGAAGGAGAGAGTGATCCCAGACTTGTTTGACTCTGGTGACTCCCCATTGCCAGCTGAATGGAAGGCTAGAATTAGTAAGATACTTGTCCAGAGAAACCAAGTGTTTTCGTCAAAGGAATGGGATGTGGGATGTATCCAGGGTATGGAGCATCACATACTCCTGCACGATGAATAGCCATTTCCAGATAGGTCCCGACGCCTAGCCCCAACAGACATAGATGATGTGAGAAGACACCTGCAGGAAATGCTCGCTGCTGGCATGATACAAGAATCCAGGAGCCCATACGCCTCTCCCATTGTGGCTGTGCATAAGAAGAATGGGTCTGTGAGGATATGTATTGATTATCGAACCCTAAACTGGCGGACCATCCCATCCCAGACCAATACACTATGCCTCGTATACAAGATGCCCTGGACTGCTTGAATGGGAGCAAATGGTTCTTGGTGTTGGATCTTTGCAGCGGATACTACCAGTTCCTGATGGCCTTGGAAGACCATGAGAAAACAACCTTCATCTGTCCATTGGAGTTCTACAAGTTTCTGAGGATGCCACAGGGGATATTGGGCACCCCGGCCACCTTTCAGCGACTGATGGAATGTGCGGTGGGAAATATGAATTTGCTGGAATGCCTAGTGTACTTGGACAATGGCATTATGTTTGGGAGCACCTTAGAGGAGCATGAGAACTGACTGTTTAAAGTCTTAGACTGACTGGAAGACTTCGGCCTCAAGCTGTCCATTGACAAGTGCCAGTTTTTCCAAACCTCCGTGAAGTATGTGGGCTACATAGTATCTACAAAAGGGATAAAGACTGATCCCAGTAAGGTTGAAGCATTGACTACTTGGCCCCAGCCCCATAATATGAAAGAACTGCAACATTTCCTGGGGTTCTGTGGCTACTACCGCAGGTTCATAAAAGACTATTCCAAGGTGATTCGCCCACTCTTGAACCTTACCCAGGGTTACCCTCCTTCCAATTGTAAATACAAAAAAGGGTCCACTAAAGAACCAGAAAAAGTATACTTCCACCCAGGTGAACTCTTCAGGCCCCACTGGACGCCTGACTCTGAAGCAGCCTTCCATGAGATCATATACCAGCTCACCCACGCCCTCATCCTTGCCTATGCTGACTCCACCAAACCCTATGTGCTGCATACAGATGCTAGTCTGCAGAGCCTAGGAGCGGTACTGTATCAAGACCATGAGGATGGCCTGAGACCAGTAGCTTTTGCCAGTAGGAGCTTGACCCCGTCTGAACGAAACTACCCTGTGCATAACTTGGAATTCCTTGTGCTAAAATGGGCCATCATTGACCAGTTTCATGAATACCTCTATGGGACAAAGATATTGGTGAAGACTGACAATAACCCATTGACCTATGTGCAGACTTCAGCTAAGTTAGATGCCACTGGGCACCGGTAGCTTTCTGTATTATCAACCTATGATTATGCTGTTGAATACAGACCATATTGCTGTTAATGCCCTATCATGAAGGCCCACTTCCAAGAGTGATTGGGTCAAGCTGTCTGAACCTGACATTTGAGCATTGTGCCTAAAGTTTGATAGAGATGAACAGATCTCTGCAGACACAGTGGACTGTTTAGTAGATTGCTTGGGCCCTTCTGACACCTGTATACCAGCTGCTTATTGCCACTTCTTTGCTCTAGATATTAGTGCACTACCTCAATTTGACAATGACAGCATTCAGTGGGCTCAATCCCAAGATCCTATGATTCAGCCAGCACTTGACGCCCTGCGTGTGGGGAAAGACGTGTCTAAGTTACATTCCACTGACTTGCGAACTGCTTTATTGTTTAAAGAAGGCCCCAGATTGAAGTTGCTCAATCAGTTGTTGTATAGAGAGACCGTAGATCATAGTGGCAAAGTAGACAAGTAACAATTGGTCCTGCTCACGGCCTTTAAAGAGTTGGTATTGAGGTCCCTCCACAATCACATGGAGTACCTTAGTATTGACAGAACTCTTGACTTGGTACGATCTCACGTCTACTGGCCCAAAATGGGGGCCAATGTTGAGCGCCATGTAAAGACTTGTAGTTGCTGCCTGCAAAGAAAAGTCCTGCCTCAGAGGGCTGCCTCCCTTCTTAATATTACTACCAGTACCCCCATGGAACTAGTCTGCATAGACTTCTTGTGTTTAGAACCTGCTCAGCAGAACACTGGCAATGTGTTGGTGGTTATGGATCATTTCACATGGTATGCACAAGCTTTTCCCACCTAAGATCAAAAGGCATCTACCGTGGCCAAGGTGCTGGTGGAAAATGTATTCAGCCACTATGGTGCCCCCCAGCAGATTCATTCTGATCAAGGCTGGGACTTTGAGAGTCAGCTAATCAAAGAAATGCTCTCTCTATGGGGGGGGTAGGAAAGTCAAGAACCACCCCTTATCACCTGCAGGGGGAACCTCAACCAGAATGCTTTAACCGCACCCTGCTAGACATGCTAGGCACCCTCCACCCAAAAGACAAGCATAAATGGAGCCAGCAGATTAGCACCTTGGTACATGTATACAATTGCCCGAAAAATGATGCTACCGGGTTCTCTCCCTACCGCCTCATGTTCAGGAGAGAGAGGCCTGGCTGCCTGTTGATGTCTGTTTTGGGGTCTCTCCAGATAGGGTCCAAGCCAAAAACTACTTGCAATATGTACAAAAACTGAA
The DNA here is from genome assembly GCA_016271365.2 of Neoceratodus forsteri. Lineage (NCBI taxonomy): Eukaryota > Metazoa > Chordata > Ceratodontiformes > Ceratodontidae > Neoceratodus > Neoceratodus forsteri. Next base: position 1,172,826,685 of record CM057455.1, on the reverse strand, counting down.
AGCTCAATTGAACCATGCCTATCAACTGGCCCAGACAATGGCTGCCAAGAGAAATCTAGCCAACAAAGAGAGGCATGATAAAAAAGTAAAGGTACAAGAGCTTCAACCTGGAGACCATGTGTTGTTATGCAATTTGGGACTGCATGGTAAACACAAAATTGCTGATCAGTGGCACCATCTTCCCCATGTAGTAGTCGGAAGGTTGGATGAATTACCTGTGTACAAGGTGTGCCCAGAGAACAACTCCAAAGCTGTCAAGACCATGCACCGTAACCACTTGCTACCTATCAGCCAAGTCATGATTGAGGCTGAACCCCCAGAAATTGAGCCCCCTGGGCCGGTGACTCATGCTGCTGCAAGAAAGAGACAGAGTCAACCTACCCCAGTGGTCACAGATTTAAGGTTTCCTCTGCAGCAGGCCCAGAATGATAATGACTGTCAGTCCACTTCTGACAAAAGTGAGTGTGACTATGCATATTACCCCTCTTATGAACTTAGTCAGTTGTTTCTAGGTAACCCCATGATTAATTGTGGGGATGAAGCTGGGCCTTCTGGACTGCCTAACCCCCCAGCTTCATCCTTGGAGCCAATGCTGCCTGAAAGTGAAGTGCAAAGTATCACGTCTGAAGATGCTGAGTCTCTGTGTATTGTGGAACTGTATGATTTGCCTGAAGAAGGGGCTGAGGGTTTAAGTCTTTTTGGTGACATACCAGAACTTGAAGAACCCTATGAGAATGCTGACCACCCCCCTTCAGTGCTTCAAAGCTTGATTGTGCCCGAGCCTTCACAAAATGAGTCAAGTTTTGTAGAAACAGAGCCTGCAGAGCAAGGAGCCCACAGTGCCTCAAGTTTGGATGTTCCCACCTAGGCAGAGACACCCCTCACAAGTGACGAGAGTCCCCAGACCAGTGCTGAGAGTACAGAGACTGTAGTTGTCCCCCTCAGAAAGACTGGCTGAACTGCCAAGCCAGTGGCATACGGTCGATTCGTCGCGGTATAATTGGCCGCGGTCAAACTGTAGCGCCAATTTCGTCGAAATGTCAGCTTGTCGCTGGTAAAACAGGTAGCGGGCATAATGCAGCCACCGCAACCAGATACCCGCAACATTTTGTCCACCGATGTATGTCGACAATATTAACAGAATACCTGATATTGTGTTATGTGAGTGGAAAATGTGCCAAATTTAATGTGGTCCCCTGCTAAAATCAGTACCTGCTTGAGTCTGCAGCGGCATCCTGGAGCTCCGGTCCTGGGCGAGGGTAGGTAAGCTACACTGTTAGGAGGGGGGTAGTCCATCTGATTTCTGTGGCGGCATCCTGGAGCTCCGGTCCTGGGCAAGGGTAGGTAAGCTGCACACCTCTCAGTCTCATTAATAAAAATAAAAAGTGAGTGGTAAAAAGGGAGAGGGGGCAGGCAGGATATTTATTTGTTTGCAAACAAGGAACACCAGATGGCAGTTCCGCACTATTTTAGCAGCTATTTTCACCGTATACCGCAAAGGCATGTAAGCTGCACTGTTGGAGGTAGTCCGGCTGATTTCTGGGGTAAGTCGGTTCTGCGACTATTTGTCCAGTTTCCATATTTGTACCGCGACTTCTTCACCTACCTACGAGTTATGTCGACGACCGAATGTGCGGCTTTTATTTGTCCCCACGGCGAAATGTCTGCATGATTTTGACCGCGACATTTTGCCCGGGGACCAATCGGCCGTACATGAAGCCAGTGGTATGCCTCAGTTATGATTCTCCTGGGAGGCCAGTGGATTTGCCTCTCAATGTGGTGCACAAAGGTGTTTATGTCTCACCAAGCTCACTGCCCAAATTGAGCTTGACAGCCAAGTCCAGGTTACTTGTCTTTCCCTCTCACCATGGTGCCTCTGCCCCCTCTAGCCCCAAGTTAGCTGATAGGGAAGGGCCCCTTCTTTCATTGTTTAAGGTACAAGAAGTTATTACCTAATTTAGTATAGTAATGTTCAACTGACTTGTGTGAAATATGCCTAATTTATTGTCAGAATAGACAAAGTATTGGGAAATGCAGTGAATATGTATAGTAAATTAATAAGTTAATGTTAACTGATGCATGATGGTACAGACTTAACATGGACGCTAAGTTTTCTCCAGGCAGGGAAAGGTGTAACCCTCCCAACAAATGGGGTTTCCCAAAAAGTCATCCTCGAGCTTGCCTAAATGCTCACTGCCAGGCTGGTGTCCTATGTTTTAGCAGTTTAAATGTGATTGCCAGAGAGTGCCTGTATAGCCTCTGTGCACTGTCTCTTTAAGAGCTGCCTGGATTGCAGTCATAAGTAATCTGAGAGGGATCTCTGTTGAAAGATGTAAGTATTTGCTTAAAATCATTTTGAGTGATAATGTTAATGTAGTTTGTCTAAGCTGTCTCCTTTGCAGCAAGGACTGCTTTGTTTATCCCCACCATTTGGTCCGGGACTGCGAATTGGACCAATCAGTTCTGGTGGGACCTAAAATGGAGCCGGACTACAGGAGCTGCCTGAAGTCAAAATCTGTAGGAATTGTAGTTCTGGGCATTTTGTGCCTTTTTTCACCTGAAGGGGAAGCCTTTGTTGTGACTGACAGGAGGATCAGCCAACCGAACCTTTTGGATCTTGGGGCATTTTCCAGGCTGCTGCAGCTAGTTTCAGTTTTGAGCTCAGTAGTGAAGAAGTACCAGTTCAAGTGATTTTGAGCAGCAGCTCTGTGTAGTTTTGCATGGGAGAACTGTGAAAGGGCTGAGTTTTGGCCTGCCTGTCTGCCTTCTGACCCTGAGAGGGAAAATAGAGTTTATTCGGACTGAATCCGAGTTGTGAGGACTATTTAAGCCGCTGGACTGTGACCAGGCTTTAACCTGAAGAAGACCTAAGATTTGCTGAATGCGATCAGCATGTCATGATTTCCAGCTGGTTTTGAATCCCCGGTTTGTGCAGAGACTTTGCTATCGTAACCAAAGAGTGGTTTGCCTGGTACAGTAGAATTTCCTTACATGTAAATGTGCTGTGTATTGAAAGTGTGTTGTGATTTGGTTCCCACTGTGTGAACTGTGTTCTACTTGCTGGTACCGTAGAATCCTTTACATGTAAATGTGCTGTGTATTGAAAGTGGGTCATGATTTGGTTCCCCACTGTGTGAACTGTGTTCTGCTTGCTGGAAGCTTTATCCAGCCTAATCGGACTTAATCCACGTTCATCTCCATTTGGCCTGGGCCATGCCACGCTGGCCCTGCCAGACTACCCCACTGCACAGAGAAAGCCACTGACGAGAGACCTTCCTGGGGATCAGCCCCCTGCTTCACGCTTGAACAGGAAGGATGCCTCAGCGAATCATGTGGGCCCTGCTTCTCCTGGCACACCAGATTAACCACCTGCTGTCTCGCTTTTCGGCCAGCCTGTGTCCAGTCTTGGGTATCATGAGTAATCATCAGGGTAGCTCCCTGCAACAACAGCCTAATCTAAAAGTGTGTCATCTCATAAGTTCATAATCATAAGTTCATAAGTTGTATCAGAGCTTAAAAGACCGTTGTGTCCATATTGCTCGCCATAAAATTCTTAATATCCCAAAATACTGTTTGTCTTGTTGTTTTCTTTTCACAAACTGAGCCCTCCAGCCCTGGATTACAAATAGTGTGTGTTGTACATGTTGTTTTCTTCCATAACAGGGCCCCAACCAGCTGCAACATTCCTGGCTAGCCCACCATTCTCCATCTGGGTACCCAGAGTGTATGACTATTTATGGACCCTGAAGTGCCTGCATAACTGTTTGATAGATAGATAGAGCCTTTAAGCAAATTAACCTGATTATGCCTCTCCCTTGTTCAAGCCCCTTAAATAAATCAGATCTAGCCCTTTTTTGCATTTACCCTGACTGTGGTTCCAGTTTGTGCAAGAGTACTGTACTGCTGTTATTTGCTGTGTATAACCTTGTTTTACAGGGGGTCCCCAGGGCCAGGCCAGAGGAAAGCCCTGGTGGTAAGTGCAAACAGTGTGGGTACTTGTGTGGTGTATCAGGGGTATTGTGAAAGTGATTATTGTGTATTGTTCCAGCCACTAGTAAGGAAAGAGGGGGGTTACAGTGTCCCGGAGGGCTGTGCCCAGGTTAGCTTGACCACTACCAAGCCTGACCTCCAGATGGAGGCACCCGTTTCAGAACTCAGGCCTCTTAACCTGCTACTAGCCAAGCAGGCAGGGTAGTAGCCCTTGGGATAGTGCCACCTAGGGGTTACACATGCACAGGCAACACATGGGAAGTGAGCCACGGAGGGGAGGGGGGTGTCGACACTCTCTCCATCTTACACAGAACCGAACATAGAACTGCATGACAGCAGAAAAACAACACACACACAGAAAAAGCACCTCACCGGAAATTAACAAAAACAATAACAAGGCAAAAATTAAAAAAACAAAGCAGTGAGCAGCAGGAATGAGATTCAACAGACTACCCTCCTGCTCCCTGTAGCTAAGTTCAGCAAAGAAGGACAAAATACACAGTAAAAAAAAAACAGGCCTGATGTTGCTAACAGTGATCAGACATAAACCTGACCAAAAAAAAGTCTGTGGTGCCTCAAAAGGAACCCCTTTTTTAAAATTTTAGGTCTCACATATAACTGAATAGTAGTAGATACCACTTGTCAGACATGTGACTCATCAAATGCATAGCAAAAAGTAATCTGTTGAAAGTTGAGTTTGAGAAAGGCTAAAAATTCAAAGATTTAGCCTTGAGTGATGTGGTGAGGCTATGTCCCAGATGTACTGAAACAACTTTCAGAAGTGACTAATACTGGAGGGCATCCAAGGACATATAAAGTCATGTTAGGCAGTGAAAAACAAATTACATGCCTATCTTGTCAGGATTAGATTGGATCAGATTTCTACAGCACAGTGGCTCTTCTAGATAAAATTCAAAAATCTGGCTGCACTCGGGAGGATGATAAAGGAATAATGCACGACAGGATGGGTGTTATGCTGGGATAACATCCCACCTTGGGTGGTTGGGCCCGAAGGCCACAGTCTGAGTGTGTCCGACACCTGAGAAGGGATGTTATTCCGCATAACACCCACCGTGGAGTGCATTATTCCTATTATACAATGGTTCGTACTGTAAGGAAAACAGAGACAATATTAAAAAGTTTATTAAAGTCACTTTTTTGTGTCATTTTTTGAAGGGGGTAGATATACATAGTAAAAAAACAATAGTGAGTATTATATATTTTTTACAATAGGTGGCTCAGTCTCCCACCCCCACCCTGTTGTTCTCCCAGTACAGTTGGCAGAAAATGACAGGAGAGGGCTTGTTGTTCTATATTGTTTTTGTTCTCTTTTAGTTTGAAAAAGGAGTCTCCTGTCCTGTATTTTCTTGCATCTCTGTGTTTCTGTGTCTTTTTCTTTCATTTCCATGAAACCAGAAGTACTCTGTCTGCCGCCCCCCCCCTGCCAGTTATTTTGGCTATGGCTACTGTCCATGTGTTTTAGGGAGAAGAAAACTGAAGACAACATGAAAGGTGAGTAAATTATTTTTTATTTTAGTAGGAAGGAGGCACCACAAGCTCTCCACCTTGCTCATTTCTGCAACTTACTGGTATTTTTTGTGGGAGTCACGTCATCAGCTGCCCATGAAATAGCAGTCATTGTTTACAGTGGGCTTTTGCTGGTGGTTCTCCTGGTACAGTTGTTGTGTGTTTTGTACTAGGAGATGAAAGTAATACACACTGTGAGTGTGTTTAAGGTTGGCGGGGAGTGCCGATTCCAAGCAGGGCAGGGAACACCGATTGGGAAAGCAGTTTTCACTTTTGCTGGGAGCGGGAAGCGAGGGACGGCTGTGGCTGGATTTTTTTTTAACTTTTCATATGGTCACGATTGTGGTGGGATTAGTGCATAGATGTTTTGCTGGGATTACATTCCAGCTCCAATCCCAGTGTAACCAGTCAGGGAGCAGCATTCTTTCTTGCCATTGTATAATAAAAAATACACTGGCTGCACAATGTTTAGACTGGTAGAAAATGTTAGTGCCTCTGACACAAACAGCAAAATAAAACAGCATCAACACCTTGTGCAGCTAAACCAACAATGGAAATCACTCTAGGAATCAACCCCAGTGCTTCACCATTAGGCTTCATTGGGGACTCCCCTGAGAAAGTCTTATGGTGAAACACTGGAGTTGGAGTCCTAGAGTGATTTGCTTTGTTGGTTTAGCTGCACAGGGTGTTCAAGCTACTTTATTTTGCCATTTGTGCCAGAGGCAATAACATTTTCTCGGAGCCTGAAATTCGTGCAACCTGTATATTATTTTATCATCTTCCTGAGTGCAGCCAGACTTCTGAACGTTCTCGGATCGAGTCTGGGGCTAGCCAGCCCTGCCTGGCTGCACCAACTGCAATTACACTGTGGCATGGCTCCTCTTTTGAACACTCTTGTAGTTAAGTTGATATCATGTACTATGGTAACACATTTGAGACTTCCTCCGAAATGTCCAGTCAGTGCTGTGATTCATTACCCAATGGCTTCCAAATGTCCTTCATTGTCCAAACATCATCACTATTGATATCTTCAATCCAGGTTCATGGTTGGGCTGGCGCTGGCGACAGAGGAAGATGGAGAATGAGAATGAGCAGTACCACCAGAAGTTTAGGTGTGCACATTTTGTACGGTTTCTTCAAGCTAGTTCTGCTGCTCTGCCATAAGTATAAGGAACAGTTTCTATTTGATGCAGTCTGTATGTCTAGGAGTAATGAATATGTCTTTATATCTGTGATCCTGTGGTGGTGCCATGCCAAACTGCATCCCTGATCTAATGCTGTTAAACCTGTCTTTAAGTTGGGTAACCAACATCTCTGCCATGTCAGTAATGAGTACTGCATCCTGCTGCTGAGATGACTCAGTTTACTAGTGGATTAATGGTTTACAACAAAGTGCAAAATATAAGCCTGAAAAAAGGCAGTTATGGTGCAGATATGTTAGAGCCTGTTGTGAAAAGTATCAGTTACTTACAGCATGGCCATAGATGCCCTAGCACTTTGCCCTATCCAGAACTTTATCAGGGGGCAATGAGTGACAAAGCACCTTATCCACACTGTGACTGCCTTTATTCAAGCTTATATTTTGCACTTTGCACTGTTTTTCACCATTTACTAAGGATTGCTGTATAGTGTATAAGTAAAGCTTTTAAGTTTAAGTAAATGCTATAACATTCTGCGCAGAATCTATAATATGCCTGTTAAATTACACAAATTATCTTTGAACATATCTGATAAATGTCAAAGTTGTTTTATAAAGGTACTCTTTCACATATGCTGATAGTATGTCCTAATATTAGAGACTATTGGGGTGCTATCCTGTCTTGTTTGGACCATGTACTGGGTGCAGATTTCCCATTTGATCTGGGGATTTTGCTCCTAGGAACCACTGTGATGGATCTAGGAGAATTTGATATAAATAAGGTGAATTATAAATTTAGTCATTATCAATGTAAAGAAGATCCTTCTACAACGTTTGGAGAATATAGCCTCACCATCTCTCGTTACATGGTTGGCTCTATTGGTTGATTTTTCCAAAATAGAAAAGTGCATTATTTATGTGAAAAACAACTTCAGAAATGTAATAATATTTGGCAACCTTTTATTAATTACTTAACTATGTTTTGGTTTAGGGGGTGTGCAGAGTGCAGACCAACAAAAGAAATGGGGTTATCATGAAAAAGTACTTACAGCTCTGGAGGGTTGTTCCAGGGCTCCTCCTTGGAGTTACAGGGCCTAGAGATGCAGCAAAATTTCATTTTGCTGGTACACTTTTGACGAATTCAGGAATTTTGCCCAGTAAAATATTTTGCGAAATTCACACATTTTGCATATTATTTCACAGGTGTGAAATGCAAAATTCCACCAGTGAAATGCAAAATTTCACCCATAAAATGCAGAATTTCAGCAGCTACTGGTAGAATTTCACCTGTGGGTAGTGAAATTCCTTATTTTGCACCCGCAAAATATTTTGTTAAATGCATAAATTTTGCAAAATATTTCACGGAACAAAATTTTCCAATTTCACCCATCCCTAACAGTACCACATAGCTGAGTAATTGTATATTGTGAACCCCACCAAAGAATTGATGTGTAGTGTTTGATGGAACATTTTGAGTAATAGAATTCAGTAACAGCAAAGGGGAGTTGTGCATGGTTCATAGCACTTAAATATTTATAGTTTATGGTTAGGGCTTATTATACATTGAAAATGGTGTCTTACAAAATCCTGCTGTAGGACAGTTCAAAGGTAAAAAAAGTTGTGGTGCTATCATTCTGACAACATAGAGAATAGTGGATGGGCAAGTATGCACAACCGGTGTGTTGTGCCACTGAGGGGTTCTGATTCCCTATGACCTCGAGAGCGAAGCTCGAGAGGTCCATAAAATCAGAACCCCGGCGGCATTGAAGACACCGGTTGGGCACAATACGTCATCCATTACTTTTTATAGTGTATGGTGCCCCACGATAATTTAAGTGAGCATTTAATTTTTTTTTACCGTAAAGGAATTCTTTCTACTACGTTTTAATCTGGTATTCGTCAGGTTGCTAAGGTTAGTGCCGCGGTTGTTAGGGACCAAGTATCCCTACATCTGTAGCGTGGTCTGTCATTGGCTGTCAGTTCCCTTTGGGCGGGGATTGCAGGAAAAAAAAACATGGCGGACGTATCTCTCGCTAAGCGAAAGGAGCGTGAGTGAAATGATTCACCTGTTAATGTGAGTAGTTTTAAATATCTGGTTGATCCTGTATTTTTTAATAGTTTAAAGTATCTGGTCAATCCTGCCTTTTTCAGTGGTTCCTATTGCGTCATCAGTTGATGTGGATGATGGTGCCGCTGGCTCGAGTTTTCTGTGTCTGGTCCAGTTTTAAAATGAGCGAGCGCAGTGCAGCCTCTAGAGGCTTTCAAAATGTTGTTGTAGTACAGTGTGGTACAATCACGTTCCATGACCTTTTGAACTGTAGTACTACAACATTTTGAAAGTCACTGAATTCTATACACAACAAGCCCTCACCATACGCTATATATCAATAGTACGACATCTTTTCAGCCTTGAACTGCCACCTGATTGGCTCACTCAAAGTAGCTGTAATGGAGAAAATAGTGGAAACATGGTGGTGTGATTTAATGAGTGCTGAGCAGTAGCCCCACCTACTGTAGACATGAAGAGCCTCACGTGGCTCCATGGCTCAAAAGAAAATGACTTTTTTCATTTTAAAAATGAATGGGGTGTCACAAATGGACATAACCGCCACACAGGAGTTCTCTGGACTGTCACGGTCCAACTCAAATGGAGAAGCCAGAGCTAGAGGGAGCAGGAGAAGCAGGAGCTAGAGGGAGTAACACCATATAACACAGAAGCCAGGCACAGAAGATACAAAGTAAAAAAAAGAAACACCGAGAAAAAAATAGAAGGGCTACCATATACTATGTAAAACAATGGATTGGTGACTATCCAAAACTAACGCTGTGTTTCCATCTCTGGAGTTGATGACATCATGGAGACCTCTCGAGCTTCGCTCTCAAGGTCTCTATGATGTAATCAACTCCCTCTATGAAAACAGAGCCTTGTTGTGGATGATCACCCATCCACTCTTCTGTATGTTATGTGTGGCAGTGGTCTGCTGTTGTGCATGGGTATCTTATCCAATCAGAACCAAACAGCAGACAATTAGCAGAACAATAGTGTAACCCCTTCCCTGGTGCTGTGGTCTTAAAGAGAAGGGCTACTACCCCTGCCTTGTCAGCTCGGGCCAGCTCAAACAAGCTTGAGGGGCCTGGGATTAGATTCTGATCGTAAGAAAGGGTGTTCTTTCCCAAAGGTTAGGTAAATAGCTCGGTGCCTCCACCCAGAGTTAAATATAAAGTGGGTCAGATGTTATTTTAGCAGTACAACCCTCCTGGATGCTGTACCTACCCACCTCCCCTTGCAGTCATCCAACACACATGGCATACCTGAAACCAAAAATCCATTTTCAATAACATTTACAATTAAAGACTCCAGCTAATAATATGCTCACAAGTCAGGTATTGCTCCAAAACAATAAAACACATTTATTTACATGGGGGAGGGCTAGGAAAGGTAAACTGGAATAGAGTTAACATTTGAATTCATGTGGCATTTGGTAAACATTCACCTTATTGTTATAATAATTATGGAATATAGCAGCCTGGCTGGAGACATACTTATATGGGCCTCTGCCTTTTGTATGTTTACATCTCCTAGTATAACTCCTAGTATAACCTTGCAGGTAAAACATTTTCAGTGCCTGGCTCCCACCAGCATTCACTTCATTCAGGTTTTAACACATTACCCACATCTAAATTGGAACCAGTATAACCCCTATGAGTCCTAGCTGGATACCCAGGATCTAGTTGCAGGCCTGTATGATGCAGCTGGTTGGCCGGAAGTTGGAACCTGGCAGCTGCTGGTTGGTTGATACCAGCTGTCAGTCAGGGAAAAGGCAGTTAATGGTTTTCCTCAATGCCCCATTGGCTGGCTGTCTTGGTGGCAAATGCTGGCACCTCCTCTTTCTCCCAGGAGCCTTTACATCAGCTCCTTGGGATACTGGCTTTCTGATTGACTGTTAGCTGTCACCAGGCTGGCAAACGTGGCTGTCAGTTAAACTGTTTCACACAGTGTCCCAAGTTTAGCATTAATTTACAGGCAATCCATAAAGAAATATTATTTATTCACAAACATGCAGCTATAGCTGATCCTATGCCCTTTCTAGCGACTGTAATATCAATTCTGGCAGGGCCATCCCCTGCCCATTGCTACCCTAGTAGTGTTATCCCCCCAGGACACCATAGTGCTCATTAGTTATGCATGAGCTGTCTCAGCTGCTCCTTAAAGTAATAGGCATCCCTTTGAATCAATAGTGTTTAAGATTGCTTTAAATAACATTTAATTTATTTCTCCTCATGTGCCTCTGGACACCCTTTCACTTTTTCTGCACTCGGTGGCCAGGGCACAAACAAACAGCTTGCTTCCGAAAGCTGCATGAAGCGACTTTCACTTACAAGCACCACAGTGCTCAGCATAGTGCAAGAGGGAGAGAGGGTGGAGCCAACCACAGCAGCTCACACAGTAAGCTGCACGGTGATCAGGAACCCTGACGCAGCATGTGGCTTTTCCTTTATTTATTTTCTTGGCTCTGCCAGTCCCCTAAACATGAAAAGACCACACTGGATCCAGGGACATGGCAGCACAAAATTGGGAGGTGGCATCAGGTAAGCCCCCACCGTGGGGTGGGGGGGTTACAGTAGCATCCTGTAGCATTCCGCAAATTGACAGAACACGGCCATCCTGCAGCATTCCATAAATACTAACAATTTACATTAAAACAAAGTGTTTCCCCCTATTGATTTTACTGTGTGTAGTTTGAATATTTTATGGCTTAAGGTTTTGAAATCTTTTTTTCCCTGACTGCTTGGTCTACAAAAATGTTAACTGAATAATGTTTAACATTAGTTTTGCTTCAACAAATATCCCATGCCACCATACACTATAAAAATAGTGGCTGGGTAAAAAAAAGCACAACAAAACTGTGATTCTGTCTTGGGATATTGATGACATCAAACCATTTGAGTCTTTTTCTCGTGGTCTATGATGTCAACAGAATCCCTTGATGGAATCACAACAGTTTTGTTGTCCATGTTCCCCCATCTACTATTCTATTCATGCATCAACTGTGGAAATTAACTTTGATCATCTGTGTCTAATGGGGTTGAGGATTTGATGCAATGTCCAACAACTACTGAGGAATTAAACTGTCTTGCATTTCAAAACCTTAATTACTGATTATTTTTTAATTTGTTTATCCATGAGTACTTCGACATTCTGTCTTGCTGCTGGACTGAGATAGACTGGATGGGTTTCATCATGGGAGGTGCCGAGGAGGAGAAAAATCTCTTCTATCTGATCCAGAATGCTTCGGACTGCATTTGATGACTCTGAAAAGAAATAGATGTTAAAAAAACTAAAAGATGACTTCCAGTTATGCCGCAGAGGCAGGAAGATGTGTTGTGGTTGAGCCCCTACTGTACTGAAACTGATCACGTAAATTAAATAAAAGCACATACTACTATTGTGTGTGTAGCCTGACCAATTGGTTTGCACAGCATACAATAGAGATGCAAGATGAAGAAGAATTTCCCATCCTTAGTTCATTTCCTGCTGCTAATCCTCTGAATGATCAAAAGGTAGTTCCTCCTGAGTCACTGAAGCAAAGAGATCCGTGGCCAAGTAGTTCACAGTTCTTCCAAGGGAGATGATAGCACTGTAGACCCTGGTAACAGATGCAGCTTGTGGCAGAAATAGAGGGCGGCAGCAACAGGAGGGTATCAAATGCGAAGGGAAGAATGTTTAGTTTTGAAGAGGGCACATTGGAGTGAGTCAGACAATAGAGATTGAAAGGTGCTAAGGGGCTCAAAAAATTGAAGAAAAACTAGAGTATCAAGACAACTACTTGAGAAGGAATAATGTACCATTGTTTTTGGATATCAAAGAGGAAGGGAGGCTGCCAACCCCACAAAATCTGTCCAGAAACTGTTGTTAGAGAAACTCAGCCCTCCACCCACTGCACAAACATATATCCTGGAGAAATCGAACAGGCACAGCCTATTCGTCAAGCCAGTGTCAGCAGGCAGGACCCATGTCATAATTTCCTGTGTTGTCTGCTTCCAGGGGAAAATTTATGTCCAAAGACAAGCCCACATGCTGCCTTTGTTTTGTATTTCAGGGAAACAAGTCAAAATGCTTAATGATATGAGCCCTGTGGTCTGGGAGAAAAGGGAGGTATTCAGGGACATTAAAGTTGGCCTGTACAACGTCCTTAGCAAAGAATTCCCTGGAACCTTCCCATATAAATGTTTACATCAGCCAGGAGCAGAAGCCATGGGACATTTGTATTTTTTTATAATTATTTATTTATTTCACCAGGAAAAGTCTCAGTTGAGCAAGCTCATTTAGAGGGATGTGCTGAGCAGGACAGCATACAATGTCACATAGCAATGATAAACCCACAGGGTACAAGTTAAAACAAGATACAGAGCAATTGCATATGGTGAAGCAATCATGGAAAAAATATAGCACAAAGGTGGAAAATGTACAAGAGAGAAATACAGCTACACATTATACTCAGTATGAGCAGCACCACTTATACAAAACCAAGGAGTTAAGCTTTCTAGAGTTGCATTCTCCTGAACTCCTGCCATATCCTCTAACAGCCCAGCATACAGAACTCAAAGTCTGGCCCTGATGGTTTCAATCTCTGACATGAGAAGACAATCCTAGATTTGATTGCTGCCATGTAAGCACACTTGAGGGTGAATGGCTAACTATACACTGGGTTAATTTTCCTTTCACAAAGTATGGCAATAATAAAAAAAAAAAAAACATGTCGGTAGCATGACAAGTCAGTGAAGGAAAAACAGCTATTGCAATTACAGCAACTGCAATTACAGCACCTGTAATAATGGTGCCCTTATATATGGGTGAACACCATAATGGTGACAATTGTATTACCTCTTTCCCGAGGTGCTACAACCTCAGAGTAGGTTATTTTTGTAAGGTAGATGCAGGGAGAAAGCCCCCTACAAGGGGGGGGGTGTGAGGGGCTGGGGGGCACAGACCCCCACAAAATAAGCATTGTCCAGATAGTCACCATTACGGTACTCTCCCATATGAATGGGCACTGTAGTTGCAGCTGCCACAAAGTCATCTCTGTAATTGCAGTCACTGTTCTTACTTCACTGAAATTAAATGGAATCTCTATGTCACATTGCAGCTGGACTAACTGCAACAAAAGTGCATCTCAACCTGCACGTAAGGAACCAGACTGCTTTGCTCAGTACCAGGCCATTGCCTACCTGCAGTAGATGCATGCTGTCCTGGAATTGATGGATCTGACTGGTGGACACCCCAGTGAGCAACAATCAGAATCATGAGTACATTGGGGACCTGGAGCTGGGAGGCTGGTGTTAGCTTCTCTTGCTGGAGTGGGTTAAAGTCAAGCTCATATGAATGTTGATAGGGTTAGGGGATTGGGTACAGAGGCTGCTACTACGCTATGGAGATCTGGGGGGTTACCAGACTTTATTTATTTATTTTTTTTATTTAAACATTTGTTGACCAGGATAGACACACTGGCCCAGATATTCAAAAGGGTTGCGCCATGCGAAAGTCCAAAATGCGCCATTCTGCGATATTCAGCAGGAGGCAGTTACGCCATTGGCAACAGGTTGCACAAGAGAGCAATGCAAATGAATGCATGCTTAACAGGAGGGGAAGGATCCATGCATAACCTGCGCAACCCGATATTCAGTTGGGTTCGCGGAGAGTTCTGTAATGCGCAACCCCAACCTGCGCCCGCACAAGCTTGAGCCAAAAAAGGCTTAAGTTGAGAGGGCCACCCACAGGTGAGCTGCTGCATTGCAGGGAGCACACAGCAGCTGCCACCTGGCTGGCCCCCAACTCGGTCCCTGTGCCCCCACCAGCCCGATCGCGGCAGAACACGATGAACCCCCTCAGTGCCTGATCGCGGGCAGAACCTGTATGAACCCCCAGTGCTCGATCGCGGCAGAATGTAACCCTCCCCCAACCCGAATAACTCCCTGGTGGTCCAGTGGACCAGAAGCCCGATCGCGGGCAGAATGTCACAGCAGCACAACCCCCAAACATCTCCTGGTGTCTAGTGTCCCCCCCACCCACCCACGAAGCCCCCTCACCCCGCTCCCCCACGGCGGCGAGCGACAGCATCCCACCCGCCTGCCGCCCCGCGCCCGCTGATCTATCAGTTCAGGGCTGCACGCCCATTGTGCAGAGCTACAGCCAATGGGCGTGCAGCCCATACCGTACATGACAGTCCAGATTTGTGAATGCAGTTTGAATATCTAGGCCACTGAGCCAAGGCTCATTTCCAGGTGCGACCTGTGGGTGGAGATATAGGAGTACATACAGTATTAACAAAGACAGGATATTTACAAATTATTTACAAATAGTTACAAATTATTTGCAAGTTAGTAGCAGAATGGGCTTAACTGTTAACAATCTGCAGGGCTGTGTGGTGTTTTGTCTGCTTGCAATGACTGAGTCATGTCATGGTTCCTCCCTCACCACATTGAGCATCCAAGCTGCCATTGTTATAATTAAATCACTAAAAGTCTGATTTTGAGTGAGTGGGGGGGGGGAGAGCGAGAGAGAGAGAGAGATAGAGATAGAGAGAGAGAGAGAGAGAGAGACAGGTTGTGGGGATGTGAACATGTACAATAGACACATTGTGCCACAGCACAGTTTCCCTTTATACTGGCTCAATGCTGCCTGGGTTGTATACTCCGAATTATTGTATTAGTAGGGATATCACAAGTCATAAGAGGGAGGTAATAATCCCTCTTTATAAGACACTGGCTAGGTCACATCTGGAGTACTGCGTGCAGTACTGGAGGCCACACCTTCACAAGGACATTAACCAAATTGAGGCAGTCCAGAGAAGGGCAACCAAAATGGTGCAGGGACTGCATCAGAAGACATATGAGGACAGATTAACGGAGCTCAATATGTATACCCTTGAGCAAAGGATGGAGAGAGGTGATATAATCGAAACATTCAAACACCTTAAGGGCATTAACAAGGTGAAAGAGTCTAACATGTTTAAATATAAGAAAAATAGCAGGACAAGAGGACACAGCATGAGATTAGAGGGAGGACAATTAAGGGGGAATGTGAGGAAATTCTTTTTCATAGAAAGGGTGGTGGATGCATGGAACATTCTACCTCAGGAACTGGTGGCTATGAATACAGTGCAGGGCTTCAAACAGGCATGGGATAGACATAAGGGAGCAATACAGATGAGTATGAATAGATAGGCCACTGACAGAGCAAAGGCTGATGGCACATTTATAAGGTAGAAAAAGAAATGGGCAGACTGGATGGGCCTTGAGGTCATTATCTGCCATCAATTTCTATGTTTCTATGTAACTATTGATTATTATTCATTATTTTAGTCATTTTGCTGAATCAGGGTGATGTTGCTGGTGGTAGCTGTTTACATACAGGTATTTACAAAGGGAATAGCACATGAGAACATCTCACTTACCTATTTATTTTCATTTTTATAAATGGTTTAATTCTTCAAAACATCAATGTTTCAAGACTTTGTCACTTCTTCAGTAAAATGGCTTTTTAAATCGGCAAATAATATAATAAATGACATTCCATCATTAATAGATAAACAGCCCGATTTTCAAAGTGTTTAGAGTGACCCAAGGGACTTGCGTCCAAAGAGTTTAATGCAAGAGGTGACATGTCACAACTTGTGTCAGACGCGATTTTCTAAGGTAGCCTGCATCCACTCCAGATGCAGCTGCTCCAAAGCCCCCTTGCCCCATAGGTCTGTCAAACAACAGGTGTGCCAGGTCACAATGGGGTTGGACCATGGAGGGGCTTCACTATCCCTTTTTTTTGGATTTTCAAAGCCTCCGCCATGGATGCAGCAAGGGGCATCACTTAGACCAGGCTGGATGTGGTCATAGTGGTTGTGCTCTTGGGGTGGGTCCTACAGAAGTGCCAGGGGAGTACCAGGGGCCAGGGAGTTGGCATTGTGGGTGTTGGGGAGAACTGTATGGTATATGTGAGCATCCATCGGGGGGTGCTGGTGCTGTATAGTAAACTACAGTAAAAAGCACTGCTCATATTTTACCCCCCCCCGATTCCCAATGTCACTGAAAATAATGGTAGACCCCCAGCCTTGATTGTGTAGTGGACCCGATCCCCAATCTCCTCTATGCTGCTGCAAATACCCTCCCAGGAGGTCTGGTGGACTGCCCTCCCCCAGCCCCCATGATTATGCCTGTATAACACTGTATAATTTTTCCTGGTGGCCCAGTGGATGCCCCCATGCCCCCACCCTGTCAGGTATTGTCCCACCACCCCACACTCCCCCAATCCCAAATAGAAACTGGCAGTCAGCACAGCCCTCCTCACACCACCACGGCTGGCTGCCGATTGATCATGCAGGGACTGCATACTATATACAGCACGCTCAGTGAATGACAGCTGCCCCATCACCCCACATAAATTAGTCCATCCCCCTGTTTTAATTAATTAAAAATCATGAGAACACATACTGACTTCTAATGTGACTTTCAGTTTAATGAATTTGAATTTATTTAAAAAGATTATTTTATTATTTTGTAGTAACCTCACTCACCAAGATAATGTGACTACAGTGATGCCTAATGTATCATATTTAAAGCTTGGGATGGAACGCTGTTTCTTTTCCTACAAGCATGAAAATGTCATAGTTAGTACTCACTGTGTCTTCACAATATTCTGAATATGAATTAAACTGGTGTAATAAACTTTAGAACAAATGCAGGCAGCACCCAGATAATTGCCACGCTCCGAGCCTGAAACTGTACAATGAAAGTTCATACTAAGGCAACATTTAGGAGAAAAACAACCCCACATTTGGTTGTCTGATTCTATTTATTCATTAAAACTGTATAGTACAGCACAACCACTGAAAACACCAAATGTTTCTGAGCATCCACTCGTGCTCTTTCTCATGGTATGACACCTTAGCATGAACTTTCATTGTACTGTAATAAAACTTCACCACATAATAGAGAAACACATGTATAAATACTATGTAAACTCAAATTTATAGGGGAACAACATTTAATCAGGTCTTTCTGCAAAATCTCTGCTTTTAATAAATATTCTCTGGTACATTTATGAAACAGAATTTCATTAGTGCTTGGGATTCTACTGTAGGTGTACGGAGTGTGGAAGTTTGTAAGCTGTATTATATACAGCTGTACTGTATCTTTTATTTATAGATGTACTCTGGTTGATATATGTGGTTTGAAAATATAAACTCACCCCATCTTCTCAAATTGCTCATGCAGACACCAGGGTCACCATTACATGTGGCATTCGCCCCATGTTACTAAGCCTCTACATTGTATCCTTTTGTAAGGGCAATGGCTTCTCCTAGAGGCCAGGCAGACCAATGAGCAGCATCACATGAGACATCCACCACATTATGTTATTAAAGTGCAAAATCTTTAGTTTAATATTGAGGTGCCTACTCAACCCTAACTATAGGGGTGTGCATTGGGGTTGTCGGTCCTAACTCTCACCCCACTCCATGTGTAAATAAGCTGAGGTGGTGCAGTATAGGAGAATGGGGTGAGAGTTAGACTAACGACCCCTAACGACACCCTTATGCCTGTTGGTGGGGGCGGGTGTGTGGGGGGTGCAAGGGGTGGGAACCCTAACATCGAATTTCCCGGCTTTTGTTGCTGTGCAACAACCCTAACTGATGCGTTAAATGGATTTTTTGCCATGAATTTCCCTTCTTTTTGAGAATGTGCAGTATAAAAAGTGAATGGAATGTGGTATTGAGAGCGCAGGGCACCTCGGTAACGGTAACGCGATTGGAAACAGAAACAATCATGGTAACAGCAAGGAGGTTGCCAAAGGGTACAGTAACAGAAATGGAAGAGGAAACACTAGCATGTAAGCAAACACAAATTGTTACACGCACGGTCACTGTAACGCAATTGGAAATGCAAATGCTTACGGTAACAGCAACGATAACGCCAAAGGAAACAGAAATGCAAACAGAAGCACGTAAGCAAACGTAAATGGCAATGCACACAGTGACGCAAAAAGAAACACAAATGCAAACAAAACAAGTAATGGAAATGCAAATGGTAACAGTAATGCAAACGCAAGCGCAAACTCAAAATCAAAGGGTAATGCACACAGCGACATAAATGGAAACACTAACGCAAACGGTCATGGAAACGCAAGCAGAAATGCTAACTGTAACAGTAATGCAAACACACCCACTTTTTGTCCCCAAAAAGTGCATTCAGAAGCACAGTAAATACAAAGAATGTATGCATAATAATGGCCCTCGGAGCAGAAAATGAAAACTTAGAATACTAAATTGCTTTATATCAGGAACCATACCACATAGAAAAAAAATTTAATTTCATATTATTTATGATTTTCCTGGCTAGTTTTATACTTAGCCCCCTCAGGGGGTGAAGCATTTTTCCAAGAAAAAGTCTGTATCGCGAAGCATTTCCGAGATACGGGCCCCAAAAGGCGCGGCGGGTGCCTTAATGTTAGCCTATGGGAAAAATAATCAACTTCAGAGCATTGTAACTTTACAGCCCTGTAATATTTTGTCAGTAAACCACCAAAATGCACATCTGTGGGATGTTGGCTGTCTTCCCTTCAAATTTCAGCCCAAAAGACCAAACCGTTTTTTGCAGCAGGGTGACAAAGAATTCCTGTTATTTTAGCCATAGTGTCACAAAGTAGTGTCGTGATCTGTGACACTTTCACAAAAATAATCACGAAAATGTCGCAAGTGCGACACTACTTTGAGACACTACAGTTTACAAAAATTTTAAAAACATATTTCTAGGTGTTTAACCCTCCAAAAAAGACATGGCTAGCATCCTCAGGGCTCGACTAGGTGAACATAAAAAGAATTGTGGCCCTAGAGGGTCCCAATTTTAAATGCCAAGCATTTTTGTGACCAGCAACTGAAAACAAAATGGCAGATTTGCAACACTACAGGGGTCATTTGCGACACTAAAAACTGCATTTGCGACACTGTCGAATGTTTTATTAACTTTTCCCATTGACTATAATGGGTGACTTGTTTTTTGAATAACATTTGAACCATTTAATATTTTTTCGTGAAATCTTCAAAAGACACATCAGAGACCCCGGCTGCATGTTCCCTGAAGGTTTTGGACCAGTCAGGCAAACCGTGCTACCTGTAGGCACGAGGAAAGAATGCATCAAAAAGCATAAATATGACTTTCTACGGTGCTATATAGCTCTGCAAACATATATCTGACCACTACAAAACTTGGCAGATCCAGAGCTCTATGTTACTGTTCTGTGCTTGCCAAATTTCAGGCAAATTCACCATACAGTGGACAAGTTATTAACCTGCAAAATTTCTGACTTTAACCTTAAATGGGGTAGTCAACCTAACTATAGTGGCACTATCGTGCCACTATAATATATATACTGTATATATATATATATATATATATATATATATAGGATACATGATGGCGACTGTGAAATATGGAAAATATTTGCAGGTGCAGAGTGAACTGTGATAATATCAAATTTTGACACGGTGATATTCCTCTCTGCACGAGTGCAAATGTTTGCCATATTCCACAAGTCGCACATCATGTGTGCGATTCATACAATAGGGCTACTATCCTTTGGGGAAATTTTTTTCTGTGTTTTCTACCTGTTTACTCTGTTTTTTTTATTTTGGTAACTGGGTAAGTTTTTAAGGGAGACCTGGGAGCACTAGGCAGTTAAATTATTTGTTCAGAGTCACACAGTATTGAAATGGAAGTTGTGAGAATGAAACACTGGTCTGGGCTGCTGGATGTAGGAAGTTTGTTCATTGCGTGTTACTCTAAACCCTAGGCTATACTGACAGCACTGTTTGTGTGTGGTATGAGTGTGTGTAAGTGTTTCTGAATGGGCTGAGACTGTTAGACAATATGAGAAACAGGTACATGTGGTTTGCAATTATAATTGTGTTACCTGAAGTTAGGAGTCAGAAACAGACTGTTTATTCAGTGAGTTGCAGGCTTCACTGAGACAGAGAAACTGTTGCAGTCAGCACTCAGAAAGAGAAACTGGTTTATGAAGGAGGCTGGTTTGAAGATTAGAGCAGCACAGTAATGGGCTAGGATTGTTAGAATCACTATGGGACACATATGATTGTCTTTTACAATGCTAATTGAGTTAGTTGCAGGATTCAGTGAGAAAGAGAACCTGTGAAGCTATTAAATGCAGCCTGCAGTGTAGATGGTCTCACTCTGGTGACATCACCATTGTTGTATATTTGCTGGTGATATAGACACTGTGGGTTTATCAGGAAATAAATCCACAGTGGTGATGTCATCACAGTGGTTATACAATGGCTGTGAAAATAACACCATTTACTTCATAGCATATCACCTCACCCCTATTGTATAAATATATATATATATATATATATATATACACAATATGTGGTGAGTGGTAAATGAGTGAGATAAAACAGTGTATCATCCACTGCAGTGTGATATTTTTATCCTCTGCTCTACTGTGATGATATCAGCCATTTAAACATACAGGTCACAAAAGGTCATCACTCTAGGCAGCTTTCCCTCAGCATGCAAGAAACACCTGTGCTGTTACCATAGACACAAATGCAGAACTACTTCAGAGGTCTCACTGCTGCTTACAGCTAACTCAGTGAGCATTACAAAACACACCTATCCCCCATCAACTTCCAGCTCATTACTGTGACTGCAGCCAGAATTCTAAACAGCACAGCTTCACAGAACAGTCTAAACTACTGCCTACAGCTAACTCAACTACCACTGAAACACACTCTCACTTGTTCCTCAAACTCTGATTCTCACCCATTATAATTACTGTGATACCATCAGCTTGACTACAGCCAGAATCCTAAAGAGCTCAAATTCACAGAACACTCTGCACTCTGCCTGCAGCTAACTTAATTACCACTGAAAACAGTATCAGCTGTTCTGACAATCTGCCTCTCAGCTCATTACAATTACTGTGATGCTCTCAGCTTCAGTGCAGCCAGACTTCTAAACAATACAGCCTCACAAAAGTATGTTTCTCACTCCTACCTAAAACTAACTCATTTAGCATTGCAAAACACACTCATATGTCTCCCAGAATTTATAACACTGCCAGCCCATTCAGAAAAGCTCACACACAGAATGAGAAAATGCATAAACAGGAACAGAACACAAGAGTGCATAACTAAACTTCTAAAACTCTTGGCCCTATTGTATATACCAAATACATGATGGTCAGATCGTGTGCTATGGCAAATATTGTCACTCCTGCATCGTGAGCTCTGGATCTCACTCTGCAGGAGTGCAATATTTGCCATATCACACTCATGCCCATCATGTAT
This sequence comes from Neoceratodus forsteri, assembly GCA_016271365.2. Classification (NCBI taxonomy): domain Eukaryota; kingdom Metazoa; phylum Chordata; order Ceratodontiformes; family Ceratodontidae; genus Neoceratodus; species Neoceratodus forsteri. The sequence goes on along the minus strand of CM057455.1, from coordinate 1,172,804,674 downwards.
CCCATATATATATATATATATATATATATATGTGTGTACTTTACAACTAAAATTGACCCCCTATTACACAAACTTCTACTTACTCAAATCATCTCCCAACCCACCAGGCTATCCAATAACAGTAACACCTCCACTCTCATAGACCGGATCCTAGTTCCAGATGCTGACAAGACTGGCTGCTTGGGTATCCTGCCTGATGCCCTAAGCAATCATTCACCCATGTACTGTATATTGCATACCATCATGACCAAAGTCCCACCTCGCATCATCCATTTCAGAGACTTCTCTCGTCTTGACCCCTCCCAATTCAAAGCTGATCTAGCCAGCCAAAACTGGGCCACCTCAGATGTCAACACAGCCTTGTGCTATTTTGATGACATATTTTTAATGCTCCAGAGTAAACATGCCCCTGTCACCACTCGGAGAGTTCGTGGGAAAAACACCAAGTTCCTTACTTGTCCCCTACTGTCCCTTATGAAAGGAAGAGATAAATGTTGGGCTGCTTTTAAAGCTTCCAATGCCCAATCCGATTAGGTTGCCTACAGAAACCTCAGAAACAAATGCAAGCATGCCATAAGACAGAGTAAAAGTAGCTACTACAAGTCTTGTTTAACTGCTACCCAAAAATGTCCTCGTCGATACTGGAGCAAGCACAAACAAGCCCCCACCATCACGCCAGACTTGGAAATTGAGGGGGTAAACTGTAACAAACTACTCACCATCACAAATGCATTCAACAACCTGTTTACCAATCTCTCCTCAACTTACTAGACAAAAAACAGGGAGCTTCCCCTCCACTACTACTGCCTCCCTCTGGTTGTTACCCCCCTTCTTATTCAAAAAGGTTTCAACTTCAGATGTTCTAAAACTATTAAAGAATATCCCTGAATTGAAATTAGTGGGCCCCTATGGCCTTGAGCCAATACTTCTGAAACTTGCAGCAAATGAGCTTGCAACCCCTCTCACAAGGATCCTTAATCTCTCCATCTCCACCACCACTGTCCCCTCTACCTGAATGCAGGCCAATATAGTCCCAGTGTTCAAAAAAGGTAACTGTAAAATCCTATTGAACTATCATCTAATTGCCATTTTACTGGCCCTAAGCAATTACTGGAATAAATTGTCTCCACTCAACTAACTGCTTACCTTGATAATTACAACTTACTCTGCCCAGCACAACACGGATTCTGGAGATGTCACAGCACCACCACTGCCACTCTGACATTAACAGACGCAATCTATACATCTCTAGATAAGTGTGAATACATCGGTGCTGTGTTTTCTCGACCTGACAAAAGCATTTGACGTGGTCAATCATCAATTACTACTCCATAAGCTAAGCTTTCTTGGAAACTCCATGCATGCTCTCCCCTGGTTTGCCAGCTATCTAGCTGACAGAACACAGAGAGTTAAGGTAAGCAACTCATACTTCAACTATCTCCCCACCTCCCTGGGTTTCCACAAGGATCAATTTTTGGTCCACTGTTAGTCTCTCTCTGCACATTAATTCTATATACCAGTTTTTTCAACAACAGCACCCCTCTCCTTTACACTGAATATATAGTCTTCACCAGCCATGCCCCTGACATAAACACCATCAATAACATTCTCCACTGATCTCCACATAGTCCAGTCTTGGATATCTGAGAATAAACTCCCAATAAACCTATCCAAGACTCAAATGAAGCTCTTTTGTTCACCCTCCCAGGTATGAACCAACAACATTCATCTGCAAATATCCTGCATAAATGACTCCATCCTAAAAACAGTCACTTCCCTTAAGTATTTAGGCTTTATCCTGGACCATTCTCTGGGCTTCACATTGCATATCTCCTCTGTATGTAAGGCCATGAACTCTAGTCTTGGTCTCTCATACAAAGCTAACAAAAACCTATCTCCTGCAGCCAGGTATACTATAGCACATACCCTATTGCTACCAAGGCTAACATATGACCTCTCAGTCTTTGCTAATGCCTCCAACTCTAACATGTGTAAATGGGTTGTGGGATATAACAATACATGTAGCTTCACTCTCAGCTGTCACCATCCCACCAACCACCACCTGTTGTATGAAAAACTAGTCTGGTCCTTCCACTCTGCTCTAATGGACCAAACGCTGGGGAAACTTGTCTACAGCATACTAAATACAAACAAACCCCTCTCCCTTGCCTCATGCCTTTTGACTTGTACTACTCCCTTAGATCATCTGACACTGCTAAACTAACCATCCCCCAGTCCTATACCTGTTTTGGTGAGATGTCCTTCTCATTCACAGCCCCCAAACTCTAGAACAGCTTTCCCTCTCCACTGCAGTCTGCTTAATCTGCAGCTTCCTTCAACTACCAACCATGCACTTATCTTATACAGCACAATAAATGCACTTGCTCCTATCACCAGACTTGTACCACTCCTTCCTAGGTACTCCTCTGTTTCCCTCTCCATCACACGTCCTCCACAATTCAAGTGACTACAGAATCTAGTTTAAACTGTATTAGAGCCCAACACCTGCAGTGGAGCTTGATTCTTCTTGTGTAGTTACATATCAATGTATCTTGCCTTTTTGATATTGTACCATTTACCCGAGCCTTGTATTAAGACTTGAATGACTTGTGCGACTTATTTCATATAATTGTTACCCTTACTGAGACTCATTCACTGTGCTCCTTCAATTGTATATTACCTGTCTTTATGATATCCTGTCTGTAACTGCATTGTGAATGATGTATTTTGCACTATTGTCTTCTCTCTTCTCACATTATAACCTCCCGGGTCATGTCTAAATATAGGCAACTTATCTGCCTAGTGCACCCTGCCCAGTTATCAAAAACGAAATAAAATGTCTCTCTCTCTCTTTTGCACTTTCACAGCTTTGTAACTATTCAACCAATTTGCCTGAAATTTGGCATGCACATTCTGGCGCCATAGATCTCTGGTTCTGTAAAGTTTCATTCCAGTTGGATTTCTGGTTGTGGAGCTGCAGAGTGTCAAAAAGTGTGAAAAATCCTCAGTTTTTGGCAAATTCTTTGCTGGTCTCTACAGCCCGAATGGTTTGTCTGTCTGGTTTGAAATTTTCATGGTGTATGGGGACTGGGTCATGGAAGTGCCTTTAGAAGGTTTGGTGAAAAAATATTAATCTGTTCAAAAGTTATTAAACTTTTTTGTTTCCCATTATAGCAGATGGAAAAAATATATGTGCACCACAAAAACGTTTGCGAAAGCCCATTTTACTATCTTGCTTGGGATATTTACTTTCATGCTGCCACCATCTTGTTTTCAGTTGGTGATGTGGAAAAAATGATGTAGCTCAAAAAGTACTGCCTCTTGGTAAGCACCAACAGTTGGGTTTACCTAATCGGGGCCCTAGGAACACAACCCTGCCATTAGTTTTCCACTAGCGTTGCCAGGAATGTTTTTTTTTTATTTTCCTCTATTTGAGCCTTGGAACTTAATTGTTTTTCAATCAAAGAACTTCTTTGGCTTTTCTCAAGCTAGGACATAAAACTGTGCATGTCTGGCTTCTTCTCTAGTCAGCGCCCATCTGATTATCAATCTGATTATGAAGGCCAAATGAAGGGGTTTTATACCTTCCCTTCATCAGAAGATCCATCCCTTTTTTAACAATATGAATTTTGAATAAGTTATACATTGTTGTAATAAACAAAAATATGAAAATCCAATAATATTTTATGATAGGTTGCTATTATGTACATGACATATGAGGTTAACTTGGTACATAACTTTTAAATCTGGATGAATATCTAATAGGCAGATAATGAGCTACAGCTCCTCCCATTCCTTGATGTCATACTGACTTGGAACTGTATATAAGCCCTGCTAAAAAGGGCCACAGACTCCTATAAGAAGTTTCTAGGATGAATGACCTGCTTATGGTAATTATGTCAGTAACTGGAGTTATAATTTTTACAAGTAACTGGATTCCACACCTTGCACTGTGCCAGTGACCCAGGTTCAGGAATGGGATTAGTGGTGGGCAAAGTGGCTAAAATTTGCTACACATAGTATTTTACATAGAACCTGAATGTTGCATAATTTTCCGCATAGTGAAGCAAAAAACTTCACATCCTGAATTGACACAAAGTTCCCATTATTCTCTGTGGACTTCGCGTTACTTCGCCTTTTTTTTTACTCTTTAAGAATTTTGCAGTGATTCATGGGATTTAAGGTCACATGGTCTTTATATTGTTTTGCACAGCTTCAGTTCAGCATAGTGTGTATAATGGAAAGCTGGAGAAAGTTTGCTCTCAGAGCTCTGAGATTCAAACCATCAAAAAACTTTTAATAATGCATTTTTGCCACAAAATTTTGTATCATAATTTAGTACATTGATTGTAGGAATCCCTTATGTGTTTGTATCATCGAACATTTATTTATTTTGTGTGAATATTTAATGTTAATTTGGTACATTCAGGCTCTGTAGTGACAGACAGTGTTGAAGTGTGCTTTAGGGGAAGGGTGGATCTGTTGTGTAGAAGGGAGATTAGTGAGAAAGGCAGTTTTTCCAACTTTTGTTGGCTAGTTTTCTATTTCTTGTTCCAGTACACACAGTACAACTTTACTCAATTTTTTATTGTTTTTTTTTCTGTTTGCTGGGCATTTTTTCAGTCATTTTAAAAGACTGTCTGTATTGTAGTTTACTGAACAGTGACATTTTCTGTGACTAACCTTTAATGTGTGTGCATTGTGTAAATTGATATGCATTTTATTGCGGCACCACAATAGCAGTATTTCTCAGCCTATCTATAATTTTGTTCCCCTGTTTCTGTCTGTGTAGCTAAAGCTGTACCCCCCCACCACGCAAAACAAGGTATTGTTTTGTGACTTTTGGATTTTTAAAGACTGGTTCAGGTCTTGTGTTACTTGTGCATGTGTGGCTTCATCTCTTGTTTTGCTTCCCATCCCCCAAAACAGCCAAAATAATAAGTTGCTATTAACTGTCTGTGTAATCTTAAAAATGGCTGCGAAGAGATGTTCATGAAAAACTGTATTTGGCTGTGGTGCTGCTGCCAATAAGACTATTAGCAGTGGAAGTTGTTGTGATGATGAGGCAGATTCATCGGGGGCTAGTAGGAAGTCTAGCAGTGTTAAGAGTAGTGGTCATGGCCATGGTAGTACGCAGAAGGGAAAGGTAGCAGTTGCTGCAAGTAAAGAGATTTCTCCAACTCTGTTTTTCACAGTGAAATCAGTCACTTCAATGCTGGTTGGAGATGCTGTTGTCCATGCTGGTAGTAAAGTTAGTGACAGTATGGTTTTTAACAGCATGAGTATTGCTACAAGTTCAACCCAGACAAACTTATCAGGTGGGAAAAATGTTTGTTGAATCCACAGACTTGAATGTAGTTGATGTCTCACTCCCCACAGTAGTTGAACATGATTCTGATCATGCTAATGACTAGCAGTCTCATGTTTCCACTGATCTTGAGGTTAGGCCATCTAAACATTTAGATGTTGATAAAAAAGGGTGGATGATAGTATTGAGGCTGTGATTGGAATATCTCCACAGGAAGACAGCATCCAAAGTGAATTTGTAGATGATGATTATGATGATGATCCTAGCGACTCCATTTGGGAACCGTACAAAAAGGAAGTGAAGGTGGCTGTTTGTAAACAGCCTGTTCATCAATACCCCCTTCTTCAAAGTTCTAATGTAGCTGTGTCTGTTGCTGACCCTGAAGAAATAGTCATCAAGTGTGATGTTCAGTCAGAGTCCAAGTGTGCACAGCACCAGAATTCATGAAGTACACCCCGCCATTTCATCGCCACTAAAACTGCTGTTCCATATGCAATCCCAGAAGTGACATATGAAGAGTAGGGCATAAAAATCCCTAGTCTGGGATTTTTCCATACAAGATGATAGTGATGAAACAGTGGCAATCTGTCAGCTTTGCCAAGCATATGTGAAGTGTGGTAAAAAGGGTTGCCATCTGGGCATTGGGGGCCAGCATACTCATCTCAAGAGCAGGCACATGGAACTGTGGACTCGGCACCAGAGGGGAGCTAATGCCATAGTGGGGCATTCACCTTCAGCCACCTTAGTGAGCTTGATATCCCTTTTCTTTAGTGTAAGTAGCCATGTTGGTAAAAGTGGTGAAATAACATTGGAGGATTACTACAGGCATGAGGAGGAGGAGGATTTTGAATGTTCAAGTAGTGGTCAGAGTAGCAGAGGTCCATGTAGTAATTCTAGTACATCAACCCCTATACTTAAAACAGGTAAAATAACCACATTTATTGGCTTGTCACCTATGCACCCACCATCACACATTAAAGGTACCCCATCCATGTCAGTTTGCAGAGGAGAGCCATTTGGCATGTCACATGCAAAACACCAAACAATGCAGCTCACGTTGCACAGCCTTTTTGCCTGTAACAGTAAATACCCACCAAATCATGCAGTTGCTCATAAACTCAATGCTGCAGTAGCAGGAAATGCTGGCAATTGACCTTTTGCTGTTCTCCTTTGAGGAGAATGTAGGATTCCGGCACTTTGCGGCACACACCTGTCCTAAATGGAAGATCCTGTCCAGGACCTACTTTTCCAACCGTGCAGTCCCTGAGTTATATCGGACCTAACCACCACAGTGAAGCTGAGCTGCTAACACCTCTTTCTACAAGAGAAAGTGAAAGTAAAACACTGACTTCCTGCCTATTTAACTGCCTCCCTGAATCATGTGACCTGCGGACCAGCCAAGACAGTCAGGCATGTGATCAGTGGCCTATTTCTTACCAACTTTGCCTTATCAAACTGGAACTCGAAGTGAACTCGAAGTGGACAATGCGAAATAAGGTGAATTTCAATTTTTTAATAGATATTTCATGTAGTGATACGTGAATTCGGAGTGGACCACTTCACGTTTAATACGCAGGAGAATTAAAACCTTTGCTGCATCTCTAAACTGGATCGGGTTGGCGGGGGTTGGTGGGGGGTCGGAAAGGAGTAGGGTTGAGCAGCCATACTGGCAGCTATCCTTTCCTGGGGAAGCTCTCCATTGCCCTCCCATAGTTCTGCTCCTGTTGGGTGGAGGTCTGATGGGTATCACAGGTGAGCAGGGGCAGCAAAGTATCAGGAGGGTGACCCGGTGCTGCGGCACATGCATGCTTCCACATGCACGCACACGACCGGGGCAGGCAAGGGCAAATACTGGGAGAAAAATGCACAAAAATATAAATTAAAAAAAAAACTTTTACAAGTAAGAGCACAACAAATACCGCAGCTTAATTCCCTTACAATTAATTTGTGCCTATCTGTTTATTATATCTGAAAAATGTATGTGTGTGGGATTTTATACAATAAATGTGAAAAACATGAATATGAAATGTGGGCTTAACAATAATGAATTCAGTATTCTGCCCTCTTTTGTCTACTGGTGGTATATTTATTTATTCGTGCTGCTTTTAATTTATTATGAACACAAGATGCATTTTCTGCAGCCTTAGAACTGTGCCACAGATTTCATGAGGGAATGAGAGAGAGAGACTGCACCTTTTTTATATAAGTTTCAGTGGCTCTCTCCTCACTATTCCCATATTGTTATAGTGTCTTTTTTTTCATATTTACTTTTATTTACAGCTGTCTTTAGCTGGAGAAGAACAAATACCATTTGTTTGGCACTTTATTACTTATCAAATGAGCAGGCTACATTTTTGATATATTCAATGCTTGTGGTGTGTCTTCTACTTTTTTAAATACTGTACATGTTTGTAATGGCAGCATGTACATTTGGGACCTTAATAAAGAAAAGAAACAAAATTAAGGAATAAATCAAAACTCTTCTTATACATTCCCTTTGAAAAAGGGTACCTTTCCCAAATAATCCTACACATGCAATTACACTGCTTTCCTGCAGTGTGCTTTATAAAATCAAATAAAGGGCAATCACTAACAAGGGGCTATCTATTTTCTATACCCTTGTTAGAGAACTAATATCCTAATAGTAGCCTAAACAATTCAATCATTAGCGCAGACCATACAATTCAACTACATGGGCTTTAATGCACTTCCAGCACTTTAAAAGCACTCTGCCCTTTAACATCATCCTTGTTTTTACTTATTATGCTACCTAGCATTTTTCTTAGTGGTGCACCTTCTAAAACATTGGCTCACTTTATACACCTTCGGAGGATTAGGAAAGGAAGGAGGATATGGAAAATAAAGTGGGTGATAGAAAGGGGGGATTCCACAGGTAGCTGGCATGGTAGAATCAAGAAGAAATATTAGGATAGCACAGGATAGAAAAGTTTCAAAATGCTGTTGCAACAGTCTTAAAAAATAAATGATAGCATAGAATCCTCCCAGGTTGGAAAGGCACTGACCCTACCACAATTAGTATTTAACTGATACGTCTCCAGGTGCATACACATTATGAGTTTATTCATCCAATGAGATACGCTTGGATATGTGCTACTAGCCCAATGTTGTGCCATGGTTTTCCTGGCATTCACCAAGGCTACACCCCATAACCTATGTTTCTTTCTGAGAGTTGCTGTTTCCTCAGCACCTAGCATGAATTCTAATGGTGTATTTGGTAGGACACACCTCAAGATTTTCTGCATGGTTGCATGTACTTCCATCCAAAAGGGAGCCACTTTTCTACATGTAATGGCCATAAGGAGGAAGTTCCCATCTTCAGCTTGATATTTTGGACACACATTGGGCCTAGTGAGTGTAAATCTATGCAACATACAGGATATTAAATAGGTTTGGTAGACATAATTTAATTGTAATCATCCTACTTTTTTGTTTGAAATAGAGTATTGGTGTACATGTTTTATAATATCCTTCCATAGAGAGTCATCTATTGTTATGTCCAGGTCCCTCTACAAAGAAGCTCTGGATTTAATGTCTGGTGGTGGGGGCGGACTGATCCCAGAAACAGTTTACAAAGAACTGAGAGGGTAGAGGTCATGGACTGCAGTTTGTACAGTATCTCCTTAATAGGGAACATCTTAAGATTGGTGTTAGTAAGGTATTGCCTAACTCTCAGGTATGTAAAGAAATCAACCGATTGGATTTCAAACTGTTCCTGTAACTCTAGGAAAGACTTCAGTCTGCCTCCATATAACAAATCACCTACTGTAGATATTCCCAGTCTTTGCCATCTCAGTAATGTTTGGTGAATGAACATGTTATAACCTCTTTTATCTATAAAGCCTATAGGTAGGACAATATTCAGGGATAGGCCCTGAGGGTGATTAACATATTTATGAACCCCTAAACCACAACCTAGTTAATGTTGTGGTTAAAGTGGTTTTTATGCTTTAAAGGGTGATTTTGGTTCAAGTAGGGTGATAGTATGTCCCTGATTAACCCACGACAACTGCTTTTCTTCCACCACTCTCCATGCCGGGGTTGGTTAATTTAATGGTTTGACTAAGAATGAAATCTGGGCAGCCCAATAATAGTACTTAAAGCTGGGGAGGGCTAACCCTCCATTGCACAATGGGGGCTACAATATTGTCCTCTTTATTCAAGCATTTTTTCCACATCACATGAATTTATTCTAAACACTGTCTAACTGCTGGAAAAATATTTGAGAACCCTAATTGGTAAGTTTTGAAATAGATATAAACATTTAGAAAGGATATTCCTTTTTATCGGCTTGATTTGGCCTATGAGTCTTATAAGGAGACCCACCCATCTATCACAATCTTTCTTAATGTTAGTAAGCAGGTTTATATAGTTTTCTTTATATAGAGCTGAACTGTTTTTAGGGATTATTACACCTAGGTATTTCAATGATTTCACCAATTTTAATTTTAGTGGAGTTTTTCTCAGAAAACCAGAGTCACCCTAGGCCAAAATCATTATCTCACTTTCAGTCCAATTAATCTTATGGCCAGTTAAAGCACCGTATTCTGACAGTACGTCATGCAGTTCTAGAATACCACTCTGTGGATCCTGAAGGTAAACTAGAGGGTCGTCTGCAAACAAGCCTATTTTGTGGTGACAACTGCCAGAAAGTAACCCCTGAATTCTTTGATCCTGCCTTATTACTGTAGCCAATGGTTCCAAGGACATTACATATATTAAGGGGGATAGCGGACACCCTGTCTTGTGCCACAGATCAACTGAGGGGGTTTAGTTAGTGTGCCATTATTTAAAACTTGGGCTGATGGCAAGTTGTATAGTGCTCTTATCCATTTTATCATATTTTCACCCAATCCAAATCTTCAAAACATTTCAAACAAGTATCTCCATTCTACTCTATCGAATGCCTTTTCAGCATCTAATGCTAATGTTCCAGGGCTTCTCTGCTTTTTTATCTCTGACCATCTCCAAACAATGTTCAGAGTGCATCTGATGTTTAGTTTCCCTTGTCTACCTTTTATGAAACCAGACTGGTCTTCATGTATAATGGCGGGTAGTATTTGTTCCAATCTGCTGGCTATAATTCTTGCCAATATTTTATAATCAGAAGTCAGGAGAAATATCAGGAACATTCAAAGTATCTTTACCCAGTTTTGGGTGAACAGCAATAGTGGCAGCTCACTTTGAAGGTGACTGAACTCCCAATTTCAAGCATTTCCTAATCATATCCTGCAAGGGGGCCTGCAGGTCTTAACTAAAAAATTTGAAAAAATCTATCAGGTAGCCATCTGGGCCTGGGGCCTTCACACCTTTTAAATGTTTAATCACTTTTTGAATGTCATCCTATTGAATTGGCGCATCCAACTGCAATCTGTCTTGATCACTTTTTTTGCAGTATGGTCTTGCTAAAAAAAGATTCTGTTTGGGCCTCTGTTGGGGTGACCACTGACATATATGGCTCCTCATAATTAGGAGCGAAAACATTCCTGTATGGCATTGTCACTTTACCTGCCCTGTCCTAAATTTGAGTTATGTTCTTACTCTCTTGTCTATGATGGAGTTGCAAGGCCAAATATTTCCCTCCAGAATCCCCCTCAAAATATGCACCCGCTTGGCTGAGCAGTAACGCTCATTCTATATTTGCTGTATTAAAATTATATTGCCACTTAAGCTTATGTTAAAAATGATAATTTTTGGAACTTGAGTTTACAATGTGCAGTTTCTCTGCTTTTTTATCTGCTCCTCCAAACTAGCAAGGCACTGACTGTCCAATTTCTTTTTATGGGTGGAGTATGAGATTATACCCCCATGTAATTGCCACTTTTAGTGTATCCCAATGCATCACGGCTGATGTTTTGCCTGGAGGGTTGTACATCAAGAAAACTGAGATTTGGAGACTAATATAATCCCTAAACTCTTGATTTTTTAGCAGTACAGGATCTAGCCTCCACACTTAGGGAACATGTGGTGAGTCTGAAGCTTTTAGCACTGTCTGAATATGGGAGTGATTGGAGAATAGGGTTGTACCATGTAATATTGATGTTAATGTCTGCAGGAGATCTTGTGAAACAAGGGCCATATGTAATTGTGCATAGCTCTTAGGAAAGTGTGAGTATAAAGTGTATTCCCTTCCCCCAGGATTCAGATAGAAATACAGAAACATAGACTTTGACGGCAGATAAGGACCACTTGGCTCACCCAGTCTGCCCATTTCCCTACCTATTGGATAAGCTGCAGATTCTAGTTAACCAACAGCCTACTTCCCGCAACCCCCCACTATACTTGCCTTATGTCTGTTCCATGCATGTTTGAAGTCTCCCACTGTTTTAGACCCCACAACTTCTCCAGGAAGGTGGTTCCATGTATCCACCACTCTCTCCGTGAAAAAGAATTTCCTCACATTACCCATGAGCCGTCCTCCCTCTAGCTTTAAATTGTGCCCCCTTGTTCTTACACATCTCTTTTTCTGAAAGATGCTATCCTCCTGGACTTTGTTGATTCCCTTGAGGTACGTAAAAGTTTCTATCAAGTCCCCCCGTCCCTCCTTTCATCAAGGGTATACATATTAAGCTCTCTCAGTCTCTCTTCTTTATGGTTTCTGATGTAGACCCTGCACCATTTTAGTTGCCCTCCTCTGGACTGCTTCCATCCTGTCTATGTCCTTGTGTAGATGAGGTCTCCAAAACTGCACGCAGTACTCCAGATGGGGTCTCACCAACTGTCTGTACAGAGGGATAACCACTTCCCTTTTTCTACTTGTGATGCCCCTCCCTATGCATCCCAGTATCCCCGTGGCTCTCCTTACTGACTTCTCACATTGCTTACCCACCTATAGGTCATCTGATATGACTACGCCCAGATCCCTTTCCATTATTGTTGTTGTTAGTACCTCCCCTGCTATTGTGTACTCTTCTCCTGGATTTTTATTTCCCAGGTGCATTACTTTGCACTTCTTTGCATTGAATCTAAGTTGCCATATGTCTGACCATTCCTCCAACCTTGCCAAGTCCCTTCTCATCCTTTCTACTTCCCTTGTGTATCAACTCTGTTACAGATCTTTGTATCATCTGTAAAGAGGCATACCTTTCCTTCCAGACCCTCTGCAATGTCACCTATAAATACGTTAAAGAGGACTGGACTCAGTACTGAGCCCTGAGGTACTCCACTGGTAACCCCCCCTTTCTTCAGAATGTGTTCCATTCACTATTACCTTCTGTGTCCTGTTGTGCAGCCAGTTTGCTACCCAGGCTACCACCCTGGGACCCACTCCCAGGCTGGCTAACTTGATTATTAATCTTTTGTGCGGGACTGTGTCAAATGCCTTGCTAAAGTCTAGGTAGGCCATATCCACAGCCCCTCCTGATCTATTACTTGGTCACCCAGTCAAAGAAATCAATTAGATTCATCTGACATGACCTTCCTGCTGTGAATCCATGCTGCTTTGGGTCCTGTGCCCGCTGGCCTCTTGGTACTCAACAATTCTTTCTTTCAGAAGTGATTCCATCATTTTCCCCACCACTGAGGTCAAACTGACAGGTCTGCAGTTTCCTGCTTCTGCCTTGCTCCCACTTTTGTGAAGGGGAATCACATCTGCCCTCCTCCAGTCCTCAGGTACCACCCCATCTTCCCATGATTTGTTAAAAAATGTGGTTAGTGGTGTCACTAGGTCCTCCCTTAGCTCTTTTAGGATTCTAGGGTGAATCCCGTCAGGCCCCATTGCTTTGTCCACTTTGAGTTTTAGGAGTTCTTTTAGGACTCTTTCTTCTGGAAATGGACTGGCATTAACTCCACTACCCAGAGTGCTTCTACTGTTTGGTTTAGGTAACTTCTCCTCTTCTTCTTTTGTGAATACTGAGCAAAAGTATTCATTCAATATCTCTGCTTTTTCACTGTCTCCCTCTGCCCACCTCTCCTCTCCTTTATTAATCTTCACTATCCCTCCCTTAACCATTCTACGCTCCCTAATGTACCTATAAAAGGTTTTATCCCCCTGCTTAATTGAGTTGGCTATCTTTTCCTCGGTTTGGGCCTTTGTTTTTCTGACTGCCTTCCCCACTTCTTTCTGCTTTCATTGATACAGTTCCCTGTCGTGTTCCTTCTGTGATTCTTTATACTTTTTGAATGCAGCCTTTTTATCCTTAACCTTCCCTGACACCTCTTTTAAGAACCATAGTGTTTTTTTATTCCGCTTTGTTTTCTTTATTTGTTTCACACAAAGGCTTATTGCCTCCATGATGGCAGTTTTGATTTTTCTCCATTGTTCTTCCACCCCTCCTTTCTGGCCATTTGCTAATGCATTCCTCAGGTATTCACCCATTATGCCAAAGTCAGCTCTTCTAAAGTACAGTATCCTTGTCTTTGTATGGCTTGTCTCCATGGCTGTGTTTATTGTGAAGCACACTGTGCAGTGGTCGCTTGTTCCCAGATGTCTACTGACTTCTAAATTTGTGATCCTCTCTCCATTTGAGAGTACCAGGTCTAATGTCTCCATAAATAGTCTATGGTCCCTCAGTAAGTCCTGTAGTGCCCTCAAACTACTGGATACCTGTGGATGTCATTGAAACATGGTATACAGAAAGCCATGACTGGGATGTTAATATACCTGGGTACGTAGTCTACAGGAAAGACAGGGAGGGCAAAAAAGGGAGGAGCGGTACCAATCTATATCAAGGAAGGGATCAAGGTGACTGAAATAAAGGGTAAGTAGGGAGGAGAGGAGGTACTGTGGGTCACACTGGAGTCAGGAAATGGCAGCACTATCCACATAGAGGTTATCTACAGACCCCCCCACCCAAGGGGAGGAAACATATAGGGTAATTCTAGATAACATCCTTAAAATGGCAGAGAAAGGAGAAGTGTTGTTGGTAGGGGACCTAAATATGCCTGATGTTAACTGGGGCACTTATGCTGCAGCCACATCCAGGAGCAAAGTCATTCTGGATGCCCTGCAATGGGCATGCCTCACACAACCTGTGGGGGACCCCACCCATGAGGGGATGATATTATACCTGGTGCTCACAAATGGAGACAAAATAATGGATGTATCAGTGGACAGCCATCTGGGGTCCAGTGACCACCATAAAATATGGTTCAGGGTAAAGACAGTAGAAGAATTAAGCCACACTAAAGCCAGATTCCTTGACTTCAAGGGGGGCTGACTTTACTAAAATGGGTGAATTCCTCAAGAAAACACTGGCACAGGGTGAGGGAGGGATAGTAGAGGTACAGTGGGAGAACCTCAAGAGAGCCATAACAGAGGCAAATAAGCCTTTATGTGAAGCTAGTGAACAAAACCAGAAGAAAAAGAAAACCATTATGATTTTCAATAGAAGTGGTAGGGAAGGTTAGAGAGAAAAAAACTTGGCATTCAGGAATACAAGAAACAGTTTCAGGCAAAGCAGAGGGAGGGGGGTTAAGCAGTCAGAATTTCAAAGTCAAAAACAGAGGAAAGGATTGCCCAGACAGTGAAGGAGGGGGACAAAACCTTCTCCAGGTACAAAGTGAAAGAAGAAAGGCCAAGGGAGGGATAGTGAGGCTTAGTAAAGGAGGGGGGAGTGGGCGGAAGGGAACCTGGAGAAGACTGAGATACTGAATAAATATTTTTGCTCATTATTCACTAAAGAAGGGAAGAGGGATGGAACAATATTAACAAGTAGACACACACACAGGAAAAAGGGGTGGACATCAGTCCATTCACAGAGGAGAGAGTCCTAAAGGAACTCTTGAAACCGAAGGTGGATAAGGCAATGGGGCTGGATGGGATACATCCCAGAAAACTAAAAGAGATCAGAGAAATGATGCTGTCACCACTGACTGCCCTATTCAACAAATCATTGGAGGAGGGAGTAGTACCAGAGGACTGGAGGAGGGTGAACATGATACCCCTTCACAAGAGTGGGAACAAGGTACTGGAGAAGTAGGTAACTATAGATCAGTCAGTTTGACCTTGGTAGTGGGAAAGATGATAGAATAACTGTTAAAGGAAAGTACAGTATTGTAAAATATCTAGAAGCCAGCAGGGCACAGGACACAAGGCAACATGGATTCACAACAGGAAGATCATGTCAAATGAATCTGATAGATTTCTTTGACTGAGTGACAAGGGTAATAGATCAAGGTGGGGCAGTGGACATGGTCTCCCTAGATTTTAGCAAAGCATTTGACACAGTCCCACACAAGAGTTTAGTAAACAAATTGGGCAATCTGGGAATAGGTCCCAAGGGGGTAAACTGAATCAGAAATTGGTTTAGCAATAGAACTCAGAGGCTGGTAGTAAATAAGAGTTCAATCTGAAGAAAGGAGTGCAACGAGTGAGGTGACACAGGGTTAAGTGCTGGGGCCAGTCCTCTTTAATGTCTTTATAAGCGGCTTTGTGGTTGGACTCAAAGGAAAAGTATGCCTCTTTGCATATGACACCAAGATATGCGATAGGGTTGATACTTTGGGGGGGAGGGGGATCAAATAAGGAGAGACTTAGGCAAGTTGGAGGAGTTGTCAATAGTGTGGCAGCTTGGATTCAATGCCAAGAAGTGCAGTATCATGCACTTGGGGAACATAAATCCAAGGAAGGAATACACAATGGGGGCAGGAAGGTACAGTACTAACAACAACCAAAATGGAAAGGGACCTGGAGGTAGTCATAACAGATGATATAAAAGTAGCCAAATAATGTGAGACAGCAGTGAGGAAAGCTGGTGGAATGTTGGGGTGCATAGGGAGAGATGTCAACAGTAAAAAACAGGAGGTGGTGATGCCACTGTACAGGCAGTTGGTGAAGCCTCATCTAGAATACTACATGCAGTTCTGGAGACTTCATCTCTGAAAGGACATCGAAGGGGTGGAGGCAGCCCAGAGAAGGGCAATGATGAAAATGGTGAAGGGGCTACACCAGAAACCACATGAGGAGAGATTGAGAGAACTCAATATGTATACTCTAGAGGATGTGGGGGATATGATAGAGACAATCAAATACCTCAAGGGAATCAACAGAGTTCAAGAGGGCAGTATCTTTCGGAAAAGAAGATGTGCAAGAACAAGGGGTCACAATATGAGGCAGGAGGGGGGAAGACTCAGGGGCAATGTGAGGAATTAAACTTTCACAGAAAGGGTGGTGAATGCATGGAACAGCCTCCCAGAGGAGGTTGTGGGGGCAAAAACAGTTGTTGAATTCAAGAATGCATGGGGCAGGCAGAAGTCAAAACTAATGGTAGGAAGAAGGAGGTAGGCTAGAGATCAAATAGGATCTGGAGCTTATACAGTAGGTAGGGAAATGGGCAGACTAGGTGGGCCAGGAGGTCCTTTTCTGCCATCAAGTTCTATGTTTCTATGTTTCTATGACCCCCTGTCCTAGAAGATCTATTGAAGATATTTCCCAGGACACAATAAAAATCTCTGTTCAGCACCCAGGGACATGTAAAGTCAATCATTTCTACTGACAAATGGTTAAAGAAGTCTGAGTTATCCACATTGGGTGCTTACACCTATCCCACTGCAATGGTCTGCCCTGAATTAAGTTGGATTTGTAAATGGACATATCTTCCCCTACTGTCACTGTTGATATGCATGACCACCCCCGGGAACCTTAGTCTCAGCCATATTGCTGCACCTCTGACCTTGGAAGTAAAATAGCAACCGTACCATTCCCCTCCCAATTTGTTGCCATGTGTCTTCCTTCTTTATTCGACATATGGATTTCCTGAAGACATACTACATCAGATTGCAAAGATTTGATTCTCCCAGGAAATTTTTTCCTTTTGTATGAAACTTCAGAACAGTAATATTCCAGGAACATATTTTCAATCTGCTATCCTTCAGGAAATAATGCAAAAATGCTACCTTCTGTAATCAACTGAACATTGCTATTAATACGTATTACTTTACAGCAGAGAAGCCTTATTTTGTGAAGTTTATCAAAGAACAGAAGCCTTTGCCTCATGTAAGGTTGTGAAGCTAAACCAACAATTTTAACAATAACTGAGTAAGCTGAGTAAACTATTTCACCCCCTTCCCCTACATGTAAAAACAGATTGAAGAATAAGACTATCCCATCCCCCCTCCACACCTATTACACTACTATTGTATAATATCCCACTAATCTCTAGATAGTCCATACATGAATGGCATCTTTCTATAAATGTGGATTCCACCATATTTAATACTGGCAGTGAAAAGTTTATTAAACAGTACACAGGCATCACTTTTGCACTCTGCTTACTTTAACTGGTATCAGCATCTTACATTGAATTGTACTGATTTGCAGGAGGTCGAGTCCTCCCTCTGTACTAACTAATCTTTTTAACAGTAATCTAACATGATATTTAATTTAGTTCTGTACCAAGGCAGTAGTTCTGTAAAGTTAAGTAACCCCCCAGGTAAGATCCTAATTTAGCAACCATCACACAAGTGTGAAGTTGCCCATTGGGGTGGTTCTTGCTAACCACATAACATTTCACATGTAAAAATTTTTTATATCCTCCCAATGGTTCTCCCCATATCAATACACATGCCTATGGTGTAGAACCAGTATGTGAAGATAAGAGATACAGTGCACTCCTAAGCATGTTCCCATCTGGATTAAAAGATTAGAGACTGTTTAATTTTGTCTCTTCATGCAACAGGCTTTCTCATTTTTATGTTTGCTTGCACGTATGTGCAAGAAACATAGTGCCATCATCGGAGTTTTCGGAGGTGTGTCACCCCTTCCTCCAATTCAGTCAGTGTGTTGGCAGGCGCGGCCCCTGTAAGCCAATGCATTCTGGAGCTGTCTATGACAAGCTTCAAAATGCAGTGGCATACAGTTCAAAAGGGGAGCTACGCTTGAGTGAGCAGCGATAAGATATCGCCTGCTCATGCGCAGCCCCCCCACACACACGCCCATGCAGGCGCGTAACGGCCCCCGCACACACACACACTGTACAGCCAATGGGATGCTAATCCCTGTCGGGCTGTGCTGTGCTCCCCCGGCCTAAAGTTTAAATGCCATGCTGGGTGCCCACCCAGCATGGCAACTAATGATATAGCCAACGGAGGTGCCCTATCCCCCATCGGCTCCACTGTCCTCACCCCCCCAAGTACTGGGTGCCACGCTGGGAGCCCACCCCAGTGTGGCAATCGATGCTTTGGCTGAAGGGGTGCCCAATCCTCCATTGGCTGAATGCCCCCCCAACCATCCTTGTGCCATGCTGGAAGCCCACCCCAGTGTGGCAAACATCCCACGTCATCATTGTAAAGTAAAATAACACCTGTAAAGGAAAAACGGTCTCACGTAGTCTCCCTGGCCCCCCTTCCACAACCCGCACCCACCCACTGCATACCCCGCCTCCCCACACCCCCCTCATCCCATACTTACCTCCAGAGCTCGGTGCAATGATCTTCGGTGGACCGGGAACGCGTCTGCACTCTTCAAAGCCGACCGCGAACTGAGGAAATGCCGGTAAGCTGCATAATGGGCTAGATGGGGGTTTTCAACTTTATTGCATATCTCAGGCATTTTTGGAATTTTGCACCAAATTTTCAACATGGGTTTTGGGACCCCTTCTCATGATGATGTCACTGTCATGGCGTTATTTGGGCCAATGAGCAATTTTGCAGTCACTGTGCAAAGTCACCCTTCAGCCTGAATAACACCATGACAATGACATCATTCATGAGAAGGGGTCCCAAAAACCCCATGTTGAAAATTTGGTGCAAAAATTCCAAATCATGACTGTTTTACGAGCGTGCATTGTGCAGTTCCTATGCATGCTCATAAGGTCACGAATTTTCAATATTTTCACTACAGATTTTCAACATTGCCATTTTACCACACCTCCTTATGAGCAGTACAGATGTCATTTTTCACATCTTGCCCAAAATGTGTTTCCGCCCATGTAGCACACAATGGCGCAGTCGATGTGCAAAATCAATGTATGGGACACATTAAGAAAATCACAGTGACACTGTTCATGAGCAGAGGTCTTAAAATGGCTATGTTGAAAATTTGGTGAAAAAATTCCTAAAAATGACTATTTTACAAGCGTGCATTGCACAGTTCCTATCCATGCTCGTAAGTTTGCGAATTTAATATTTTCACTCCAGATTTTCAACATTGCCATTTTATTACACTTCCTTATGAACAGTACAGCTGCAATTTTTCATATGTCGCTCAAAATGTGTTTTCGCACATGTAGCGCACAATGGTGCTGTTGGTGTGCCAAAGCAATGTTTAGGACAGATTAAGAAAATCACAGTTACACTGTTCATGAGCAGAGGTCTTAAAATGGCTATGTTGAAAATTTGGTGACAAAAGTCCATAAAATGACTGTGTTACGAGTGAGCATTGCGCAATTTCCATGCACCCTCGTAAGTTTATGCCTTTGTAATATTTTCAGTCCAGATTTTCACCAGTGGCATTTTTCCACACTTCCTTATGAACAGTACAGCTGTCATTTTTCACAACATGGCTGAAGTGTGTTTTCACACTTTCAGCGCAGAGATGCGTGGTCACTGTGGGAAATCATTGTTCGGCACAGATAAAGAAAATCACAGTGACACTGTTCATGATTGGAGGCACCAAAATTCCTGAGTTGACAATCTGCTGTAAAAAATCCCCAACCTAATTATATTACGGGTGTGCGTTGCACAGTTTCTATGCACGCTCGTGACTTCACCATTTTTTTAAATATTTTTACTACAGATTTGCAACATTGCCATTTTTTACACCTCCCCATGAACAGTACAGCTGTCATTTTTTACATCCTGTTCGGAATGTTTTTGCACCTGTGGTGCTAAATGCCATAGTCACTGTGCATAAACAGCTTTCAGCTAACAAACTGATATTCCCCCTGTTCATGAGGTGGGGTCACAAAAAAAACATGTTGAAAATTTGGAGTGAAAATACCAACGAATGCCTGCGGTATTAGGGTTTCCAACCATAACGCCCAACCCTGTAGAGAATGACAGGCAGCAGGGGTGTGACTTGGGATTCTTGCCTGTGATGCTCATACCATTCCACACCCTGCAGTCAGTGAGAGGCATCGAGGTATGCCTTGGACTCTTCGGCCCCAAAGTTCACCCCATTCTCCTATATTGCACCCATCTCACCATATTTCCTAATGAAATAGGGTGCATAAGGGCCAAAGACCCCAAGGAACACCGTGACACTTGTCAGTGTCTGCAGAGTGGGGTGTGGTGAAATGGCGTGGCCGTTATGCCTGATGACCCAAACACACACCCCAATGCCTGTCACTCTCTGCAGGGTGGTGGTGGGGTTGGCTTCAGTTCAATACTTCACTGCCATTCCTATTACGCTGCTCTGTAACTTCTACACTTGCCACTGCCAATGCCAGCAAGCAAACATTCGGCATTGACAAATGCTTGTTTTACATGCTTTCATGTCCACACCTTCTGGTAATCCTTCCACCAAACCCAGAACATGCCCCCTATGGCATTTTGCAATCTGTCTCATATTAATACAATACTAGTCACATATATTAGCTTATAGTCTAGTAATATATACATCAGGGGAAAGCACCAGTGAGATCTGTTATAGACCTAGGAGCTTTTTTTTTATTTATTTTTCATGAATGCATAACAAACTTGATGTAGTGAATAAAACATACAGAAAATTAAAAAAAAGGGAAAAATATCTATAGTGAATACTATTTAACAATTTACCAACGATCATCAATCATCTATAATATTGGGATCATCAGAAATTATATTACCAATAGCATTTATTTAAGGCAGGATTATAATAGTGTAAAGAATTGAAATACAGTTGCAGAATTAGTCAGACTTAATATATTCGGTGAAGGGTGACCACATTTTGAAATAATGAATTGTTTGATTATTGGAGCTGTAATGAACCTTTATTAATTGATGACTCATAATTAAGGAATTTATCTATAATTTAAAATTCAGAGGGAAAGAGTCCTTCCAATGCATCAAGATAACTTTAAAGGCTAAGATTAAGGCTAACCTAATGAATTGTATGCAGCTCAAATGCAACTGACGTAAGGGGTCACCATAGATAAGCATCATCCATTTATGGTCTTTATAAAGCAAAATGCCCTCTATTTGAGACAACACATTTAATATGTTGGTCCACCATTCATTTAGAGAGGGGCATAAAATAAACATATGCTCAGGTGAAGCAGTTTGTCCGCAGCCCCTGGAGCATAAATCGACTATGTCTTTATTGAATAAGATGAGTCTATGTGGGGTCAAATAAGTTCTATGCAAGGTTTTAAAGTATATTTGCTGTAAGTTTGTGGATTTTATACCCATGTTTTTAATATTTGATATATGGAACCACTGTGTATTTGTAATGCTATTGTTGAGATTAGTTTCCCATTTATTTTTAAGATCAGTATAGAATTTGTCAAAACCTGAATATTTTATTAGAACCTTATAGAAATAAGAAATTAGATTTTTACCCTCTGGAATTCATATTGCACTAGTTATTTCTTCCAAACAGGGGTTGTGTATATCGTTAATATTTGTATAAATAAAATGCCTAGTTTGTAGGTAGGCATAAAAATGTTTATGTGATAGGTTATATGTGGTTTTTAGTGTTCCAAAATCGATAATATGGTCTTCTTCTAACAGTTGACCAATTTCCTTGGGCCAATTAAGATGCCAGATTTTAAATATTGTTTCATTAAGTGAGGGAAGAATTTATTTATTTATTTATTTGCTTTTGGTAACCAGGCAAGTGCTCTAAGCAAAAAAACTGCCTATTTTCAGGCATGACCCAGGAGAGTACAATAAGAAAATACAGCAGTGACAACAACCAGGTACATAAATGTAAGATAACTGTAAAAACAACAAATACAATGAGCAGTGTCAGTGGCTCAGTAGGTAGCACACTCGCCTCTGAAGCCGGGAGATCAGAGGGCTGTGGGTTCAGTTCCCACATCTGGCACTTGGGTTAATATCCCAGTACTGACACTGTAATGCAGCATGAGAGGGGTGCTGCATTTCTCAGGTGACGTCTTTTGGATGAGACGTTAAACCGAGGTCCCATCTGCCTGGATTGGTGGTAGTTCAGGTGGATGTTAAAGATCCCATGGCACTTATCGAAAAGAGTAGGGGAATTTCCCCGGTGTCCTGGCCAAAATTTCCCTCATTCACTAAAAATACCACCAACAGCTTAATCTGGTTCAAGGTCAGTTGCCATTCATCTGTATCCCCCTCCCCCCGGGTCGTGCCTGAAAATAGGCAGAATTTGTCTAGTGCACTTACCCGGTCAACAAAAGCTAAATAAAATAAATAAATAAATAAAACAATAGCAGAAGCAGTTACAGCAATTACTACAGAACAGAGATAACATTAAGAATAGTGAAGTTGTGGTTGAAATACCAGCAATTGCATAATTATAGCATAATCATGATGTAGCCAGGTTATGTAACCGTGCTAAGGGAGAAAAAGACAGGTAGACATATATTCACATAAGGCTACATAAGAATGGACATGTAACACAAGCTGATAGGCCAGAAACGGAGAGACAAGCAAATGTTAAGTGCAGTCACAGGTACCAAGAGCATTAAGGTGAGAGAACAGAGTATGCTTAAATGTAAGGTGAGATGAGGAGTTCTTAACATGGAGGGGGAGTCATTTAAATATATCAGGGAAATGTTAGTGAATTGAACCTTAAATTAAATGGTTTTATAGAGAGCATCCAAGGATGAGTATCGAAGCTTTTCAACTCATAGTGATCCACTCAGAAGACAGTGGCAAATATTATCATATGGGGTTGATAATGTTTCAATTACCAGTTCTGGGACTTCGGTATTATTTTGCCATATATCATACAAAAAAAGTCATATTAGCGGCAAGATAATAGAACCTAAATTTAAGCAGCGATAGTCCTCCTAATTCTTTAGCAAGATATACATTTTTCATTTTTAGTCTGGGATGTTTTCCTTTCTACAAAGATTTTCTTGTCATGGACTCAATTCTTTTGAAAAAGATCTCGGGAATAATAATAGGAATCGTCTGAAATAAATATAAACATTTTGGTAACATATTCATTTTGATAACATTCATTCTACCAATTAGCGTGATTGGTAGAGATTCCCAGTGAGTAAGTTCTGTTTGAACTTTATGGGTCAGTGGTACAAACTTCAAATCCAATCATTTTGTAGCATTATTATTCAATATAACCCCCAGATATCGTATTTTATTTGCAATATTAATCCCATGACGAATGGGAGATTTAAAAGAGTGTGAATGCTTCTTAGATTCCATTAATTCTGTTTTAACCCATTTGCCTTGTAACCAGATATTTTGCTGAATTCATTAAGTTTTTGGGTAATGTGAGGGAAGCTATCATTCATACTGGGTACATATATAAATGCATCATCAGTGTATAAGCTGATTTTATGTTCAGTACCACCTGTAGATAAACCCTCGATGGATGCGTTCCCCCCAATCATTATAGCTAGTGGTTCAATGGCCAATGCAAAGATTAAAGGTGACAGGAGGCAGCCCTGCCATGTACCTCTGTATAATGTGATGGCCTATGAAATATTTTAGTTGGTTTTGATCCTCGCCATGAGTCCTGAATATAGTATATCTACCCAGGTTTTGAAATTGGGCCCAAATCCAAATTTAGATATTACCATTTTAAGGTAAGTCCATTCTGTTTGATAAAATGTTTTTTCAGCATTGATTGAGAGAAGAGAAAAGTCATTATTTTTGAACATATTGGTAATATCAATGATTCTTCTAATATTAGACTTAATATGCCGACTTTTAACAAATCCATTTTGATCTGTATGTATTAGGTCCGGAAGTACTTTTTCAGTCGTGTGGCAAGGACCTTGGCCAGAATCTTTGCATCAGTGCTCATTAAGGAAATAGGTCTATATGAACCTGGGTGCAAAGGATTTTTGTCTTTTTTCTTGAATAGGAGAATAGTAGCCTCTTTAAATTAGGTTGGAAGTTTTGCATTTGAAAAATTGTTTTTATTTGAGGGGCTAATGTGCAACCATATTGTTTATAAAAGTCAATTGGTATTCCATCAGGGCCAGGGGCTTTTGATGGGGAACATTTTTTAATTGCTTCAAGGATTTCTTTTATGGATTCGTCAACTTCTAATAAGATATTTTGTTCCTGCTTTAGCATAGGGGTGTCACATCTATCACGATAATCTTGTATCTCTTGCCAGGTGGCGGTTTGTTCAGAAAGATATAATGAACTATAAAAGACAAAGAACCTCTGTGCGCAAGCACTGAGGCAAGGGTTACCCCAAAGGGCATTTGGCTGGGAAGCCAAGTTTGAAAGAAATACAAAATAACACATGCCCCCACAATGCAAAGCATCATGGGCTGCATATGCAAATCACCACAGAATATTATACTGGTTCAACTTTAAGCAGAAATGCATGGTGCAGAAAGGCCTCTCACACAGTTTGCAAAGGGTGCCAACAGAAGACATAGACACGTGTGTCATCCTACCAGAACTCATCAGTATGCCTCATCTGTTTGACACCCCAGTGGAATGAACCAGCTACCCTGAGATGGTCTATCTGGGTTATGTTATGGTGAACCCAATTAAAATAAAAAAAAACAATTTAAAAGACAAAGAACCTTTGTGAGCAAGCACTGAGGCAAGGGTTACCTCAAAGGATATGAACTATAATACTTTTTAAATACAAACAAAAGAGAAAATAATTCACCATGGCTGTGAAGCTCCTCCTATGGGAAAAGGGACGCTCAGAAGAAGAACGCCTTTCAGGTTGATTCGTGAGTATTCCCTTTGTTCTATCAGCCATTAGTGTCAGTGTCTTTGTTGCACCACAAGCGTTTATTTGGCGTTTGTTTGACTTTTTGGTGTTTAGCCTTGCACCCATACATTTTTTGCATTTGTTGAAATTCGGGTTGCATTGTGGCTAATTTACCATATTTTGAAGTCACCTTTGCCAGCATATCGTGGATTGCATAAGGGAAGAGAGTTTCAGAACAATTGGTTCTCTGCACACCTGCTTTGGGTGAGATCAGTTTTTTATGTGTGTGTACTTTGATAATGTGCCATTAAAAGTTTTTGCAGTTTTGCTATTTAGTGCTGACCCCAGCATTTTTGTCTGTATTTTGTGCATTTCTCAACTCTGGGGTATTGGTGCACTCCCTAGTTTGAGCACCCCATGTCCAGTAGAATTCATTTTCTGGACTTGGTTTTCTTTACTCTTTAAATACGTTATTGATCTCCTTGAGATTATTAAGTATATTGCCTGAAGATGTACTGATAGCATTTATATTATTCTCTGCCTGTTCTTTCTTTAATTGCCATGCCAGAATTTTATCCAGTTTGCCTCCTAACACATTATATTGACTTCTTGTAAGAAGCAGTTGTCATTCTGCTTCTTCTGTACCAAGCATATTGTATTCGTTTTGAGTTTGAATTGTATTTTGGAGACTAGCCGAGTCTGAGTTCTGAGTGTGAATAGCTTCAAGTTGAGCTATTTTATATTCTAAATCCTTCATTTTTTTTCTTTCTTTCTTTTTTTTTTGAGTTCTGTAGGATATAGTATGGCCCCGTACAAATGCTTTAAACACTTCACATATATAGAGCCAAGAGGTATCCTGCTTTGTAATAATTAAAAAATAACTACTGATATTTTCCTGCATATATTCAACATATTGTTGGTCTTTTAATAAAAATGGGGTAAAATCTGAAAGAAAGTGGTGACCTCTCTGAAATCATTTTCATATCCAGCATCACTGGTGCATGATCAGAGAGAATAATAGGTTTGTACATAGTATTTTCAATCATATAATGTATGCATTCTGAGATAATGAAATAGTCTAATCTTGAATAATTTTGGTGCACTGGTGAAAAGAAGGACTATTGTCTAATGCTAGGATTTTGAATCCGCCAAACATCAATTAAATTAAAATCAGCGCAGAATTGTTTTACTTTAGTCACGGTTTATCTGGTCTCAGAACTGATTTATTCAGTTCTGGATTTAATATTAAATTAAGCTCTCCTGCCATAATATAGGGTGCTGTAAAATTAGCAAGATTCAGAAAAACATCATTGAAAACTTCAGGTGAGTTTTCATTTAGGTCATAAATATTTATGAAAGTAAAATGATTATTTTGATAAGTAATCTCAGCAATAATATATCAGCCATTGGGGTCAGTCTTGCAAGACCCAAATGATAAACCCGAGCCATTTAAAAAAAAATGTCACCCTCCTGGCATTATTTCTGTATGGCACATTCAATCCCCTACCCCATTTTTTAGAGTAAAAATCAAATAAATCATTAGATAAATGTGTTTCCTGAAATAAAGCACGTCACCTGATTTTATCCATGTAATTAAATTTTTTTTAGCTTTAGTTCGATCTTGCAGATGCTTCACATTCCAAGTCATTAATTCAATGATATTACTCATCTTAATTTTATATCTTACACATCATTTGTTTGCACTATTAAGTTAACTTTAATTGAGCAAAAGCATAAATACATTATGATGTTCCCCCTGATAATAATATACATGATATAATTTTAGTAACTTTTCCATTCCTTTAATAAGGTATCTTTAATTCAAATAATAGAAGAGCCAGTTTGCCCCCTCCCCACCTGCAAAAAAACCCATATGACAAATAATATAATGTTGCTCATACCCCCTCTGCCCTTTGACTTTGTGCTGAAAGCAAATTGTCTTAATTCTGTATACACAAAACAGCACAATTACAAGGGCAAAACCCCATCCAGCAATCTTGATAGTGGTCATTGGAGGCCAAGTTGGTGCCACACAGGCCATTGTATCATAATGAAAGGCTATCTAATAGATTAAGTTAAGACAGCCCATTATGGAAAATAAAATAATATAGAATAGCTGAGCCATCCCATACAGTTATGTGTACAAAAAAAGAAGGAAACAATAACCAGACCACCCCTCCTATACTTCCCTTCATTTCTGTTTATCCATCAGCCCCTCCGTCTGACACTCATCCCATTCCTGATTTCATCTGACCCATAGAGTTTCCACAATAAGTTTCTATAAGCAATTTCTATCAAAAAGCAGTATAAGTACAAACTATCAATTTGCATATTCATATTTATAAGCAGATTCATACATTTAAAACAGTTTAGTCCATCTTGGGGGGGGGGAGAGGTTGGGACCAAAAACATTTTAGAGGTAGGCTAACCAGGATTGCTATCAGGTAAGCAATAAGACATGATGGGGTGTGCATTACAGTGTGATAACCGCACACCTAGGGGTGTCATTAGGCATAAGGCTGAAGGCCGAGTGCTGGTAGTCCCTAGAAGTGTGGTTATCTCACTGTAATGCACAACCCGGGAGTGTCTTATTGTGCTTATAAAATGGCCCTTTATTTTTAGAAGCAGTTTTTTTATTTTGAAACACATTTTTAAATAAGTAAAAATGTAAGTGAATCTGTGCTTTTAACATAAAATAGTCCTTCTGCCTATTAGTGCTAGATTAAAGTATTGTTATACAGTGTGTGCCTCCCTGCCCACTTAAGCTTCATGATTCTCCTGCCAGCCACAACAATTCACAAATGCTGTTTTCCTCATTCTAAGTATGACACATAGCCCCCTTACTTTATTTCATTCTCCTCACTCTGTAGACAGAACTAAAAGGAAGCCATAACAGAGGCTTCTCAGTTCCCCAATGCTGCAAGCATGAGTGTGGTTCAAAACTGCCATACTCACTGACAGCATTATGAACTGCTCACTCTGTCCTAAAAGCTAAACAGCAGGCTGAGTCATTTA
Source organism: Neoceratodus forsteri (assembly GCA_016271365.2). Taxonomy (NCBI): domain Eukaryota; kingdom Metazoa; phylum Chordata; order Ceratodontiformes; family Ceratodontidae; genus Neoceratodus; species Neoceratodus forsteri. The sequence continues at coordinate 1,172,776,625 of CM057455.1, read as the reverse complement.
GCACCTTTTCCCCTTTGTTTATATAGTATTATTGCTTACTTTCTTCATTCTTAGTTTTTTTTCTCTGTGTTTCCCCATATTCAGGAAATGGAATGTTTATTATGGAATGTTTACATGAAATACAGGGATTCAAAATTCTGCTCAGTTCCACTTGCAGAATGTTCCTCTTCTAACATACTGTATACACACATGGAGGCCTTTTCTAAAGCCACAGACTCAATTATCTCACTGTCAGGGAAAGCAGAAGAAATTTCCCTAATGAGCAGGTAAAAATGGAAGAGGGAATTTTCACTGTCAGCAAAGAAACAGTTGTAATGAAAACTATAAACAATACTTATTGTTTCTAATTTGTTTATGTGTGTAAGGGGAGTGTAATGATCAAGGAAAAAACATTTCATTAATTTGTTTTATTTTTAATTTAAGGTAGTTTTATTTTTAGGGCCCAGTTCAAGGTTTTTACATTGTAAAGGTAACAGCCTTGTTTGTGATGGAAAATCAGTTCTGGATCTAGGGAGATTGATGGAAGATAGTTCTGGTTGTAGGAGGACTGATTTGCTTATTGTGTGATGTGGTTTAGGACCAGGATGACTATGCGTATATAGAGACTTAATGAACGGTCAGCTGATGTATCTTGGCCAATGAGATTTCTAGATTTTCTCATGCCATTTTATAATACTGGTTAACAATTCCTCCACTTTCCTAGGATCTTCGAAGATATGCAGCTGACCACGGCAAAAAAAATGTATTTTTGATGGCTACAGTGAAGAGAATCTGATGCCCTTTTGCTTTAAAATATGTCAAACATTGCCAAAGGCCCGGCATGATTGAATCATGGCAGTACAAATATCAGGGTATGCAGAAAATCTGATGCCATCCACGACAAGACCTTTATTAATCCTGACTTGTTTTAATATGAACCCTTGATTGTGAAAGCAATGCAGTTTCAAATAGACCTGCCTGGGTTTTTTATTAGAGTCTGAAGTAGGGTGGGCTCTATCGAGAGTAATCTTGTTGTCAGGGTATTGTCGGCCCGCTGCTTTGATAATAAGTTTCTCAAAGAACAGTATAGGATCTGAGCCATTTTCAATGCCTTCTGGGATACCAATCAATTTCACAGTTTGTCATCTAGACTGATCCTCTAGATCGTTAATACGCATCTGAAATTCATTAAGGATTTTAACATGCTGAGTAGCTTGTGCATTTATTGATCTTGTGTTGTCCTCCAGATCACTAACCCATTTTTCAACAGCATTGGTGTGAATTGAGAGTTGTTGGAGTTTAGTAATAATGTCCATAATAGATGTAGAAATGTTTATTAACATAGAATTAATGGAGATCACGTGATGTCTGCAGCCTAATGGCTGCCTTCTGATAGATCTCCCTCCTCTCTCTCCAGTATCCATAGCAATCTTCATTGGAAAGCTATTAATTTCCAATTTTTTGGCACCTAATATCCAGCCTGTATTCATCTATCTGGACTTTTATTTCATCGCTCCTCTGCAAACTTAATTTCGATGGAGGCCGAGATGCAACAGGCCTTGCCGCACCACACATCACCAGCCTTGCCTACTAAAGCTCCCAAGGAGGCCAAGGCTCAAGGGACGCAATCTACCTGATCCTCATTACATCCCTAACCTCTGGACCTCTCACAGAAGAGCGCTTCCTCCAAGAATTGCACCCCTTTCGGGAGACCCTAACTGACATTTCTTCAGAGTTAAAATCGATCCGCTCTGATATGGGGGAAATGAGCAGGAAAATTAAGGATGTAGAAGTGAAAATCATCTCACTGGAGGGTTGGCAGGATTGGATGGACACTGAAATTGTTAAATTGTGGCAGCAAATAACAAAAACTACAAGCCAAAACTGAAGATCTGGAGGGTAGAAGCTGCCAGAACAATCTCATCATTTTGGGCCTGCCAGAGTCTCAGGAGGATTCAAATGTGGTTACTTTTACCCAAACATGTCTATCCAAAATAATTGGGCCCTCCCCTTCTAGTTCTGGCTACCAAATTGAGAGAGCACATAGATCGCTTCGCCTGAGACCTCCTGAGGGTGCACCCCCCAGACCATTAATCATTACATATTTGAGCTACCTGGAAAAGCAGCATGTCCTTGCTAAAGCTCGCAAATTACAATCTATTTTATGGGAGAACAAACCCTTGCATTTTACCCAGGACTTGCCTCTTGAAGTCAGGTAGAAACATACAGCCTTTCACCCAGTGGTCTCGAAATTGATCGCCGCCAGTATCAAGTTCCGTATGTCCTACCCAGCCAGGTTGCAGATCCAACTCAATGGGTCCTCACTCTCCTATGACACCCCAGAAGCTGCAAGAAAAGACTTGGCTATACAAATGCCTAATCTGTTCCCAGACACTTGATTTAATAATGCTTACCACAGTCCCTTTTTCTTTCTTTTAACTGATGGTGTAGTACTGTGGCTGATCTTAATATTATTGCTGGGTTTTAAAATTTGACTGACCTCGGGGTGTCCCTGATGCTTCTGTTTTGGGTTTGGTGCAGATCAGAATTCCCAGTGGTGGGGCTTGGAACTTTTGGCTTGGTTGTGGTCTGGGGCCTGCTCCAGCTCTCTCTGATGTGCGTTCATTGTGCTTCCAGGAGATGGCGCCCCTCTGGGAACCAATTGTTTGGGACCTGGTTTCCAGAGAACTTTAAACTAGATGTTTCTGTCCGGTTGGTATCTCTTCCCCCATGCATCTGGCCTCACTGCAATCGCCTTGCTAGGCCAAGAGGTTCAGAAACAGATTTATTTGACCCATTTGAGCACTATACTAAACCAAGCCCTGAAGTTTTAACCAGCCAAGGGCAGTGCTTCTCCTATTATTTTCCAGTTCCCTTTTGTTATTGGAAGGGTTACCCTTCTTACCCTATCAACATTATAGGGTTCAACCAGAAGATACCAATATAATTTTCATTTTGGGATGGGGCATTATCTTATGTTGTGGGACGCTAATAGATCGTAGCTCAATATCCTGAAGTTATATCCCCCTCCCTTTTATTAACCCTGTACTGTCAAGGCCCTATTGTGCTCTGCCTGTTAGGACATTATCATATCATACTAAAGATGTGTGCACCTAACGGGGGGAGGGGCTCTGAAGCATGGCTTGCTAACACACTGTCTTGCATCGCATTCTGGAAATTAGGGGGGCTGTGCTTACTATTGTCTTTCCTAATGACTTTTCAGGTTCCCTTTCTTGGACATCTTCCTTCTATGTCGGAAAGCAGTACTAGGCACATTGGGGTTTCCCTCCTCTCATACTCCATTTGGTTCCCGAGCAGTCGATCTTATTTTTCAGGAGGGGGGGTTGTAAATAGTTACTTTGTTATGCATTCTTTAGGGTGGGGGGTATAATCATAAACATGTATTTCTTTGGACTACAGAATGGTGGGAGGATTTGGAATAGGGGGTTTAATTTTCAGATATTCTGATCAGATTATAGTTACTTTACCTAATGGGAGGGTTCTCATTGTCTTTATAGCTGTTATAACCTCTCAGGACATGTTAAGATTTGAAGATAGATGGTACTGCATTTCCCATGAGATCATACTTAACGATTTACAGGCTCAAGGGTGAAGGGATAGTTCTCTTATAAGGTTCAACAGAATTATTTTGTCCCTCCCAAAATGTTCAACCTTACGGTGTATGTACTATTGGAATAATCCAATGGTTTTAGTCTTTAAAAGTTCGACCTTGTTCTGCTGGGGGATATATTTCAGCTGGGGGGGAGGGTCGGAGTGTGCATCATATGAGGGTTGTTAGCTTCTCTTTTACTATCAATATTGGTCTTGTTAAGTATTAATTATGACAAGTAACCTGTTTAAAATTATGACATGGAATGTTAGAGGCATGAGGGATCCCAATAAAAGATACCAGGTTTTGAAACATTGTGCCCTTCTAAAGGCACATATTATATTTTTACAGGAGACTCATCTCCTGGCTCAGGAGCTCTCTTGGCTTCGCCGGCAAGGTGTTTCCCAAGTGTTCACAGCTGGAGACTCCTCCTCGAGCTGGGGGACACCTATCCTAGTTATGGATAATGTCCCCTTCCAGGTAGATTTAACTGCTCCCGATCCACGGGGAAGATATATTTTTGTTAAAGGAACCCTGAACAGTAAATATATTGTTTTAGGTAGTGTATATGGTCCAGTGGGTGGAGATGTTCAATTTTTTATGGACCTAGCAAACAAACTGGCAACCTTACTTCTTTCCCAATTAATTTTGGGTGGGGATTGGAGCACTTCACTTATGCAAGACCTGGACAGAACCTACCATCCACTTAAACCTCTCACTCCAACTCAGAAGGCCTTGAGGGACCTCATGAACATGCTGAGTCTGTGTGATCCATGGCGTCTCCTAAATCCCTCCCTTCATCTATTTACCTTTTATTCAACTATTCATCAGTCATGGTCCTGTCTAGACTATATACTAATTACTCTTCCTCTTCTCTCTGGTTTTTACAAGGTAGGTATTGAGCCAATAGTAATCTCTGATCATTCTGTTGCCTGGATAGAGATTTCCCCAACCCTTATATACAGGACAATACTATATGGAAGCTTAAAACCCAACTTCTAAAAGATAAATCTATTATCTCAGATATTCAATCTCTTATCCAAATGTTTACTGAATTTAATACAAATTCGGTACCCAGAATTGATCAAGAATGGTGTGCCCTGAAGTGTTTCCTAAGAGGTGAGTTTATCAAGATGGCCTCCAGATGTAAAAGACTACGGGAATCTCAGGCTTTGTCCTTTCTCTCACAAATAAGAGCCTTAGAATTATCTCTTTCATCTTCCTCTTCATCTGACTCACTTGAGGCATTGCTCTTGTTAAGGAACAAATACTTGATCTTATGCGAGAGAAGGCCGAATATGCTCTCTTAAAAACTCAGGCAAAATATGCAGATCAAAGAGAGAAAGCCAGGAAATGTCTGGCTCTTCACCTCCAGAAACTGGAAGGTTCAAGGCTAATCCCATCTATCACAGCTCCAGATGGCTCAAATAAAACTCTTCCTAGGGAAATAGCTACAGTATTTGAAGAGTACTTCTGTCAGCTTTATGGTAAGACTAAGTCACTTCCAGCCTCTGCTGTAATCAAAGCATACCTCGATGCTCTTTCCCTACCAACTCTCTTAGATCAGCATTGAATGTCCCTTTCTTCTCCGATTACCATTGACAAAATAGAAGAAACCATTAACAAACTGGCTTTGGACAAAGCACCAGGACCGGATGGTTTTCCGTCAAACTTCTATAAAACCTTTTCTAAAGAACTTGCCCCCTCTTGCTTTGTCTCTATACCTATATCTTATAGTAGCTTCTGATTCTCTAGATACTTCACTTTTAGAAGTTATTATTGTTCTCCTACTTAAACCAAACAAGAACCCATCCCATCCCTCTAGTTATAGACCTATTTCCCTTATGAATAGTGACATTAAGATTCTTACTAAAATTCTCGCTACCAGAATAAAGAAAGTTTGGCTTCCATTACTTAGCCCAGAGCAGGTTGAGTTTGTACCAGGTAGATCTTTGTCAGACCATTTATGTAAAATAGATCACATCCTTCAAATGGCTCATTCAGCTAATTCCCCTATGGCCGTGATATCGCTTGATGTGGAGAAGGCCTTTGATAGGGTGGAATAGAATTTTCTCTGGTTAACTCTACAAAAAATGGGTTTCCCCACCAAATTTATGTGTTGGCTTAAAGTGATCTACTCATCTCCTTCTGCCAAGATCTACTGTAATGGGATTTTTTCCTCTCATTTCTCTCTCTGTAAAGGCACCAGATAAGGTTGTTTGTTGTCATCTTTCCTTTTTAATTTATATCTGGAACCACTTTTAAGACATATCAAAACTACTCCCCAGATACATGGAATTCAGGTAGGAGGTAGTGAGTACACCCTCTCGGCCTATGCAGACAACATCTTATTGCCTCTAGACCAGCCCGCATCCTTGCTTGCTCACTCCATACAGGTGATATCCCAGTTCAGCCACCTTTCTAATTATAAGTTAAATCTTAGTAAAACTGAAAATTTTCCTCTCAATCACCTAACTTATAAAGCAAATTTTGCCCAGTTTGGTATGAAATGGTCTGTCCGTTCCCTAAGGTATTTGGGTATATACTTATCGATGGACCCTTCTCTTCTTAGAAAACTGAACCTAGATGACCTTGTGACAACCATCCAACAAGATCTTCAGAGATGGGAATCTCTCCCATTATCCCTGTGGGGCCGCATTAATATTGTTGAAATGAATATCCTCCCCAGGCTTTTTTATCCTCTGAACATGCTGAACATCTGGCTTCCCCTCTTCTTTTTCCATCATATTCACTCTCTCATATCTAATTTCATTTGGTTGCATAAAACTCCCAGACATTCCTTTCTTAAATTGTGCCTTTCTAAATCATCTGGAGGACTTTACCTTCCAAATTTTCTTTTTTGCTACTGGACCAGTCATTTCTCTAAATGTAGATAGTGGTTATCTCCGAATGATGATGGCTACACTCCCCACTGGCTACAAATAGAGAACCATATAATATGATAACAGAATCTTCTATCCCTCAATATGTTTTTCCTGCCATGGAAAACCCTGCCTTCACTTCTCAAATATTCAGCAATAAGCACCTCCATCAGTGTCTTCTTGCAGTTCTGTTCCTCCTTGAAAATCTCACTTTCTAAAGATCCATCACAGCCAATTTTCTTCAACCCTACTATCAAGATTGGAGGCAAAACCCTCATTCCAAAATGGCTCCCTCAGTTACAAGATACTACAGTCACTGACTTTTACGGTCATGATTCTCTTCTTTCTTCTCCTGACATCCTTACTAAATTCAACATAGACCAGATTCATATTTTCAAAATGTTTCAACTGCAACACTTACTAGCCCAATGGTTTTGAACAAAACCCAAGCCTCTGGTCATATCTCCTATCTTATCTCACTTCTCAGATCTAACCAATGTTTTTATGGTATCTCCTGCATGTATTCATATCTTCTGTCTAATTCTTACCCTGACACTCTGAAAGGATCTAAGGTATGGGACTCCTTACTTCCTGATAACTCCCTCAATTGGTCTCAAATTTAGAAAGATCTTTACTTATATAATACTCAGGATAAACTTAGGCTCACCCAATTCCATATCCTTAATAATACGTATTACACGCCGGTTAAACTTGCTAAAATGGGTAGGCTTCCCTCTCCTACCTACTCTAGATGCAGTTAAGAGGATGGGAACATTCTCCATATTCTATGGTCCTGTGAAAAAATCTCTCCTTTCTGGCATACAATACAATCTAAATTAGATCCTATTCTGGGGCTAAATGAGCTATTCACTATGGAAATTTGCATTTTAGGGGACTATTCTAGCATCAGTATCAAAGAAAGAAGATTCCATATGGCCATTATATCAATGGTGGTTAAAACACTGGTTCTTAAGCACTGGATGGACCAGTTGATCATTTCCTATAAAGAATGGTTAAAGATATTATCCTCATGCTTTCAGACTGAGTGTCTTATTGCCAGTACTTGTAACAACCCTCAACTTTTTGGTAAAAAATGGGGTAAACTATATGCTTTATATTTACTTTAATACAATGGCTTTCCCTCTTGCCTCTTGATAGACAGTTTCATCTGAACTTACCGTATTTAAACTCCATAACTTTGCTGTGCACACTCTGAGGGATTTTTTTTTGGGGGGGTGGTATTGTATAGTACTTTATAGATATAATTCCTTTATATCTTGTTTACAGTCCTTGACAATGTATATTCCACAATGCCTGGTTGGTTGTTAAAAGCTAATAAAACTTTTAAATTTAAAAAACAAACATAGAATTAATGGCAACAAAACCATTTTGAATGTTCTGTGTGATTTGGGCTTTAAGTTGTAGAAACAAAGTGAAGTTAGCCTCAGAGATTTCCCCTGTCTCTCGTTGGGCCAAGCTCAGGGGTAAGTATATTAGTTTCAGTGTCAGGATTCATGGGGGCATTGAAATATCAGCATTAACTTGAGAAATAGGATTCAAACATTGTTGCTGGGTCAGTTTGTTGATTTATAATTAAACCTGTTTGTTCAGTTATTGCAGTTGTAACTTCAGTCTTATTTAACATCTGTGCCTATGAATTAGTGCTACTTCAATTCGATTCATTGTTGTTAGAAATAGAAGCTGTACCTGTGGTATCAGATTGGGCCTCATCACCTTCATCCGCTGTTGCATGGATTTGTTCTTCAGTCTTCAGTGTCCACCATCTTCAGTAATAACCGCAGCATTCAAACCTTCATTCTGCATCGGCGCTGAGATTGAAAACATAGCAAGTCCTTGTGGCTACGAGGAGGATTCTGGAACAGGTGACAACAAAGACTTACAAAGTGGCCCAATGTTGATTTTCTGTTGTTGAAGTCTTGTACGTGACGTCACATCTGTACTTTCACAAAATGGGTTCCCGACCGGTGGTTTTTCTTTTTTAGCCCATTTTACTGCTTTGCATCATTTAGTGGAGTGAGTTTCGGCATCTGCATTTAAACATTCATTAAAATCCATGAATCAGCTTGATGCACATGACATTCTAATCCAACAATCACCATTAAAGGGTACCAGTGTAGGTAGATTTTAAAGCACGTCATTTCAAGTGAGGTGCAAAATCATAGTTTAATCTAAATAGAGAAAGATTAATGTGGCCTTTGAGCATTTTCACAGAGCCAGCCCATGTAGCCTCCCAATGACAACCTTCAGAATGCCATCTTGGTATGAACATCACTGGCTCCTCCCTCAACTTCTTCCTGAACTAATAGACCTAGGAGCTTAACAAGGTGTTAAATAATGAGCCATCTTCTGAATATTTCATCCTCATTGTCTGCACACCCCCCCCCAGCAGCCATGGTTTTGATATGACCCATCACCGAGGGCAGTGCACAACTTATTTATAGGATTCATGTCCCATTCACTCAAATCAGGCTCCAGCTGTGTATTTCTTGAGAGTTACAGTTCCCAAGGAGCTCTCCTTGGTACTTGCAACCCTAGTTGTGGTCAAGAGAATATAGACTGGTATCAGGCGGGAGTTGAGCCTATGCACCATGGCACAACAGTTCCCTAAAATAGAAATAGCCAACACTATTTTAACAGACCAGGTGACAGGGGATGGAAAATCCCTCCAGAAAAATACAGGCAACAATATTCAGACACCTGGTCTGATGTAAACAAGTACTCTAATAGCCGTCAGTATTAATCCATTAAAGTTCTGCAGGAGCGTTGCATAGCAACACCGGTCCGACTCTGGTATGAATAGTTACTGAGGTTGCCATACCTGCATCTCAGAATTACTTCCAGCTAATGAGACAATGTATACAGCATCCAAAACTTCACACTGAGACCCCCAGCCCAAGCTGTGGTGAGAAGAAGTTAGCGAAGCGGAAGTCAAGCCAGGGATCTGCTCATTCAACACCACAGACATGAAGGAAACAGACTTTATGTTGCATTAATCCATGTCAAGCCGGTAATCTCAATGAGGACCCTAGCAGATATAAAAACCACCGAATCCTGACAAAAGGAGGTTGTAGACTGTTAATGCACTCTGGGTTCATGTCATTAACCACTGTGTAATCTAAAGTCAGGCTGGGTTTTGATTTTCATTAGTAGATCAGTGTTACACCTGGGACCTTGAATTTTAATTCTCAGTATATTCTGTTGGTTAACCTACACTTTATTATGCATCAATATTTCACAGTGGTTTACACACCAGCTGAAACTTTGTTATCATGGCGACCAAGATTGTGTAGGTTGTAATTGACATGAGTTGTGTGCGGGCACTGTCACATTGATGGAGCTGATTGGTTGAGAGCTCTTGTGTCAATTTTAGTACCTGTCGGTCTTTGGCAGGCACCAGAAAAGCATGTCCAACAGTATCAGCCCACAAAGCTTGCCTGCCTTGTGGTGCCCAAGAAACTTTCTAACATGTGGTCATGGCCATTTTACTTCATTAAACTTAAATATTTAGAAAGATGGATGCAAGAAAAAAAACATCTTTAACAGAGAAAAAAATATTTTTTAATAACATTTATCAAGGAGACAGTTCACCCCTTCATGAAAACATTGCTCTTTAATGATTCACCCCATGTTTGCCTTATAGTAGGAACTAAAACTTACTGCCTCGGTATCACTCGCTTTTCATATTTAGTCCAGATTGGCACCAGTCTTTTTAAGTGTTGGCCACTGCTCACTCTTTGGATATCAGTCCTCCTCCAGCTGCAACTTCTTCTGTATTTATGTAATGTTCAACATCTTGCAGCTTTGTAAAAATTTTCATTGGGCATCCCGGCTTAAGTGCACTTTCAATTTGACTGGAAGCAACAGGGCAAAGTCCTGTCTAAATAGTTGCAGCGTTGCTTTCATCCCCACAAATTTCTGTCTTCATAGTTGAACATCTCTTGAATAATCCTGAAAGATGGACACTCGACCACTTCCTACAGGAATTGGACACTGAGCTCTTGCCACCCTCAAAACATTTTCCTTCTCCAGAAAATGAAGGTACTTTATAAATTAGTGTCATGACCTCTCACCTGATCTGGGATTCGGACTGGCACAATGAGCTCGCTGTGTTTCAAAATCTGCTGCAGCTTCCATGCTCAGTTTGTTTACCAGCTATCTGTACTGCTCTCCATCCTTCTTTGCCCTTGAGACCTTCTGGTAGCCCAATAATTCTTATACAGTGGAGCCCTCTTAAGTGCACACCCATGGGATAAAGTTTTTTGTGCACTGAAGCAGGCTATGTATTTAACCAGAAAATCCCTTCCAGGCACATTTCACTATTTCTGTAATGTGCTTTATTAAATACAAGGGACTCAAGTTAAAATGACATTACTGCACTGTCCTAAAACACAGCACTACTTACAAAAATCAGTAATCTTCTTTTTCTTTGTGTATTTCAGTGTAGGATTTAAAATTAAACAGAAGGCTAAAGTCAGTCTTTTCTTTTGACAAAATGAATTTTTATATTGTGGCCACACTAGACAGCACCACAGCTGCAGTTAAAATGTTAATGTGGACTATTTAAAGGTAATATTGTACAAAATGTGCATTTAAAAGCTCAGTTATACTGAAAATCAATAGGAAAAGTAAAAAAAAATTGCATTTAACTGAAATGTGCACGTACATGTAGTGCACTTAAGAGGTACATTAAACATTGGATGAATAGGAAAAAATTGTGATATGGAAAAAATGTGCATTTAAGTAGGATATGTACTTATCTGATACACACTTAAGTGGGCTCTACTGTATTTGAATGTTGGGCTCTGTTCTTCTGGTCTTCTGCTCTGGCAACTAGACTTTCCAGCTACTCTTTTCATATTTTCTGTCTCTTGCCATGTCAGCAACCAGGTCTTCGAGCTTATATACCCTTGTTTCTTGCTCATCTATTTGGGAGGTGTGGATAGTAGAGGTTTCTGCAAGGCTAGTTACTACAGACTGCAGATGTGTTATCTGGAACGTGATGTTTGCAAAGTCAGCCTTTACTTCCTGCTGTAGGCTGATAATCATAGCCAGAAGAGCCGTGATCACTGGGTCCTGAGTTTTCTTGCTTGTTCCACTCTCAGTTGGTGCTGCATATGATCTAGTGTGGCTCTCTGTGGCTCCACTCCCCAATCTCTCCTGAGGCTCAAATGGCAGTGTAGCTTATTTTTTTGTGGATTTTGTCAATGACATTGCCTTCATCTATATTTTGAATTAAATCCTCCCAGTAAAAAAGATTAATTAAATTTGATTTAGCTGCCAAATAAGTCAATGCTTTTGGAAGCCCAGTTAATTAACATCTGCCATGCCCTGTAGCCAGGCCATGCCTCCCCTTATGCATGGCATTATGTGGCCTTTAGCAGTTATGCATGATGCCTTCACGCTCATGTATGCAAGTCTGCATTATGCAGAGTGGCAGACTTTCCCCCTTCACTTACCCAGTCCCTGAGATGTAGTAAGCAACATTCCTTGTGCTAGTGGTGCCCCATCCCATAACAATCACCATTTGAATGGAGATAGCATCTCTTGTGCTAGTATTACCCTTATTCCACCTTGATCCTTGTTTGAATGTGTATAGTATTTCTGGTGCAAGGGGTACCCCCATTGGAGCCCCATCTCCATTAAATGGATATTCTGTAGTGTGTGTGTGTGTGTGTGTGTGTGTGTGTGTGTGTGTGTGTGTGTTGCAAAAAAACTTTGTTAATGCACTAGTTAGGGTTAAAGTGACAAAAGTAGGGAAATGTGGCATTAGGATTTCCAACCCAAACACCCCACCCCTACCCAGCAGGCAGCAACAGCCATGGGGTGTGCCTTAGGGTTATCAACCCTAATGCTCATCCCATTCAATGAGTAAATAAGGTGATGTGGGTACAGTATATAAGAATGGGGTGAACTTTAGGGCTGACAATGTCAAGGCACACCCCATGCCTTTTGCTGCCTGCATGGTAGCGTGGGGTGTTAGGGCTGGAAATCCTAATGCCACATTTCCCTACTTTTGTTGCCTTAATCCTACACTGTAATTATCCTGCATGCCCATCCATCCATACTTTCTGAGATAGTGTAATTGTATCCTTATTTGTCTATGGAAGTGCAGGGCCCTGTGGGCTCTACACTTCCATCCCTCCATAGATGTATATATGTATGTTGCTGTGGAAGTGCAGGTCTGTCTGGGCCCTGTGCTTCCAATTTTATCAAAAATTGCAACCAAATTGTTACCATAGCCTTCTTATTACCCCACATCATGAACCCAGTACTGAAAATGTCCAAATCCCTACCAAAATGTGATTCTGCACCACCACAACATCATTCAATGCCACAGGTGAAAAAAATGAAGTTTGGCCTGGATTTGAAAAATGACAGCTATCACGTTCATGAGGTTGTCTAAAAATATGTCTATGTTGAAAATTTGGTGTCAAAATATTTTAAAATTACCAGAGTTATGAGCGAGTGTGGCAAAATGTCAATGCATGCTCATAACTTTACCATTTTTACATATTTTTTCTGAACATTTTCAGCATAGCCTTCTTATGGCCCCACATCATGCACAAATGCAGTGACATTTTTCAAATCCTGCCTGAAAGGTAATTTCACCAAGCAACCACATGTTCATGAGGTGGGATCCCAAAAAGGCCATGTTGAAACTTTTGTGTCAAAATATGCAACACTGGCCAAGTTATGAATCAAAGATCAAAACCTCATTGAAATACATTGAGCCTTGAGTGGGTGAACATTATTGCAGAAATGCCCTTGAAATGTTGTATTTAAGATTATAAATCTTTTTTGTGACTTGTAACATAAAAAAAATCCTTTTCTTGAAGGAAAATCCTTTTCCTGGTCACCCCATATATAAAAAATTCTTCCCTGGTGGCTAGTGGTCCCTCCCCCCACCAGATCACCCACCCAACGTGGACATCATGTGCCATGGTGTCCAGTGTGATCCCCCCATGCCAATCCCCTGTATAGTCATTAAATAACCATTTCCCTGGTGGCCTAGTGAACACCCTCCAGTATCCCTGATCCCAAGTACCTTAAGCTATTCCCTGGTGATCTAGTGTACCCCCAACCCCACCCAAAGCCCTGACTAAGATAGAAATAGAATTCCTTTGTGGTTAGTACCTCCCTTCACCTGATCACTAACCCAACATGGACATCATATGCCCTGGTGTCCAGTGTAACCCCATCCTGATCCCCCATATAGTCATTACATAAACATTCCCCTTGTGGTCTAGTGTACCCCCATCCCCTATCCCCTGTATGTGAAGCTATTCCCTGGTGGTCTAGTGCTCCCCTTCCCACCCAACCTGGCAGGTAGTGTCCCACCACCCCGATCCCGCATACCAAACCTGAGCGGGTGACCATCACAGCTCTCTGCTCTCCACTACAGCCAGCCACCCACTGAGTTGTCAATGAATGAGTGTGTTCTTGTACAAGCACGCACTCATTCATTGACAGGCCAGCTCATGCTCATTCAATTACTGCTCTGAATGAATGAGTGTGAGCTGGCAATGAATGGGATTGTGTTTGTTCAAGTGTCCACTCATTCACTGACAGCTCAGTGGGCAGCTGGCCATGGTGGAGAGCTGAGGTCTGTGCCAGTTGCTTGCTCAGCTCTGGGATGGGGGAGAGGGGTGGTGGGACACTACCTGCTGGGGGGGGGTTGGGGTGCATTAGACCACTAGGCAATAGCTTCATGTACTGGGGATTGGGGATAGGTAGAGAGGTTCACTACACCACCAGGGAAATGTTTATATAATGACTATTTGGGGGATTAGGATGGGGGTTACATCTGATACCAGGGCATATGATGTCCATATCAGGTGAGTGATTGGATGGGGGGAGGGACTGCTAGCCACCAGAGAAGTATTTTTTATATATGGGGTGAGTGATTGGGTGGGGAGGGACTGCTAGCCAACAGAGAATTTTATTTCTGATTTAGGCAGGGCTTCAGGTGATGAGGTGGGGGTGCACTAGACCACCAGGGAATAGTTTCATGTACAGTGGATTGGGGATAGGGAGGGGGGATTTACTAGACCCCCAGGGAGATGTTTATATAATGACTATACAGGAGATTGGGATGGGGGTTACACTGGACACCAGGGCATATGATGTCCATGCCAGGCAGGTGATCAGGTGGGGAGAGGGACTGCTAGCCATCAAGGAAGTATTTCTTATATATGTGGCAAGCAGGGAAAGGATTTTCCTTCATGAAAAAGGCTCTTTTTTCATGACTCATGATATGAAAAAAGAACCTTTTTTCATATAATGAGTAATGAAAAAGATTTATAATCTTAATCCATCAAGACTCCGGAGACCGAAAACCATAATGGTTTTTCCTTTGCTGCTTGGGGGATGGGGGGTAATAGAGTGAGAAACCTAACGCCACATTTCCCAACTTTTGTGGCATTAAGTTACCCTAATTGGTGCATTAACACAGTTTTTTTGCAAATTATTTGCTTATTTTTCTAGATAGTATAATCAAATTCTCATTTGCCTGTGAATGCCATCCCTCCATAAATGAGCACATGTATTTTGCCATGGAAGCACAGGGCCTGAAGTGCCTTGTGCTTGCATTTCAGCCAAGACAGCAACCATATTGTAAGCATAGCCTTGTTATTACACCACCTTATGAACGCCATGATAAAAATATTTAAAATCCCCTCCAAAATGTCAATCCACACCACCACTACATCATTCCATGCCACAGGTGCAAAAACACATTTTGGCCCAGATCTGAAAAATTACAGCTGCCATGTTCATGAAGTGGTGTAAAAAAAAATGTCTATGTTGACAATTTGGGGTCAAAATATTTACAGTTAATAAAGTTACGAGCAAGCATAGTTACATTTCAGCGCACGTGCATGACTTTTCCGTTTTTACATATTTTGACCCCAAATTTTCAACATAGACTTCCTATGACCTGACCTCATGAACAAGGGTGATGAAAATTTTCAAGTTCTGCCCAACATGCAATTTCACCAAGTGACCACAAAATTGTCTTTCAGGACAGATTTGCGTAATTCCATTGACATGGTTGATGAGGTGGGGTCCCTAAAACACCCACAATGAAAATTTGGTGTAAAAAATATGCTAAAATGGCTGAGTTATGAATCAAAGTAGAAATACTATTTAAATATATTGAACCGCATTTAACTTAGTTTCTCATATAGCAGTTGGTAGTTCCAGCAGCAAGACGTGTCTTTGACTGGAAAGTGGATCTTGAACCTGGGACCTGTTCAGGTGAGTGAGGGTGTGTGAGGTGTGCTGGGGGAGTGGAGTGGTGGGTGCTGAGTGGGAGGTGAGGGTGGGGGGCTGATCAGTGAGGGGTCATTTTCTTTTTTAGTAGTTTTGAGAAAAAAATATTTAGTAAAAGTAAGTAAAAATGTATTTATACATGGTGCCTTTCCTGAGCTCAAGGTGCCTTTACAATATTCCATAGAATAACAATATATTTAAAATCAATAAAACTGATGACAAAGACAATAACAATCATTCAGTAAGTCGCTGAAAATGCCTGGTTAAACAAATACGTTTTTAAGGATTTTTTTAAATCCTTCCACAGTCAGGCTATCTCATATCTGGCGAGGTAGAGAATTCCACAGGGTAGGTGCCATAAAAGCAAAAGATCTCCTCCAGATGTTTTCAGGGGTACCCTGGGAATTTCTAGCAATCCCTCATCAGAGGATCGGAGTGAGTGGGAGGGGCAGTAAGAAAACAGGAGCTCTTTCAGGTAGTGAGGTCCCAACTCATGTAGGGCCTTATAAGTCAGCAATGTGACCTTGAAGGTGATCTGCCACTGTATGGGCAGCCAGTGCAGTTCACGCAACATAGGTGTTAGTTGCATTAGCTGCAAGCGGCAGATATCCATTCCTGGTAGCCCTAGATAGAGGGCATCGCAGTGATCAAAATGACTGGTGACAAAGGCGTGGACCAAAGTAGGAAGGTCTTCGGGCGGTCCAGGTGCTTCACCCAGGTTATATTCCGTAGATGGAAAAAGGAGGACTTGACTACAGCTGACACTAGCACCCTCAGGGTCAGGACCTCATCAAATACCATGCCCAAGTTACATACTTGGCCTGAGACCACAAGTGGGGTCCCCCCAAGGTATAAACCTAAGGGGTTCCCCACCAATACCCCTGTCATCCCATAACCAGGGTCCACCACCAATACCTCTGTTTTACTTGAGTTCAACTGAAGTCAACTAGTACTCATCAAGTTTTCTTTTTTTTCAGATTGGGGCTGCAGTGGATGGGTAAGGGGTGGCACAAGACACCAAGGAATATATTTTCATTATAAGGGAAGTGGTTGGTGGGTGAAGGGTGCCACTAGACACCAGGGAAATTGTTTCATTATAGGGAGTGTGATCAGTGGATGGGGTGCCACCAGACACCAGTGAATATATATTTTTTATTACAGGGAGAGTGATCAGTGGGTGGAAGGTGCCACTAGACACCAGGGAATGATTAAACAACTACAGGGACAGCGATTGAAAGAGAGGTGCCACTAGACACCAGGGCAACATTACACATTACCAAGGATGGCAATGGAGTAGAGGGGCACCACTAGATACCAGGGAAAGGGGCTGTCAGTTCACACTACAGCTCATAGTATGAGTTTCAGCTATGACTGCAGACATTCCCACTGTTCTCATACATAGAATACAGGTCAAGGACTCCTCCTGCTAAGCTGGGCACCTGGGGATTTGGGTGCCCAGAAAAGGTATTTCTGGCCCAGATTTAAAATAAAACAAACAAACAACAGAATCTAGCTAAATGGCACCCGTTTAGCTAGGTTTTGTTGTTTGTTTCTTAAAATGCCAGCATTGTTATGTATTTTCTATGCTTATTAGTTTGAGGAGAAAATCAACAAGATGGAGGTTGGCATGGCACAGGAAAGGTTTGGTGCCCTGTCAAAAACTGGTGCGACATCAAAAACGTGCTTCTGTGACTTCACATTTTTCATTTTACACCAATATCTTGATCAAAACAATGGGCAGGATTTTCAAGCTGTGGTGCAGGATTTGAGTCCTGCCCTGCATCACAGGACTAAGGTTTCACAGGTGCACCACACCACATTGCCGCAACTACGTCTGATGTTCCATTCCCAGGTGTAGTTGTGACACTTTCTATAATTTATGGCAGCTTGCACCAAATATCGGATGTAAGCTCTGTATTAGAGGCCCCAGGAGTGGCGCAGGCTAAACTACATAAATATGGTCTAAGGACCTGCGGTCGGCGAAAAGGATAGAAAATCCCAATTGCCAGTCAGTGGACCGGGGGCTTGCGGCATTCTTACCGATTCGAAAAATCCATCCCCTTATCTCAAAAACCCTACTGCGCTTGCGCAGGATGGAAAACACTAAATATTTAAGTCTTATAATTCAGGAACCATTTAATATTTTTTCACCAGACCTATCAAAGGCACTGCCTTAGGACATGCCACATGTTCCCTGCAAGTTTGCGAAAAAAATTCCATTCCATGTAGGCTGTAGGCAAGAGCAAAAAAACCATGTTAAGAATAGGAAAAAAGTTTACGAACTATGACATACATAGATCTCAGCAACCGCACAAGCTGCCGTAACAAAATTTCCCACACATCAAGACCTTGCCTTCTAGACAACACATAGAGGATAATGTATGGTATTTGGTTAATAACCACACTATAAACACTTCTCAAGGTTGCCCTGACATCATTGTAAACCTCGAGAGTGCAGCTCGAGAGGTTTTCAGATGCCATGACAACCTCGAGAAGTGTTTTCAGCATGGTTGTTAACCAAAGATCATACATTATATTTTATAGTGTATGGGCTACCAAGATTGTGTCACCCTGGATTGAATTACTTTACTTTACTCCATTACTTCATGAAACATTAATTGTGAGCATTCCATTTTGTTATACCATTGATGTGACATACTCAAGAAAGGTTAACAACAGAATGATGTCATAACAATTGTATAACAAGGTTGTAATCTGCTTGATTTCAGTTAATGATAAGGGCTCCCCATACATTAAATGCACAATTACAGAGTATTTCATCAAACGGTGCCAAAGATACTGATGTGCAAAGTTAGCGGTTCAACATTGAACACCCTAAGTCCTAACTATAGCATATGGGTGCCCTCGATTCTACATGGATTTCAGCAGCTGTTGTAGGACAGTTCAAAGGTAAAAAAAGTTGTATTGTTCTGATGTCACATCGATAGTACAACAACTGTTCAGCCTTCACCTGCCAGCTGATTGGCTCATACAATATAGCTGTAAAGAGAAAAGTAGTGCAAATATGTTGGTGTGATTTCCCAAGTGCCGAGAAGTGAACCCACCTAGTCTGACATGAACAGCCACACATGACTCTGTGTCCAAAAACTGTATTACTTTTTTTTTAATTTAAAAAATAAATACAGTGGCCACAGGCAGTCATAAGTGCCACACCTACACAGTCCAACTCAGTCACACGGATAAGCCAGAGCATGCAGAAGCAGCACCACATAACTGAAGGTACCTGCCAAGGGAGAAAAAAAAAAGAAACACAAGAAACATTGAGGGCTACCATATACTAAATAAAACAGTGGCTGGGTGACCATTCACAACTTAGGCTCTGTTTCCATCTTGGGAGTTGATGACATCATGGAGACCTCTCAAGCTTTGCTCTCATGGTCTCTATGACGTTATCAACTCCCTTGGTGGAAACACAGCCTTCTTGTGGATGTTCACCCATCCACTATTCTATATATATATATATATATATATATATATATATATATATATATATATATGTATATGTAGTTGTGTGGACAGTATTTGAGAGACAAAGTGTGACATTCATGCACTCAAAAAAAGTTTTATAATTAGGCATGACTCAACCTTAATTTTAATGTGTATATGTGGTAGTTGCATAATACCAAATATAAAGATAGTTTTGTATTTCTAAATTTGGAAAAATGGCACAGTTAGTTATGACATGTAAACTACTTTCATGGGTAACTCGGTGTCCATTATGCATTATTTCCCATTTCAAGTAATAAATAAAATTTCCAAATGCACTGTGTCTGTCTTTTATTTAAGTGTATTAGTTTACAGCATTTAATGATCTGGTGTTCTTCCATACCTATGGGTCCCTATCTATCCTCCAATGTAGACAGCACTAAAAATACAAACAGGAGCTTACCAAAGTTTCATTACTTAATGCTTATGCTGTTTATGTCCAGTCTACATGCCTTTCACACTTAAGATGGACAATAAGTAAAATGATAAACATGAAGAAATCACTTGCTTGTAATTGACTTATTATGAGACCATCACTGTCGCATACTACTACTGTGGGTAACGCGGACACCACAGTAGCAATGCAACATGTGAAATACATGGTACAACATTTATTAATGGCTTATTATCAACCAAACAACCAATACACATTGATGAGTACCATGCCATATCAGGGCCATTTTGACATCACTGTAGCTCTGCAGAGCCAGACTGAGGAGAGGCCCAACCACAGTTAACAACCAGAAAGCACCCAGGCAAACTGTTTGGTACTGATAACTATAGATGAGGATGCCACATGATACTCCCTGGCAACCCCGTGCTGATCTTTGAGAGGAAAATGATGCCAAAATATCACAAAGGCCCACACTAAGCTCACCACAATGTGCATCACAGGGATGCCACAGAAGTAGGGTTCTTGTTCTGCACGTGGAATGCCACATCCAAACTGCTCTAGAAGTCAAAACAATACACCAAAGTTCCCCATGGACAAGCGAAGTCAAGGCAAGAGACAGCTGGATGTTACATTGTGGGCCTGACCCACATCAGGGGTCATTTTGACATCACTGTACCTCCACAGAGTCAAACTGAGGGCAGGCCCAACCACAGTTAACAACTAGAAAGCACCCAGGCAAGCTGTTTGGTTTTGAGAACTGTAGATGCTGGCACTGTGTGGCATCCCCTGGCAACCCAGTGCCAGCCATTATGGGGAAAATGATGCCAAAATATCACACAGGCCCACCTTGTGCTCACCACCACGTGCATCACAGGGACGCCATGCTGCAGGGTTCTTGTACTGCACATGGAATACCACATCCAAACTGCTTGAGTCAGGCCCAGGTGATACATTTTTTTATTTTCAAACAGTTCCAAGATATTATGCCAACATTTGACATTTAATTTATAGGCAGTCTCATTATAAATAAATCTGCTAATTGTTTTTGCCAGATGAATCCAAACCACTGATGTAGCTCAACAGGTACTAGTACACCCAGGTAATGACCAGATTACAGTACTACACATGATATCCCTCTCACACCCCTGAGCAGATTACAGTACTACACATGGTATCCCTCTCATACCCCTGAATGTACTACAGTAAGCAATGCCATGAGCAGTCTTTCTGAGGTAAGCCCAAGTGCTGTATTATTTTATTTTTAAACAGTTCCAACATATTGTGCCATCACTTGACATCTAATTTAGAAACAGTCTTATTATAAATAAATCATGAAAATGTTTTTGCCAGATGAATCCAAAACAATGATGTTACCCTACAGGCACTAGTACACCCAGGCAATGACCCAGTTACTACACATGGCTCCCCCCCATGCCATGAGCAGTCATTTTGAGGTAGGCCCAAGTGCTATATTCTTTTATTTTTAAACAGTTCCAACATATTATGCTACCATTTGATGTTTAGTTTGGAAGCAGTCTCATTCCTACGAGTGATAACCCCCCATAACCTCGAATGAACTGACCAATGCCATGAGAAGCATTTTTGAGGTAGGCCGCATTGCTGTGTTTTTTTTTAATTTCAAACAGTTCCCATATATTATGCCACCACCTACACCTGATCCCCAAGTTCAGTATGCCAATGCAATGATGCTCCTTTATAATCTTACATCAAGAAAGGCAACTTTATAATTTAAAAATAACACCACACACACATGCACACAAGCACCTACCTTAACCAGAGCCAGCATCACCCCTTCTTTCCAAAAATTACAACCATCTCTCACAAATTGCATTTATTTTTATTTAACACATTTTAAGAGTGCAGCTTTTATAGTCATTCCACATACAGTACATACTTCTAAAATAGAGCCATCATCACATCAACAGGTGCAGCATTCATTCAACAAATACACATTCTCAGAATTTACCAGTAGAAGCCCCATAGGTGTTGTTTTTTTCTCCATTTAAATATGATTAAAGTCATCACCAGGGAAAAGTTCACCAATATTAGCAATAGTCTAAAAAATCAAATTATACAAATTATGAAAACGAGCTGGATGGATTGTAAACAAAATACTATAAATCTCAAACAAAACTCTATTTGATTAGACTGGTCACCTATATGCACAGCCCCATTTTGAAGAGGGGCCCTTCACAAACAGCTGGGCCATGAGAGAACACACAATTTTACTTTTCTGCCCCCAAAGATGATAGAACACAACTGCTGCACTATAGCCAGATTGTATTTAATATGCCCCATTTAAACAGCGCCAGCACCAGAGGGAAGTTCTGCTGGTATACTTCCCAAACAAAACTTTAAAATATACTATTTAATATGCCCCATTTAAACACTAACCACACCAGAAGAAAGTTTTGCTGATATTCTTCTAAAACACAACTTTAAACTACACTATTTAATATGCCCCAGTTATACAGTGCTAGAACCAGAGGAAAGTTCTGCTGATATACTTCCCAAACAAAACTTTAAAATATACTCATTATGCTCTACAGCCCACTAATACAATCATCCTCTATTTTGAAGAGGGGCCCTTCACAAACAGTAGGACCATGAAGTCTTAAGGTGAATACTTTATTTTTCTGTCCCCAAAATGACACAGAATAACTGATGCACTTTAACCAGCCACTATTTAATATGCCTCCCAGAATTTTAACATGCTGTTTTGTAGCAGAATGCTGAAGATCATGTTTTCTAGTGACTGGAGACCTCTGAGATCCATCCAAACTCCTGTGCAGCACACCAGATTTAAAATGGATGACATTTCATTCTACCTGTTTTTAAGAATGGTAAATGGGAGAAGCAGCGGGAAGAGAACAGTTTTGCTTGGAGCCAGAGTACCAACACTGAATGCCTAATGTCACTATTGGGTTCCGGCCATTTGTACCAATACCAGCAGCAGCATCATCCTTGTGGGTAACATGGACACAACAGCAAGAGTCACAGCTTTTGATGCTACTGCTCCTAGCAGGCTCTATGTACCACTGCATTAAGAATGCAGATTTGTGCTGGGGAAACACATTAAGCAATGTGAACTGACACAGAAAAAAAACTCAAAGCATAAAGGCAGAATACACAGAATAAATGATGTAGCTATATAAGACACCACAGTAATGCACGAAAGTAATAAATTACATGTGGTGTCATGTAAATGTAATTACATCTGCATAAAATCAATAATCACTAGGGGACAGTTACACATCCACTCTGTCCACTAAAAAAGAAAACTTTAGTATTGTGCTTTAAATACAGTAAATTTATTGGTCATCAAGATGTATAGCACAGCCGTGTCACAAAATGGCTGCCTTTTTTAAGGCTATTTTCATTATTAAAATGTTGCCACAATAAAATAAAAATACATACACCCTTTTTTATGCACACTATCTCTTGACCATATTGGCAACAGTACAGAGCACAAATTCTGTATTTTTAATAAATTATGAGTAAAATACAGACCTTATTTTAAGTGCACACCCAAGTCTCTCAAATACTGTCCATGCGCCTATATATATATATATATATATATATATATATTATGGTAGCATGGTAGTACTACCATAGCTAGGGTCGAGTACCCCTTTTAAGGTTAAATGATGAAATTTTGCACCTTAATAACTTTTCCATCATTGAACAGATTTGCCTGAAATCTGGAAGGCATAGGGAATATCCATAGATCTTGGGATATGGCAACTTTCGTACCAGTCAGATATATGGCTGTGGAGTTATTAAGCACCATTCATGTGTGCAATTATGTTTTTTTGCACATTTTTTGCTCGCACCTACAGGTCGCATGGTGTAAGCGACTGGTCTAAAAACTTCAGGAAATGTGCAGTCATGGTCTCCGATGTGCCTTTCAAAGATTTCATGACAAAATATTGAACAGTTCAAAAGTTATTCAAAAAACAAGTTCCCATTATAAGTCAATTGGAAAAGTTAACAAAAAGTTTGACAGTGTCACAAATGCACTTTTTAGTGTCACAAATTACCCTAGTAATGTCATGAATCTGCCATTTTTTTTTCAGTTACTGATCACAGAAATGCTTG
The DNA here is from genome assembly GCA_016271365.2 of Neoceratodus forsteri. NCBI lineage: Eukaryota > Metazoa > Chordata > Ceratodontiformes > Ceratodontidae > Neoceratodus > Neoceratodus forsteri. The sequence continues at coordinate 1,172,752,843 of CM057455.1, read as the reverse complement.
CCATTTAACATAGGGACCATCTAGGGACGTACTTATTTTTGTGTTTACCTAGTTGAGCCCTGAGGATGCTAGCCATGTCTTTATTTTGGGGTAAAACACCCCAGAAATATAGTTTTCAAATTTGTGGGAAAAGTAGTGTCACAAAGTAGTGTTGCATTTGTGACACTTTCACAAATTTTTGCGAAATTTGTCGTAAATCACAACACTACTTTTCTAGACTGTGGCAAAATGACAGGAATTCTTTGCCACACTACTGCAAAAGAATGGTTTGGTATTTTGGACTGAAATTTGGAAGGAAGGCAGCCAACATGTTATAGATGTGCCTTTTGGTAGTTTGGTGACAAAATATTGCACCGATGCAAAGTTATGGTACTCAAAAGTTGATATTTTTCCCTTAGACTAACATGGTGACATCCGCTGCACCTTTCGGGGCTCATATCTGGGTAACAGTACGAGATACGGAATTTTCATCTCAAAAATGCATAGCCCCATGGGCTACACATCCAGTGAAAACCTAGCCAGGAAACTCATGAATCATGTGAAATTTTAATTTTCTTTCTTCGTCATATGGTTACTGAGATATTAGCAATTTGGTATTACAACTGCTCGTTTTCTGCTCCGAGGCACATTATAATGCATACATTCTTTGTTTTCACTGTGTTTCTCAATGGAGCTTTTCAGGAAAAATAGGTGTGTGCTCCAGTTACTGTTACACATAGGCTTTCCACTTGTGTTTCCATGCCCGTTTGCATTTCCGTTCCCGTGTACGTCACCATGTGCGTTACCCTTTCCGTTTCCATTTGCACTTGTGTTTGTGTTACTGTTACCATTTGTGTCTCCACTACTGTTTGTGTTTGTGTTTCCCTTAGCATCACCATGCACATTACCATTTCTGTTGGCTGCTGCCCTTCCATTTCCATTTGCGTTTGTCTTTTGTTTTGTGTCATTGTTGTTCTTACCGTTACCATTTGCATTTCCAATTGCATTCCCATGCCCATGCACATTACAGTTTGCATTTCCATATGTGATTCCATTTGCATTTCTGTTTTCTTTGTCATTATTTTTGCTGTTAGCATTACCATTTGCATTTACAATTGTGGTACCGTGACCGTGCACGTTACAGGTGACGTTTCTGTACATGCTTGCATTTGTGTTTCTGTTTTATTTGGCATTATTGTTGCTGTTACACTTATCATTTGTGCTTACAATAGCAGTATCATCACTATCGCATTACCAGTTGAATTTTTGTATGCGCTTGCATTTCCGTTTGTGTCACTGTTTGATTTTGCGTCACTTTGTGCCTGCATTTCTATTAATGTTTACTTTACAATTTATGTTTGCTTCACCATGTGCAAACCATTAGCACTTGCATTTTCATTGCACTTACCATTACTATGCCAAAAAAAAAAACATGGTGGGAGCGCAGGGCCCAAAGGTCCCCTCTCTCTCACCACCACATTCCTTTCACTATTTATAGTCCTCATTCTCAAAAAGATGGGAAATTAGATGCAAAAAACTAAATTTAATGCATCAGTTAGGGTTGTTCCACAGTGACGAAAGTGAGGAAATTCGGTGTTAGGGTTGAAATCCCCCCTTGCCCCCCCCTCAGCCTGCCCCCACAACCGGTATCGGGGTGTGTGTTGGGGTCATTGGTCCTAACTCTCACCCCATTCTCCTATGTCTCAGCTTGTTCATGCATGTGATGGGGTGAGAGTTAGGGCCGACGACCCCAATGCACACCCCGATGCCAGTTGGGGGGTGGGCTGAGGAGGGGCAAGGGGTTTTTCAACCCTAACACTGAATTTCCTCACTTTTGTCACTGTGGAACAACCCTAACTGATGCATTAAATGGAGTTTTTTGGCTCTAATATATATATATATATATATATATATATATACACACACACACACATATATATATATATATATATATATATATATATATATATATATACACACACACACACACACACATATGTATATAGGCACTAATGCACCACTATTTTATATATATATATTTTTTATTAATTTTATTTCAGATTACAAAAAAAAAACATAGCAGCCACGCTGGGCCAGCCATCTGTTGCAGGTTAGTTTTAAGTAATTTTAACATAATTTTGTTTTTGCTAATCTGTCTTAGTCGATTTTTTGGTTAACAATCATTTAGGGATGTCAAGTGAGTTAGATTAATAAATTGTATTGTGTTTTGGTGTCCCGTTTGTATTCAGTTTTACTGTTGGATGCCAATGCTAGTATTTCTATATGCTAGCATTTTTATTTACATTCCTGCTTTGGTGGAGTTTATTGCTTGGCGTTGAAATAACGCTAGTTATATTTGGTTTTACCTGTGATGCTCTCCAGATTTTTACCAGACTTTTCCGCATACTCTGAGGGAGAAATTGTGGCCATTCCCTGTTGTTGAGTTGTGGGAGAAGTTGGAAGATTCTCCTGGTGGGGATTTCCCTGCTGGAGGACACTGTCCTGTAACAGGCCGACTAGTGAAGTGTCATCGGACCTTGATGTTGAGCAAGGGACTCTGTATTCTGAGAAGGATTCGTCACACTCTCTGTGTGGAGAAGGTGAGCCTAGTTGACTTGCCTTGAGGTAGGTGTTTGGCCCGAGTTGTTGCTACCGAGGGGATCAGGCAGTGCTGTCTGGAGGGTGGGAGTTTTCCCTAGTTCCCTTGGGGTCGCTGAAGAGCATCTGGTGGAGGTCGGGTGCTCACCAGTGGCTCCAACTTGGTGGGATGCTTGGGCTGGGTGTTTGCTTTGGGGTTGGGCTGGCTGTGGCTTAAGTGGACTGTGACATCACCACCAGGATCCTTATTTTCTCTGAGTTACTATTGTTTCTTGCCTGGCTGAAGGATCTCCTGTCTGGAGTGAGCTGGGGGTCCTCTATGTTGTAGTGGATTGTGAATTGACTCAATACAGGAATTCCATCAGTCAGACTTCTCCACTGATATATTAAATGCAGACTTATCAACTGGGGGCTAACATTGCTCTGAGTAAATAAATACGTTGATTCAGGAGGCTGTGAGAGGACCTCATTCTGTCCTTACTTCATTTACATTTAAAACAGTAAAACTGTGGCAGTGAGAGTGCTGCAGTGAGTGGACATTCATCTGTGGTGAGGGTGGTGGTGAGAGCCCTACCTTCATCATTTGAAAATATTGTGGAGTTTTGGTGCGCTTCTTTAGACTATTAATGGATTAGTGACTTAATACATTGATCACTTTGACTACATTCTGACAGTGAATTTTGGTCTGATAGGAGCCTATTTTATTCAATTTATTTAGTTTGTTTTATGTTTGTTTTGATATTTGTAGTTCGTGATTGGATTTTGGTTTGGGGATCAAGGGGAATTTGTTTGTTTTAGTTGAGTGTTATTAACTGGGATTTTTAGTTACTGGGGGGTTTATTATTTATTTATTTTAATTTTATTATTTTGTTTATTTTATTTTGCTGTGTTTGGAATGTGTTGGCAGATGGTTTCCCCGGTCAGGCACTACTCCACCTCTGAACTCTGGGACCTCCACCCCTTTAACTGTCCACCCCTCCCTGGTGAGGTCTACGGATGTTGCTGGGCTCTGAAGACAGTGGGTAGGAGGAGTAGAAGAGGCCCTGGACCTAGGGGGTGGGGGGAGTGGAATGGCCGGATTGGAGTAGTGGAGACTAGGAGATGCCCTGGGGCAAAATGGGTCCCGGATCATGGTCCACCATGCCTGGTACCCATACCCAAGGGCCCCATACTTAGTGGGCCGGTAGCTTGGCCGGCTTCAGTGTCTCATCCTACTAGAGTGGTGTTATGCAATGCCAGGTCCATTAAAAACAAGACAGCTATTATTGCTGATCTTGTTAGGTCAGCATACCTGGCTTGCATCATCAAGGCCTAACTGGATGGAAATTCTGGCCCCATTTTGAAGTCAGCTATTCCTACCATATTCTCAGTGATACACCCCCTGAAGTTGGATCGCAGGGGCGGGGGTGTAGCAGTCTGTTTTAGAATGAAATTGGGTCTTGTAGCTGTGACAGTTGAAGAGACCTGATCCTTTGAGTGTACTGTTGCCACAGGTGTGGGTGAAAGATTCTTCTCATCTGCCATCCGCCTAGGGGTGAGAAGAAATTTCTGCAGTAAGTCGCAGCTTTCTTTGTTGATATGGTATTGGAATCTCCCAGATTGATGGTTCTGGGTGATTTCAATGTCTGGATCAACAAAGAACTCTCACAATTTGGTCAGGACTTCCTCTGACTTATGAACTCATTGGGCCTCACACAGGTGGTTGCCTCTGTGACATATAATTATGATCACTCATTGGACCTGGTCTTTCTACTGGGTATGGAGACCTCTGATATGGTGGTGGCACCAGTCGGGTGGTCTGACCATCACACTATAAGATTCAATTTCTGAGCTCCCCCAATAGATCTGCCACTGTGGATATGGTCCAGTACCACCCTTTGAGGGGTTTGACCACTGATGGTCTGATGATGGTGCTGGATCTATTGGATTACCAAATGCAAGCATGGGTCCAGACAATCTGTTGTTAGCCTATAATAGGGCTGTGATAGGGGCCCTGGATTCCATTGCTCCTGTCTGCGTTAGTCCCCTCACCCTTCATCCTCGGTCCCCTTAGTTTGATGGGATGCTGAGGGAGTTGCAGTGAGTGCGAAGAAAGTTGAGGCATTGTTGGTGAAAATCAGGCCTTGATGCCAACAAACTTAGATTGATGGACCATTATAGGGAATATCAATTGGCTATCTCTCGTAAGAAGGCAGGGTTCCTGTCCTGGGAGGTAGCTGCAGCACAGAGTCAACCAGCTCAGCTCTTTCAAACTGTGGGCAGACTATGCAATCCAGTCTGTCTGCAGATTTGGAGAGTGTTTTCACAGGAAAAGTGTGATGAGTTTGCTCGATTCTTTGCTGATAAGCTGGCCGACATCAGGTTCGAAATCCGACTGGCTAGCTCCAGTGGGGATGGCATGGTCAGTGGGAGGTTACAGTTCCTTGGTTTGACTGGTCCAAATTTGACTGGTTGGAGATTGTAGATGGCATGCAGATTGTCTAAAGTATGTGGCCGACCTGCTGTGGGTTGGACCTCGGGTGTGTTGAAGTTTTCAGCACAGTCCTAGCAGAGATTATCTGGTGTTTATTAGAGACAAGTGAGTTTCTGGACTCCCAGAAGGAGGCAGTGGTAACACTCCACCTTAAGAAATCTTCTCTCGACCTGGACTGTCCTGCTAACTATAGGCCGATCTCTGACCTCCCCTTTGTGGGGAAGGTTATCGAGAAGGTGGTCACGTTACAGCTGGAGAATCATCTTACCATCCATGATATCTAAGATCCTCTCCAGTCAGGATTTTGGAAGTGGCATTGCATGGAGACTGCCCTTGTTCGGGTGCTTAATTATCTCCTGATAATGAGGGATCGGAAGAAATGTTCCATTTTGGTTTTTCTTGAGCTCTCTGCAGCATTTGATACCATGGACCATGTGGTGTTGCTAGAGTGTCTGTGGATGATCTGTGGCCTGTCGGGTACAGCCCTCAGATGATTCCATTATTTCCTCACCGGCACATCTCAGAGGGTGGTGTAAGGGATTTATTCCTCTGACTCATTCTCTCTGCAGTGTGGAGTACCACAGGGCTCTGTGCTGTCACCCATGTTGTTTGCGGTACACATGCTGCCATTGGGAGACATTGTAATGTGACATGGGTTGGGTTTTCACTGCTATGCAGATGATACCCAACTTTGCCTGTCCTTTGTGCCTGACAAGGATAGTGCAGTCTCAGTGTTTAACAACTGCCTCATCAAGATCCAAGACTGGATGAATGCCAACTGGTTGAGGTTGAATGAGGATAAGACTGAGGTTCTAGTGGTGGATCCGGGCCATCTGGTAGAGGGGTTGGTAGTTGGCTCTGCCTCTGTGCTTTGGTGGTAGCCAGCTGTTGACCTCTGAATGGGTGCAGAATCTGGTGTTATTCTTGATGATAGGCTGACACTGTGCTCTCAGGTGTTGGTCGTCATTAAGTCCTCCTTTTACCATCTGAGGAATATCACCCAGATTAAGCACCTTGTTCCACCTGGTGACCTACCTACTTTGGTCCATGTCTTTGTGACCTCCCTTCTTGACCTCTGTAACTCCCTGTACCTAGGGCTGCTGGGGTTGAGATCCACCTCCTGCAGCTGGTTCAGAATGCGGCAGCCAGGCTGTTGGTGGGGTTGTCTCGATCTGGTCATTTTATGCCTGTGCTGTGCAGACTTCACTGGCTGCCAGTCCAGTGGTGGATCACCTTTAAGGTCAGTTTGCTGTCATTTAAAGCCCTACACGGACATGGTTTGAGTTACCTGCAAGAGTTCTTGCATCCCTACTGCCCCCTCTAACCACTCCGATTTGCCAACGAGGGATTACTAGAGGTTCTCAGGGTTCAGTTGAAGACATCTGGGGCCAGGGCTTTTGCATTTGCATCCCCTACCCTGTGGAACTCTACCTTGTTGGATACGAAAATGCCTGACTGTGGAGAGCTTTAGAACAGCTCTAAAAACATACCTCTTTGACCTTGCCTTTCCAAATTACTGATTTTTACTGCAGGATTGTCTGAGTAGTTTTTATGTTTTTAAATAAGAAAATTATTGTATTTTTATTGTATACTGTATGTGCTATGATCAGTGTGACTAGTGTTTTATAAATAAAGTCAAACTGAATTGAATATATATATATATATATATATATATATATATATATGTCATTACAAAGACTCCATTAATGCATCAGTTAGGGTTGATTCCACATCAATAAAAGTCTGGAATTTCAAGGTTTGGGTTAGCAACCCTACCCACCACCCCCACCCTCCACTGACCAACAGGCATCAGTGAGTGCTTTGGGGTCATTGGGCCTAACTCTCACCCCATTCCATTTATATGGAAGCTTAGATGGTACAACATAGGAGAATGGGATGTGAGTTAGGGCCAATGACCCCAAAGCACAAATTGATGCCTGTTGATTAGTGGAGGGTGGGGATGGGTAGGGTTGGTAATCCTAACCTTGAATTTCCAGACTTTTGTTGATGTAGAATCAACCATAACCGATGCATTAACAGAGTTTTTGCAATGAATTTTTCTTCTTTTTGAGAAAGTGAAATGTTAGTCATATGGTATACATAGGTGGGAGCACAGGTCCTACAGGCCCTGTGCTCTGACCCACCCATGAGTGCACAGTCATAGTGCAGGAGTGCCCTGTGTCCCCAGGTTTGCAAAGCGGGATGCATATTTGGGAGTGTGGGCCCTCTGGGTCCTGTGCTGCAACCCAGCCATAAGTGTAAAGACATAGTGCCTGAAGGCCCTGTGCTCCCAGTATTGCAAAATGGTATCCATGGGTGGGAGAGCAGGCCCTCTGAACCCTGCACTCCCACCCACATATAAGTATAGAGACATAGTGCTGGAATGCCCTATGCTTCCAGTTCTGTATAATCATATCCACAGGTGGGAGTGCAGGACTTTCATGGAACCACCATTGGTTTACATAGCACAGCTATGGCAAAAGCAATGTGATGATTTTACAAAAGTAATGCAAAATTTCATGAAAGTACCCCATGTAAGTAAATGGTATTTTTGAGAAAGCACAATGTAGTTTCGCAAAAGCAAAGCATAATGTTGCAGTTTTGAAATAGAATTTCATAAAAGTGTCCCATGCAAAGCAATGGTACTTTCACAAAAGCAATAGTACTTTCACAAACGCATGGTATGATTTTGTGAAAGCAGTAGTACTTTTACGAAAGTATGGAGTACTATCGCAAAAGTAATGCAGAATGTTGCAAAGGGCCTTTGTTAACATTTTTTGCCAATTACCCTTCTTTTAGAGAAAGTGAAATGTTACTCATATGGTATACATAGGTGAGAGCTTGGGCCCTCTGGGCCTTGCACTCCCACTCATCCATAACTGTGTCCTCAGGTTAGCAAAATTGAATCCATTGGTGGGAGTGCATCCTCTCCAGGCCCTGCGCTCCCACACATCCATACTGTAAGTATGTCCTCATGTTAACCTCAGGTGGCATGGTGGATATGTCTTCACCTCAGAAGCAGAGGGTCATAGGTTTGATTCCCAGTGATGATATTTTTTTTTCTTTCTGGGTTGTGCCTGAAAATAGGCAGGGTCATTGCCTAACACCCTTACCTGCTTACCAAAAGCTAATAAATAAATGTTTTCAAAATAATAACCATTGATCAGAGTGTGGGATCTCTGGGCCCTGCTCTCCCACCCACCCATAAGTATCTGCTCAGGTTTACAAAATGATATCCATTAATGGGAGCATGGGCCCTCTGGACCCTGCACACCAAACTACCCATGAGTCTAGAGGCATAGCATAGGAGGGCTCACTGCTCCCATTTTAGCATAAATAGTATGAAAAGGTTGGAGTGTGGGCCCCTGCACCCTGTGCTCCAACTTACACATAACTACAGACCCATAGGGCAAGCCTAGAGACCCTCCATGTAACCATTGTAATGCTTTTTTGGCAATATCTCATTAACCGTAGCAATTTCAGAAAAAAATTATTTCACAGTTGTATTCATGACGTAGTCTCCTCCACCTATGCTTAGGTGTACTAAGCTGCTCTTTTTGAAAATCCATATCTTAAACCATTTTTGAGATATGGGTGCCGAAAGGCACTGTGGGCTCTGCAATGTTATCCTATGAGAAATTTCTTAACTTTGGAAAGCTGTCACTATGGAACCAGAGTAAATTGTTTCACCAAACCACCAAAAGACACATTCCTGGTGCAAGGGCTTGCCACCCTGCAAATTGCAGCAAAAAAGCCCTGTTATTTTGCTATGAAGTGCAAAGACTCTGGCTGTCTGAGGCTGTTTACCTGCAGAACTTTCACACAAGTCCCATTGGTTAACATGGGAGGACTAGTGGGAAAGTGCCGCAAAAGTCCCCTATGTCAACCAGTGGGACTTCCACAACACTTTCACAAAAGTTATAAGTACTTTTGAGGTGAACATGTATTTTTTCCCATAGGCTATAATGGGAAACTTTAAACTTTAATAACTTTTCAGTGGAGGCTCTGAGGATGACTGCTCATTCAGCCAATAAGTAAGCTTTCCAGGAAGTGGTTTGAGTAACCAGCCTGCATGACACATTGAGCATCTGAGTTTAAGTCCTTTTCGGTGATTTATAGCTATATGCGCTCCTGGTATGCTTGTTCAGGCTTTTCAGCCGCAAGAGAAAGTTTTCATTTGAAACAAACTTTGGAGTCATCATTTTTTGCACCACAGTGACTGGGACAACTTGTTGGTAAAGTAAAGCATTACTTTTGCTACTGCAGCCTATTTACATCTGTAACCGGTTCCCATATTACTCTCTAGCACTGTTTTTGGGTTACATGGTTTTTCAGCCTGTGTTTTATTGTCACTTTTTATAGTTGTGTTACTAAAGGTGATTTGTGTTTGAAACTTGCTAGTTCTCTAAGATCCCTTTATTGTGTTAAAGTGCTGACCTCACTTTTGTTACAGCTTCTCTGTACAAAAACCTTTTTGGCTTCTAACTTGCTTTAGCTCTGAGGTATTGTGCACTCCCATAAGACAATTTCTTTGGCCGTTAGCAGCCCCCCTGACACTCTCAACTGTAAGTAGTCTACCACATTTTCTTTCATTACCAGAAACTTTTCAACAGATTAATATTCTTTCACCAAACCTTCAAAAGGCACTTCCTTGAACCAATCCCCATATACCATGAAAATATCTGACCAAATGGGCACACCATTTGAGCTGTGGAGATGAGCAAAGAATTTGCCAAAAAATGGCAAACCAAGTGTTGTTTTGCCCTTTTTTTTGGCATTCTGCAGCTCTGCAACTGAACATCTGACCAGAACGAAACTTGCCAGATCCAGAGATCTATGGTAGCAGATGACACATGCAAACTTTCAGGCATATCTGTGGAACAGTTACAAAGTTATTCAAGTGCAACATTTTGGGCTTAACATAGAAGTGTCTGTGCAACCTTAACTATAGCTGCACTACCATGCAGCTATAATGTAGGTAGATATATATATATATGTAGATATATATATATATATAAAATATTCTTTGTGAAAAGCTTCATTAATGCATCAGTTAGGGTTCTTACTAAAGCAACAAAAGCAGGGAAATGTGGTATTAAGGTTTCCAACTCTAGCAACCCACCCCCACCTTGTAGACTCTGACAGGCATCAGGGGGTGTGCCTTGGGATCATCAGCCCTAATGCTCGCCCCATTCCATAAGTAAATAAGCTGAGATTGGCACAGTATAGGAGAATAGGGTGAGTGTTAGGGCAGACAACTTTGCCATCTTTGGTATTTTTCCACCAAATTTTCAACATGCCCTTTTTGGGACCCCACCTTATGAACACTGGCACCGTCATTTTGTTAATTGGTCTTGAAAGGTGATTTTGTGCAGTGACCACAAGATCATCTTCTAGGCCTGATAAATAAAACAATAGTCACAGTGTTCATGAGGTGGGGGTCCCAAAAAGCCTATGTTAAAGATTTGGTAGAAAAATACCGAAGAATGGCAAAGTTATTAACCTACATTCAAAACACCATTGAAATACATTATATGGCACTTACCTTGATTCCTTAGTTTGCAGCTCGGTTTTGAAGAGTGTAGATGTGTCCCAGTCCAGAAAAGATGACAGCGGATGACCTCCAGAGGTAAGTATAGGGTAATGGGGGTGCGGGGTGGAGGTAGCTCAGTGGGAGGGTTGGGATGGGGGAGAAGGATGGCAGGGACAACGAGGGACCGTTTTCTTTTTTTCAGGTAAAAGAAGATGTTGGCGGATGGTTTTCTTCTTTACAAGTAATATATTATTACATGTTTTGGGACACTGGGAGTGGAATCCCCAGTGTCCCACACTGCTGGGGGATCTCTTGGGACACTGGGAGTTGGTTTCCCAGTGTTCCACACTGGCAGGGAGCATCTAGTGCTAATACGTGGACTGAGAACCCCACTGTTGGCAAATGAATTCTACGTCATGGGACTGCTTTTTTTTTTAGGTTTAAAGTAAGACATAATTCAGGACACTGGGAGTGGACTCCCCAGTGTCCCACGCTGCTGGGGGGGTACATATTTTGGGACACTGGGAGTGGGTTCCCCAGTGTCCCACACTGGCGGGGGGGGCTTCTACTGCCAACACAGGAACTGGGCACCCCGATGTTGGTAAATTTAATATTAACATGCCTTGGCCCCCTTTGAGGCTTAATAGGATCAAAAAATCCTGATTTAGGTAAACAGCAACAGGTGTTTACCTAAATTGGGGTTGAGGAGTTGGATTCTGGGGGCGGTTTGGCCCAAAAAACGCGCATAATTTTTTTTTTTCAATGACTGTATTTGTATCACAAATTGCTGCAGCTGTTTGCATGACACACCATTCACCATTTTGCAAAACAGTGGGGGTATTGCCAAAATTTGTGGCACAAACTCCCTCTTGTTTCACAAAACAGTGCCACAATTTGTGGCACAAACATGGCTGTGGATAAAATTAATATATTTCTGGGCATTTGTTGGGAAAACTGAGTACAGAATCTGATTCCTCGGACCCATATTAGGTAATCACAACAGTTGGTGTTTACTAAATACAAGTATTTTTTGAATGATCTAAATTTATTTGCCTCGCTAACTGAAAACAGGTATCCAGTGAACACAGCGACTGCCATTGAGTGCTTTCAAGAAGGACAACTCAGTCGTGGCACCTGTGTTGAGGGCTACCTGGCAATGTAGCGACCAGATATGTGAGTGGGCGGGGGTAGGGCGATGAGAAGCGTACATGTCTGTACACGTTCGGGGGAGAGGAAGGGGAGGGGAGATGTGGGAGAGGGTGTGGCAGGCAGCTACCGAGCTGGTCCACTAGTGTGGCGGGTATGGTGGTCGGTAGTGGTGGGCGAAGTGGCACCAATTCGCTTGGCAAAGTGATCCGTGGAGTGAAGGCGGAGTTGTGGAGTGCTCCTCAATGCGAAGCGGGGTATTTTACGTTGTAATGGGTAACACAAAGTCCATTGAAAACAATGACTTTACATTACTCCACCTTCCAAAACCACTACTCCACCAATTCTTAAGGAAAAGTACATTGAAAACAATGTACTGCGCCTCACTTTGCCTTGTTTTTAAGCTCCAAAGGCAAATTTTGCAGTGATTCATGGGATTTCAGGTCACATGGGCTCTAAATTGTTCTGCACAGCCTTAGTTTGGGGTAGTGTGTGTATGAAGCTGTAGGAGACAATCTGCTCCGAGAGCTCTGTGAGTCAAACCTTCTAAAAGCTGCTAAAAAAAAGCCTTTTAGGGTCATTTGTTTTGCTGAAACTTTAGTTCATCGATTATAGGAAAACCTCCTGTTCTTATACCATCGAGCGTTTATTGTTTGTGTGTGGATTTTGAATGTTAATGTACAATATTCAGTCTGTGTACTGAGAGACAGTGGAAGTGTGCAATGGGGGAAGGGCGTATCTGTGATGTAGGTAGATTAACTTGGAGAAAAAGACAGAGCTTTCTGTTTTGGTGATATTTTTCTTGTATAACTGTGTTAATGTTCACACAGTAACATTTTCAATAATTCTTGCCATTTTTTTTGCTGATTGTTGTGGTGCAGCAGTGCGTAATTTTAGTTTGTTTAAAATATGTGGTTATATTACTGAAGTTTTCAATTTGCTGTGCATTACTTAGTGTGTGTGAGTATGTGTGTGACGCATGTCATCAAATCAGACACCTTTTATTGTGCCACATAATTTCAGCAATGTGAACCTGCTATCCACTGCAGTTGTGTAATTTTGTACTCTTTGTGGTATCTTTACTAGTACTAGTACTAGTGACTGTTACTGCTGCAGTGCAGTACACTGCCCCCGGCCTCCCCAACTGGCAAAGGAATTACTTTCCAGATTTTTAATTTCTGATGGTGAGCACTGGTTAGGTGTTGTGCCTTTGCATCTGCATTTCTTCAGAGCACAGTGCAGTCTTAATCTGTCTGTGCATTTGCATCTCTTTAGGGCCCAATCTCCATCTCTAACTTATGTCAGACTTGTTTCTTTGGCTTCCCTTCAGAGCACTGGACAGGTGTGGTGCATAATTCTGCATGAACATTGTACTCATTAATATGCATTTTTAAGTCAGGATCATTATCACGAGTCATTCGTGATACAAATCACGTTATTCATCATCATGGACGGTCACAAATGCAGTCACAAATCACGATTTACGATCACATCACGAATCACAATACTAATCTTTTTCAATAGTTACTTTGATGTATTGTAAGCCTGTTTTGTAGTATCTCTCCATGCTTCACCACTCCACCATTGTACTCATTAATGAGTGTTTTTATGTTGGCGAGCTTTGTGTCACACCTCATCGGGACCCGGGGAAGTACAGCCTTAGGCATTCACGTTTCGTCATCATCATGGTCACAAATGCAGTCACCTATCATGATTTATGATCACGTCACGAATCACAATATTAATTTTTTTTTAATAGTTACTTGGATGTATTTTAAGCCTGTTTTGTAGTATCTCTCCATGCTTCATCACCACCCCACCATTGTACTCATTAATGAATGTTTTTAAATTGGAGAGTTTTGTGCCACACCTCATTGGGGCACGGGGAAGTACAGCTGTAGGCATTTGCATTTCTTCATCATCACAGTCACAAATGCAGTCACAAATCATGATTTATGATCACGTCATGAATCACAACATTATTTTTTTTTAATAGTTATTTGGATGTATTTTAAGCCTGTAAGAAAAATAAAATTTACAGAAAGAGCAAATTAAGTAAAAAAGAGTACAGAAAAGTCAAAAAAATGTAGTTTTTAAAAAAGCTGTTGGGTCTAAATCAAAGTTTAAATCTCCTCCTCGCTCTGATCTCAAAGTATCAGCAGTCACAAAACACACTATTCTCTCTCCGTCTACATAGGAGAAAGTAAAAGTGTGCATGTATGACTCTCTTTCTTCCTGCCTAGCTAAAGAGCATGTGATGTACAGTACTGTAAGCCATGTGATGTGTGTGTGGGGTGGCTGCCAAATCTGAAACACCAAGTGGATCACTTAGAATCATAATGAGGAACGCAAAGTCCATTAAAAACAATGACTTCGTCTTACTTCGTGTTGCCATTCCGCCTTAACGCGAAGTGGTAATGACAAGGCAGAGTGAGCACTTTGCATTGCCCACTCCACAAGGTGAAGTGCCCACTTCGTGTTCATTTCACCGGTGGAATTTAAATTCGCTGCATCTCTAGTGGTCAGTTGGGGGGTGCAGGGTGCAGGGTTTGGGTCCGGCGCAGTGCATTTTTCTTTTGTGCTGGCAGGTGGCTTGTTTTTTTAAAAGTTTTCACCCCCAACATGCACCCCCCTGGAGTTGAGAATCCTTAAGTGGGGGGGTGCGGGGGGCATAACATAGAATCCATTGCCACCTTTTAGTTCACCACGAGTGTACATAACCATAATTAATTTTCAGTGATGTACACGTGCCCAAACGGTGATTGATATTCCTTAATTGCCATTATCATGTAGAACCCTGAAAACAAGATGACAGAATCTCAACACTAAAGTCTGCATTTGCAAAAGCAAATACCGCTTTCGCGACTGCAAAATAATACTTAGGCATCGCACATATAACTTTTCCCATAGGAAATAATGGGAAACTTTAAACGTCAATAACTTTTGAATGGATTAATATTTTTTTCACCAAGCCTTCAACAGGCACATCTGCAACCTAAGCCAGATATACCCTAACAATTTCAGACCAAACCCACAAGCTGTTTCTGAGAAATGAAGTGAGAAAGGATTTACACAAAAATGGTAATTTTTATATTTTTTGACACTCCGCATCTCTGTACCCTCACATCTGACAGGAACAAAACTTGCCACATCAAGAGGTCTTTGGTGCCTGATGGTGAATACAAAATTTCCTGCCAGTTGGTCAAACAATTGCAAAGCTATTAAAGTGCAAAATTTGGGGTTTAAACATAGAAGTGGCCATTGAACCCTAACTATAGTTGCACTACAATGCCACTATAATATATAGATATAGCTACTATAATATATAGATATAGCTCCATAAACATGTGTATTATAGGGGCACATTGATGCCCGTATACTTAGGACTGGATCAGCAATTCTATGTGAAATCCAAAATTTTGCACCTTGATAACTTTAGTATAAGGAGTAAGGCCATCAGGAAATGGAGGGTAATGAGTACCAATGCCCCTAGTCTGGGCAACAAGCTCTCTGAGCTGGTGGCCTTGATGGAAGAGGGATGCCTGGATATCGTAGCAGTCACAGAAACATGGTACACAGAGAACCATGGCTGGGATGTTAACATACCAGGGTACATAACCTACAGGAGAGACAGGCAGGGGAGAAGAGGGGGAGGAGTAGCTCTCTATGTAAAGGAAAGGATAAAAGCAACTGAACAAGAGTAAACAGGGAGGAGAGGAGGCACTGTGGGTCACCTTGGAGACTGGAAAGGGCACCACAATCCGCACAGGAGTTGGGTACAGACCCCATATCAGGGGGAAGGAATGGACAAGGATATGATAGAAGGCATTCTTAGGATGGCAGAGAAAGGGGAGATACTGTTGATGGGGGACCTGAATATGCCAGATGTTAACTGGAGCACATTTGCTGCAGCCACATCCAAGAGCAGGGCCATTCTCGATGCCCTACAGGTGGCATGCCTCAGATAGCTAGTTTCAGAACCCACTCATGAGGGGAGCAATCTTAAACCTCATATTCTCAAATGGGGGCAGTGAGAGGATCTCAGATCTAGAAGTGGGTTGCCATCTGGGAACAAGTGACCATCAAACAGTGTGGTTCACTTTAAACTCAGCTACAGAGTCAAGCCACACAAAAGTAAGGGTACTGGACTTCAGGAGGGCTGACTTTAGCACGGTAGGAGAGTGCCTCAGAAAAGCACTAGCAAACAGGCTAGAAGGACGGGTGGAGCAACAATGGGGAATCATCAAAACTGCCATCACAGAGGAAACAAGCCTTTGTGTGAAGCAAATAAACAAATCAAAATGAAAGAAAATGCCACTATGGTTCTCAAAAGAGGTGGCTGGGAAAGTCAGGGATAAAAAGATAGCATTCCGAAAGTACAAGGAAACACAGAAGGAGCAGGACAGAGAGCTGTACCAGTTAAGGCAGAAGGAAGCTGGGAGGGAAGTCAGAATAGCAAAGGCCCAAACTGAGGAAAAGATAGCCAACTCGGTTAAGAAAGGTGATAAAACCTTTTATAGGTACATCAGCGAGCGTAGAAAGACAAATGAAGGGATAGTGAGGCTTAATAGAATGAACGGTGGGTGGGCAGAGGGGGACAGTGAAAAAGCAGGGATACTGAATGAATATTTCTGCTCAGTATTCACAAAAGAGGAGGGGGAAGTGCCTAATCCAATTAACAGAAGCACTCTTGATAGGGGGGGTCGATATCAGTCCTTTCACAGAAGAAAGGGTTCTGCAAGAACTCCTAAACCTGAAGGTGGACAAAGCAATGCAGCCTGATGGAATTCACCCCAGAACTCTAAACGAATTATGGGGGGAACTAGTGAAACCACTGGCTGCTCTTTTTAATAAATCATGGGAGGATGGTGTGGTAGCCGAGGACTGGAGGAAGGCTGATGTGATTCCTCTTCACAAAAATGGGACCAAGACAGAGGCAGAAAACTACAGACCTGTCAGTTTGACCTCTGTGGTAGGGAAAGTGATGGAGTCACTTCTGAAGGAAAGAATTGTTGAGTACCTAGAGGCCAGTGGGGCACAGGACCCAAGGCAGCATGGGTTCACAGTGGGAAGGTCATGTCAGACGGATCTAATAGATTTCTTTGACTAGGTGACCAAAGTAGTAGACCAAGGAGGGGCTGTGGACATGGCCTACCTAGACTTTAGCAAGGCATTTGACACAGTCCCATACAAAAGATTAATAGTCAGATTAACCAGCCTGGGAGTGGGTCCCAGGGTGGTAGCCTGGGTAAAACATTGGCTGCACAACAGGACACAGAAGGTAATTGTAAATGGAGTCCACTCTGAAGAAAGAGGGGTTACTAGTGGGGTACCGCAGGGTTCAGTGCTGGGTCCAGTCCTTTTTAATGTCTTTATAAGTGACATTGCAGAGGGACTGGAAGGAAAAGTATGCCCCTTTGTAGATGACACAAAGATCTGCAACAGGGTTGATACACAAGGAGGTGTGGAAAGGATAAGAAGGAACTTGGCAAGGTTGGAGGAATGGTCAGAAGTATGGCAGCTAGGATTCAGTGCAAAGAAGTGCAAAATAATGTACCTGGGATACAAGAACCCAGGGGAAGAATACACAATGGGGGGAGGTAGTAACAACAACAAAAAAGGAAAGGGACCTGGGGGTAATCATATCAGATGATCTTAAGGTTAGCAAGCAATGTGAGAAGGCAGTAGGGAGGGCTGGGGGTATACTGGGATGCATAGGAAGAGGCATCACCAGCAGAAAACAAGAAGTTGTTATCCCACTGTACTGACAGTTGATGAGACCCCATATGGAGTACTGCATCCAGTTCTGGAGAACCCATCTCCGCAAGGACATAGACAGGATAGAGGCAGTCCAGAGGAAGGCAACTACAATGGTGCAGGGTCTGCAAGAGAAGCTGTACAAGGACAGACTTCAGGAGCTTAATATGTATACACTTGAGGAAAGAAGGGAGAGGGGGGACATGATAGAAACTTTTAAGTACCTCAGTGGAATCAACAAAGTCCAAGAGGGTAGCATCTTTCAGAAAAAGAGACGTGCAAGAACAAGGGGACACAATTTAAAGATGGGGGGCAGTTCAGGGGCAATGTGAGGAAGTATTTTTTCACAGAGAGGGTAGTGGATGCATGGAACAGCCTTCCTGAGGAGGTTGTGGGGTCTAAAACTGTGGGAGAATTCAAGAATGCATGGGACAGACATAAGGCAATTCTTATGGGGGGTAGGAAGAAATAGGCTGTTGGTTAACTAGGATCTGCGGCCTATCCTGTAGGTAGGGAAACTGGCAGACTAGATAGGCCAAGCGGTCCTTATCTGCCATCAAAGTCTATGTTTCTATACTTTGACAAAATAGCCCAGTATTTGGCATGTGCAATCAGTTTGCTAGAGTCTCAAACCATGAAAAGTTGTATGACAGCATCTTGTATGGTTTTTGAGAAATGGAGTGGTACAAAAATGCAAACAAAAAAAAAACAAGTTTTCCCTATACTTAACATATGATTTATTGCCCTCATCTACAGCCCAGTCATTGTGAATTTAGTTCCTGAACTTTTCAGGGAGTATGGGGTCTGTGCCAAAGGTTTGCCTCTGGATGGTTTGGTGAAAAGATGTAATACAATTTATGAATTATAGTGATTTTTGTGATAACGGCTAGACATGCAAGTAAAGAAAATCTTTGCACTGTAAACAGTTAAGGATTTCCTGTTGGTCTCAGAGAAATACTGTTCATGATATCAGCCATCTTATTTTTTTCTGGTTTAGAAATGGTTTTCTAAAGAAGCAGTGCTTGTTAATGAATGAACAAGCCATGTATTTTGATCATCCTATCATACTTAGTTTGATTTTTGTCTTAGTTGAAAATTATATGGGAAATATGTGTTTGTAGCGTGCAACATTTCACCTGTCTCTCGCTTATGTAGAGATTGTTTGATTGGAAAAAAGTTTGCATGTTTTATCAGTTTGAAATTTACTGTTCATTTGGAAAAAACTGAACAGTAAATCGATATTTGCTTGGGGCTTCACACAAAAGACGGCTGGTGTAAAATTGTAGCTTAAGGGGAGAAACTGTTTCAGAGTATTATCCCAGAATGGGTAACATTCTGAACCATTATCAAAGAATAGAAGGAAAGTAATTTAATAATTTGGTTTTATATACTGTAAAGCCTTTCATTACTGTATGCCAAACATGTTACAATCCAGAAACAGATGGCAACGGCTACCAGGAGATAACACAAAGGCTTAGTGAGTTGAGAAAAACTGAGACTAAGTGGAGTTGCTAGGGAATGGTAGGTGGACAGTGTGAGCAAAAGGTGGTTATGGGCATGAACTGAGTGACTTGCTCAGGAAAAAAAAAATTGTGATATAGTGATACTGGTGGAATTCAAAGCTGGGTCACCACATTCACTGCCCTGTGATGTAACCAGTTAGTACCTAGTCTAATATTGAACAGAACCATATCACTCTTTTGTTACAGACCCCTCACTATCCAGGTTTAGATCAATGCATTGCATACGCAGTACTGTGTAGACAAGTCAGGTGAAAACAGCCCCCATGCTTCAGTACATTACAGTGTTAGCGGCACTGGCCAAGCTGTGCGGTAGGGAGAGTGGGGGAGCTACAGTACATGCTAGCAAGTTCCATCTGCCAGAGTACTGCAACTAAAGAGCCTTTCAAACAGGAGCGAGAGGTTGGGCTGTGAACTCCAGCTCCTTCTTGTCTATCATATGCACAGCTGGGGCTACAAACCTCAATGCTTGGGTCTTGTCTTCCTCTAAAGAACTGACACTCTGGAGCTACACATGAGCTGCCTGCATGCCTTGTACCATCCTTGCTGTGAGACTTGCCTCCCCAATGTGTGAGAGATACTCTGAACTATTTTATCTCAGCAACTTCAGGCAGGTCTCCTCTTGCTCCCTCATTCTGTTGGGTCTCTGCGTACCTGCTGTATGTGCTCCTCTGACATTTTTGTTTTCAGCTCCCTTTCTTTTGTGTTGGTTCCTTCAAAAGCTTTCACCAGTCACACGACTGGAGGGAGCACGCCTATCATGATACTGTATGTTGGCAGTTGTTCCATATGCATCTACTGTATCTCTATATTGAGCTAAGAAGTCAAAGAAACTCAGCACAAAAGCAAAGAGACAAGAGTTACCTGAAAAGGGCTTTGGCAATAAAGCCAAATTTCAAAGAAATATGTACAGTATGTGTGTGATTTTGTATGTCTATAGTACTGTTCATTTCCAATATCGTACAGATCTTACATGATCCACCAACCCCCTGCCACTGAGTGCTCAGCTTCCCATATAACTCCTGATCATTCATTTGCTTTATAAACACTTATTTTACTTTCCAGAAGAAGTAATGTCAGTTTAAGCAGAGTCTAGTTTATTTCACCTCTGCTGTTCTGTTGGAATCTATTTTTTCTCCCCATGTTGGATAGCTCAAGGCTTCATCATGGAAACTGCTATATCATCATTTTAAATGCAAACATGTACATCAGTGAGATTCTAATAATGTGAGATGGGAAACACGTGTTATTTGCTGCATAATAGCTATTGTTTACAGTACATGAACTGTGCCAGTCTGAGTCTCGGCGAACTAGTTTGGGGTTGAACAAAACTTTATCTAGCCTTCAGAGTTGGATTTGATCTGCTACTTACATGGGATCAAATGAAATTTAAGCTCTTGAGTTAAGTACCATTACCATTATGATACTGAGACCTGCTGTATTCTGGGAGGGGGTAGACGCTGGTGTGCAGCAGATCCAAGATTAGGTGTTTCTCTGACATGTAAATGATTTTATCGAACTGTACAGTCCCATCCCTCAATTTCAGTTTCAGGAAGGAGCAGTGCATGCCTCCCTCTGGAGGATTCTGTACTGTCTGCACATCTGTCTGCAAGTATAGATGACTTTGGTTTGGAGTGGGAGAGGAGGGGAGGAACTCCACTCTTCACCATTCCCTTTACCACTACTAGACCATGACTTCCTGGTATCAGCTTGGTGCCACCCATCGGACAAAACAACTCTCAATTATTTTATAGTATTCTCTATAGAGCAGGGAGGTCAGTCATCTACTTCCTTTAGGAGGGTTACACACATACTATGGTTAACCTCGATTGCTACACTCTCTGGGTTTGAACAGGGTATCTGGAGTCAGAAATGAAAAGGAGACTTTGGTAACACTCCTTTCACAAAGGCAGGCATTTCATGAGCTACTGTATAGGTCATCTCAGTTTATACAAAGTATTAACAGCCACCAAATGCACCACTAGAAGACATATAAATAAAAGAACAATTCAGATCCAGAACACATATCTACAGTAGACTACTTTACACTCATCTCACACTCCTGAGCTAAGCATGGCTCAGTCCACTTAACTGTGCAAGCTGTCAGTCACTTCATTTAGACCGTCGTCATCCCCCCTTCCATTTGGCGATATTACTTTCATATCACCCATGTAAACTCTAGTTTTGCTTAGCATCATCATCTGTACTGCTGTCCTAAAGCTTCCTGAGTTGATTTGCATTGCATCTGACAAAGATGCTGTGAGAAATGATTCAGATGAAATAGAACAGGTATCTCAGGGACTCCAGAGAAGCAAGAAGTGAGGTGAGCTATCTTTTAGAAGAATAGATTCCTCTTTGAGAAAGTCTCATATACAGGAATTATTGGTACCATGTACCAAAACAAAAAGATCCCTGTATTTCTTTAGTCAATTTGTCCCCATTTACTGGAACAAACTTCCTTCTAAATTTAGAATATTACATACCAAACCTTTATCAGTCTCAGTGCTGAAACATTGTCTAACATCTTCTTTAAGGTCCTGTAATTGTTTTAACTGACTGTAATTTAAGATGGTAACTATGTTATTGTGTCTGTATGTCATATGTATATTTATCTGTATCATATCTGTATTTGTATTGTACTATAAGGTCACCATTGTAAATGAGCTTTTGCTCAATGGTCATAACCTTAGATAAAAGCAAACAAATAAAAGCATCACATATGTATAGTCAGGCAGTACATTTCTGGGAAGTTTATATTAACTATTATAAAATGCGTAAAGCTATTTGAGGCTTCTGATTGGCTGAGGGACGTATCTAGTTGGGTATCTATCAGACAACAGATGCCCAGCTATTAAAAGTACCAGCCCAGCCAACCCCATCACCAGAATCCTGCTGCCCAGCCTGGTCTCTAATTGGCTAAAACACCTCATTTCATTTTCAAATGTCCACCATTTTTTGTCTCACTTAACGAGAGACAGTGGCACACAATGCTCTGGATTAAACTACAACCTACTAACGGTAAACACAAACATCTTTCTTGCTTATTAACATTGAATATAAGGATTGTTTATAAAAAACTTTACTCACTCATTCCTCCTCCCGTCGACCAGGCTCACTCCCGAAAAACAAAACTGCTTGTAGAAGATGACCGAGCAAGCCAGCCTACCCTCCCCTTCCCCTTAAATAAAACCTCCCTTGGCCTCTATTTCCATAAAAGTGCTCCCCTCAATCTCCCTTTTTTTTTAATAATTTAAAATAAACATTACGCAGTTGGAACATGTAACAAGAAAGCCGTCAAACCAATCAGCTTCACGAAACCGCCTGTCAAGCACACCGCTCACCTCTGCCAGCCAGCCACAACAATGCTGCACTACACAACTTACTGCAATCAGCAAATGGGCATTCTTTTCATACCTTAGCAGTGGATGGGCTAAAATTGAAAATGGGCAACAGCTCCTTAACGTCCGTTCCTTTTGGAATCGCGCTTGCATTCCACATAGCCTGACAGTAACTCCGGGGTAGGGAGGGGGTAGAAAACTGATAGCTGAGTTAATTCAAGGACCACAAACCCTAAAATACAGTGCCCACTTTCTCACTTGTTACTGGTGTGTGTGTGGGGGGGGGGGCAGAGGTCCTTTCCATTAACAAACTAGGAAACAAGAAAAGAAAAGTGGGAAAAAATTATCAAATATAAACAACATCAGTGCCCTGTGCTGGCACTACTACAGGAACTACTTTACAGCAAAAGTGACTTCATTGCTTATTTACTTTTTTATTAATTTTTTTTTGTAATATTTTGTATAAATTTTACCTCTGGACCATTTTCTAAGCGCAATGATACCCTCCAGGGTGGGCAGTAAGGGCACTACCGGACCTTCCAGGGGCTATAAGGCCCTCTGCCTGCAGAGTCAGGCCTCATTATACCCCTAGGCGGTCCGGTATTGCCCAATACTGCCCACCCTGTTGGGTATTATTGCTTGCAAAGAACGCTTGGATAGTATCCTTAGGACAGTTGTTAGAACTGGCTAACATTAAGCACATTGTGCCTTGTTGTGAGGAGAAACTGATTTAGTAGTTGTGAATACTAACCCTTCAAAATCAAAATATGTACACTGCATCAGAGATCTTACCTTGAAAACCATTTTAGTTTTCAATACATCATAAAGTAGTAAAGCAGTGAAAGATATTTTTTCTGCTATAGTACAGTATATGTAAGTGAGTGCTGGTGTTACTGTAGTATACAGTAGCAGAGCAATCTTTCTAGCTTCAGTATGTACTGCATTATGTACTGTGCAGTATAAGCCTTAACCTTTAGAACACAGCAGAACAAATGGTACAGTAGGCAGGTATTATCTACTACCTTTAAGTGCAGTATAGTGGAACAAATTCTTTTCAGCATAAGCATGTATTACCATCTTTTTTTAAACACAATAACATCTTTCTAACATACAACTCTATTATATATTATCCCTACCTTTAGCAGACAAAGAGGCTGATTCTGGAAGGGGCTGCGATCGCCGCAGGGGACTTGTGGCATGGTGTCTGACACAAGTGCCTACTTGCATCAAATTTGCTATTCTGGAAGCTCGTTGACGCAAGTCCCCGATGTAGCAAAGTTAGACCAGCTCTACCCTGGTCTAAGATTTGTATCTGTGGGGGTACCCTTTGTATGTGGCTTGCACCAAACCTTTGACGCAAGCTGCCATAAAATGGCAAAACTGGCACGACTGCACCAGACCTTCTGGAATTGGAACAAACTGTGTCCGAGGGCTTTGGCTCAGCTGCAACAAACTTTGCAGTCCCAAAATGTCTATTATTACCTAGATTATCTTTATCATATGTTAATATAGCAGAATGAAATCTTGTTTACAATATTTGCATCCATTATCTAGTGATCTTTAACCCATAGCAGAAGGTAGTCATTCTCTGCATACATTGTAATATTACTGCATGTATTTATTTAAACTTTATTTTACCGTGCAGTGTCCCAGTGAGACAGATATTTCTTTTACAAGAGGGATCTGGATAAACTAAATGTATGGTCCTCAATCTTATAGCAGGACAGAATGTTTCAGTGTAGTACTGGCTAGTGATCTTTTACAACGTTATAGCAGAAGAAAATCATTCTATTAGAACTACTTTAAGGTCCGTATAGATAGCAGAACAATATTGTCAGTAAAACAAAATCTTTCTAGCATTAGTATACACAGTGGTACTATAAGTAATGAATGTTAGTACAACAGTACATAACAAAAACTCTTTCTAGCATTAGTATGTAGACATTTTAACCTTGGTATACTGTACTGTATGTAACAGAACTAAATCTAACATTAGTTCATATATCTATGATCCTTTGCCATTATCTTATGATACTTAACCCATGTCAGAATGCAATGAGCATACATTGTAAGGTATAAGGTTTAAAGTTATAGAAGAAAATATTTCTGGTAGCATGTTATATTGTCTGGCAGTCTTCAACATTATCATAATATGGCAGAATAAAATCATTCTGGCATTAGTATGCAGTACAATATCTAGTGACCTTGATCCTTAGTACAACATCACACAGCATGGGTAGTTTGTTAGACTCACTACTAAAAGAAAAAAGCTTCACCAAGAAAAGCTATCCTTTTATTTTGGTGCCATTCAGAGCCTGGAGGGACCCTCCACTTTTACTACTGAACAACAGGAAGAACTAGAGAGTTATGGAGATAAATATGCTGAATTATTAAGAGAGAAGGCTGAGTATTCAATATATGAGACCAAATCTAAATGGATTGAGCAGGGGGAGAAGGCAGGCAAATGAATGCCTCTCAGGCTTTGTAAACAGGATAGCTCTAGGTTAATTCCACGTATCCTTTCTATTGGGGAACAATAACTTCTCATACACCCAAGAGCTATTAATGAAGAATTTTTCATTTATTATAAAGCTTTATATGGTCCCCCTACCATTTCTGCTTCTACAGAAAATATTAACGAATACATGTCATAAATTCCAATACCCTTTATCTCACATGCTCAGCAGGATAGCCTTATTCACCCTATCACTTCAGAGGAAGTTGCAGTAGCAATTACTTCCCTGTCACTGGACAAAGTTCTGGGCACTGATGGGTACTCACCCAACTTTTACAAACTGTTTGCAAAAGAGCTGACTCCTATCCTAACTCAAGTTTTTAATGAAATTTTAGATAAGGGTATATCTGATAAATGCTTAATTGAGGCCTTAATAGTACTTCTTCTCAAGCCCAGGAAAGACCCAGAGCAGGTTCCCAATTATCAGCCTATCTCTTTGATGAACCAAGATTTAAAGTTATTGAGTAAAATGTTAGTGTCCCATATTACCCAAGTCTGTCCCCTTTAATAGGTCCTGAGCAGGTCGGCTATATGCCTTCTAGATCTGCATTGGATCATCTTTGAAAACTTGTGCATCTCTTTTCGGCATCCAGGGATCTTCAGTGTTCAGCAGCTCTAATATTTCTGGATGCCGAAAAAGCATTTGACAGGGTGTCATTGCCTTTTTTGTTTGCAGTGCTAGGAAAATTCGATTTCCCCAACACCTTTTTCAGATGAATTAAAACACTTTATGACTGCCACTCAGCTAAAATATATTGTAATGGGGTTCTCTCTCCCTCTTTTGTTTTATATAGTGGCACCAGGCAAGGATGCCCTCTTTCGACGATTTTATTTCATTTATATTTGAAGTCACTCCTCTCAAAATTTCGGTCTCATACCTTAGTTTCTGGTATATGGGTGGATCATATTGAGTGCAAATTGTCTGTTTACATGGGCATCTTACTACACATTACCCACCCTACACAGGGCATCCCAGTTATTTTGGATATTATTCACAGCTTTGGGGCTCTCTCTAATTATAAACTTAATATTAACAAAACAGTAGTCATGCCCCTTACTAAACGTGTTCAAAGAGTGGATATTGAATCTTATGGTTTTATGTGGGTACCTCATTCTTTGAAATACCTGAGAATTGACCTCTCCTTGGATTCCCAGTTATTCAAAAAACTTAACCTAGATAATTTGATCAATACTATTAAATTAGACCTGGACCGTTGGCAGCATTTAACTTTAACATCGTAGGGACAAATAAGTTTAGTGAAAATGAATGTCCTTTCCTCAGATATTTTAACCCCTTCAAATGATAAATTCTTATCTTCCTTTGACCTGGTTCAAAAAGGTACACTCCCTGGTTGCTAACTTCATCTGGGCCAGTAAGGCAGCATGACGGGTCTATTCTAAATTAATAGTGCCTAAAGCTTTCGGAGGTCTACAAGCTCCAGATTTTAAAGTGTACTACTGGGTTATTCATTCAAATTATTTGCTGCAGTGGTTACACCCCTTGGTACCAGAGCATCCGAGCACTTATACCCCATTGTGGCTCATGGTAGAAAAAGGAAAAATTCAGGGATTTGGGGCTGATGCCACTCTCACTTATCTATGCTAGATTTAAGCACTTACTTAACTACATTCGCCATACTGTGGTTGGCAACTCTCTCACAATACTGAGACAACTTGCAACCGGCTTGTCTCTTCCCTGTTACCTAGACACTTCACAGTTTCTCACTCGGAATCTAAACTTTAAGATTGGTGGCAAGCATATTCCCCCAGGCTGGCTCCTGAACGTAGATACTGTCCCCCTCTCCAAATTATTATCAGAAGACACTTTTATCCCCTTTGTTGATGTTCAAAACAAATTACATTGCAATACTTATTCTATTTTTAAATGTTTTCAACTTTAACATGCTGTAAAACACCACATGGGTGCATTACAATGAGGGTTTACATGTGAACCATTTTTCTTATCTTTACATAGAAACATAGAAACATAGACTATGACGGCAGATAAGGACCACTTGGCCCACCCAGTGTGCCCATTTCCCTACCTACTGGATAAGCTGCAGATTCTAGTTAACCAACAGCCTACTTCCTGCCACACCCCACTACAATTGCCTTGTGTCTGTCCCATGCATGTTTGAATTCCCCTACTGTTCTAGCCCCAACAACCTCCCAAGGAAGGCAGTTCCATTCATCCACCACTCTCTCTGTGAAAAAGATTTCCTCACATTACCCCTGAGCCGTCCCCCCTCTATCTTTAAATTGTGTCCCCTTGTTCTTACACATCTCTTTTTCTGAAAGATGCTACCCTCCTGGACTTTGTTGATTCCCTTGAGGTACTTGAACGTTTCTATCATGTCCCCCCGTCCCTCCTTTCATCAAGGGTATACATATTAAGCTCTCTCAATCTCTCTTCATATGATTTCTGATGCAGACCCTGCACCATTTTAGTTGCCCTCCTCTGGACTACTTCCATCTTGTCTATGTCCTTGCATAGATGAAGTCTCCAAAACTGCACACAGTACTACAGATGGGGTCTCACCAACTGTCTGTACAGAGGGATAACCACTTCCCTTTTTCTACTTGTGATGCCCCTCCCTATGCATCCCAGTATCCCTCTGGCCCTCCTCACTGACTTCTCACATTGCTTACCCACCTTTAGATCATCTGATATGACTACCTCCAAGTCCCATTCCATTTTTGTTGTTATTAGTACCTCCCCTGCTATTGTGTACTCTTCTCCTGGGTTTTTGTTTCCCAGGTGCATTACTTTGCATTTCTTTACATTGAATCTAAGTTGCCATATGTCTGACCATTCCTCCAACCTTGCCAAGTCCCTTCTCATCCTTTCTATACCCCCCTTGTGTATCAGCACTGTTACAGATCTTTGTATCATCTGCAAAGAGGCATAACTTTCCCTCCAGACCCTCTGCAATATCACCTATAAAGATGTTAACAATCCTTACTATCATAACCCTCGTCATTTCAAAATTAGATCATGTTTTAATTGCAGAGTTATATAAAGCATTTGATGTACAATGTAAATACTGACAGGAAGCTTTCCCTAAGTTGGATTTTAACTGAGCCAAAATATGGAAATATATGTTTAAGTATATAACACAAACTAAACTTCAGTTAATGCAATTCTTCATCCTATATAATCTTTATTACACTCCTTTGAGGTTTCATAAGATGGGGAAATTAAGCAAAAAACATATGTATGAGATGTGGCTCTGCTGAGGGCACATTGTTACATATATTTTGGGACTGATCCCCTGTCCAGTCCCTCTGGAATGAGATTAAAACTAGGCCAGATCATTTATTGGGAATCCAAGATTATTTTACCCCAGGGAGTTGTTTGATTGGTGATCTGTCATCAGCTATGTCTAATGAACGCAAATATCATATTATGATGATTGCCACATCAGTCAAAAAAATAGTTCTATGACACTGGAAAGACCAGAATCAATTTTCCTATGCAGAGTGGCTTAACGGATTGCTGAATGATTTACATATGGAGAAGCTTATTGCCAGCACCCAAAATAAAACTGAGTCTTATAACAAGAAATGGATGAAATTACATACCTTGTATACAATGTCCTGATACTTTTGCTCCTTGCCCACTATTAGTGTCTCTGTCTCTCTACTGACTATTTTGTATGATTTTGATTGTGTTATTTGTCATCTCTGAGTCTATCTCACCCTTTAGACATTTTTTCTTTTTTTTATTGTGGCACCACATTATCTTTTTGCCTTTTTATGTGCCCTTATTTGGATACGCAGTCGCAATACATATATAGTTCATTGGGATTGATGTATTTTGTTATGTGTTTTCTTGTAGTTATCATAGTCTTTTTTTAGGTATTTTGTACTACATTGGCACTTTTGAAAATAAAATAAACTTAATTTAAAAAACGTATAACGTACAACATCACACAGCAGAACACAATCTTTCTAGCATCAGGGCAGTATGAAGAACTATATCAAATGATCATTATTCTTAAAATGCCATTACATAGCACAAAAAAAACCTCTTACTAACATTAATAAGGATGTTCACTATGATCACAAAGTATCCCTTGTTGTAGCATAGTAGAACAACATCTTTCTGACATTGGAATTAGAATGTTGTGTGGGAAACTGGATGGTTCAGTGGACTGGTAGCAGGTTAAGAAGCCTTTCGCCTTTTGGTCATGGGTTCAAATCCAGCACTGGTCATAGTGGTCAAAAGTGATTATCACCTGAGGGCTGTTTAGTGGCCTAAATGAAAGAAGTTGTGGTGGTCTCAGTCAAGTTCCCAGTGGGTGGCTTTCCACATCACAAAACCACCAACACAACTGGCACTAATTGGTACCCTTGTTGGCAGTCTCAAATAAAAGGCCAAGGACTGACTAGACATGGTGAAGTCTGAATTACCCTCTCACCTATGTGGTGGTCCCTCCATGGCAGTGGTGAGATACATTGGCAGGGCAGTGTGGGTAAACATGCACTGTGACCACCCACTTCCAGAGCAACAAACATATATGCATCTATGGAGGAATGGGAGCACAGGCTCAAGAGGGCCCCACATTACCACAGGCAAATAAGGATATGATTAGATTATCTAAAAAAGTAAGGATATTATTTGCAAAAAACTATATTAATTCATCAGTTAGGGTTCTGTATAAAGTGACAAAAGTAGAGAAATGTGATGTTGGGGTTTCCAACCCTACTTCACCTTCCCCCCACGCTTGAAGTGAATGAGGGGTGGAGTCTTCTTTTGGGTTGTCAACACTAGAATTCACCCCATTTTATGCACTCATGAAACATATACACCTGTCTTCATCATATCTCAGCCTTTCTGTTACTACAGTGTGGTGAGTGTTAGTGTTGACAACCCCAAGGAAGATTCCACCCCTCATTCACTTCAGGGGTGGGGCAGGGATGTTAGGGTTGAAAACCCTAACATCACATTTCCCCACTTTATCCTCAGCCCTAGCTGACGCATTAATGCAGATTGTTGTAAAAGTGTATATATATATATATATATATATATGTATCTGATAGGGGCGCGGTCACACCCTATATTTAGGGTTGAGTAGGTACTTTAATGTTAAACCTCAAATTTTGCACATTAATAACTTTGCAACTGTTCAGCAGATTTGCATGAAATTTGGAATGCACAGTCTGGTATGGTAGATCTCTTAAATTATGTTTTAGTTGGACATACGTTTTTTGTGCAGCGAAGCACCAAAAAATGCACTTTTCACCACTTTTGTGCATTTATTGTCTGTGGCACTGCACGGACACCGTGTGTGCTATTGGGCCAGATCGTGGGACGTAGAAAGAGCTTGGGCCAAGGAACATGCAATCATTTGTTTGGTGAAAAATATTAATCTGTTTAAAAGTTATTACAATTTAAAATTCCCATTATATCTTATAGGAAAATGTATTTGTACTTTTTGAATATTAATGAGAAAGACCAGATGGCCCTAGGAAAGACCAGATGACCCAAATTGGGATGACCATATCTCAATTACAGTTTGGTCTTTTTACTTGAAATTTGCAGGGTGGCGAGGGATGTTATAGAGATGTGAACTATGCTGTTTAGGTGTTGTGGAATTAATTGGTTGCAGAGATATTCAATGACATATTTGACATTTTTCCCCATAGGATTACATTGCAGTCTGTGTCTTAACTTTCGGCACCGTTATCTCGGAAACAAAGTGAGATACAGACTTTTTATTACAGATGGTTTAGGTCACTTATAGGTGATCTAGCCACTAGAAAAAGATCTGAAATTGTAGAGTAATCCTGAAGTGGAATTTATTTTGTACGGTGCACGGTTCATGAAATATTGTGAAATTACTGTCACAAGGGTTCAAAGAGTGCCTGTCCAGTGCTATTTGGTGCCCATATCTCAGAAATGATGTGAGATATGGGTTTGATCAGTGTTTGTGGTATGGTCTACTCATGGTCACGGTTACAATGACACTTGAACTGTTTTCCTAGCTGTTTCAGTTCCCAAGATATGGACAAATTACTGTTACAAGCATTCAGTGGCCAATAGGAATGCTGCATGGCTCTGTAGCTATGTGTAAGTGGCAGCATAGGCCCAGAGGGCCCGTGCTCCCTCAGATGCATAATGTTTTGCAGAAATGGCAAGTTTACTTGGTTTATGGGACAAAAGAAGGCAATTGCCTATAAATATTGTCCTCCACATAAGTGGATCATTGTAGATGACCCTGTCCGGTCAACCATTTGTCCAGTTTAGATTTAAAAATCGAAAATGAGGGAGAGACTACAATGTCCTGGGGAAGAGTATTCTATAGTCTCGGAGTTCTTATTGAAAAAATTTTTTGTCTTTTATTAGTTTTACATTTAGCAATATTAAGCTGTCTATTATTTAGTCTGGGACCAGTTTTCCTATTTGCGAAGGAAATACAACCTTGTTTCATTAAAATAGGATTTTGGATAATCTTGAAAAGTTGAAGTAGGTCACCCCGCGTTCTTCTTAATTTAAGCGAATGCAGACCTGTTTATGTAGTCTGGTATCATAATCTTCATGAGCTAAGTGTGAAATAGATTTTGTAACTTTTCTTTGAATCTTCTCCAACCTATCCACATCTCCACAAAGATATGGACTCCAGAATGGTGAACCATAATCCATATAGGTCTAATGTGTGATCTATAAAGTGGATAATACATTGCTCAGTTCTAGAAATGAAAATATTTTTAATTCTACTTAAAAGTGAATTTGCTTGATTTGCAATTTGTTACAGTGAGAAACTTGAGTCAACTTGTTATTTACTAAAATCCCCAAATCTTTTCAAAACAAGAGGTTTTGATAATGGAATTATTCAATGAATATTCTTGTTGGGGGTTGTTTTTACCAAAGTGCAAAACGGCACATTTGGATGTGTTAAACTCCATTTTGTTTGTGAGCACCCACTGCTCAATTATTGAAAGGTCATTGAGTAAGGTTTGTCTGTTTTTAACATTATTAACTGCTCCACCAAGTTTGGTGTCATCAGCAAATTTCATGAGAAGATTAGAAGACTGGATTTCCATATCGCTGATAAAAACATTAAACAAAGTCGGACCCAAGACCGAGCCCTGAGGCACCCCGCTCATCACATAGCCATGGTCAGACAGAGAGCCATTGACCCGCACCCTCTGGGATCTGCTTGTCAGCCAGTTTTTTATCCAGAACACAATATTTGTTGAAAAACCAAATTTAAAGAGTTTAGAAATGAGTATATTATGAGACACTTTATCAAAAGCCTTGCTGAAGTCTAACAGAATAACATCAGAAGGGATATTTGAATCAAGGTTGAGACTAATAAAATTGTAGAATGCTAATAAATTAGTAGTGCATGAAAAACCTGTTCTAAATCCGTGTTGTGTAACATCTGTAAGATTAAGGGATATTATTTCCTTCTCCAATAATGATTTGATTACTCTTTCAAGCAATTTACAAGGAATGGAGGTTAAACTTATGTGACGATAATTGTTAACTAAGGAATAGGAACCTTGTTTGTGAATAGGAATCACTATAGCCTTTCGCCAGTCAGCAGGAACTTCAGATACACATAGAGATTTATTGAGAAGTTGGTGGGAGAATGGGGCCCTCTCCCACCAGTACATGCTTTTTAGTGGCTATTATTATAGGGGTGCAGTTGCGACGCTATATGTAGGGTTGAGTAGGCACTTTAATGTAACACCTCAAATTTTATGCATTAATAACTTTGCAACCATTCATTGGATTTGCATGAAATTTTGGAATGCACAGTCTGGTATGGTAGATCTCTTGATTTACTAAATTGTGTTTCAGTCAGACGCACGGTTTTTGTGCAGCAAAGCACCAAAAATTTACTTTTTGCCACTTTTGCATATTTGTTGTCCATGGCACTGTGCAGACACCATGTGGGCTATTGGTCTGAACCTTGGGACATAGAAAGAGCTTGGGCAAAGGAACATGCCACTTTTAATTTGGTGAAAAATATTAATCCATTCAAAAGTTATTAAACTTTTAACTTCCTATATAAGTCAATGGGAAAATGTATATGGTTATTTTGCGAACGAAGAATGGGGAGTTGGCTATCTAGTCCCACCTCACGATCAAAGAATTTGCAGGCTCGCAATGAAAGAATCTTTGATCACGAGGAATTATTTGATCGTGATGGCTGCCATCTTGTTTTCAGTTTGCGGTCGGAAAAATTCAAATATCTCGGCTCGGGGGGGACTTCTGAAGTGAAACTACGGTGTATTTTGCTCAGGGGTCTTCCCTCTATTGAACCATGCCTGTGGTTTCTTTCAAAATGGTCAAAAAATAGAGTGTTTAACTGTTTTATTCTTTGATTGCGAGCCTGCAAATTCTTTGATCGCGAGATTCTTTGACTACGATCTTTGATCGTGAGGGCACGACTGGATGGTCACTTGAAAAAGTCAATTTTCTCAGCTCAGGGGTGACTTATTAATCCAACTGAGGGTGGGTTTTGCTCAGGAGACTTCGTTCTATTGAGGCATGGCTGTGGTTTCACGTATTTCTGCCTAAAAATTGACTTTTAAAATGTTTATTGTTTGATCACGACCCTGCAAATTATTTGATCACAAGTCTGCAAATTCTTTGATTGCAATATTCTTGGACCACAATCTTTGATTTTGAGGGTGTAACTAGACGGCTACATGAAAAATGAAATTTTCTCAGCACAGGGGTGACTTCTAAAGCCAAACTAGGGTGGAATCTGCTCAGGGGCCTTCATTCTGTCAAGTCACGGCTATGGTTTCATGTATTTTTCTCTAAAAATGTACTTTTAGCATTTTTTATTCTTTGTTCATGAGTCTGCAAATTCTTGGATTGTGAGATTCTTTAATCGTGAATTTTGATCCCGAAGGAGGGACTAGATGGCCAGATTTGGAAGGACCAGATAGCACAATTTTAACACTTTTTCAAATGAAATATCTTGGAAACAGTTTGGTCTTTTAACTTGAAATTTTGAGGGTGTTGACGGTATGTCCTGTAGATGTGAATTATAGTTTTTAGGTGTTGGACAATATATTTTTTGCGGAGATATTGTGTGACACAGTTAACGTTTTGTGGACAACATTTTCCATTGTGGTAGTGGCTTGAAATTACTAGAGTAGCTAGCCTTACTGCCATGGATGTATTTTTCAGTCATTAGGTGTGTACAATGTCAATAGGTATGGAATTCTGCCAGTGTGATGAATGAAAATCTGAAACTTTCACATTTTATATCTTGGAAACAGTTTGGTCTGTTACATTGAAATTAGGAACGTATTGAGGGGATGTGCTGTACATGTGAATTGTGGTGTTTAGCTGTTGGAAAATTCATTTTCTGCACACATATTGCGTGACACACTTTATGTTTTGCATATGATGTTTTGCATTGTGGTACTGGCTTCACATTTATAGGATGCCTAGCAATACTGCCATGGAGGTAATTTGTAGTGGTTAGGTGTCTGACATGTAAACAGGTGTTGAATTATGCCACTCTGATGACTGACACTTTGCTTTTTTTCAAGGTGGTGGGAGCGTGGTATGTACTGCCAGCAATACATATGATATTCAGTACTTGTAGCCTTATCTTAGGCAGGAATTTGCAAGGTGGTGGGAGCACATTGCCTGAAGGGCCCGCACTCCCACCAACTTGTGCAACTTAGAACTTTTCTAGTCTTTCTCAAAAAGTAAGGAAATTCTGTGCAAAAAATTTCATTAATGCATCATTTAGGGTTAAAACACAAAAAGTCAGGAAATGAGACCTTTAGGGTAGCCCGCTCCCCCCTCGTGGACCCGCCCATCATCCCAAGAGTGACAGCTGACGTGGGGGAGCATTGGGGTTGTGAGGCCTAAATGTTACCCCATTCCATGTGTAATCATATTCACAAGCCACAGTAAAGAAGAATGGGGTGACATTTAGGCCTCACAACCCCAATGACACACCCAAACAGCTGTCAATCTCAGAATGATGGGCAGGTCAATGGGGGAGGGCAACCTAAAGGCCTCATTTCCTGACTTTTTGTGTTTTAACCCTAAATGATACCATAATGAAGTTTTTTTGCGTAGAATCTATATATATATATATACACACACATAC
Organism: Neoceratodus forsteri; assembly: GCA_016271365.2. Lineage (NCBI taxonomy): Eukaryota > Metazoa > Chordata > Ceratodontiformes > Ceratodontidae > Neoceratodus > Neoceratodus forsteri. Next base: position 1,172,717,890 of record CM057455.1, on the reverse strand, counting down.
ATATATTGTACTGTATAACTAATCTTAGAAGATCAATGGTAAACTGCAACTACATGCAGGTTACTGTGCATTGCAGGCATTATGTGATATATATACATTTCTTAGTAAAAAAATACTATAGTCAGTATCTGTGATGTAAAATGCAAATGCATCATATTTAAGAACATTTACTAAACTTAATTAATCTGAAGCCATAGTTGCCATGAGACTAACCGGAATAAATCCCTAAAGATATTAAATGCAAAACCATTTAGGGGTCACTGAGATGACATTGTGACTAAAGCATATCTATAGTATTTAGTTTAATATATGTATTTACTCATGTTGAGTACTGTTATAATAAAAGCATACTATCAGGGATAAATGTAGAAGTGTAGAATGCAACATTAATATCCACCATTGTCGCAATAAATGGTTGGAAATACTTCATGTGTGTAAAGCAGTGTATGAAAAACAAATTTAATTTTGTTCTGTTCTGTTCTACAGGCACTAAAATGAAATGTTCTTTCCAAGGATGTTACATCAATGGATAGCAGCAATTTAAATACATAACACACACACAATAAAATACAACACTAAAGAAATATAAATCAAGGGAATTGAAACAGACATGTGCAAGCATAATCACCAGTGACCATGGTTAAATCAGTGTCTTATTAACTGCTCAGTAGATTATAAGAATTTATGTTAGCTGTCCAGAAAAGAAAGGCAGAATTGCAAAGTTTAGCAGCATGAGCTAAAAAAAAATATTGTTATCAAATAAACAGCAAAAAGTTATTTGTACTGAAACAGCACTAGTAAATCTCTAATTTATTTTGACTTGCAAATCAGAATTATTTATATGTCATCATTGCAGGAGATACAACAGACTGCTGAGATATTGACCTGGGCAGTGCTGAACACAGATTTAATCTTACAGACAAAGAGATGACTGTACTAAATGCAAAGCACTTTCAGCACTGAATGGCACCAAAGACTGAAAGATGAAATGGGAGGATGTATGACTGTGGGCTGTCACTGCTCTCAAATCAATACTGCACCATGATATTTCCTGTGCTTTATTGTCTTACCCTGGTGCCATGTTGCACTTTAAGTGTTTTGAGTTTTTACTGTAGGCTCCTGCATGAGAAAGCAGTTTCACCTTCATTAGGTGGATGGGATCAGTGGGTCAGGGCTCCTGAATTTTTTATGACAGCCCCAGCTGACGGAAGAAGTCAACAACAAGAGTTTCCCTATTGAGTTTCACTGCCTGCCTCGTTAGCACAACATAATGAATTAAGTGTAGATCAGCCTGTGTGAAACTGTATGTCTGAATGAGACCAATAACAGTTTGAGTATGATCAACAGTTTCAATCAGCTCACATGATGCACTACAACCCTCTTTCACATCCTCTTTCTTTATAATAAAATAGTGTACACTGAGTTTTATTTGCTAATTTAGTTTAGTTTTTTTTTTTTTTTTGCTGTGAGTTTTTAAGTCTTGAAAGCTGCCAGACTAATAGAAATGGACACTGCTAATGCTGGCTCAGTGGCATGTTTTGTCATGTCACATTAGTGTATGTCAGCATCTCTCTCAGGTTCTCTAGTTTACAATAATTAATCCTACTGAATGTAAAAACATAGGGACCCATGTTCAAAGTATTACCGTGGTCCTAACAGGCAGATCACCTTGCAAATGAGATATAGCATGGTGAACAGCCTGTAAACACCCCCTCTGCTGTATTTGAAGGGTTCACTTAGCATTACACTAAGTAATGCAATTATGCTAAACACGCCACTGTGCCTATATAAGTGAGGTTAACCTCTTACATACAGGGTGCAGTGATGTATTGAAAGGGTTTTAGAATTGTTAAAAGGCTGCACTGGCAGCACTAATTAATGCTTTCAAAGCTGTACTCTTATCAACACTCAAAGTGATGTATGACCCCCCCCCCCCCGGCAACTTTGATCCCCGACACAGACACACAAAACATGTTCCGTCCCTCACCTCATCCTCTTGTACACTGTACCCTACCCTAATTTGAATTGAAATAGCATCACTGATGCCAGAAGTACCTACTCCTGCCATGATCCCTATTCAAATGGAAATAACATCCATGGTGCTAGTGGTATTCCTTTCCCACCCCAGTCACCATTTGAATAGAAATAGCTTCTCCCTTGTGCTACTATCCTCCCACCTTGATACCTCTTCTACAATGGCACATATCTGGCAGATATCCTTAGTAGTCCAGTGCCTACCTGGTAGCCGCTCAGAAGTATTAATTAACCTCACATCCCCACTCCTGCCCTCACCATTTAAAACAGAACAAACCCCACTCTCCCCAACCATTCAGTACCAGCCATCTCATACACCTTCTGTGTGTCACCTGACCCACCCACACAATCACATTGGCAGCAGCACAGAACAATGATGACTTGCATAAGCCTTCCTTTCACCATCTCAGCTGGCCGCTGTCTGAATGAATGTGAATGAGAGCTCACTTATAGTAAAAAAAAAGCTGTTTTTATTTAAAGAATGTACTCAGACCATTCATTCAGATGGTGGCAGGCTGAGGTGGTAAGAGGATGATCTCTGTCAGTTGTTGTCCTCCTCTTCGTCCACTGCCACCAGATTTCTTCATGTGTGTCAGATGCCAGAACAAGGCTGATAGGTGTAGAGTGGGTGGGGGAAGGGGTTGTCCTGTTTTGATGGGGAGGAGAGTGGGTGATGAGATGAATGGGTGCAGCTAAGCCACTAATAGGAGGTGACGGGGCCTCTGGACTACCAGGGAAAGATAACATTGTATAATGCGAATTAAGGTGGGAAGGGGTACTCCTGGCATCATACTTCAAATTTATGTTCATGAGCGAATTTTTGTTTTGGGAAACAATATTTTTCATGTTATTTGGTTGTAAGTGCGGACATCTTGTTTTTTTCATCTGGGCAAAAAAAATGTTCTAGAAACACATAAAAAGGACACCTTTTCAAACACCTGAACCCACGTAAATAGGAGCTGTTTAGCTAGATTATGTGGTTTGCTTGGCAAAAAATGTCCCTGAAATGAGTTATGGGCACCCCAAAAATCTTAGGTCACTGTATTAGTGAGGGGTGTGATTCTTGTATTGTGAGCTGAGAAATCTTAGTTCCTGAGAAAGAGTAAACAAATAATTCTTTGTTTATGACATAAAATGTGCGAACAAAGAATTTTTTGTTTGCAACATAAAAAATGTGGACTTTGTATCTCAAATCAGCAGTTACTTATAACAGAGCTATTTTGTTAGCATTTTTTACCTGTTTCAACCATCTTGATTTTCAAGTCCCTTAAAAAAAGACAATATGTGAGAACTGTCACTTCCACTTTAAAATGTAGAAGTGCAAAGTGACATAAAAAAGTGTGAACAAAGAATGTTGTTTGCTACATGAAAAGTGCAAACAAAGAACTCTTTGTTAGTGACATAAAAATGTGGTCTTTGTTCCTAAAATCAACCATTACTCATACCTCAGATTTTTTTTAACATTTTTTCACCAAATCTTCAACAATCTTATTTTTTAAGACCCTTAGACAAACACAGTCTGTAAGAACTGTCAATTCTAGCTCAAAATGTGTTTTACATTGCAACAACATAAAAAAACATTTTAAAGGTCATTTTGCAAATCTGTCACTCCTGTGGATGTTGTAGAGATTTAAAATGTAAGTTCTGAGAATCTGGGACATAAATATTGAAAAATGAGGCATATGTTGTGGTACAATACTGCTGGTATACAGGTATTGCTGGGCTACAGGATTTGTGTAAGCCGAAGCAAATCCTGAAGATGCACCTAATGCCATGATGAGGGATTTGCTTGGGGACCAAAGAGTGCTAAGTAAACTTGCCCACACAGCATGGCCCAATGTATATTAAGCTAAGGTATGTAAGGCTCAAGACCCTGACCAGGCTGTGGCAGAGATCTCTCTGACAGGCAACCTTTCCTGACTCTACCTTCCCAGATTTCAGCTGATCGAGCTCCTGACCAGGCTGTGGTATGGATCTCTCCAACTGGCTGCCCTTCCTGACTCTACTTGCCCAGATTTCAGCTTGTAAGATTCGAGCCCCTGATTGGGCTGTAGCACAGATCTCTCCAACTGGCCGCCCTTCCTGATTTTACCTGCCCAGATTTCAACTTGTAAGATTTGAGCCCCTGACTGGGCTGCAGCATGGATTTCTTTGACTGGCCACCCTTTCTGACTGTACCTGCCCAGATTTCAGTTGATTTGTGCTCCTGACTGGGCTGCAGCATGGATCTTTCCAACTGGCCACCCTTCCTGATTCTATCTGCCCAGATTTGAGCTTGTAAGATTCAAGCCCCTGACTGGGCTGCAACATGGATCTCTCCGACTGGCCGCCCATCCTGACTCTACCTGCCCAGATTTCAACTTGTAAGATTTGAGCCACTGACCAGGCTGTAGCCCAGATCTCTCCTACTGGCCACCCTTCCTGACTCTACCTGCCCAGATTTCAGCTTGTAAGGTATGGATCTCTGTGGAATAACAAGCCCGCCTTCTGATTTGGCTGTTCTGTTACTTATTGGATTCCCAGCACTGGCGCCATGCCTGGATTGGTTCCCTGATCTCTGGCTTTTCTGAACGACTCAGAGGCCCTGATTTCATCGCTAACCCAGACTGAGAAGGTGCCACATTGACTTCTAATTGCACCTTTGCCCCTGGTTTCTTTCCATTCTGCTTGCTGTTCACATGAATTTTTGAAAATTGCTAAGCCTCACTGTTTTTAAATGATCTTTCTACCCTGTAGGCAGCCTACTTTATATGTTTAAAAATGTGTTAATACTGCTTTTTCTTTCTTACTAGTAACAGATAGCCTGCTTGTTAAATTTTAAAACCTGCTATTAGTGTACAATTTTTATTTTGCCAGGGTCTAAGTGTTTATTACAAATGATAGTACGAGCCAGTGGTTTAACTTTAGTTTTGGTTAGGCTGCACTTATCTGAAGCTTCTGTTGCGATTTTATCTGTTTCTTATTTTTCTTTTTCTTTTGTTTAATTTCTGGAGCCAGGCTAGACTCCTCCCAACCACCACCACACACACACACACACACACACACACACACACACACATCACCCCGTCCTGCTGTGTCTGGCTCTGCATTAAATTGTAAATCCCTTAATTTTGCACCTCTTTTTCTTCATTGTATTCTGATCTGTTGCTCTTTTCCTTTGTTTCTTACTCACACACCTGCCTCTGATTTCACCTAAGCACCAGATCTACAATGCTCATCCTAAATCTCCCTTCTCTTTTGTCTGCTGTCCTCACTGCCCCTCCTCTGCTCACCTAGTGGAATGACTTTTTTTCTTTCTTCCCCTTTTATTAACTGTCTTTCCCCTCCTCTTTACAGATTTGAACCCCTGACTGGGCTGTGGTATGGATCTCTCTGACAGGCCACCCTTCCTGACTCAACCGGCCCAGATTTCAGCTTATAAGGTAGGATCTCTGTATAAATAGCAAGATCGCCTTCTGATTGGGCTGTTCTGTTATTGACTGCATCACTTATTAGATGCCCAGCACTGGCACCATGCCTGGAGTGACACCCTGATCTCTGGCTTCTCTGAGCGAGTCAATGGCCCTGACTACATTGCTACTCCAGGCTGAGAAGATGCCACATTGGCCACTGATTGCACCTTTGCCCTTGGGTTCTTTCCATTCTGCTTGCTGTTTGTGTGAATTTTTGGCCCACCCACCCTTCTCCACCCCCGGGCTTTATTAGATGCCCAACACTTGGTGATACACCCCTTCTCTTGCTCACTATAGGTGATCCCAGCTACCACCTCTGACTACTGTCTAGTCAAGGGGGGCATCTCCATTACAGCCTCTCCCCTTAAGGGGGCTGCACCCATACAATCCACCTACTCCTCAGCTTGCAATTACGTACCCACCTGGTGCTATGTTTTTCAGAGCTGCCCTGCTGTTCATCCTGGTCACATATACTTTGCACCACAGAAACAGTCCTCTAGCACCTGCTGCCCTGTGACTGAGAGGCCTTCCCCATCATCCCTACTGCAGTGTAACGTTGTCAATTGGCAACAGCTTTCATATACTGCCCCAGGTATTGCCTACAGTTAGGTTCAAATGGCTTCTGCTACAATGCCCAGAGTTGCTACACCCACTAGCCCTCTTCCCTGGGATTTTCAGTATTCAGGAAATAATTTCATTGTCCCATAACCAGGGCAGGCTAAGCAGAAATAGCAACAAGCAGTTAAAGGAATACCTCTTGTGCTTAGCACTTCTGCTGTTGCTGCTATCTGGGAATATTCACCCTAACCCAGGCCCTCCTCTGTCCTCTGCTACCCCTCTGCATAATGTAGGACAGCTTGTCATTGGCTCAATTAATATTTGTAGCCTCCTCCCTAAGATGGACTGCTTTAATGCCTGGATGCAACAACATAATCCTGATATTCTATCAGTGGTTGAAACCTGGCTCACCCCTAAAGCAGAGGACATGTCAATTTAAATCTCTGGGTATATCATATACAGGTTGGATTGCCTATGTAAACATGATGGTGATTGTGCTGTCTGCATCAGAGGTAGCCTCCAGGCACACATTCTTCCTATGCCTGATACTGACTCTAGCATGCAAGCTAATGCACTAAAAATACTACTTGGGAAGTCAAATCTCTCACTGTTTATGCAGTGTATATCCCTCCTCATCAGAAGACCCTGGGGGCTTGACTCATTGTTGAAGTGCCTCAGTGCTTTGAATCTCCATGCTGAAATTGTGCTACTGGGAGACTTTAATGCTAACTGGCTTTTCCAAGCTGCTATCCCTTATAGGGATGCGTTTCTCTGCAGTGCACTTCACTCAGCTAGCTCTCTTGACTACCAATATGAATTACAAGACTGATACCGCCACTCTGCTGGACTGGGTCTTGTCCAACCGGCCTGAGCACATCTCTCAGACCACAGTTCTTCTTGATGCCTATAGTGACCACTCACCTGTTCTATTCCACTGGTCTAGCAACTTCACCAAACCTCCAGCCAGAACAATTATAAATAGGGTCCTTAAACCTGGACATCTTGAGATGCTGAAAGCAGGCCTCAGACAGTAAGACTGGGACAATATCTACTCCTCCAGCACTGTTGATGCAGCTCTTGATCAATTCATCTGACTTTTTAATGGCATGTGTGATCAGCACACTCCAATAAAGAAACATAAAGTCAAAGGCCATAGCAACCCATGGTGCTCCCCAGCTTCTAGAGCAAATGAAAATGAGGGATCACCTGTGGCTTAGAGCCTGTGCATCGGGTAAGCAGGCTGATATTCAAAAGTACAAAAAAGCATGCAATGAATATACAATGGCCATAAGTGCAGCAAAAAATCAATACTTCAAGGAAGCTCTAAACAGATCCTGGAGTGATGACAGGAAATTCGGGGACAACCTCAGAGAAGTCACTGGGAAAGATCAGAAGGCTGCACCCACGATGTTAAGCATTAATGGTGTACCCACCACTGACCACAGTATTATAGCAAATTCATTTAATAATGCCTTAACTTACTGATCTAAGTGGTGTGCTGCCACCTGATTTATTCCTCCCTGTTTCCACCCCTCAGAGTATCAGTTCTGATAACCTACTATCCTCTCACCTACTGATCCATTTTAGAGCCATCACCACAGGTGAAGCTAGGAAATACTTCCTAAAGATCCTAGCCAAGTCATGTTTCAGTGGTGACTCCCTTGACCATAAATCTGTTGCACTCACCTTGGATGCCATAATTCGACCACTTACACACATTATCAATGCTTCACTAAAACTCTCCCAATTCCCACAACTATGGAAAGCAGCTCTAGTTACACCTGTTTTCAAGAGTGGAGATTAAGCCCTATGGGAAAATACAGACCCATCTCAAGTCTCCACCACTTTCTAAGGCTCTTGAAAAAATAGTTGTGGATCAACTGATTGAATACTTACTGTAGATAAATATAATAATATACAGTGTCTGCAGTAGCATGAGTTTCATAAAGGGCACAGCACCACAACTGCCCTGCTGGAGTTTACTGGGTACATCCACAACTCTCTTGATAATGGAGCACTCACTGGTGTGACATGTATTGATTTATTAAAAGCCTTCAACATGGTAAACCATGTCCTACTGCTTGAAGAGCTGGCAACTATTGGGTTCTCCCAGGATGTAGTCAGTTTGCTCAAAAGCTATTTCTCCAACCATTTTCAACATGTTAGGCTTGACAGTGTTTTATCAGACAGCTGACCAGTCCTCTATGGAGTACCCCAGAGGTCAGTCCTGGGGCCCCTATTGTTTGGCATCTTCCTAAATCATCTTCCACCTGCCAGTCACTGCCAAATTCAGCTATATGCAGATGATGCAGTCCTGTTCACAAGTAACACTGACCCTCTGTTACTTAAGCGTAAGCTCCAGGATAGATTTTCTGCAGTTGAGAGATGGTTCAAAGATCACAGACTCATTCTGAGCTACAAGAAAACCAAGACTATAATGTTCTTCAGTCCTCAAAACAGGCACTGCTCCTACCCTCTCAGCATAAAAAATGAGATTGGGGCCCCATTGGAACTAGTTCACAACTTTAAATACTTGGGTGTCACACTTGACAGCACCATGTCATATGCCAAACACATTGACGATATGGCCAAGGCTGTTAATATCCATATTGGTCTGCTTTATAGGCACAAGCAGAGTCTAACCCCTGAAGCCCTCAACATTGCAATTCTTAGTTTCATAGTGTCGCTTGTCGACTATGGGTTAGTAGTCTATGGCTCAGCAACTGACTCAGCCCTCCGCTGTATCACATTTGCCTTAAATAAAGCCTGTCACCTCATAACTGGGTCCGCAAGACTTATACATACATGTGATCAGTTTTCCCAGGCAGACTGGCTCCAACTCTCAGGCAAGCTCAAATTCCAAACCTGCTTTATGGCTAGGAAAGCTAGTCTGGGCCTCATGCCAACAGGGGTGTTGAAGCTCCTCTCCCCCATGAATGTAGCCACCCCACCAGAAGCTCAAACAGTATGATCTTTAAGTTTCCCCTATGTAGCACTTCCCTAGGTCAAAGAGTTTTTGCCCAACGAGCTCCGAAATGGATTAATACTCTTCCACCAGCTATGATCACAGAAACCAAGATAGGCCCTTTAAAACGGGAGGTCAGGAATCACCTTGTTGCTCAAGCCAGCTGTGACTATTTTCACTAGACCCTGGATGTTGGCTTAACATGGCTTCGACCTCACCCTCACATGACCATGCACTATGTAGCACCGGTGTCTTTTTTCTTACTTAAACATTCCTGTTGGTTATGGTCAGTGCTGATGTGGCCTATTCTGGGCTAATTATCTCTCTATTTTTCCTAGTACATGCCAATTAACAAGGCTCTACTTGGGCTGAATGCGCTCTCCCCCATTAGCTCTTCACCTGCACTTAATCTGTTGTTGTCCTTTTCCCTCCTTGTTTAGACTCCTCCAGTCTCCTAACTGACCCCTGTAAAAACTTCCTGGCTTATAGCCTGTTCGAATTCCTGGGTTACAGTCTGCTCGAATGCCTAATACTATTTGTCATAGATTGTCTTCAATATGTTCTTTTCAGTGCATTACTGTATTACTGAATTGCAGTATCTTTATTATGTCTGTACTGTTTTATTTTTATACTGTCTTGGAACCTATGTAAGGAGCTTGTTCTCAAATGGTGTTTATCCTTGATCACAATTAAATAAATAAATAAATAAATAAGGCTGTTATATGCTATTTGCATAGGAGCTCTACATAAATCTTACACACATGTAATTCATAAGCAAGGTTACATTTCTGCACCCAGAAATGGTTTGTACTTCGGGTATTTTGGCTATTTATCTATGTCCACAGAAGCACAAGCCTCCCAAGTGCTTGTGCTTCTGTAGCCAGATGTGACTGTGTACTGTGTACTGTATGTCTTGCACTCTGCATATTTATCTGTGGATGCAGTAGTACTTGACTGGCAGAGGCCAGTACTTCTGCAGCCTGAAGTACTGTTGTAATTTGAGTTTATGAACTTTCTCAGAAAGAAAGGAAATTAATTGCAAAAAATTGCATTAGTGCACCAGTTAGGTTTCAACGTAATGTCAGAAAAGTAAAGAAATGTGGTATTTGGGTGTCCAATCCTAGCTCTCCACCCCAAGCAACAAAAAGGACAAGACCACACAAGAAACCATAGATAGCATTCATCGGGTAAGACAAACATATACAGTACACTGTTTCCAGATGATGCAAATGCAGTAGTACTGATGTGGTACCTTGGAGAATGTGTATACAGCACACTACACTTTAAAAAAAAACATGCTTCATCAGTGCTGTATAGAAATGTTAGAGTGTGACTGCAGAAGAGAGCGTGTTTGCTTTACAGTCTGCTTCTCTATCTGCAGAAGTGCTGGCTGCACAGGGGCCTGTGAATCTACAGACAGAAACAGTGTTGTAATTTGGGTACTGTGGATGTATATCTGCAGCTGGAAGTGGGTATGTCTTGCATTATGTATGTGTATCTGTGACTGCAGAAATGCTAGTCCTGTAGGGGCCTGCTCTTATGCAGACAAAAGTAGCATTGTAATTTGAGTATTGTGAATTTGTATCAGCAGCTGCAGAAACACAGGCCCCTATGTCTTGCACTATGTAGGGGTATCTGTGCTAGAGAAGCACTGGTCCCACAGGGGCCCACACGTCTGCAGACAGAAGTAGTGTTCTGATTTGAGTAAAGTGGATTTATATCTGCAGACAGAAGTAGATGTGCATGTCTTGCAGTGTGCATGTGTATCAGTGGCTGTAGAAGTGTTGAACCCTGATGATGGATGTCTTTTGTGTCATCTAGAAACAGTTGCATGTTGTTTGTCTCATCTGATGATGGCTGGCTGTAGTTACTTGTGTGGTTTTGTCCTTCTGCTACTGGGGGTGGGAAATTAGGGTTCAATCAATCAATCAATCAATTAATCTTTATTGATCAGCTCTTAGAGCCTTTACAAGTCATTATATACATACTGTACATCTTTTAAAAGCACCTAAATATTTTGTGCTGATTCCCAAGCATACTGTTATTTATATCAATTATGGGTTGTTACATTTTATACAAAAACAAAGAGACAGGGCCCCATTTTCAGAGATGGCCAGCTGTGTGCGTAAAGAGATGCACTGCATGAAACAACAGGGCCAGATAACTCTGGTGTCATATTCAAACAGATAGCGTGTCTGAACGGACCATGCTATGTCTGAATATGGGGCCATGGTACCATGATGCACATCAAGCAGCCACCATGCTTGGTGCAGTGCTACCAGAGCACTATGCTGAAGACTGTCCAAAGGGGTGAAGCACCGTGCACACTGGTTAGCTCTGTGGCCCCCATGAGTAATAGTTATCCAAATATGCAGATGAGTCCATTGTGCATGCACAGCACTACGGGGTCATTTGCATACTCATTATGGGCTTATCCGCATGTGTGCACCATCTGAGTGCATCGGGCCAGGTCCCCCCAAGCCCCAATCCTTGTAAGGAAATCATTGGTGGTTCAGCAGCCCCTCCCCTGCCCTGATCCCTGTCCCCACATATAAAAATATCAGTGGTGGTCCAGTGGTCCCTCCCCCTCCCCATTTCCCAATCGCCATCCCCGTTTTATAAAAATAAATCCCTGTTGGTTCAATGGTCTCTCCCCCTCTCCTGCTCTCCAGTCACCATCCCAATGAAAACCACAATACCCTGGAATTCTAGTGGCCCCCCACCCCAACAGGTAGTGACCCACCACCCTTACCCCCCAACTCAACCCTTGCCAGCGACTGGCACAGTCCTTCTCACCCCACAATGGCCAACTGCTGACTGAACTGTCACTGAGCATGTACAGTAGGGTTTACCTATGCCGACGTGACAACATTGTCGACATTTGGCATAGGGGCATCCCCGATGTCAACCGGTGAAATTTCACCTGTCAGACATTGGTCCATGTTTCTATCAGAAGGCTGCACCCTCCCAAACCCCCATGTGGGGGACTGTGCCCTCTATGCCCCCTTCTATGGATTGTTAACTCTGAGTGGGAGTTAACTCGAAGGGGGTGAAACCCAACAAAAGGGTGAAACTTGTTGAAAATGTCGTTCTGGGGGATTTCACCAATGGGGTTGCGCCCTTCCATCTGCATACCATACAGTGGATAGTATGCGCACATTGATTGATTTGTCAACCAATGAGCGCATATGGTCTACAGAATATGCTCAGTGACAGTTCAGTTTGTGATTGGCTGTGGTGGTGTGAGGAAGGCTATGCCAGTTGCTGGCATGGGTTGGGTTGGGGAGAGCAGGGTGGTGGGTCACTACCTGCTGGGGTGTGTGTGTAAGGCCACTAGGTTATCAGGGCATTGTAGTTTTCATTGAGATGGTGACTGAAGAACAGGGGAGAGGTAGGGACCACTGGATCACCAGGGATTTATTTTTATGAAACAGGTGGCAATCAGAGAACAGGGGAGGAAGGATGGACCACTGGATCACCAATGATATTTTTATATACTATATGGGGACAGGAATCAGGGCTGGGGAGGCACTGTTGAACCATCACTGATAATATTTTTATATATGGGGACAGGGATCGGCAGGGGAGGGACTGCTGGACAACCAGGGTACCCAGACGTTGACAGTGTGAAGATAGGTCTGCGCACTAAGAGCTGGGTTTCAGAAGCATTAAACTGCACCGCTGCTGGCAGCCATTTAGTGCTTCTGAAAATGCTCAATATTGTGCTGCACCACATAAGCATGAGAGATCCCTCATTTACATAGGTGCAGCACAATATTTCACATGACGGCGCTGTCAGTGGTACACCACGCATAAGTGTCCTTTCAATATGGGCATTCCCCCAACAGTTGGCGCTATTCCAGGTTTTCAAGGCATAGACCTAGAAGATGGGGGCCCACAGTGGTTAAAGTGTGCTTCTATAAATTCAGTTACTTATTTACAAGAGAGCTGCATTAAAGTACAACAACAAGACAGAAATAGTAACTAAATTGATTTGGGGAAAAAGTTACAATACTGTTATGTAGGAAAGTGAGTAGGTATGCTCTCTATTAAACCTTGATATGCTCCATAGGGTGAGACTTTAGAGAATGTCATGTTATTAAAAGGATTATGACACATTATTAAAATGCCACTACCCAGGCGTAGCCTAAGCATAATGAAACCTGGGGACTCCAAAACAGATAAGAAACACAGATGTCATGAGGACTCCATAGGGAATCACAAAATGCCACATCACCTATGGAGAACACGAAGTGAAATAATATTTCACTTTTTCATTCATGATGCGATAGTGATTTATTCATTATATTTATGTACTTCATCACATCCATTGCAACTGATTCTATTGGTGAATTCATGAAAATTCTAAGAATATCCTCCTTTAATAATACAGTACTTGAAAAACATTGTCCCTGAAAAAGATTCCTTAGTTTATTAAATTTTGGGTAATAAAGAAATAAGTGGGGAAGGTTTTCAAATGAATCTTTGCTACAGTCACAATATAATTTGTGGTTGGCTGTTTTATCCTTTGTCTAAATATATTGCAGGATTTTTGATGGATACAGTTCTAATCTAAATGTGATAGAGTGCTCAATCTTTTTTCTCAGTGAGAAAATGTAAATATGGCTTTAAGACGTGATTTATTTTGTTTTGTGAATACCATTTACTGTATATGGAAACACAGAAACATAGACTTTGACGGCAGATAAGGACCGCTTGGCCCATCTAGTCTGCCCATTTCCCTACCTACAGGATAGGCCCCAGATCCTAGTTAACCAACAGCCTATTTCTTCCTACCCCCCACAAGAATTGCCTTATGTCTGTCCCATGCATTCTTGAATTCTCCCACAGTTTTAGACCCCACAACCTCCTCAGGAAGACTGTTCCATGCATCAACTACCCTCTCTGTGAAATAATACTTCCTCACATTGCCCCTGAACCGCCCTCTTCTATCTTTAAATTGTGTCCCTTGTTCTTGCAACGTCTCTTTTCTGAAATATGCTACCCTCTGGACTTTGTTGATTCCACTGAGGTACTTAAAAGTTTCATCATGTCCCCTCTCCCTTCTTTCCGCAAGGGTATAAGCATATTAGCCTCTTTAGTCTCTCCTCATACGACTTCTCTTGCAGACCCTGCACCATTTTAGCTGCCCTCCTCTGACTGCCTCTATCCTGTCTATGCCCTCATGGAGATGGGGTCTCCAGAACTGGACGAGTACTCCAGATGGGGTCTCACCAACTGTCTGTACAGAGGATAACAACTTTGTTTTCTGCTGCTGATGCCTCTCCCTATACATCCCAGTATACCCTCAGCCCTCCCTACTGCCTTCTCACATTACTTGCTAACCTTAAGGTCTTCTGATATGATTACCCCAGGCCCTTTCCTTTTGTTGTTGTTACTACCTCCCACCCATTGTATATTCTTCCCTGGGTTCTTGTTTCCCAGGTGCATTATTTTGCACTTCTTTGCATTGAATCCTAGCTGCCATACTTCGACCATTCCTCCAACCTTGCCAAGTCCCTTTTCATCCTTTCCACGCCTCCTTGTGTATCAACCCTGTTGCAGATCTTTGTGTCATCTGCAAAAGGCATACTTTCCTTCCAGTCCCTCTGCAATGTCACTGATGAAGACATTAAAAGGACTGGACCAATCTGAACCTGCAGTACCCCACTAGTAACCCCTCTTTCTTCAGAGTGGACTCCATTTACAATTACCTTCTGTGTCCTGTTGTGCAGCCAATGTTTTACCCAGGCTACCACCCTGGAAACCCACTCCCAGGCTGGTTAATTTGACTATTAATCTTTTGTGTGGGACTGTGTCAAATGCCTTGCTAAAGTCTAGGTAGGCCATGTCCACAGCCCCTCCCTGGTCTACTACTTTGGTCACCCAGTCAAAGAAATCTATTAGATTCATCTGACATGACCTTCTCGCTGTGAACCCGTGCTGCCTTGGGTCCTCTGCCCCACTGGCCTCTAGGTACTCAACTATTCTTTCCTTCTTTCCATGTCCAATTCGTAGGATACCATCTTGAGCTTATTTTTTATAAGTTTAATTCATTGATTTCATTGATATTACTGAGCATTTAAAGACCTAAGTCCATAAGCTCGCCTCTTTGAACTTAAAAATATCCTTTTATTCCTTTATTAGTACAATATTTATCAAACTTCATTTTAAATTCAGATATGGTTTTGCGTTCTACCACCTCAAAGGGCAATGCATTCCATATTTGTGTTACCCTATTATTAATCCAGTGTCTCCTTTTATTTGTATTCGATCTTTCTTTAGCAAATTGTTGGCCATGTGCTCTTGTATTATGCCTGTGGTCTCTATGCACTAATCCCATGCTATCCCAAAGAAAAGTGTCTATGTGCTCTAAAAACCAGACACATATCCCCTCGCATCCTTCTATACTCCAGTGAATACAACCCCAATGTTTTCAACCTCTGCTCATAACACTGTCCTTCCAATCTTTTAACAGTTTTTGTGACCCTCCTCTGAACTCTCTCCAATGCCCCCACATCCTGCCTCTTGTAGGGCACCCAGAACTGTACGCAATACTCCATATGGGGTCTCACCAGCGTAGTGTACAATGAGATTACAACTTGCCTATCCTTACATTTAATATGTCTTTTAATACAATGTGCTATACCACTAGTCTTTTTCATAGTTTTATTACATTGCATACTAAAATCTAAGTTACTGCTGATATTGATCCCCAGATCACTCTCTTCCTGTGAGACCTTTAATACTATGCCTCCCAAATTTAATTTATACTGTTCATTACTTTTTCCAAAATGCATAACAGAGCATTTATCAATGTTAAATATAGATTGTTTTTGGGAGGCCCAAATTTCCAGTTTATTTAGGGCAGCTTTCAAAGTGTTATGTTCTGCTATACTGTTTACTAACCCTACTAACCTAGTGTCGTCAGCAAATTTTGATAGCCAAATCCCTGCATCAACCTGCATTGTTGATATATATAGATTAAACATGCAGGGTCCCAGCACAGATCCCTCAGGGACACCACTAGTCACTCTGGTCTGGCCAGAGAATTCTACCCTCACACATACCCTCTGGCTTCTATTCGCCAGCCATGCCCTAATCCATAGTGCAGTCCAATTTGGGAGTTCTAATTGTAAAATGACTTTAACAAGCTCCTTGTGGGGGAACTTATCAAAGGCCTTCTCAAAATTCAGATAGATGACATCAGCTGGATTTCCCCCATCAATAGACTTACTGACCTTATTATATAATTCTAAAAGGTTGGTCTGGCATGACCTCCCTTTTGTGAACCCATGCTGAGATTTTCTACCTTATCTTAGTTTTCAAGGAAGTCAGTGATAAAGTCCTTTATTATGCCTTCTAATATCTTTCTCAACACAGCGGTCAGGCTTATAGGCCTTCAGTTAGGCACCACTTGTCGTGATCCTTTCTTATGTATAGGGATAACCACGGCTTGTCGCCATACATCTGGGACCTCCCCGGTTTCAATGGATTTTTGGAACAAGTACGTCACTGGATCTGCCAGGACCTCTGCCAATTCCTTAATCATCCTTGGATGAATTCCATCGGGCCCTTGTGCTTTATTTTGTTTAACTTGCTTAAGTCTTTTAAGTACATTGACACAATCCATTCTATAACTGGAATTTGACTGTATTGTGACTGTGGCGTCCTGGCCGGAATGTGAACTTATATTAAAAACTGAAGAGAAATAGTTGTTAAATTCCTCTGCTAATACGATGTCGGTTATAGTCTTCCTGCTGCTGGTTTTTAGAGGTCCCACAGATGTGCTTTTGCTTTTTTTACTATTTATATATGTATAAAAGGAATTATAGTTATCCTGTATTTTAATAGCTAGGGTGTACTCATAATTTAATTTTGCCATAAAGATACCTATTTTTGCCAGCTTTTGTCTATTTTTGTAAGTTGCCCAGTTATCCTCAGTGTTAACCTGTTTAGCATGGTGGTAAGATCTATGTTTCTCTTTAATTAATGTTTTAACTGATTGGGTCATCCAAGGTGGAAGGACATTTTTGCCCCACTGTATTTGTTTGTAACAGGTACATACCTTTGAACCAAAATTGGTTACTTTGTTAGTTTATCCCATATTTCAGCAACTGGCTGTGTGTCACAATCAGTTTTCCAGTCCCAAGCTTCTAATACATGTCTCATTGTTTCAAAATCTGCTTGATTATACCTTTGAAGTACTGTTGTACCTGTGCTTGTTCCAAGTGTTCCTACATACTGGAAGGTAATTATAGAGTGGTCACTAGACCCGAGTGGGGGATTTACATTACAATCAGTAATATTCTCGCCCAAGTCGCTTAACACCAGATCCAAAATATGGTTTCCCTAGTACTAGACCAGGGGCAGTTTTCAGCCCTTATGGAATTTCAGAAAGCAGAGGAGTAGGGGAGCCTACTCTGCATTCAAAGGAAAGAGTAGCAGAGGATCCTTGTCCACAGACATAATGGAGGTTCGGGAAGAAGAGAAGATAACTCACAATGAAGGTACGTGAGCCCATCTCTGCCCCCCTTCTCTTTTTTTTTTTTTTTACATTCTCTTTTTTACGCCCCCTTCTCACCCTGGTACTTCCTCACCTTCCGGAGTCTCCTACAGCCTTGTACGTCCCTGCTTGTCTGTCAGCTTCAGGTGCAGTCATCCCCCCATGCTGCCTTGGTTTGACCCCCAGGCAGGTACAAGGCAGGGCTCCCCCTTCCTCCACCCCAAGACGTCTGTGTTTCGTCGGGGATCCATCGCCCATGCTGGCAGGGACCCTGGGATTGGAGCCTGAAGCTCCATCTACAGGGAGCACCAGAGGGTATTTTCCTCTGTTTCACCCATCCCCATAGGGCATCAACACGCAAGGAGAGCCTAGGAACAACACACATCACACTGTGCTAATGCTCCAGCTCCCAGCAGATGTCCTCCCTCCCTGCTACATGCGGTCTTCACTGCACCTCCACCCGTGGTCACCCAGGTGGCGGTATCGCAGCGGGACCCGCATCCCACCCCACCCGGAGGAGGAGAGCAGCCTCTGGGTGCTCGATCCTTCTCCCCCCTTGCCGGTCCTCCAGCTTCCCGAGTCCATTCCTGAACCCGGGTTGCTGGTGCCATGAGTGGTAACCCTACTGCTGCGCCGGTGGGCCAGCCCGCCCCCTTTCCTTGGTGGAAGACTGCAGAATTTTTACCAGTGATGGGCCACTTGTGGGTACTGGAGATCTGGCTGTGGGCTTCACCATAGAATTCACTGCAGTACCCATGAGAAGCCATTTCCTGCAGTCCCCTGTGCCTCAAAATCCTGTGAAAAGGCAGGCCGTAACTCAGACCTTAGATCACTTTGTGCAGATCGAGGTAATTGTCCCAGTCCCAGTCCCAGTTAGGAAAGGAGGGAGAGGGGGGGGACATGATAGAAACTTTCAAATACCTCAAGGGAATCAAGAAAATCCAAGAGGGTAGCATCTTTCAAAAAAAGAGGTGTGCAAGAACAAGGGGGCACAATTTGAAGATAGAGGGGGGGCGGCTCAGAGGTAATTTAAGGAAGTATTTTTTCACAGAGAGGGTTGTGGATGCATGGAACGGCCTTCCGGAGGAGGTTGTGGAGTCAAGAACAGTGGTGGAATTCAAGCATGTATGGGACAGTCATAAGGCAATTCTAGGGGGTGGGAGTAGGAAGAAGTAGGCTGCTGGTTAACTAGGATCTGCAGCTTATCCATTAGGTAGGGAAATGGGTAGACTGGGTGGGCCAAGCGGTCCTTATCTGCCGTCAAATTCTATGTTTCTATGTTTCTATGTTACTTGAAACAACAAATTGGTCCATCCCAACAAGGTTGAAAGTTTCCAGGTATCTCGATTCTATGATTGAACTAGCTTTTAATATGTCCCAATTTATACCGGGAAGGTTAAAATCTCCTACCAAAACAACGTTCCTGGCTAGGGACAGTTGGTTAATGAAAGCTAACATATCTTTGTCTTCTTTTAGCTTGGTGGATGGTGGCCTATGTAGCACTCCAAGATTGATCTTAGCTGCTTTGGGGGGGGGCTAAGCTTTACCCAAAGGGCTTCCAATTCCGGCCAACTAGTTATGTCAATTTGCTCAGTAGCAATCGTGTCCTTAGTATACACTACCACCCCACCTCCTTTAATTAGGGACCTATCTTTGTTAGAAAGTGTATACCCTTGGATTTGTTTACCCCATGTATCCTCGGGCTGCCACCATGTCTCTACTATAGCACAGACTTGAATATCATGACTAGATATTAATACTTGAAGCTCATCGAACTTGTTATTTAAGCTTCGAGCGTTAATGGACATAAAATTCCATCCTGTGCCTAGTTTGGCTGGATTTGGTACCCCCACGTCCCCCATCTTGTGGCGTTTAAATGATGGTGTATGGTGTCTTTTAGATGTTGGACCAGTACACGCTTGCCCATTTTGTTAAGCTGTAAGCCATCCCTTGCAAATAGATGTTCCCTCTGGAATTTCTGCCAAGGATCAATATAAAAATATCCTTCTCTTGCAGTCCATCTTTTAAACCAGTCATTTAATCTATATATTTCCTGGTTTATTTTTTCACTTGCTCTAGGAGCTGGTAAAATCCCAGAAATCCAAACTTCACATCCTCTATTTTTTAGTGCAGCACCAACTTCTTTGAAGTCCTTCTGTATATCTGTAATCTGTCTTTTTCCTACATCATTAACACCCACATGTAAAATGGTGGTTGGAGTATTAGTGTTATCAAGTAGGCCTGGGAGGAGATTTTTTATATTACCAATACTGACCCCAGGGAGTACACTGACAGTTGTAGATTCATTATGATGCTTGCACAGGATACCATCAGTATTTCTTAACATAGAGTCCCCAATAAATAGCAAGTCCTTACTTTGGCTTGGTGCACTGTTTAATTGTAACTGCCCCTGGTTATTGTTCTGTGTGCTTGTGCAAATATTAGTTAATGGAATAGAGTCTGGTTCCTTATCTGCTGTTTGAATCTCCTCGACTTCCTCCCCAATAACTAGGGCCTGGAATCTATTTGGGGTTAAAATGTTAAATACCCCTCCAATGTTCCTTCTACCCCTTTTTAACGTTTGTTTTCCAGTGACCATTGACCAATCCCCTTCATTTTCATATACCTCATTAAGGGTTACATCAACAGTCCGGTCCCCAGTTACAGATTTGGTCTCTTCCCTCATATCCTCCACCATAGAGTCAATATATTGCTCAAGTGAGGATATCTCTAACTGCACCTGTAGTCTTTTTTTAAGGGACTCAATCTCTACCTTGATTTGATGTATTTCAATACACTGATTGCACACATAATTTTCTGCCTCCTCCCCCATCTTGAACATCCCACACAGATTACACCTCAGCATGATTTAAATAATACTCACGCTTGTGCCGTTTCTCTGATTCTCAGCTGACCACAGCTGACACAGCCGACATGCGCCGAATGCGTGTATCTCATGCACGCCCACGGTGCTGACCGCATCCGCCTCACACCTGCCCTGCCCACAGTGTGGCTGAGATATATAGTGAAATGTGACCCAGAAGGAGAGTGTGGGGTCAAAGCCACTCGCAGACACTGCCAAATATAGGTATTAAAATAAAAAATTGTTTCTCACCTCCTCACTGCACATTTGCCACTCATGCATGACCTAGGTGCAGGATACAGGTGTCCGATTTAAATTTAAAACATTAGTACATAAGTTGTAGTCCAAGACTCTCCCCTAAAGACTACAGTGCCCTCTTCCTGCTTCCTGTTTTCATGAGGCAGGGCTCCAAGTTCAGTACTATGATTTAAAAAGTCGCAGAACCTACAGGTTCACTTAAAAATAGTTAGCCTGCCTATCTGTGAAGGGCTCAAACTTGCACAATACTTCAAAATGTGTATTAGCTCAGCCGCTCACAGTGTGGCTGAGATATATAGTGAAATGTGACCCAGAAGGAGTAGTGTGAGGTCAAAGCCACTCGCAGACACTGCCAAATATAGATATTAAAATAAAACAATCGTTTCTCACCTCCTCACTGCACGTTTGCCACTCATGCATGACCTAGGCACAGGATACAGGTGTCTGATTTAAATTTAAAACAGCACACAAACTGTAGTCCAAGACTCTCCCCTAAAGACTACAGTGCCCTCTTCCTGCTTCCTGTTTTCACAAAGCAGGGCTCCAAGTTCAGTACTATGATTTAAAAAGTCACAGAACCTACAGGTTTACTTAAAAATAGTTAGCCTGCCTATCTGTAAGGTGCTCAAACTTGCACAATACTTCAAAATGTGTAATAGCTCCAGTTTCACATAATCAAGGGATATAAGTATACTAGGAGTTATACTAGGAAAAGTTAGATGTACAGGAGGCACAGAGCCCATTTAAGTACTTCCCCATTGACAATGGGCATTGTATAACCCTTTTCCGTGTTTTACGTGTACTTATCTAGTTTCTTTTTAAAGAGACTAAAATTGTTAGCTTCCGCAATCTCTCTTGGTATGGAATTCCACTGGGGAATAATTCCCTGTGTGAAATAATTTCTCCTATCATTACCTCTTGGGTATGTAAGCAGAAGCTAGTAATTGTGGCTTCTAAGGTTGATTTCCCTGTGGTTGATTATTAATCCTAGGTCAGCCATCAAGTCAAGGTCTCTAGAGATTTTAAACATTTGTAGGAGATCCCCCTAGTTTTTTTTTACTCCAGTGGATATAAATTCAACTTTTTTAATCTATGCTCATAATGTGTGTTGGATAGGCCATCTACCATTCTTGTTATTCTTCTTTGAACACCCTCCAATTGATCTACATCCCTGTGCAGTTATGAATGCCACAACAGGGAGCAGTAATCAAGGTGAGGTCTAATATAGGCCCTATATAACAGGATTATACAAGCCCTATTTCTAGATGTAATAGATTTCTTAATGCATCCAATGATCCTATTTGCCCTTGAAATCACATTCGTACAGTAATTGCTAAACCTTAAATCCTTAGTAATACGGATACCCAGGTCCTTAATATTTTTGACTGACTTAAGTGGTTTGCCTGCTAGGGAATAGGTGTTACATGTATTATTTTCACTCAAATGCATCATAACACACTTGTTGGTACTAAATTCCATACCATTTTTTTGGTCCCACAGTGGCAAGTAAGTAAGATCCTCTATAATGGTTTGGATGTCATGTTCCGAGTTCACCACATTAGTGATTTTGGTGTCATCCACAAACTTTATGGAATAACTTTTGAAATTTGTGTTGATATCAGAAATAAAAAGGGAAAACAAGACCAGTCCCAACACTGATCCCAGAAGCACACGACTGGTCACTAATCCTTCGGCAGATAAGTGCCCCCTAATTCTAACCACTTGAATCCTGTCACTTAGCCAAGAGTTAACCCAGTTAACTGTTAGTTGAGTGATACCAATTTGGTTCATTTTTATAATCAAGGAGGAATGAGGGACCTTATTAAAAGCTTTACAGAGATCGAGATAGACTACATTGCCATGTTTTTTTCTCTAACAGGGCACTTATTCTCTTGTAGAAAACCAAGGTTGCTGTAAGACACAATGTCTGGTTCTTAAAACTGTGTTGACTGTTATCAATTAAATTTTTGGTTTTAATTTTGTGTTCTAGTCTCTCCTTAATAATACATTCCATTACCTTACCCAATATGCTGCTTAGGCTAATTGGTCTATAGTTAGATGTAGCCCCATGGTCACCCTTATTGTAGACAGGGACAACTACTGCTGACCTCCAATCCTTAGGAACTATGCTGGTATGTCAAGATAAGTTAAAAAGTTTGTGCATGGGTTCTAGTAACCAGGGTTCAATCACCATCAAGAGTCTAGGGTGAAGGAAATCCAAGCTGGGAGATGTATTTATTTCAATATTCTTCAACTTTGCCTGTATCTCTTCCCTCGTAATTTCTGGAAGTGTCTGGTCCAACATTTTCACTACACAAGGGAAACTGTCCTTTTGGGCTGAATACTGAACAGAAAAATGTGTTGAATTCCTCTGCCAATAAGGAAGGGTCCACTATTTCAGTGGCATTTATTTTAGGGTTCCAACAGTTCTTTGTGTGCATTTTTTGTTATTAACGTAGGTGTCAAACCCCCCCCATCCTTTATATGTGCAAGTTTAAGTTCAAGTTTGTGCTTTTCTTTGCTAATATTAAACTTGCAATTTTTTAAAGCCATTTGTCTTTGCTATAGACATTGTCATTTCTGACTAGGGCTCTGTATGCCCTTTTTTGTCTTGAGTAATCTGTGGATCCTCATTGTAAGCCATAAGGGTAACTTTCCCTTATTAATGTGCATTACTCTTTTGGGTGTGTATTTATCAGATAACTCTGAAAGTTTGGTTTTGATTCTTAGCTGTAGTTGATCAGCATTTACAGTATGTAGTCTCTGTCCAATTCCCACTGTTCTAATCCAAGGAGTAAATTAATATAGTCAGCTTTTCTGAAGTCCTTGATCATTGCTGTACCCTTTTCACTTATGTAACTAGTGTTTATGGAGAAATATTATGGCTACTATTTAGCAACAGTTCTTGACTCTCAATGTCACCAATTTTCTCAGATAAGTCAGTAATGATCAGGTCCAATATATTTGTACCCCTGGTGAGAATCATAACTAGTTGTTGTAGATCATTAGTTATACATAAATCCAGAAGGGATTGTTCTTGTGATGTTGAAGCAGTGAGTTCAGGCCACGTTATACAAGGCATATTAAAATCCCCTAGGAGTACAATGTCCTTACCACTAATATGACCTTGGATATTAGTCAACAGTATGTTGTGGTCTAAAGTGCTTATGCCAGGGGGTCTATAACACAGGCCAAGGAGTATTTTATTTGGGCTGGGTCTGTGAAATTCAGTCCAAATTATTTAACTTTGGTCACTCTCAGTTTTGTTGTCTATTTGCCTATATTTAATACCATTCCTAATATAGAGGGCTACACCTCCTCCTATTTTATTCATTATGTCTCTGTGAATATAACTAAAGCCAGGAATATTTACATTCTAGGTCAAAGCAGTGTCCCACCACATTTGTGTGATAGCTGCTATCTTGATGTTTTTTTGATTTAAGAAGATCTCTAGGTCATCTTTCTTTACTGTATGGAGACTCCTTGCTTTAGTTTATAAGAGATTTAGTTTGGATTTATTATTCTATTTCTTTTTTACTTCATAACCTTTATGCAGAACAGTGTTGGATTTAGCACCCAAATGCCCCTTGGTGTTCAATTTTTTTGATGCCCTTGACACTTGTGGATACTCCAATGAAATATAGTCCCTAGTAACCTGGCACCTCCTGTTGGTAGGTAGATCCCATCATTGCTATATAAATTAATGCTGTCTACAAAATTCTCCCATTTTTCAGACAAGTGATGTTATTTTCTAAGCTCCACCTACATTGCCAGTAATTAAAAAACTTTATTTTGTATGTCTTTAAGAGAATCTGTCCATAGATGTTCCGATTGTAATATTTATTTTAAGTATCTAGAATGTCCTTCAGTCAAATTTATTTATTTATTGAAATGTTTCACTAGGAAGGCACACTGAGAGACAACTCACTCATCTCATGGTGTGACCGGGGAGGGGGGGAAGGGGTACCATAGGAATGAGTCATTAAACTTTTAAGTTACAAGATCAACATTAACATACAGTTGTAAGGCAGGTGTTACAGTGTTACAAAAGTGTTACACATAATAGGTAGAAAGAGTGGACAATAATAAGTGCCGGGTTAATAAATAAACAAGTGCTTATGTGAAAAATGGGGGAAAGGAGATGGATGGGGTTAGGTGGGGGGGAACAGTCATGTCCCTGTAAACCCATTTAGCATGCAAGGAACTCTGCAAGGGAACTTGGGGGACCAGAGAGAAGGGGATAAGGCAGTGTCCCAGAGAGACACCTTCAGAATGTGAGGAACCCTGCAAGGGGGCTGTGGGGCTAGATAGAAAGGGGGATAAGGCTGTAGGGATTTAAAGAGGGAGCAGAGAGAAAGAAGAGGTGTGACAATACTAGGAGGGGGGCTAGGACCTAACCCAAGAAAGGACACTTCAGAATGTGGGGGTACCCTGCAAGGGGGTTTGGGAAGGTCAGTAGATAGGGATTAAGAGAGTGATAGGAGAGGGAGGGAGGGAGAATTGAACCCTTGAGGGGAAGAGAATTCATACCTTTGGAGGGATGGGGCCTAATCAATAGTCCAACAGGATGCATTGAACCCTGCTAATAGTCATGGAAAGGAAAGATAGTGGCTAGATAAAAGAGGGGAGATATGCTTAGGCTCAGTTGGACCCCTTCAGGATGATGAAAACCCTGCAAGGGGACTGTGATGTCCAGGGAGACAGGTAGGTGGGGGAAGGGAAGGAGAGGAGACAAGACTAGGCACAGTAGGACCCCCTCAGGATGCTGAGAATCCTGCAAGGGGACTGCAAAGGCTAGGGGGACAGGTAGATGGGGGAAAGGGAGGAGAGGAGACAAGCTTAGATGCAGTAGGACCCCTTCAGGATGCCTAGAACCCTGCAAGAGGACTGCAAGTCTAGGTAGAAAGGAGGGATGGTGGGAAAAAGGAGTAGATGAGAGATATAAGCCCCTTGGGGGGTAGGAGAGGGACCCATGGAGAGTATTTGGGGTCCCTTGCATTCTGCGGGAGATCAGGGGAGGCCAGTAAGAGGGAGCAATTCAGGGGAAGGGGAGGAGAGCTATACATTTTGGGGTGGGTGCACAGGGTAAAATTAAGGTGCCGCTAGAGGGGTAGGGTTTGTCCAGGGCTTAGAGGAGGGAATTAGGGAGGGACATGACAGGAGCTGCTAGGTGCAAGGTAATTATTGAGGGCAGAGATGATGGAGTAGGCAGAGGATGACTGCCAGATATGAGGGGGGAGGGAATTCCAAATGTTTGAGAGATGGTGAGAGTAACCAGATTGGCTGATTTGAGTGGATCTATGGGGGACTACCGGGGTGCAGAGAGTCGGTTGATCTAAGGGAATGAGAGGATATGGGGTGTTATAAAGGAGGAGGTAAGGTAGGAACAGAGTTCTCCCAGCCAGTGTTTGGAGGTGAATAGAAGAAGAGTTATTTTTATTTTATCCAGATTATTTTCTCTTCAAGGCACTTTTTAATTAACCTATATGAATCTGCCCCAGTACATTTAATCCAATCGGCTATTTTTGCAGAAAAGGCCAAATAGCTCATTTTAACAAACCCTTATTCAGCTCTTGCTGTTGCTGAATATGTTGATTTGGAAACCTGTAAAATAGTTCTATATAACTGGACAATTTTTTTTTCAAGTTGATCAAAATGTTTATCATACCATACTTCTGAGGCATAAAGAGCAATAGGATTCAACTTCATTTCTGTTGCATTTAAAACAGAAGACACACAATGTCCACCATATTTAGCATTAAACCGCAACAGGGCATGTTTGGCCTGAGTGAGCTTCTTCAAAGTATAATTGACATGGTAAATTGGTTTACAATTATTTTAAAAATGATATCCCAAATAACAACAGTTTGTGACTACGTCTAAGGGTATTCCCTTGTAAAATCAACTAGATTTGAAACTATACTTCCTTACTTTTAGTAGCTGAGTCTTTTTGTATTTGTGATTAAGTTGTTTTTAGTACAATATTGATGTAATAAGCTCAACTGCTTTTTTAATCCCACTGGTGGAACTATAATTAGGACTTGACCATCTGCAAACATCAATGCTGGTACGGGATACCTTTGACTGATGGAGAATGAGTTGCACCAGCCAAAAACAAAGTTGGAAGGTCATTTATGGAAATATTAAACAAAAGAGGAACAAGAATACAACCTTGTTTTACTTCCTTGTTGGACCTAAAAGGGTTAGAAGGGTAGTCAGTCAAAACAGCGACTCCCAAATGTCGAGGAGTCAAATTAACACTGGATTATGGAAAATGCCAATATCAGTGAACTCACTGTACCCCCTCCCTGAGGTCTGCCTCCCTTGGAGTTGGTATATTTAGTAAGGGGATATGAATAGTGATGTAGCGAATTTAAAATTCACAGATGAAGTGAGCACGAAGTGGCTACTTTGCATTAGTTGCAGACTACGTGAAGTTGACATTGAGGAGTACTCACTTTGCCTTTTCATAATGAGTTGACTTCACGTTGTTGTTCTGTCTTAACGCGAAGTAAGGCAGAATGACTGCAATAGGCACTTTAAGCAGCCTGTAAGTCACATGCTGCTTTAGCCAGCCAGGCAGGAAGTGAGTCATACGAGCAGATACTTTCACACAGAATTATGCACCACACCTGTCCAGTACTCTGAAGGGAAGCCAAAGAAACAACTGTGACTTAAGTTAGATATGGAGATTGGGCCCTAAAGAGATGCAAATGCACAGACAGATTAAGATTGTGTTGCACACTGAAGAGATGTAGATGCAAAGGCACAACACCTAACCAATACTCATCATCAGAAATTCAAAAATCTGGAAAATAATTCCTTTTCCGGTTGAGGCAGGCCGTGGGGAGTGGCAGTGTATTGCACTGCTGCAGTAACAGTCACTAGTACTAGTACTAGTAAAGATACCACAAAGAAGTACAAAATGTACTCAACTGCAGTGGATAGCATAGCAAGTTCATATTGCTGAAATTATGTGGCACAATAAAAGGTGTCTGATTTGATGACACGCGTCACACGCATACTCATACACACACTAAGTAATGAGTAGCAAATTGAAAACTTCAGTAATATAACCACATATTTTAAACAAATTAAAATTATGCACTGTGGCACCACAACAATCAGAAAAAAAATGGCAAGAAATATTGAACATATTACTGTGTGTACATTAACACAGTTATACAAGAAAAATATTACCAAAACAGAAAGCTCTGTCTTTTTCTCCAAGTTAATCTACCTACACCACAGATAGGCCCCTCCCTAAAGCACACTTCCACCGTCTCTCAGTACACAGACTGAATATTGTACATTAACATTCAAAATCCACACACAAACAATAAACGCTCGATGATATAAACACAGGAGGGTTTCCTATAATGAATGAACTAAAGTTTCAGCAAAACAAATGACCCCAAAAGGCTTTTTTAACAGCTTTTAGAAGGTTTGAATCACAGAGCTCTCAGAGCAGATTCTCTCCCACAGCTTCATACACACACTACCCCAAACTGAGGCTGTGCAGAACAATCTAGAGCTCATATGACCTGAAATCCCATGAATCACTGCAAAATTTGCCTTTGGAGCTTAAAAACAAGGTGAAATGAGGCGAAGTACATTGTTTTCAATGTACTTCACCTTAAGAAATTAGTGGAGTAGTGGTTTTGGAAGGCGGAGTAACGCAAAGTCATTGTTTTCAATGGACTTCGCATTACCCATTATAACGCAAAGTACTCCGCTTCGCGTTGCGGACCACTCTGCGAATCTGCCTTCACTCCGTGGATCACTTCACAGAGCGAATTGGGGTCACTTCGCCCACCACTAGATATGAGGGGCACAGCTCCCCACAATGGGGAAGGGCATGGGGAAAAGCCCCCAGCAAACAGAGGGTTCACTGATTTTGGTATTAGCTATAATCTGACACTGTTCTGACTCTTTGACATTTGGGAGTTGCTGTTTTGATGTGGAACTGATTAGAAGTATTGCCCTTCAAATTGTATTGTAATGTGGACCAATTATCAGTATATAGATTTACTATGATTCTCAATATGGTATGATTTATCTTTAGTTTGTATAATTTTTTTCCATAATAAGGCTCAATTTACACTATCAAATACATCTTAGATAGATAAGCAATCACTTCTTAATATAACACTTCTCAGGAATGTGGTGCAGTATAAAGCATTGGTCTATTGTTGAATAGGCTTTGCTATAGCCTGCTTGGGAAATCTTCATAATGGGCCCCATGCATGAATGGGTGGGAAATATGCACCAGAGATGAATATCCTGCCCGCGTTGCTCTGCACCTGTGGACAGGTGTGCACCGGCCATATTCATCAATGGCCACTACCTGTCCATGGGCCTGCCCCCCAAGCATGCAGGTTAATGCAGGGGCTGGCCATGGGCAGAATTGCAGATGCAGCCAGACATCCAATCGGATGCCCAGTATGGGTCCCACAGTAGATCCCTTGCACAACACAATGTGGGTCCGGGTGCATGAATGCCTACAGCAGGCAGCTGAACCTGCGTGGCATGGTCTCATTATCCCAGGGAACCCCTGCACTAGCCTATACTGTAAGGCACCCT
Source organism: Neoceratodus forsteri (assembly GCA_016271365.2). NCBI lineage: Eukaryota > Metazoa > Chordata > Ceratodontiformes > Ceratodontidae > Neoceratodus > Neoceratodus forsteri. The sequence goes on along the minus strand of CM057455.1, from coordinate 1,172,688,671 downwards.
CCCAACACATAGATGGACCCAGCAGTGGAACCCCACCCCATTCCAAAGGCTGACCCCCATGCACAAATGTGCCCTGACCCTGCCATGGCATACCCCCAAGACTCCCAACCTCATACCCATTGCCTCAGAGCCCCACTGGTGGCCAGTGTCCCCATTGCACACAGGTGCCCCAATCCTGACAGGCCATGGTCTGCCCCTGGTACCTCTACATTGATGATCAATGTACCCCCCCACCCACCATGGCACCAACAACCCCTCCCTCTGCCCTGTATGGTCCTGTAGGTGCCACAGCCAGGAATGGCCAGTGGTGCAGCCCTCCTCACACCTCTGCAGCCACCAGCTGTCCAATTAATGCTGGGAATGCACCCCTATACATGGGCAGTATGCTCCCTGCATCACTTGGATGGCCGGCGGCCAATGAGGTGTGAGGACAGCTGCACCACTAGCCGTTCCTGTCTGTGTTATCAATGGAAAGGTACAAGGCATGGGGCTTGTCAGTGCCATGGTAGGTGGGGGGTCACTGTCCACCACTGTTGCTGCTGGGGGGCCAGGACTGAGGCTCAGGGGTGGGCAGGCAGTGTTGGATAGGGACAGACCACATGGCAGTGCAATGGTTGGAGGGAATGGCTGCCACTGACATATGGGCATCCTTGTTGGGGGGGCATGGCATCTATGGGTTGGGGACAGGTCTGTGTTTGTGAGGCAGTGGCAATGGCAAATATCAGACCGGGACAGGCATGTGTTGGGAGGGGGTTGTCCATTGCCAGCAGAGGCTTTGCCACTTGGTGCACATTGGGGGTTCTGATCTGCACACCCCAGGGCACCAGCACATGTGGGCATTTGGTTGAACAGCTGTTCCAGCCCTCCCCATCCACCTAGTGGGTTGGGCTGGCATGGTTGTACAATCCCCAGTGCCACAGCAACTGGGCAGCTGTGGTCCTTGGGGGCAAAATGTGGATTATGGCAGGATCTCCCCTGGCATAACCTATGACCTTCTCAGCACCCCCGTAGGTGGTACTATGCTTCTTAGTGCATGGCACATAGTGCTGGCTTACACCCCACCTGCCCTGGTGCATTGCTGTCATCACCGCAGGGGGATCAGGTGTATAGGGGCTTTGCACCCCCATTAGTGCATCCAAGATGGGGGGTGCAATGGGTGTGGAGTAGCTATATGCCACAGATATACAGCATATAGCCAGTCTGCCCATTGGTGCATAGAGCTCAACATTCAGGTTATCAATCCATAAATTTAATCTAGCTAATAGAACTCTCACAAAAATCTTCCCAAAGGAACCAATGAGACTTATTGGTCTATAGTTCTCTGATTGGTTAAGATCCCCTTTTTTTTGTAAATTGGAACTATAATATTGCCTTTCCACCATTATGGTATATAAGGGATATGCAATGGAAATGAGTGGAATAAATGATTGATTAATCTGCACAAATACAGTTTGATCTTGGGTGACCTCACAGGTGGCATAAACCACGAGTGAGGTGTCTGGGTCAAACTGCTCAAGTGCTGATAAATCATTTATTTCATGAGTTTTCCATTGCATATTACATTTATGCAATAGGAATTCAGTTTAAAGAAATGTTTGCGTTTATTTTTTCTCTCATTTGTGTTTTTTTTTATCTTGGCTTGGCTCAGATCATCTGGTGCTCCTTGCAATTGGGAGAGTTTCCAAGCTCCCTGAAGGAGGCGGTGGTAACATCCCTTCTAAAGAAAGCTTCATTGGACCTGGATATCTTAGAAAACTACAGAACTATCTCAAACCTTCCTTTTGTGGGAAAGGTTATAGAGAAAGTAGTGGCGACTCAACTGGAGAACCATTTGACCATTCATAGTATATAGGAACCTCTCCAATCTGGTTTTAGTAAGAGGCATAGTACTGAGACTGCTCTGGTTCGGATGCTCAGTGATCTCCTGATGGCGTGAAATCAGAGAAACTGCTCCATCTTGGTACTCCTTGATCTCTCTTCAGCTTTTGACACTGTGGACCATAGGGTAGTGCTCAAGCTCCTGGGTTCCATCTGTGGACTGACTAGTACAGTGCTCAGATGGTTTTTATCTTTCCTCTCTAGTAGAACTCAGAGAGTCATCTCAGGAATTTATTCTTCCTAGTCTTTCTCTCTGCTTTGTGGGGTTCCCCAGGGCTCGGTGCTGTCCCCCATGTTGTTTGCAGTGTATATGCTGCCCCTCAGAGACATTGTAGAATGGTATGGGCTGAGGATTCACTGCAATGCTGATGTTATCCAGCTCTACCTGTCTTTTGCCCCAGACCAGGTTAATGCTCTCTCAGTATTTAACAGCTGCCTCACTGAAATCCAAGACTGGATGAATTTGAGTTGGTTAAAGTTGAATGCAGGTAAAACAGAGGTTCTGGTGGTGAACCTGGGATGTAGGATAGAGGGGCTGAGGACTGATTTGCCCTCTGGTATATTCTTGAGAGGAGCTCAGATCCTTACCTCTGAATCAGTGCGCGACTTGGGAGTGGTACTTGATGACAGGCTGGCCCTCCATCATCAGGTGTCAGGAGTCATGAAGTCAGTCTTTTATCATCTTAGGAACATTGCCAGGATCAAGCACCTTGTTCCATCCAGTGATGTGCTCATCCTGGTCCATGCCTTTGTGATCTCGTGACTATTGCAACTCCCTTTACTTAGGGCTTCCTGGGGTTGATATCTGCCACTTGCAGCTAGTGCAGAATGCTGTTGCTCGCTTATTGACTGGGGTATCTAGGAGAGCTCATATTACCCCAATGCTGTGCGGTCTGCACTGGCTGCCAATTCAGTGGTGGATCACCTTTAAGGTAGGTTTGTTAACCTACAAATCCCTACACAGACTTGGTCCTGACTACTTGAAAGAGCTTCTGATTCCTTATACCCCTGTGCGTCAGCTCCGCTCAGCTGATGAGGGGTTGCTGGAGATTCCAAGGGTTACCTTGAATTCTTCTGGGGCTTGCGCTTTTATGTTTGCTGCCCCAACCCTTTGGAATTCTCTGCCCCATTAGCTTCAGGAATGCAGGAATGTAGGGAGCTTTAAGCAGGTACTGAAAACATTTTTATGATCTAAAGCATTTCCTGTTATATTGTGATTTTAATTGTGTTTTTTTTGAATTATTTGAGACTGTTGTAAAGCGCCTTGATAATTTGAAAGGTGCTCAATTAAACAAATATTTATTATTATTATTATTAAATAGAATAAGTAGGAATATTTTGTGGTATGGTATCCATGCACATTGGCAGCTGGTTTCTGGAGACAGCAACATCATTGCTAGGGAATCCATGTTGTGTTTTATGGATCATTTGGCTGTTAGTTGCAGGTGAGTGGGCTGGAAAGTTTAAAAAATATGGTGGCTGGTATTCTCATTTACATTGCATCCAGAAATTGATGTACTGTGGTTGTATCAGTGTGATTTAAAATAAATATTTTTTTTATTATCTGGTTGCTCCTGCCTTTTGTTTATTGTTTATTGAATAGAATCGGAATGACAAATCCTTTGAGTCATAGACTTTTTTGCAAAGGCTCCACATCAGTTACAAAGAATGGAGGAAATACATTTACAGTAAAAATGAAACATATACAAACAGTATTAGTGTAACAGTACAGGGTTATGTAGTCATAGCTTTATCTTATTTAGATGGTGACAGTAGCTGGTGGCATACGAGTTGTCCCTTATAAGAGAAGTGCAGAATGCGTAGCATGAGAGCATTGGGGACCACAGTGCAAGAGATTTTTTTTTTTATTTGGCAACATTCGGAATTGCAATCCTTTGAGTCAAAGACTCCTTTTCAAAGGCTCCATGTCTTACATAAAAAACTTTATGCCAGTATGGACATTATTGTCCAGTGCTGTTACACGTTGAGAGCAGCTACACTTATCGATGGCAGGAAAGATTGCTGCCCTAAAAATGATGTTCACCCCTAAAGTATTCTATCTGTTTTCCCATCTCCCCATAAGTACCCCTAAGCTATGGATACAAACATTTCACACGTTCATGAGTCATTTTTTGTGAGGTACAAAAAAACCTCGCTACAGCAGAGCCAAGTTAAGAGCCCATTGGACTAAAGGGGGATGGAACCTTCCTGATTTTAATAGATATACACAGGTGTTCCAGATCACCAAATTGTGCAATAGTCTAAACAGGCACTCCCAATCCCTCCCAGCTTGGGTTGAAATAGAAAGTGCTGCTCTCGGTGGTATCTCTCCATTTTGTTTTCTGGGCCACTCTTGTCCCAGTTTTGCACAGGAGTGGTTAACTATCAAATCTAGTCATCAGGCCTGGCACTCCTTAGGCAAAGCACTCATAGGTGCTAGAGTATTGGCCTACACAACCCATTGTGGAACAACCCTTACTTAAAAAAAGATCAGAAATCCATTGATTGGCCAGTTTGGAGAGCCTGCCAGATACTCACCTTTCAGGACCTACTTCAGGATGACGAGAAAACCTTTGCATCCTTTCAGTTTCTGAGAAATACCCACTCCCTACCCGGTGAATGCTTTTGGCAATATTTGCAACTTTGTAGCTTATACAATACTTGGGTTAGATCTAAATGTACTTGTGTGACATGTGGGACACGAGCTGGGCCCCTCAAAGAAATGTTCACTCTGTCCCAGTGGTCCCAAAATAGCAAGGGGTTAGCAGGTAGGATCCAAGGCTGGGCCAGGGACATTTTAACGGATCCATCCCAAGCTGCCAAGGTAACGTGGGAGAGAATGCTAGGAACTACATTTTCCCCCTAGGAGTGGTCAAACTATTGGAAGGTAGCACGTAAGGTCTGTGTGGATCAAAGAAGTCTCCTTATTAAAAATAAAATAATCCACTTGTGGTATAGAACCCCTCTACAACTTCATAAAATGGGACTGACCCCTCAAGACCTTTGTTGGAGATGTCAATCGCCTGCAGTAGATTTATTCCACATTCTGTGGAGGTGCAAACCTCTTCAACCCTTATGGGAAAAAGTAATTCAATTTTGCTCAACTACCCTAGCCAGAAACCTGTCCTAATATCCTTCTTTTTGGTTGCTTGGTATAGCATTTGATGAAGGGACATTGTCTCAGTCTCAACGGTTATGGCTCGCCCAAGCCTCTGTCGAGCTCCTTCGGCTCATTCTTATGAAATGGGAAACTTCAGTACTTCCCTCATTCCAAGCTTGGTTAGCAGCAATGGATTCTCTAGTCTCTCATACACGCCTTATTCATTTTGCGAAAAAAAAATGAGTGCAGCTTTTATGGAAATATGGGTGTCATATTTAGGTCAGGTTACCCAATCTCATTTTACACCACTGGTATTTTATGCAAAAGAGCTATTAAAGCCCCCGTGAATTTATTGGATTCATGATCTAGGACTGATATAATGTACTGCTTGTATAAGTATGCTAGATAAAACTTTTCTGTATAGAATGATTCTAGTTAATGTAACTTCTTACATATTAGTTAGCAATGTATTTCTGATATGCAATATCCTCTGTAACCACTAGCTGCATATAGTTTACTTGTAAGTGTTTATAAAAGAAGTTCTTCTTGCACTGTTTTATGTTACCTGCTGTGTCAGGTGTACTGATTCCTCAATAAATGGACTAACTGCAAAAAAATTAAAAACAAAGGCTCCATGTCAGAGAACAATGAAGGATTTACATACAGTATTAAACAGTGTAGTGTTCAGGTTAGAGAGAATAAGGAATGGACTTATGCATCTAGTATTATCAATTCAGTGTTCAGAAGAAGGAAAGAAATACAAAAAACACACAGATGGGGAAGCAGAACAATTGTCTTAGGGTGTGGAGGACACAGCATTATCCATAATACTTAAGTAATACATGTTGCACATTTATGTCCATAATATATCATAACCATTTATAGGGTGGAGTTATTTATTTATTTATTTGCTTTTGTTAACCAGGTAAGCACACTAGACAGCCAAGTGCCTATTTTCAGGTGCGATCCGGGAGATTACAAGGTACATACATGAACATCAGGCAAATACAAGTGGAGGATTACATTACATAGAATTAGCACAACAGGGACTTTACAAGCATCAGATTTAATCAGGCAAATAGTAGTGAAGAGTTAATATAAAGTGACCAGAACATAGGGACATTGAAGACAACAATACCAAAAACAGGTATTACAATACAGTATTAAACACTGCAGTCAGTAGGAAGAAGTGCAGTGTGAATTCATCGCTCAGGCAGCAAGTTGTAAGGCTAGCAGTTAGAATAAGGAGGAGTCACAGTTGGGATAGAGTGGGCCCAGTGCGAGTGAAAGGAGTGCACAGTTATAGTGCTCACCCTGTTTTGCCGGTGTGCCTAAATGGTCCATTTTTGTATATGTTATGAGAACATGAGGAGTATGAGCACAGTTGTGCTCTGCCCAAGTTGTAATGTTTAGGTAGCATCTCAGTTAGTTGGGACATCTCAGGCTGAGAGGGTATGTCTAGTGCAGAGACAGGTGGCAGTCATTTTGAGAAAACCCCAGAGGGAGGCTTTAAAGCTCTGGTGCGAGGGAGAGGAGCAAGTGCTAGTTGGAAGAGTTCCAAACCCGGGGCACCTATGCAGCGAAGGCTCGGTCACCCATTTGTGTGTGGGTTTTAGGTACCAGGAGGGCATGGGAGCCACTGGATCGCAGGTTGTAGGAGGGTGTAACAAGAACAAGGGTCTCAGCAAGGTTTTGAGGGGTGATAGTTCTGACAATATTGTCAATGAAGTTGCCCACGACATAAGAGCAGTGAGTTTCCGGTGGGAGCCACTCAAGCTGGGTATAAAGCTCACAGCGGTGAGTGAAGTGGGGGGCTGAGAGCGCAAAATGGCATATGTTGTTGTACGCTGAGTCCCACTTTACTAGACTAGTTTTTGCAACGTGGGCAAAGGTGATTAGTCCATAGCAAAGCGTGGGTAGGAGGACTCCCCCGGCTACAGCAAGGTGGGCAGCTGGAGTTAGACAGCTTTTTGCTCTGTAAGCCTGACCCAGCTTGCAGTTTTGAGGCCTTGCATGTATTTCATATGTGCAGGTTCATATCCAGCTGCGGGTCAAGGGTTACCCCCAGGTACTTGACCGAGCCTGCGACAGTCAGCAGTGACGCATCAGCCCCGGAGATCTGTAGTGAATCTGGGGTGGCTTTTAACTTGGCTGCTGAGCCAAATAGCATGGCCTGCATCTTCTGTAGGTTAATAACAAGTTTATGGTCCTGCAACCAAGTTTGGATGTGGTCAAAGTCCGAGTTTAGTTTGGTGTTAATGGTGGCGATGTCCTGGGATTTGGCCATGATGACTAGGTCGTCTGCACACAGCACTGAGGACCCTAGAGCTGGAGCCAAGGGTAGCTCATTTATGAAGAGAGAGAACAGGAGAGGCCCAAGGACAGAGCTCTGGGGAACTCCGCAGTTAACCTGGGCAGGCTCAGACAGAACCATGTTGAATTTGGTGTACTGATGCCTGCCTGTGAGGTAATTACTGATCCATGCAAGAGCTGGAGAGCAGAAGCCAAGTGACAGGAGAGAGGAGCACAGTAACGTGTGGTCAACCTGATCAAAGGCTTTTGAGAGATCAACAAAGATGGCCCCAGTAAGTTCACCTCAGTCAGCAGCAGACCTGATCTCTGAGGTAATAACTGCTAGGGCTGTGGAGGTGCTATGCCCCTTTCTAAACCCATGTTGTGCAGGGGAAAGAAGATTGTGGGTCTGTAGGTAATGGGTGACCTGAGAGGCGACTACCTTTTCCAGGAGCTTGACGATCGCTGATAGGATTGCAATTAGATGGTAGTTCTTGAGGTCTTTTGTGTCCCCTTGCTTGGGTACAGGTATCACCTTGGCCATCTTCCAGATGTCTGGGACTATGCCTGAGGTAAGCGATGCATTGAAGACATGGGCTATGGGCTGGGCTAATACTGATGCCCCTAGCCTCAGCAGCGTGGGCTCCAGACAGTCATGCCCAGCTCCAGTGTATGGGGATAGACCAGCAAGGAGCTTCTGGGCCTCCATGTCTGTTACTGCCTTGAGGTAAAAGGGCAGTAGGGGGTTGTCCCTCTGGGTGAGGAGGCCAGCCAGCAGGGTTTTGCGGCAGTTTGGATAAAGCAGGCAAGTCTGTGAACTGAGCGTTGAAGACATTGAATAGTGAAGGGGTTAGTTGCAGTTAACCCTCACAATAAGCATGTCAGTGACCTGCGCCTGTGGGCCCACCCACCCACCACTTTCTTAATGTCTGCCAGAAAGTCCTCCGATTTTGACTGTGGAGAGCAGGATGGACTTACAGTATTCAATTTTTGCTGAGCGAATGGCTCTCTTGCACAAGTTCCTCAGCTGCCTGTAATTCTGGAGATCTGTGCTGGACAGTGAACTCCTATACCTTGCCCAGCATTTATCCCTTTGCCTCATGAGAGTATACAGGCCTCCATGGAGCCATTTAGTTGCAGTGCCCCTCACTCTCCTTCTTGTGAGGGGGGCATGCCTGTCTTAAAGTGGGGTGAATGCTTTTAGAAAGTTGTCAAGGGCCATTGAGGGGTCATTGGTGGCCATGACCTGAGACCAGTCAGTATGCCTCAGATCTTCAGAAAAGTCTCCAGCATTGAGTTTGGAGTAATCCCTCATTTGAATCACCTTGTGCAGGATTTGGGGAGGGGCATTGCCCCATACACAGAAGATGGGAGAATGATCTGATATAGCATCAGGTAGAACACCACAGGAGATAATTTTCTCTATTCTGTTGCTTAGTACCCAGTCGATGACAGAGCCCTTGTCGCCTCTGAGAGAGGGCCTAGTGGGTTCAGAGATGAGCTGGCTTAGGGCCAGTCCAGCCAACAGTGGTTCATATTGCTGGCACACGACCGCCCAGTTAAGGCTGAGTCCCCAGGACTAGTAACTCGTTCGAGCCAACCTTTGGGCTGAGACTGTCTAGGAGGTAGGAGAGCCCAGACACTCCACCCTTTGGAGGTTTGTAGGCACATATCACATGTACCCTTTTGTGTTCCCTAGCTGGAGGAGGACGTGTAGGAACTCACAGAGCTGCAATGCAGATTGAGAGTGTCCTATGACTGAGACATTTAAGTGCGTCTTGTAGTATATGAGTACTCCGCCCCCCCCCTTGTTCTGGGGCCTGTCTAACCTAATGAGGTTGTAGCCTGGAAGGTCACAAACTGAGTCAGATATGTGTGGCTTAAGCCATGTCTCAGTGATCCCCATAGTGTCCGGATTATAGTGGGCCACCCAAGCTGTTAGTTCAGTAAGGTTTGGTAGAAGGCTGCATATGTTTAAGTGCACAAGCCTCAAGCCTCTAGCCGATAGCCAGGAGGAGGGTGGTTTCGGGGAGGATCTAGCATTCATCAAGCCCATAATTTGAATAGGGGCCCCAGACAGTCCATGCCGCCCAGGACAACCTTTCAGTGGAGGCATCCTGTCAAGCCACCAGGGTGTCAGGCACAGAAGGGAGGCAGGGGCAGTGAGGGGACTGAGTTGATTAGCAGAGGGGGAAGAGGAGCAGGGAGGAGAGAGAGTGGGCAGTAAAGAGAGGAGGTACAGGAGAAAGAGTATCCAATAGGAAATGAAAGTGCGGTTCCCTAAGCAGAAGTGGGCGAAGCTAAGGCCTATTTAATTAAGGTGGGAGGTGTGGGAGGTGGGGGGGGTGAAAATTTTCTTCCAAAACCCACTGAAGTCTATGGGCACAGAGTCCAGCAAAACAGTTTGAAACAGTCAAGATTGCAGGGCCAATCAGTGGCTGCGTGGAGCACAAGAGGAGATGGAAGCAACAGGCAGCAGCCAATGGGAGCCTTTCAGCACTCCGAAGTTCAGCCTGGGAGCTTACCAGCAAGAGGAGGGTTCCTTGGCGGTGAGCAGTGGTGGTGGTGTGGATGGCTGGCCCAGGTAGCCCCGGCCGCTCAGATGTTTCCCTGATCAGGGGCTGAGAGATCAGCAAGAGGATCAGCAAGTTATACTACACAAAGCCCTGACATGTGGGTGGAGTAGGAGGAAAGAGAGGGTTAGAGACAGTGACAGGCTGAGGATTCTAGCAAAAGAGCTTTAAGACTAATCTTGAAGGGGCTGATCCTGGGCTCCAGAGAGACGGGGGGGGTGTTGAGGGAAGTTTGACAGTGGGGGACTAGTAGGGAGGTCCCATTAGTACTACTGGAGATTCTTCCCAGCGGGGCAGATCGGATGTGGCTGTGCAGACCGGGCAGGGCTTATCCATGGTGGATACCTAAGACGAGCATCAAATGTTAACCATTCGGCAGACTTGTACAGATGACAGGAGTGTGTCCATCTGTCACAGCCAGTGACCAGTCTTCATGATTTGTTGAGGGTGACTTTGATTCATCGCAAGGCAGTTGGGTCAGCAGTGCTGTAGATGACAATGCTGTAATCTACTAGGGAGAGTACAGAAGAGGTCATGGCTAGAAGGATAGCCATCGGGGGAGGCAGTGTTTGTGGCTGTACAGAAACCCAAGCCTGGAGTTGATAGGGGAGGACAGATGTTGGATATGGGCATGGTAGGTGAGGAATGTGTCAAGGGTGACACCTAAATATTTGAAAGACTCAACTTGCTCTATTGAGGATCCTAGTGAATTGATGATGGTCAGTGGAAGTCATAATGAGGACTCTGACGGCGGGTAAAGATCATAGATTCTGTTTTCTTGTAGTTTAGAACAAAGCAGTGAGAACTGAACCATGCCTCGGCTTCTGTTAAGAAACCCTGCAGGGCACGCTGGAGAGAATCAGGGCACAGGTGGCTCCAGAAAATTACCGCATCGTCTGCATAGAGCAAAGTTTTTCCAGAGCAGGAGCTGGGGAAGGAGTTAAGGAAGAGGCTGAAGATGAGGGTTCCCAAGATGGATCCTTGGGGTGCTCCAGAATGGACCAGGAGGCTATTAGATAGAGTGGAGTTGACTTTCACCTGCTGGGATCTATATGAGAGGTAACCTTTGAACCAGGTGAGGAGAAGCTGTGTATATCTGACACTGTGAGGAGCGTGTCAGGAAAGTGAGTGGAGAGAGCACCAGTAGTTCTAAAACATGTGGATTCGGAGTCTCCAAGAAAAATATTTACTTAAAGAAATATATAATGGTACTGTTTTTTTTGTTTTTACTGTGGGAGTTGGAAGTTCAATTGATTTAATGCTGTAGGATAAAAAAGAGGCGCCACTGGAGGAAGCAAGCAGAGGGGGACTTGAGTGGAGAGACTGAGAGGGGTGGAAGCATAACCGCAGTTCACTGCAGTTAAAAAAAAGAAATGTGAAATGTAGTTTTTGTTAAACTGCTGAATCCGAATATGTGGTCATTTTGAACGAATTTGCATTTGCTAATGTGTAGGTGATGGATTGTTGGTAGAACATGAGTAAGACTTCTTCAGAGTGGGCCATTTAGATAGCTGTCAGTCTTGAGATTGTGGACAAAAAACAGCATAATCAGGGAGGGGAAGTAAATTAGAAAGTGCTACATACAGTAACTAGTGGGAAAATGACAGGGCTCTGTTCTGTAAGGGTGTGCTTTGTATGCATGGCATGTGGGTCAGGGTGGGAGCTGCCAGTAGAAATGATGCTGAAAGTGAAAGCATAGCCAGTGATGTAATTCTAGCAGAAGGGAACATGATTGATTGCAGGGTGTTAAATAAACTGGGTTGATTTATGTTAGGGTGTTAAATAAATGGTGTTTCTGCCATTTATTTAACACCAGTGAGAATAAATAATTTAACTGCTTTGGTGCACATGCCTATTGCATAAATAATGTTCCTCAATCAATTTATTGAATACTATGGCTAAAGAATTGTTCCACCATTCAATCTTAACCTTATACAAAAAAAGGGGGGGGGATACTTTATCAGAACATGGAGCCTTATTTGGTTTTGTTGATTTAATAGCAATAGTTTTTTTCTACTGTAGTTATGCTTAATGGATGTGAAGCATCATTTAGTTTATCAACAATTTGTATATGTGTAGTTCCAATTTCCATATCATAAAAAATCTTGCAATAATGGAAAAATGATGAATTACAGCGTACAGTACATGCTGCAAGCCCATTGGCTGACAAGGTCTACAAATGCGCTTACAGTCATACAGTATGCTGTCATTCACAGACAACACAGTCGATGGGCAGCTGTGGTGGTGTGCAGGTGGGTTGTGCTGCCCGCCAACCGTCTACACACATTGGGATGGGGGTGCAGGCTGGGATGGGGGTGCCTGAGTTGGTGGGGGGACCACTGGACTATCAGAATTATTAAGACCATGAAGATCTGCAATACAGTCGGGGTGGGTATAGGAGGGGTTACACTATACCACCAGGGCTTTTAATGGTAAATATTTCCATGGGTTTGGTGCTATGGGTAGGGAGGAGGGAGCCCCTATACCATTAGGCCGGGTACTGGGATGTGGCTGTACTGACAGCCCTGCAGGGCACCCGGAGAATTCACCAGGCACATCCCTGCAATACTCACGCAAATATGGCCATAATGACATGCAAATGGCCTCATTGCACCTTCCATGCCTAAATGGCCCCATTTGCATGTTGTTGGCTCTGAATGGCGATTTTGGGCACAACGCATCATGAGATGCACTGCCCCCACTGGTTTCCCAGCCAAATGAGGGGGTTGTGCCAGCACATCCAGGGCTGGGCGTAACTGTGGTATTCACAGAGGGGATGCACTGGGGGCATTCCCCGGTGCATTTTCTGTGAATACCAAAGTTGACGCTCAGTGAATCTCATCTGCGCAGGGGCAACCGTGTTGCACCGAGTGCAAATCCTTTGAGAATCCTGCCCATGATGTCCAGTCTAGCTGTCTTAATGCAAGGTGAAAATGTAACTCTTCTATGATTCCTAACCTCAGTTTGTGGACCATTTTATATTGGGTCCTGTTTACCAGTAGATTTAAGAGCATTAAATCCGAGTATAATAGGGGTAATGATCACTCTCCAGTCTTAATACAATCTGAAGTTCTGCATAATTTGTATTTGCCAAGGCAGAGTGAACATGCAATCTACTACACTAGCCCCCATTGAAATCATGTAAGTATAATGGAAACATAGAAACATAGAAACTGATGGCGGATAAGGACCACTAGGCCCATTCAGTCTTCCCGTATACCCTACCTGTATCAGCAGCCACTGACTCTACTTGTTACTCAGCTTGAGCCTCTTCTTCCCACCTCTAGTGTTCCCTTCTGCCTATCCCATGCATGTTTAAATCCCCCCACTGTACTCGCTCCCACTACCTGCTGGGATAGGTTATTCCATGCATCCACCACCCTTTCTGTGAGAAGAATAACTCACATTCCCCCTTATTCTGCCCCCTTCAATCTCATGTTGTGCCCCCTCATTCTTGTGCCTCTCCTATACTGAAAAATGTTGCCCACCTGTACCTTGTTTATTCCCTTAAAATATTCGAAGGTTTCTATCCATCTCCCCATTCCCTCCACTCTTCCAGTGTATACATATTGGGTCTTTTAATCTCTCCTCATATGTCTTCTGGTGCAAGCCCTGCACCATCTTAGTCACCCTTCTCTGAACTGCCTCTAACCTATCTATGTCCTTACGAAGATGTGGCCTACAGAACTGTACACAGTATGCCAGAGGAGGCCTCGTCAGTGTTTTGTACAGTGGTATCACCACCTCCCTTATTTTGCTAATGATACCCCTTCCTATGCACCCCAACATGCCACTGGCTCTCCCTATAACCTTTGTACTCTGCTTGACCACCTGTAGGTCATTTGAGATAATAGGTCCCAAATCCCTTTCTTCCCGGTGACCATCAGTAACTCCTCCCCATCCTGTAGCTCTTTGCAGGGTTTCTGTGCCCCAAGTGTATGATTTTGCACTTCTTTGCATTCAGCCTCAGTTGCTGCACTTTATACAATTGTCCAGCTTTCCTAGGTCCCTCCTCATTTTCTCCACCTAGGGGTATGCAGAAAAAAAATTCTGCTGGTGGAATTTTGGCAAAAGTTGGATTTTCACTTCCGCGAAAGTTCAGAAGTCACTTTGCCAACTTTCATGGAAATTCTGCCGAAAACTGTGGAATAAATGTAAGAAATGGGGGTTAATGTATTAAACTGTGGGAAAAAAGCTCTGCAGAACTGATAACTGTCAGTATTCAGTTCTCTAGTTTATGTATTAAACTGCGGGGAAAAGCCCCGCAGAAGTAATGCAAGAGACTTCTTTTCTGCAGGTCATATAAAAAGTCAGCAGTTTGTAATTAAGTGCTGCAGTACTAGGCAGAAGTATACAGTTATTTGGTGAAAGTTCAGAATTCCGCCATAGGCGAAAGAGAGGAAAATTCCACAAAATTTTCACATTTTGCAGAACTTCCATAACGGTGGAAATCAGCACTTTCACCCACCCCTGTCTCCACCCCATCTGGATTAACTATCCTGTTGCAGATCTTGGTGTCATCTGCAAAAAGGCAAACCTTCCCTTCCAGCCCTTCTGCAATGTCACTAATGAAGACATTAAAAAGAGCTGGCCCTAGAACTGATCATTGAGGTACACCACTGGTCACCCTCCTTTCCTCAGATTGGATACCATTTACCACCACCCTCTGCTTCCTGTCCCCTAACCAGTTTGTAACTTAGTTCACCACCTTGTGGCTCATGCCTAGGCTACCCAACTTGTTTACCAGTCTTTTATGTGGAACGGTGTGGAAGGGAATGCTAAAATCAAGGTTGGTGACATCTACCATTCCCCCGAGCCACCTCTTTCATCACCCAGTCAAAAAAGTCTATCAGATTTGTTTGACATGACCTTCTTGCTGTGAATCCATGCTGTCTCAGATCCATTGGGTTCCAAGTGTTCCACAGTCCTTTCCTTAAACAGTGCCTCCATAATCTTACCTACTATTGAGGTGAGGCTGACCGACCTATAGTTTCCTGCCTCCTCGCTGTTTCCAGTCTTGTGAAGAGGAACTTCATGGGACCTTCTCCAGTCCTCTGGAACCACTCCTGTATTGAGTGGCTCACTGAACATGGCTGACAGTGGCTCTGCTAGCTCCATCCATAGTTGCTTTTTCTTCTGTAAGTGGACTTGTGTCCACCTCCCTTCTCCCTTTGCATCAGATGCCCAGCTGTAGTCTCTGTCCCTTTCCTTCTTCAGTGAATATTGAACGGAAGTATTTATTCAGTATTATTCAGTACTGATGCCTTTTCCAGATCTCCCTCCACACACTCATCTTCATCCCTCTGAGCCTTACAATTCTGCCCCTGGACTTCCTTCTTTATTGATGTAAATAGAATAGAAGGTCTTGTCCCCTTTCTTCACCATCTGTGCCAATCTTTCCTCTGTTTGTGCCTTTGTACTAACAGCTTTCAATGCTTCTCTCTGACAGTTTAGGTACACCACCCTATCCTCTTCCATCTGTGTCTCCTTATATATAATAAGATGTATTTGTCCCTTTTAATGTGCCGTTTAATATCATTAAATCCAATCTCTCCAGTAAATATAAGAGTCTTCTACCACTTCTTTTTACAATTTTATCCTGAGATATCCTTGTTGACAATGAAACACCAATGTCTACATCTACATCTGGTACCATTGTACCTGTTCTAGTACATAAGAACGTATGAACATATTAGTATTAGTAGTATTAAAGTATGCCACCACTAATAAACCTGTTTCAGGTTGTGATTGTATAGCTTCCTGTAATAAGGTTTCTAAGTTCACTCAAATCTCAGCGTCACAATAGTCAGTGTTTTAGGGAGGAATATAGCAGTAATAAATATACAAAAAATCATCATTCCATTGGATTAAAGTAATAATTGTATTTGGTATAGATATTGTAAATTATTTTTTTTCCTGCTCCTGCTCTGGAGCTCGTATGTGGCTCTGGCCCCTCCCTCAGAGGGGACTCAGCTCTCGGTGGGCTTTCCCATACAGCCCACAATCACAGAGCCTGCCAACTCCGAGCCATTTTCCATTTTTCTTCCCGGACCCACACACGTGCACTGGGTGATGGCGACTGTCGCCACCTCCGTGGAAACAGTCTTTATGCCTTGTGCATGGGTCCACCCCATTCTAGCATTGCTCCTGTACTGACACCCAGCTTCCAGTGGGTGTCAGTCTACACTGTGGCACTGTGTTCCCCCACCCCCGAGGAAGGAGATCAGTCAGCAGACACTCAATTCTTCCTCATCCAGGCTGACCCCCGAGAGACCCGAGTCTGTTCCCAAACCTAAGTCACTGGCATAGTGTGAGGTAAGGCATCTAGCACCTCAGCCCTCAGTGCCACCAGGCTGGCAGTATTGTAAATGATTTTACCACCACATTTTCCATAGTTGTAACAAAGGTTACAGGTCCCCTTAGGGGTCTACCTTGTTTGACTAACTGTTTTGCTTTAGATGATATTCAGGTATACCCTCTAGGTAAAGATCTTCTATCGCCCAGGTTTCCTGTAAACATATTATAATATATTCTGACAAGGGATCAAGAATACTTTTTGAGTAACCTGCTATATTCCAAGACAACAAAAAAATTCAACTCATTTTTCTTCAAAATTTCAACAGAAAGTCTTCACAACTGACTTTTGGAAATTCTCACTAAGTCAGTCTTGTCCTAGATCTGCTAAGCATTGAAAACAATATTGAATTGCAATATTAAAATGGCTGAAATTTTCCAAAGCTGCTTTTTGTTGTGCAATAAAATATCCCTGATTACAATGGTGGGAGTTTTTTTTGTGAAACTTATTTTTAAATCTGTTTTTTCAGGTCATTCACATAGTAGGATTGCTAATCTAGCCAACGTATAGGTTTCAGATAGAATCAGTTTATGTAAGATAATGTCCCCAACAATAAGTGTAATCTGACCGTGATTTGTGTACCCCTTTCCCTTTTTACCCATTTCACCCCTTGTATCCTAATTTTGTATTTAAAACATTTGTCAATATGTAACATACTGTCTTGATTTCTAAGGCAGGTTTTTCAATACCATGTAATGTGAGAAGATGTTGCCAGTCATGTTAACAAAACACTTATTTGATTTTTTTAACAACTGATTGTCTAAATCATCTTTAAAAATGAATTTTCCCTTGAGAAAATCCCCCCCCCCCCCAATAACTTTATTATTGTGCTTGGTGCATCTGTGGTTAGATCTGAATGGTACAGTGTAAGCATTTGCCTCCAAACTAATTTTGTGATTTCCATTTGTGACAATAGCAAAAACACTGGTTCTTCTGATATCAACAGATCTCTTTTTACATAAATCAAATTATTTCTGCCATTTGGAATAGTTAATTGAACATCTAATAATTGTATTAATATATCAGAAAGTGTCTTTGGAGACTCATTCTTATTCTGAAAAATATCATAAACAGCTATGTATCCTTTAGGGGTGGGTGAAAGTGTAGATTTCCACCATCACAGAAGTTCCACAAAATTTTGAAAATTTCATGGAATTTTAAACTCATTCACCTGTGGTGAAATTCCAACTTTCACCAAATAACTGTGGATTTCTGCCTAGTACTGTGGCATTTAATTATGGACTGTGGACGTTTTACATGACATGCAGAAATAAAGTCTCTTGCTTAGTATTTTGCCATATATCATGTAATTATCCACAGTTTGCATTATTTCTGTGTTTTTTTTCCTGCAGTTTAATACATTAACCTGCATTTCTTACATTTGTTCTACAGTTTTCTGGCAGAATTTCTTCAAAAGTTGGCTAAATGATTTCTGAACTTTCGCAAAAGCGAGAATCCAACTTTTGCCAAAATTCTGCCAGCAGAATTTTTTTTCACACACCCCTAATATCCTGGGAGGATCTATCCGAATATGGCATTAGTTCTTTCTCTTTGATTAGGGGACCAGCCATTGAGCTGTTACAGATTGTCCATTTTATTAGATGTTTGTTCCCCATTTTGCAAATTCCTGTCTGTTCTCATTGTTATAGGTTAAATTCTATTTGTTAAATCTTCTGAAGTTTACTGTCAGCCCAGACTCCCTGCAACCTTCCTTCTTGTTTCACCCATCTGCTAGCTTCTGATCACCCTCTCTACTTTGCTCAGACTCCATTTTCTCATTTTTAGTTGTCCTACCCTTTTTTTTACCTATTTTTTGTTCTCTTTCTCTTCTTCCTTTTCTCTTTCCTTTTTTCTTTAACTAGTTGTCCCCATTTTGGCAGTAACAAAACTTGATATAAAGAATTTCAGGTTGAGTTTGTCAATTTTTCTGATTTTTTTTCAGTGGACAAATTTCTGTAGAAATCATCTCTGACCCCAGCTCAGCTTTTACTACTTCTGTGTATGGGTTTCTGATCAGACCTTTATGGTAGGCTAACATAGTTTTAATTGTAATTATTTTAATCTCTCAAAATTTATTACTGCTCTTTTAAATCAATGTTCACCAATTTATAGTATTGTTATAGAAATAAGGATATCTCTACCACAGTTTCTCAAATATTTCTCACTGTGCACACACTGTAGTATGACTGCGAGCATTAGAAAATAAAATTATAAAAGTGAATATGAACATAAGCTGTATTAACAATGCAGCATCCTCTAATAGTAAAACTGTCACACTGTTCTGATCTTGTTCTTAAAAGATGTTTACAAAACACAAAATAAATGGTTTGAATAATAATCTCAGTTTCAAAATAAAAGCATCACTCTGTATTTTCACCAAGCTCACAGTAAACTTCCCTCATCTGAATCCTTTGTGCTTATTCTCTTATTCTTTTTGCACTCTCCTGGGTTCTTTTGGATTTATTGTACTTTGACTGCATGCAGTTCTATCATCTGTCATCAGTTATTCAGCTTTACCTTCTAGTTTCAACCTCTTCCCATTTCACAGCTAATTTATCATTGTGTCAGAGTTGCTTCGGATGTTTTAAGCCCACCAGAAGAGCTTTGTATCTCACCCCATACTCCAGTTTCACCATCTCACCTTCCTCCTAGCAAGAGACTGAACACAGCCAACCAACACCAAACACTCTGAAGGTGGCTACACATGTTTTACTAGAAAGGTTGCTAAACAGAAAAATAGAGACAACAGTGGCATACCTGTTAAAAATAAAAATTTACCTTACATGAACCCTGCTTCTAATGTTCCTCCACAGTGGCTAGAGCACACAGCAACACCTGCAGGCTGGGTTCAACTTGATTCAGCTATATATACCTGCAGCCTTACCTGTGCAGCCATCTCATGACTGTCATCTGTCTTCTTCTCATTTCACCACTACCCTGGGCTGCTTAGCAGGACGGTGCCAGTGGAGAGAGGGTACACACACCCACCACTCTCAAGGGATCCAGAGAAGATTCCCAGGAGGAGGTCTACAGTAGGACCCAGCTGTCTGGCTGTATTTTTTCCATCCATAGAAAAGACACTTTTAGTTTGTTTCATATAAAGATTAAAAAAATGCATATACCATATTACATTTGTCATATTTTTATTCATATATTTTATTCCTAACATCCACTGATGCAAAGAAATGCAGGGCCTGCTGGGCCCTGTTCTTTCATAGGTGGACTGAGTCTTTTCTTGACAAAAGGGCCCAGATGGCCCTGAACCTCTGCATGTATTCGTGAAGGTCCCTTTGAGGATACAATTCCACTGTCTCAAAAAGAAAGGGAGTGCCTTGCAAAAAACTGCATTAATGCACCAGGGTTCAACATAACACCACAAAAGTAGGGAAATGTCATGTTAGGGTTTCCAGTCCTAACTCCCCACCGCAAACTCCAAGCAGCTAAAGGAAAAAAATTAGGGTTTCAGTCTCTTGAGTGCTGGTGAATCAGTGGTGGGGTTTTCTTTGTGGTTGTCAACTCTAATGCCCACTGCCACCACTGAGAAAACAAGGTCAGACATAACGTCTTTTCTTCATGTAGGCCCCACAGGGTCATGTGAGAAGAAAGTTGTAACATATTCTGTTGGCATCATTTGGAAAGACATACTTCTTTACCTTAGAAGAGTGCATTAGTATGTGGCACTGGCTTGGAGCTGTACCTTGTGCTTCAGGCAGGAGGCAATGAGCTGGGGGGAAGAGGTGAGCATTAGAATTGACAACTCCAAAGAAGATGCCATCACTGATTCACCAAGACTCTGGAGATCCAAACACTATTTATTTTTTTTCTTTTGCTGCTTGGGGGGTGGTGATGGTAGGGAGTTAGGATTGAAAACCTTAGCACCACAGTTTCCTAGTATTGTGTTATTAAGTTGAACCTTAACTGCTGCAGTAATGCAGTTTTTTACAAAGAACATTCATAGTGTATAGATATAGATATAGATATAGATATAGATATAGATATAGATATAGATATAGATATAGATATGGGATTTAACATGGGTAAGAATGAGATAGAAGAAATATCTTAACAAGCTATTCTTGGCTTTCTGACCTCACAAGAATCAAAGACACAAGTGAGTACAGAAGAGGTCAAGTATGGCAAGTTAAGATTTTTCTATAATCTCTCACCCATGTCATATTTGATTTGTATAATGGGTGTTTAGATGGTTTTATGATCAAATAGGATCAATGTGCAAAAAGAAAAAAAGAACAAAATGTAAACTGTGCCTTTCTGATCAATAGCTCAGCACAAGAGAAGCGAATCTATACAGAGCAGCACAATATAAATCAATACAATCAATACAGTGCAAGTCAATACAATACAATGAACATAAATGAGAATTAGAAAGCAATTAAATCTACAAAGCATCTCACATATGCTGTTTTTTTGTGCTGCACATCATTATTGTGATTTCATCAGCACTGTTAAAGCTGCTCTCTGATTGGTTTTGTATTCCATTGTGACATTCCCAGTTTTGCAAAATAGTTGTATTATCTTGCAGATTGGCCATGTATTCCATTGTGACATACCCAACTTTGCAAGACTTTGCAAGTTGATCTTAAGATAGTGATTTAATCTTAGCCAGTACAGACCCACACCTAATTTGTAAATATGTATGCAGTATAGTCATTGCAAAAAAAAAATAATAATAATGCACAGTTAGGGTTTAACTTAACAGCACAAAAGCAGGGAAGTGTGGTGCTAGGGTTTCCAACCCTAACTCTACACCCACAACTTCAAGCAGCAAAAGGAAAAACATTAGGGTTTTGGATCTCCAGAGTTTTGGAGAATCAGTGGTGAGGTCTTCCTTGTTGTTGTCAACCCTAATGCCTACCCTGTTCCCTGAGCAAATGTCAGATATGATCTTGTTTCTTCATGCAGGGTCTGCAGGGTCCTGTATGAAGAAAGCTACAACAGTCTGTACTGGCAACATGTGGTGTGACATACTTCTCTACAGTTGAAGAGTGTATCACTGTGAGGCAATGGCTTGCATCTGTACCTTGTGCTTCAGACAGGATGCTACTGGCTGGGAGGAGGACAAGGAGGAGGAGCATTAGTGCTGACGGCCCCAAGGTAGACACCACCACTGATTTGCCAAGACTATATCCCTGGAAACACTATGTGCCATTCTCAGTTTAGGAGTGGAAGTCCTTGCAAAAACTATGTGATAGTCTCAGTTTAGGAGTGGGTGCCCTCATGAACACTGTCACATGCTCAGTTTAGGAGAAGGAACCTTGGAAACAGTCTGCCACATTCTCAGTTTAGGAGTGGGGGTCCTTGGAAATACTATGTAACATTCTCCGTTTAGGGGAAGGGGCCCCTGTAAACACTATGTGACATTCCTAGTTTAGGAGACGGTGCCCTTGGAAACATTATGTGACATTCTCAGTTTATGAAAGACCCATCGGGTGGTATGTCATCACCTGGTGGAATAAAAATGAGACAAATGTAGTACAATATATAAATACATTTTTATCTACAGCTTTATATAAAACAAACTAAAAGTGTTTTGTCAATAACTGAAAAAATGCATAAGGACAAAGGGGTCCTACTATAGTCCTCCTCCTCCTGGGAATTTTCGCTGGATTCCTTGGAAGTGGTGGGTGTGTGTCTCCCTCTCTCTCTCCACTGGCACCATTCTGCAAAACATCCCATGGCAGTGCTGAAATGAGAAGAAGACAGATGACAGTCATGAGGTGGCTGTACAGGTAAGGGTGCAGATGCATACAGCTGACACAGAGAGCCCCCCACCACACATATATCTTTGAATGCCACCTCTAGGGACCACAACTCCCTGACACTATCCCAGCTGCCCACCCTCTGAGACAGGAAGTCAGGGGCCACTGGTGCCTCTGAACCACCACCACTGAGACTGCCCCATCGGGCTGATTCCACCTTTCTCAGACTAATCCTTCCCAAACATCTATGGAAATTATGTGGAGACATAAAGATGGGGACAGCATCAGAGACAATGCACAGATACAGAAAAAGGTAAAAGCATGCATCAACCCATTAAATGTGTGCACTGTACTTACCTCTGCAGGCTCAGTCACCTGCCAGATGACACCCCCTTCTATGGAGTCCTGATATGTGGAGAGGAACGCCCTCCACAACATTAAGGAGTATACACCAAGCTTCTTTACAATCAGAACCAGCACACCACATGCTTGTATAGCCATTTTGATGCAAATTATTGGATCAAACTGGAACAGCATACTGAATGTCAAAAGTCACGCAGGTGACATATTCTGTGGAATTCATATTGTGGAGGTGACATTTCATGGAAAATGTTTTTATCAAAGTTAAACACAAGCAGCCACGAGAGTATCACAATGGAGGAGCAGTTCAATGCCTTTACCTCTACTACAGTGACTGTACAAATACACACCTGTCCCCGCATCCCTCCCTCTCAAAATACAGTAGGTGGAACAGGACTCATCACCAGCCAACAGATACTACAGTATATCACCCGGGTATGGTGTAGTGTGATTGCATAGCGTGCAAATGTGGGACACTGGTTCTATATCACAGTTTGAATTACACCACCCCTGGGGCTGGATTCAGATATTGAACTTGACCCTGTGTATGTGAAGCTGATTGTTTTGTGTTCACATAGTAGTTAGTTGCAGTACACTGTCCCACATACTTCATTTAATTAGAAAGTTAGATGATAAATACATAGAATTTCAGAGTTTAAATGAGTTTAAACTGATACTAGAGCTTTTATAGCAGAACTTAATAAACTGCAGTAACTGCATTTTTCAAAGAGGTGCCACTCCTACAGACTGGATTAGCAAAGCTGAAATCACACATCAGGATGCTGCCCCATTAGGCACTAGAACTTGACACCACAACACGATCTGGATTACTTTTCTATTTATCATCTGAATTAGCTAAATGTTTATCAAACAATGACATACATTCAAAGTCTGCCTGTTTTCAAGGATTCTTCCTGATTTTCACATGTGTTGGGCATCCCCCATGCTTTTTATTTAGTAAGTATTAGTAGTAATATATTTTATTCAGGACATTGCCATGAAATGAATAAAACACCATTGCCCAAACTCATTTTCAAGGTGATCCAGTTACACATTTGTACAGTCGCCTTACACACATTCTCATAATACAAAGATTACAGAAACATTTTACATATAATCCATTAGTATAATATATACATACATATGCACTGGGTCAATAAGCCCAAAAGACCATAAAACAATACATAAGACTTACTAGATGATGCTACCGGACAGCATAGTGCAGAGACATGACTTTGGTTATTAAATCATAGCTTAATAACTTTCTTTTTATTTATTATAGAAGGATCTCTTAAATCAATTGGAAGTTTATTCCAGAAAGAAACAACCCTGTATTTAATTGAATATTTCCCTACATCTAATCTAACTTTTGGTACATTAAATACTAAACCAGCTGCAGACCTTAAATTTGATGGTATTGACCAAAGTGAAAAAAGTTCAACAATATATTGAAGAACAGTCCTTTTTAAAATCTTTACCAAAAAATAGTGAGATGTGTAAGTCCCTCCTTTCACTTAGTCTTAACCAATTTAGCTTTTGGTACATCAAAAAATATGTGTTCTGGGGTGTACATCTAGGACATAATGAGAAAATCTATTATAAACCATATCAACAGAATTCAGTAGAGTTTTAGTAGCCCCAATGTAAGGAAAATCCCTGCAATCTATAATTGGAATAATAGTACTATTGACCAGCCTAAGTCTATAGTCAACATCCAAATAAGTTTTTACTATATACACTGCTCCAATTTTTTATGAATACTTCCCACTAGTGATTTGATATGTGTGTCCCTCTTCAATTGGCAGTCTAACCACATTCCTAAATATTTATAGCATATAGTAGATTTTAATTAATCTCTGGCTTAAGTTTTAACCTTTAGATTGAAGTTCTTATATTCCCTAGACCTACTAAACAGTATTGTTTGTGTTTTTTTTACATTTAATTAAAAAAAATGTGATTAAAAAAAAATGTGTAAATGTATAAAAGCTACCTGTAACCTTTCTTGGATTAATTCAACAGTGTTCCCACTAGCATAAATCACTGTATCATCAGTGTAAAGATGAAAATTGACATTCATGCCACAGAATTTAAGTTCGTTAACATATATGTTGAAATGTAGGGGGCCCAGTATCGACCCCTGGGGCACTCCAGATCGAACATATTTAAGAGAAGAATCTGATGAACTAAGTGATACATACTGTTGCCTATCTAGTATATTGGAGCCAAACCACTCCACAACCTGAGGGGAAAAATTAAGCTCCCTCAACCTAGACAAGAGGGTAATATGACTGAGTGTGCCAAAAGCCTTCGGCAGGTCTATAAAAATAGCACCTGTCGAAAGCCCACAATCCAGATCATCATGTATATCCCCTACAACTTTAACCAAAGCAGTCTGGGTACTATGACGAATTCTAAACCCAGAATGTCTATTGTTAAGTTTCTTCCCAGATTCCAGAAAATGGGCAAGCTGGTGAGATACCAGGTGCTCAAAAATCTTTGAAATCTGGGGCAAAAATGAAATTGGTCTATAATCTCCAATATCTGTTTTTAACCCTGATTTATGTATAGGGATTACCTTAGCTATTTTCCAATGATCTGGGAACTCCGCAGTCTGAAGAGAGAGGTTAAATATATATGATAATGGATGTGCAATAACTGGAGCTACATACCAAAGTAATTTAGACACTATTCCATCAAAACATATAGATTTTTTTGGTATCCAATTTCAAAAGTTCAGACTGTGCATCCTCAATCGATATATACAAAAATTTTAATTTTGGATCCCTTTGTGAAAAATCAGTATTTGTTTTTTGAGAAAAAAAAAACTGTTTATCCGAAAGCAATTGTGATCGAAAATGTTCATTCCCCAAAGTTCCAGATTCAAGGAAGAAATCATTAAACACTTCAGCCATCTTAAAATCAGGTGATATATGCTGGTTATTAATCAAAAAAATATCTTTATATTTAGTTTTATGAGTACCCATTAACCCTGATATACTGCTCCAGAAAGTTCCCTTATGTGTTTTATTGTTTGATGATAGTTTTTTTGAAATATTCCTGCTTAGATTCTCTAACCATCTTACTATATATATATATATATATATATATATATATATTACGTGATTGTCTATAGGCCAGCCAATTAAATTCATTAGGGACACACTTTGCTTTATGCCAACATTTATCTCTTTGCTGTTTTAATTTATACAGGTTTGAATTATACCTCTTCAAGTAGACAGATTTTACTTTTCTTCTTAAAATAGGTGCATGACGATTACACACCTGCCTGAATTCCTGTAAGAAGTAGCTCCAAGTATCTGATGCACTAAGAATAATATGCAATCTATCCCAATCAGTACCCTCAATGTCTAACATAAAATTAACATGATCAAATTTTCTGAAGTTTCTCAAAAACAGATAGCCTGGGATTTGGCCAGGCACCCTTACCCATTTCCAAATAGTAAAAATGATTTGATGGTCTGAGAAGGTGTCTGGTAAAACCCCACTAGCTGAATAATAACTAGGGCTATTTGTAAAGATGAGATCTAAGGTGGAAGATTTTGAAAAGTCTCTATTATTCAAATGTGTAGAGCCCTGAATTAATTGGTTCAGGCCCATACCGATTTAAAGATCTAACAAACTAAGTGATCCCTTAATCTCTGTCCAATTTACATTAAAGTCCCCAAGAAGAAGAATTTCATGGGAGCTTTTATACTTTTGAAGAAAAATCTGAAGAGAATCAAAAACATCTGGATTAGCTTTAGGGGATTTATATATACCACCAAGGAGCATAGATTTACAAAAAGGAATTTTAGCTCCAAAATTAAAGTTTCTAAGCCTGTGTCGATATTGTCTGTCTGAATTCTAATGGACTCCAAGTTTGAGTCAGTGTAGATCAGAATCCCACCACCTTTGCTCTTATGTCTGTCATTCCTATACATTTGATAATTATCCAATTGAATTTGGGAATCATTAATCCTACCATGAAGCCAAGTTTCCGTTATTACTATGACCTTTGGCTGATGCATGGTGTCCCAGTCCCTAACTGAATCAAACTTTTTCCTAACACTATGATAATTAAAGTGCACTATCCCAAACTCACCTTCTAAAAATCAATCACTAGTGATAGGAGCTAAAGCAACTATACTTGTCAGAGCAACATCACCTGGACCTGCATTAGGGTGTATATCTCCACGTTACCAAAAACAGAACAATTAAGCACCTAACAAGCTTTAATATATAATTTCTCATTTTCATGGGTCTCCCTAGGGACCAAGGAAATGAGGAAACTTTGCAGACATGTGTCTGAAAAAGTACCCCTTAATTAATATGGCATACTTAATCATATCTCTGTGCATCATTCCTGTTAGTAGGTTAAAATGAGGAAATGGACTTCCATAGTGACACCAAATATTGTAAAAAGTTAATGTCACACACTCATGTGCACACTCGGGCATAGCAAGCAGAGCGGAGCTTTATAATAATGTTCCCCACCCCGTCAAAGCTCCAGTTGGCTGCTACATGCACATTAATGGAACGGCCTTCCGGAGGAGGTTGTGGAGTCAAAAACAGTGGTTGAATTCAAGCATGCATGGGACAGTCATAAGGCAATTCTAGGGGGAGGGGTAGAAATAAGTAAGCTGCTGGTTAACTAGGATCTGCAGCTTATCCATCAAGTAGGCAAATGGGCAGACTGGGTGGGCCAAGTGGTCCTTATCTGCCATCAGATTCTATGTTTCAATGTTTGTATGTCCCTCTGTAATGAGAATGAGAAACTAAACATTTTGCAGTCCAAGTTTGAACCTTTGGACTACCAGTCTGCAGGCATAAACAAATACAAACACATAGCAATAGAATTCTTAAACTACCCATTTCTAAAACTAACAATAAGTTTCTTAGCTAACTTTTTTTAAAATTAGTTCCTAACTCTAGGTGCCTACTTAAAATAAAGGCGAATGTCCTTAAAAGGATTTAAGCCCAATACAATACCCTAGTTCTCTTTAAAACATATCAATACAATAAAACTACAAACCCACATAACCTTACTAAATATTTTGTTTAGGAGCAGTGCTCACACCTCTCACACGTTCGTGTGCGCACTCGCGCATAGCAAGCGGAGCAGAGCTTTATAATAATGTTACCCACCCCTTAAAAGCTTCAGTTGACTGCTATGTGCACTAATAAAATTACAAGTCACTTGTGATGATTTGTAAAGTGGCAGGTGTTTAAAATGAGCAGTCAGACACAGAAATTAGTGCAATACTTCCCCACACACTGTTCAATGCAGCTAATCTTCTCCCTGTCACAGATTTCAGTGATGCTCAAGTGGGGGGGGGGGATTACACTCAAGTTGGTAACAAAAGCGCTGCTCAAAGTAAGGCTTCCAATCTCTCCACACAAAGATGTAAAATGGACCTCTGCAGATAAATCAGGTTAGTTCTTTGTTCCAATTGCAGGTTCAAGTGTCCAGAATAAGGGGGAGAGAGCTCTCAGTCGAAATCGCAATTAACTGTGTCCACACCAGTCCATGTCCCTAAAACCATCAGAGTTAAACAACAAACTATTCCCTATTTATATGAGTTTAGGAATGCATTTCTAGCACCTTAGATTCAGTTGAGAATTTTTTTTCCAATAAAGCTTTTTATTGTGTTTTCAAAAGAAATACATTTATATATCAGTAGAATAGGATTGGCGTGAAACAAAAATACAGCATCAAATAAAACACACAGTATTTACTATCAGACTTACAATGAAACAGTATATTAATATCTTCATTAATACTGCTAAAGTAACCCTTAGGATGCGAGAACTAGTTCACCAAAGTTACTCAGGGCAAAATTCATACTGGGATATGTTAATAATTAAAATTAAATAAGGTGCAATCAATTACTATCTATCCCTTGCAGTTATTCTAGGAATGAAAGACAGATACATGCATTAGTAGAAAAGGATCAGCTTAAAAAATACAGTATCAAATAGACCACACAGCATTTACAATCAGATTCATAATGATGCAGTCTATTAATACCTCAATTAATACAATGGAACCTGCTTATACGAACACCCCATTTTTTTTAGAAAATCTCCCAAGAATCCACCCAACTATTACAGCAAATTAGAGTGTTAGAACAATCCCTCACTGCTAATTCCAACTCAGTAGAACTTGCAAAATTAGAGAGCCTCTGCTTTCAATACAACACTCTTCTTAGTGACAGAGCTGAGAACCTCCTTTTATGTTCTAAAACCACCTACTTTGAACAAGGAATCAAAGCTGGGAAACTGCTTGCAATGAGTCTCAGGGCTCAGGTGGTGGACAGAAATGTTTTAACCATATGAAACGCCTCAGGTACCCTTCATACATCTCCCAGGAACATTGTCTCCTGCTTCAAAAATTACTACCAATCTCTTTACTCTTGTTCACCCATACCTTTTAAAAATATAGAGTTAGATCAGTTTATCCAAGGTATAGAGTTACCAAGACTGTCTCAGCACCAAATCTCTATTTTGCAAGCTCCTCTAACATTAAATGAAGTTCACAAAGCCATTGACACACTCCCAGTAGATAAAGCACCAGGCCCTGATGGCTATACACCCAATTTCTACAAATCATTTAAAGCCCAATTAGGTACTAAACTCCTCAATTTCTATAATTATGTTTACAAACATGGCCTTTCAGATCACAGTTTTACCTCTGCCACTATTGTGGTTCTCCCAAAGCCAGATAAGAACCCCACAATGTTGTCAAACTACCGTGCAATATCCCTTATAAAAGTTGATTTGAAGATTCTAGCAAAAATCCTAGCCAACCGATTGGCCCAAGTATGGCAGACTCTGGTAAGTCCCGAACAAGTGGGATTTGTGGCCGGACGCTTATCGGTGGACCACCTGCGTAAAATTTCCTATCTTATTTCTGCATCCAGGGACTTCAATATTCCATTGGCCTTGGTGTCTCTGGATGCAGAAAGAGCCTTCGACTGAGTGTCATGGGACTATCTATTTAATTTACTTCTGAAATACCATATTCCGGTACAATTTATACAAGGGATTAAAGTTCTTTACTCCCATCTGTCAGCCCGCATTTTCTGTAATGGAGTTCTTTCCCCTCACTTTACATTAAAACAGGGCATCTGTCAAGGATGCCCCCTTTCCCGTTATTCATTCAGGAAAATATATACATCAACCTTAGTCACTGGTATCCCAATCAATCACCTCCAATATCAAATATCAGTGTATGCAGATGATATTTTACTTCATATTACCCACCCGTCTAAATCCATACTGGCCAAATTGGATATTATTCAGCAATTCTGGCATCTATCTAACTATAAATTAAATTTGTCTAAGACAGAGGTTATGCCACTAAATAGTTTGGCCTTGAAAGCTGACATTTAACATCTTGGGCTCTCCTGGGTAAAGGACAAAATGAGGTACCTGGGCATACATCTATCACAATCTAACTCCAAAATGAAGCAATACAATTTAGTCCAGCTAATAACACAAATTAAAACTGACCTGAATTGTTGGGCACTACTCCCCATTTCCCTGTGGGGGCAAATTAATACTGTTAAAATGAATGTTTTGGCCCTGTTGTTGTATCCCCTTCAGATGTGTCATCAATACCTTCCTAAGGCCTGGTTCAATCACGTTCATGGCATTATAACCAGATTCAATTTGAAGTATAAAACCCCTCATAGGGCTCTGTTTAAACTACAGAGATCAAAAGAACTAGGTGGCCTACAAGTTCCAAACATATATCTTTACTACCTCGCCATTAACTGTTCAGTTGTCTCGCAATGGTTGATTCCTGCCCCAAACTCGATCTTGGAACCTTATGCCCCATTGTGGTTGCAAATAGAGAAGTCACTCTGTGTCTCAGCTGGTACAGATATTAGGACATTACGATATCTCTCTCTTAACAAGGTTTCAGGACAGCTTAAAACCACTCCCATTATAAGAACCCTTCATACTCATAAGCAATTAAATAATACTATAAGATGCTCCATGGAGAAAGACTCTTCACAGCTCATTTTGGGCAACCCCAACTTTAAAATTGGAGGAAGAGTTATTAATCATTTGTTTTGGCTGGGTGGAATGGGGAAAAAAGTTATAGACATAACAGAGGATCATAGGTTGTTAACATTCCCAGAGATAATGGCAAAATATAACTTGCCTATTACCTTTTGTTTTAAATATCTTCAAATTTCTCAGGTCTTAATACGACATTTTGGCAATGGCCCATGGGACCATCATATGGTTGGCACCATCCTTAGTACACTACAAATGTGGCCCACCTCTCACTTAACTTCCTTTTATTATAAAGAGCTGCATAAAATAGTCACGGATCTAGAAGGCACTCCGCACTACGTATGGGATAGGATACTCCCCCCAACTTCCATGGTCCCCCGACAATGGTCACAAATCTTGAATAGGCTATATAAGGATGTTAGATGGGACCACTACAGATTGCTTCAATTTCAGATACTACAAGATCTATATTATACCCCTGTAAAACTTTGTAAAATGTGTAAGCTTCAGTCAGATTTGTGTACCAGATGTGGGATCCAGTGGGGCACACTGTTTCACATTCTGTGGGAATGTGACAAGGCATCCCCCCCCTCTGGGAAAGTATCCACTCTAGACTTGACCCTTTATTAGGACTGCAAAATGCTTTTCAGCCAGAGATTTGCAGCCTAGGGGACCCGGGGGACACTCTTATTGGAAACCAAAGGAAACATATGACGTTAATTTCCCTATGTGCAAAGAAAGTGATATTATGCCACTGGTTGGACCAGCAAACTCCCACCGTATACAGAATGGCACCAAGAAATTCTCTTTGTCCTACAAACAGAACACCTCTTAGTGAGTATTTCCCAAAGTAGCATGAAATATCAGAAGATCTGGGCCCCTTTGCACACCTTACTATGCATCTAATACTCCCCATACCTATAAATAGGGTCGATCTGGCTCCTTGGAGCTGAACCCAATGGGCATTAATTGCCCCAATAAAATACCTCATATTGCAGACTCGCTGAACATACCCCTAAATACATGTAACATAATCAGAATTATGTGGAGACTTCCCTTTTCGTTCTCCCTCCTTCTTTTATCTGTTTTTCACCGGTGGTGAAGGAAATTGGGGGAGGAGGGTGAGAGGGTACTGGGGAGGGAGATAGGTTTGGGGGGGGTTCTTCTTCTTTTCTCACCATTAATTTCCTAATAGTAACACAACTTATTCTTTTCTAATGTGTCAAATGTAGGACATTGATCTGCAATAATGGTGTAATCGTCTAAGTTACTGGATTATTGTCTCTAAGCATTCTATGCAATGGTGTTTTGTGTATTATTTGTTAAATGGTAAACACAATAACGCTTACTAAATCTGAAAAAAAAAGAACACCCCATTTGCCACAAAAAATGTTATAAGCAAGCTGCCTGTTTAAATAACAAGGCACCCACAATTCATGATTCTGGTCAAAAGGTGGGAGTCATAGAATGCACAGTAAGCTACTTTGAATTCTACATAGGGCCGTAAATGCTTAAAACACATTAAAAACATTTAAAACATAGATCTGAGGTTCACTTGTATGGCGGGGCTGTCTTGTGCTGGGAGTGGGTGTTGGTCTGTCTGGGGCTGCTGAGACTGATGAACAGGGGGTGGGATAGTACACAGAGAGCAAGCGGGTCTGGAGGTAGTCCTGTACAGTGGTGGCTATTTTATGCTGGGAGAGGGTTTCAGTCTCTCTGGTGCTGCCAAGACTGATGAACAGAAGGCAGGGGCTGTTCTGTGCTGGGAGTGGGTGCCGGTCTGTCTGGGGCTGCTGATACCGATGAACAGAGGGCAGGATAGCACAGAGAGAGCAAGCGGGTGTGGAGGTAGTCCTGTACAGCACCAGCTGTTTTATGCTGGGAGGTGGTGTCGGGCTGCCTGGGGCTGTTTTGTACTGACAGATTGCTGAACCATTCTAAAAACAATAGCCAGACAGCACCTTTTCAGCACTCAAGTCATGATGGAATGCATTGAATGTTAAAGGAAATTAACAGCCATTCACACATAGCTACATAGCAGAGAAGGCATTAATAGCCAAAGGTAAGATGTGACAGTTAAGTTTCATGAGTTTCAATGACAGCTGGCAGTGAACTACCACAGAAAATACTACAGAAAATGTTCCTTTAACAGGGCTGATAGTGATTATGAATGGGCTTCATTCACATAGGAATGCATTACAAAAAATCAGGACATGGTACTCATGTTCTTATAACTATGATGTTCATTAAGAGATGTTCTTTAATGTGGGCACCACTGTACTACTAAAGTACCCCTTAGGATGGAAGAAATAGTTAACTAAAGCTATTTAGGACAGATTCATACTGGATTACAGTAACAGCTAAACAAGGTGCCAGCAGTTACTATCTATCCCTTGCATATATTCTAGGAATGGGTCTCAGGTCAAATTGAATAATGTCAGCCTTTCTAGCAACACATAACTGATTCTTTCATTATTTGCCAACAAACTGAGAGAATCCATCGATTCCCTCACAGTTGGATGCCTATTATCTATCCATTTTTTTTTAATGAGTCTTTTGAAGGCTAGGGCAATAGACAAAATCCAAAGCTACAGTATGTGTGAGTTTGCAGACCTATTGCTACAGTAGTATCTCCTAATATGAAGAGAACTGGGGAAAATATAATTTTGACCTTAAGTACTGACTGGCATAAGGAATTAATTACTTTCCAAGAGCTGTGAATCCCTTTGCAGTACCAGAATAGATTACCCAAGTCAGCTTTTGGTGACCCACATCTCCAACATTTGTCATCCAGGGACAACACCATTTTTTAAGCTGGTAAGGAAGGGGGGAAGGGCAGGGGAAATTGTTTAGTCCCTAGGCCGAAGCTTGTTCCCAGGTGCAACCTGGGAGCACAAGGAAGTTAAATGACCTTCTCAGGGTCACACAGTATGCAAGTGGGGGCTGAGGGATTCAAACGCAGGTCTCCATGTTTGCAGTTCAGAGCACTAAACTGCTGCACTATACTGCCTCCTGTAATAAAATAAATGAAGTACTTTAAACTGAATTCACCTCCCCTTTATTTCTTTACAATATCTATGCACATTCTCCCATACCTTAGACCAATCATTCATTGAAATTTGAGTATTGAATTCTACTTCCCATTTGGTTCTAGCTGAATTTGTTAAGTTTTCCTCACAGTCATTTAAAAATTTGGGAATAAGACTGGCTTCATTTCTAAGATATGCAATTAAAAAAAAATATCCCATTCAGCAGCAGGGGGAGAGATAATTTTGCTTTTAAGAGTTTGTTAGTAAGGGATTCCCTAACTTGTAAGTAAAGCCAAAAATCAAACTTATTTATATAAAATTTCCTCCTTAGATCTTCAAATGATAGCAACTGGTTCTGATAATCTAGTAGATCATTTACCATTCATACCACTTTACTGTTCCATCCTGTGCCTTTAACTTTCTTGCCATTAAATGTACACTCAGGATTGATTGTTCCATAATGTCATATACTGCAATGGCATAGATTTAACTTTCTTTAAAAGAGCTGAATTTTTTACAAGCCAATACTGTTACAAGAAAAGTAGGGTGCTTATTCAATCTGCTAGGAATAGGTATAAACAATAAATCAGATAATTTGAGAGGGAGAATTAACTCACGTTCAACTCTGGCCCATAACCGGCATTGCATTTTATCAAGGGGTAGAAACCATGCAGCAGCCTGACAAAGTTTGAAGGACCAATAGTATCCATGCCACTAGGGCATGGCAAACCACCACATTTTGTAGGAGCTCTCAGTTCTTGTTTTGATAAATGTAAAGGCATGTTATCCCATTAAAAGGATGAAATTAACTTTTCTAATTTACCAAACCTCTCACCCTTTATGTTAACAGGCACATTTTTAAGGATAAAGAAAATTGTTGACGCAATAATAGTTTTGCTAGAATTTATTTTACCCCAGAAGGACAGGTATACAACAATTTGGCTCATTAATCTAACTCAACTTTCACTTCCGACAACACATGAGCTAGGTTATAGCTGCAGCTGCTTGTTTTATCGATGGAGTCAAAGATTTTCATGCCCAAATAAGTAATTCCCTCAAGTGCCTATAAGCTAAAATCATTTTGTCACCTGTTTTCTTCAGAAACGGACTTAGAGAGCATTAAACATTCTGATTTAGCACAGTTCACCAACAGACCTGATATTTTACCAAACTCCTGAAGCAGAATGTTCACATTTTGAAGAGAGAAATGTGGTTGAGACAAAGTTAACAGAATATCATCTGCAAACGAAAACAACTTGTTTGAATATTTCCCAACCTGAACTCCATGAATCCTAGCTGATTGCATTATTCTCCTAATTAAGGGCTGTATGGCCAGAGCAAACAATAATGGGGATAGAAGGCACCCTTGCCTGGTACCTCTGTAAAGGGGTAAAGATTCTGAGATTAAACCATTTGTAATAACAGCAGCACTAGGTTTATTATAAATAATAGAAATCCAGTTTCATAAGATGGGGCCAATTATAAACTCCAGAATCACACCTAAATATTCCAATTCTAATGAATCAAGGATCTTCCCAATGTCAAGGGATAGTGCTAGGATAGGAGACTTATGAACTTGTTTAGATTGTGCAGCCCAAATAATGGAAAACAGCCTGCACAAATTATCTAAGGCTTGTCTCCCTTGCATAAAACCTACTTGTTCCTTCTGGTTTACCTATGCCAAATCAACAACACTGTTATCGAAGTTCAGCATAGCGAGATCCACAATGTCGACAGGTGAAATTTTGCCTGTCAGACACTGTGTTCTTTTCTATTCAGGGGGTTGTGCCCAACAAACTCCCTATGGAGGGGGCTGTGCCCCCTGCAACTCCTTTCTACAGAAATAGATATCTAACTCTGAGTTGGAGTTGATTCGAAGGGGGGGGGGACATGGCGAAAGGGTGAAATGTCACCCTCCAGTCCCTCACAGTGACAATCTCAAAACCTGTCGAGATTGTCACTGTGAGGAATTTCGCCATGCAGGTTTCGATATGTGCTCAGCACACCATTCCTTCCCTATAAGTCTGT
Organism: Neoceratodus forsteri; assembly: GCA_016271365.2. Taxonomy (NCBI): domain Eukaryota; kingdom Metazoa; phylum Chordata; order Ceratodontiformes; family Ceratodontidae; genus Neoceratodus; species Neoceratodus forsteri. Next base: position 1,172,653,314 of record CM057455.1, on the reverse strand, counting down.
GCAATACATATGTTATTCTACTCACCAAAATCTTAGCTAGTATCTTATAATCAAAGTTGAGCAAAGATATTGGTCTATAATTAGTGCAGCCCAAATTATCTTTCCCTCTTTTTGCCAAAAGGCAAATTAGGGCCTCATTCATAGAATCTGGTGGTCCTCCTGTACTTAAAGATTCATGGAAAGCTGCTAATAAATGCTTTCCAACAATGGGATTCAGATGTTTGTAAAACTCACCAGGAAGACCATCTGGAACTGGGGGTCTTCCCCTTAGGTGCCTTGTAAATTACTTCTGCAATTTCATGTAAAGAAATGGGGTATCAATTTTTTGTTTATCGGTGTCAAATAATACAGGTAGCTCTGTTCATTTTAAAAACTCACTTAGATCAGGACCTTGGCTCCCCTGAGATTTGTATAGATTCATGTAGAATTTCTTAGAACATAAATTGATAACTTTAACATTATAAGAAACAGTACCCGTATTATCCCTAATCCCTCTTATAGTATTTTGGTTTTGTTGCCTTTTAAGCCAGTGAGCTAAAAGTTTACCTGCTTTTTCACCTCTCTCTCAATATTTCTGTTTCACTCAAAACAGTGCATACTCTATCTTTTTTTATCACTGCTGCTTTTTATCTCCTGCTGCTGCGTGACTGACTTGGGTCATCCAGCTGCCGGCCCTGCCCACTCGGAGTGCTGGGTGGATCATACTGCACCCCAGGAGGGTCTAGGATGGCCATCATGCTATCCTGCTGGAGGACCCCCTCTGCCACTCCCAGCCAGGACAGCCCTGGATCCTCCCCAATGGGACTCCTCACAAGTCCTCTGGGCAGCACAGGGTGCAGCCATCAAGCTGTGCATTCGTGCCCAGCCTTTTTCCTCCAATTTGCACCCACAGGAATGTGGATGTGCAATGACATCAAGCACTATGTGCCAACGTCTGCTGCACTGCCCCCCAGCTGTCATCATGCTGGTAGTACCTCCAGGCATCCCCAGAGGTTGCTGCCACATGATAGTTGTTCACTGACCAGCCCCAGGACTAGGAGAGCAGTCAACAGGTGCTCAATCCTAGTCCTTCCCTGCCAGCACCCAACAACCTGGGCTCATTCCCGAACCCGGTTTGCCAGTGTGGCACGAGGTGTGGCATCCAGCACCTCAACCATCAGCACCACTGGGCTGGCCTAGTGCATACTATATCTTAGCCAAATGAAGATCATTAATTTCATATTTCAAGCTGGTGATCTGACATAATCATTTTTGCTTTTGAGCTGGATTATTTTTAAAATCTGATAAAAGCTTGTTTAGTTGCAATTCGTTATCTGGTGATTCCTTTTGTTTTTCTCTGTTTTTGCTGGATGCAAAACTGATAATTCTCCCTCTAATGTAAGCTTTAAATGCTTCCCATACTATCTTAACTGATAACCTCCCCATTGTTGTTCATTTCCGAGTAAGAGGACGCTTCCCCTGCTATCTAAGCTGAAAACGTAGAGTCTAGAAACATAGAAGTTGATGGCAGATAAGGACCACAAGGCCCACCCAGTCTGCCCATTTGTTCCTACCTTATGAATGGTAGAATGAGAGAGACATTACATTTCCATCTGTTACTTCTATCCTTGCAGATGTAACCCCTAGATGGCGCTATCCCAGGGGCTACTACCCCTGCCTGATTTGCCACTAACAGGTTGAGGGGCCTGGATCCAATGGCGGGTGCCTCCACCCAGAGGTCAGGGTTTGCAATAGTTAAACTAACTTGGTCACAGCCCTCTGGGACACTGCAACCCCCCTTTCTTCCCACTAGTGGCCCACACAATATATCAGAATTACCTTCACAGTATACACTTACCCCAGGTCTGGTTCCGCACTGGGACCTCCTGTGAAATGAGATACAGTGCAACAATCACAGTACAGTACTTTAACATAGACAAATACCTCAGGCAGTATAACTTGCTGAAACAAGCAGCTCTGATTTATTTAGGGGATATAACAAGGACAGGGGAAATCAGGTTAATTAGCTTATCACTTTACTCATCTATTTATGGCTCTGTGCACAGGCCTATCCCTACCAGTTACTGTCCCTGGGTACCCAAGCCCTAGTGGCTAGTCCAAACCGTGGCAGCTGGTAGGGGCCCTTTCACACAGAGAAAAGGAGAATTAAACAGTCAGCAGTACAGTAATTCCATTTGGATTTAATGTGCAATTCAACAGGGAGCGACCCTGAATTAGTACTCACGACCTCCAAATAAGATAGGGTCCTTCAATGTCAGCAGGGCTCACTTGAGGTACACAAACCTCTTCAAACATCCATATAAAAGAAAGCACTATACCAGGCAGGCTGCATCTGTATCCCGATTGCAATTACTGCACAATACCCGGGAGAACACACAGCAGATTCAGTTCCTGACAGACCGAGTGCCATTTTCAGCAATTCCTCCAGTCTTCTACAGTTTGAGCCTGGTTTCTACTCTTCAGAGATCCTTTGATTCTTTTCACAGGACGGATTCAGTCCTAACAAGCTGTTGCACAAGCTGCAGACCGGAACTCTGGGCCTTGCACACGTTTTTGACTAAAACTGCACACTGAAAAGCACAGGGCTCCTTCCTTCTTCACTGCCAAAGCTCAACTGAAACTCCAACCGACAAAACTGGCACTTCCTTTGAGTTCCTCCCAGTTCTTGACTGGATTGGCTGTCACTCACAATAGACTGCTGCTGTTGGTCCAAAAGGCACTGAAGTCTAAACTACATCTCCCAGAGTCACTGCCCATACAATCCTCTTGTGGCTGGCTCAGATTATGAGTCCAAGTTCTGATTCGTCCAAGGCACCATTTTAGAGCTAGCTTACCCCACACTGATTGGTCCAGTTCAGCAGTTCAAAACTAGAATGGGGAACTAGCAGACACAGTTCTGACTGCAAAGAAAGCAGGTTAGACAAACTGTAATTTCATTATTACTCTAAATAATTTCTGGCAAACAGTTACATCTTTCAGATAGGTTCCCTTTGCACTCCTAGTGACTGCAAAATGAAGTGAATTGGCAGCAGCTTGAGTGGTACTCAATCAAAGAAACACACAGTCCCCCATACAAACTAATTATGTCTGCAAGCAGACAGCTCTTAAAGAGACAGTACCAGAGGTTCTAAAAACACTCACTGATAAATGGCTTAAATGCCAAACACCATTCAGGCTTGGAGCATTCAAGCAAGCTCCTGGAAGTCTTTTGGGAACCCCCATTTGCAGGGGGGGTTACACAATTTTCTGAAAGAATAGATGTTTTAAGTAGGCCATGATCTGAAATCAGAATGTTCTCATACACTATGTTAGAGACTACATTACATAAACCAGAAGGTAGGAACAAGTAATCTATTCTGCTAAAAACACCATGCCTAGCTGAATAAAATGAATAATCCTTTCCTTGAGGATTAGCCATTCTCCAGACATCTAGAATACCTAAATCACATAGTAAGTCAAGCAAAGTTTGTGTAGATTTGGTTTGTGCAAGATTAAAGTTTAAAATGAACTTTATTAAAGTCCTCCCCACAAATTATTTCATAGTCTGTAAAGGTTGCCAACAGAAAACCTACAGACTGGAAAAAAATCAGATTGTCTTGAGTCAGGTGCATTACATAGGGTTATATTCTTCACATATAAGGAACCTGTCAAAAGCTGATATCTACCCCCAGTATCTGCTATATGGTCATATTTAATGAAGTTCACCCCTTTATTGATTAAAATAATTACTCCTGTTTTCTTGGAAGGATAACAGCTATACTCTGCCTTAGCCACCCATCCGCTAGTCAGTTTGTCAGCTTCAAGAGGCAATAAATGTCTTTCTTGAAGCACAGCAATATCAGTTTAGTGTTTTTTAAGATGACTGAGAATTCTGTATCTCTAAATGGGGGAACCAAGCCCTGAACATTCCAAGAAACAGTATTAATAGAACACATCCTAAGTCTAAAAAGTGTGTAAGAACAGTAAGAGCTAAATATAAATCACCTTATAGTTTAAATTAACTAACTAGATTAGTTACTTATATAATAACAATAGCTAGAGCTGTAAAAAACACCAATAAGTTAAACCATGCTAAGAATATATATAAAACACACAGGTTTTTCCTAGGAGAGCTGTGACGAATTCATAGAGACAGTCTATCTCAATGTGGAGCAGCACAACTCTTGAGACAGCTAGAAGCAATTAATTCACCATAAGCATAACAATCAACTTATAATGTATGGCAAGTGCGTATTAACCACCATAATCAGCAGTCGCACAGCTTTGTTATGCACTGTTTAGAATTTTAAAAGTTGTTAACCACACTTCATTACTTCCAAACAGTGGCATAACAAAAAAGAATGCACCAGAGTTCCATAATCCACACACATAGAATGCAAACAGTTTTTTTTTGAACATACACTATAAAAGATGACGGCTGGGGATTGGGTGACAATCATGCTGTAATCACCTCTCGTGGTTACTAGGGCTACAGTAAACCTCTCGAGCTGCACTCTTGAGGTTTACCATGTTGCTCTAGCAACCACTCGAGGTGATTACAGTGTAGTTATCACCCGATCCCCAGCCATTATCCTCTATATAATGTATAGGGAGCTCTTATTATTAACTGAAATCAAGTAGATTACAGCCTTGTTATACCATTGTTATGACGTCACTCTATTGTTAACCCTTCTTGAGAATGTCATATCAATGGTATAACAAAATGGAATACTCACAACAATCAATGTTTCATAAAGTAAGTTAGTAAAGGGAAGTAAAGTGATTCAATCCATGATTACACAGTCTTGATAGCACATGCACTATAAAATATAATGTATGGTCTTTTGTTAACAACCGTGCTGAAAACACTTGTCGAGGTTGCCATGACATCTGAAAACCACTTGAGCTGCGCTCTCAAGGTTTACACTGATGTCATGACAACCTCTCAAAATGTTTACAGCATGGTTATTAACCAAAGACCATACATTATCCTCTATATAGTTACTAACCTAAAACTAGTCGGCTACTACATAAATAAAATTACTAAAAGGCCATGAATAGTACAAATCATTGTCTGTGAGTTGATTTGAAATTGACACATATTCCACAGACTGGCATCGCTAAAGCAGGTCTATTTCAGAGTGAATAGGGGCATCCTAGAAAAAATCCTTATTATTGAATGAAACTACCCCCAACCATCCCAAGATCAGTTAGGAAAGTATCCCCAGACAGGAGCTGATCCAGAACAAACCCAATGTAAGGAGTGGGTATTATTACTATTTTTTTAAGGGGCTGGTTTAGGCTTCCATTATACCTGATAAGCTTGGAGATATCTGTCCAGTACCCCACTCCAAAAACCAAAATACCTACCACTTCCTTGATTGAAGACCACACTGCAGAACTGTATCTTCAAGTCACCTCTCCAGAGACAGGTCTCTGTCCTATTTGAAAGGAGGATGACCCAGAATTGCTCTACTGACAGGGCATTTTAGCCACATCAACAAGAAACCAAGCATTATGCTCTCCCTTTCACTTCAGGATTCACCAACATTGTGTGCAATTATTGAAACAGAGGATTCCTTGTAGCACAATTGAAGGCTTTCATGCTTATCCGGCCTTAGAATAACGTGACATAGATCAGACCAGTGAAGTGGGCTAGGGGCTGTCCAAGCATAGCTAAAATTAAGGACCTCTACTGCTGTCTGTGGCCCCCACCTCCTCCTCCTATCTGAACACCTACACAGGACCTAAACTTAAACTGAGGAACCAACTAATAGCTAAGAAACTGATACAAAGTCATATATTGCAGGATTGTATCATTTAAAGTAATAGAAACACATACAGAACAAAGTTGAGGATCTCACAATCTATGTTGTATACACCTAATGAACTTTACAGTCTGATTTAAGAAAACAGTCCCACATTTGAGCAATCTGAAAAAAAAGAAAAGGGAACATTTGATACCTTGAAGCCCAAGTAAGAAGGCAGCATGGCCATCAAATGAGAAGTTGGTCTTTTCTCAGTGAGTCTATGGATTCCTCTGTTGAGATCACGCTACTCAACATCCAAATTGTGAGGAGCATTAATTTTAAATGAAAATAAAAAAGAACCCACACTAGGAAAAACATTAATACATTTAAATAAATATCAGATCCCAGCATCCCAGCACATGTTTTAAAAAGACCTCATAGTTATAACTTGCTTCCGGTATCAATATCAGCTATTCAGAAGGAAGCATGACTCCTCCAGGCTACCAAGTCAAAGGGCACAGCACATCGTAGTGAAGCTTCAAGAGCCAGGATGGGAAGCCTTGTTCCTTCCTGTAGGTGAAGAAGAAAAGGGCTCTGAAAACATATCTGTCACTGGACTATATGAACTCTGCAAACAATCAGGTACTGTACATCGAGCAGAGAAAGTTCACTGTGCAGATTGAAGCAAAAATCAGAAACAATGGTGGTAGTATTGGATCTATTAGTATTCTTTGTGGCCGAGCTGAAGACTTTAGATTTTTGGTTTTTGAAAAAGGGTTGCACTTTCCTATTAAGCTTCATGGACGAGCTTAAAAATTTAGGTAGTCTCTGTACTTTGTAAGAATAATGGTTAGGAAGCTTGACCGAAGATTAGAGGACAGGAATTTGTGCAGATTTTGGAGTGTCTGGGTTTTTCGATTTAGGGTAGATGGAAGCTTGCATCCCTTGTTTCAGCATGAGAGCATGTGCTTGATTTTCCCCCTTACAATGTTCCATCCTCACGTTAACCGTCCTGACAGTTGGAGCCTCAGAGGAATTTGAAATTCTGTTGGGGGTGATGGATGAAAAAGCTGCTTCTGGCCAAGATCTTAGTATAAATTCCCATGCTTCTTCTGAGGATTTAAAGCCATGCAACTCCCCCACCACCACCACCTCTCGCTATCATTAAAACAGCAAGATACTTCATAAAATAAGGCACATTAAGTTTATGCAATACATCTCTTATGTCCCCAAAAGGTTTTCTTTTTTTCACAACCTCAGCAGAGAAATCTTGGAAAAAGAATATTCTGTCTTGTCCCCAGCTGAGTAATTTCCTCTGCCTTGCCAAAGCCAATATTTCTTCTTTGATAGTAAACCTCAAGAATTTAATAACAACAGGTATGGGTTTTTGTCTGGGTTTTGAGACAGCCCTAAGAGCTCTGTGAGCTCATTCTATTTCCAAGGCCATGATCAACTAAAATTTAAAACAGAAGGAATAAAATCTTATAAAAAGTGGATCATGTAATTTCTCTCTGTTCAGGAATTCCAACAATCCACAATTTTTTTCTTCTACTTCAATTTTCTAGATTGTCTGCTTTGTCATACAGATATCTTATTTGGGTTAAGTTGTTTTTATTTCCTTCTTCTATTGAACAAAAAGACTCTTCTAGTAACGCTAATCTTTCCTCTATGGTGTTCATTCTTTCTTCAAGTATTTCACTGTTTTTCCTCTCTGTGACTGCCTCTTTCTTAATGCCAGTGACCTTTATCTTAATTTTTTTTTTGTAGACTTTATTTCCCTCCTGGTCACCAGCTTACTGGGGCATCTCACTGGCACAGACCCACTCGATCTCACCTCCACTGCCCTGCCTGAACCCCTTCCCCAACCAAGGAATCAGGTGCTGGGTCCCCCCTCTCCCACTGGACCCATTCTGAAGGTGGTGGGAACCATGGAGAGTCAAGTCGGAGTCAGGGCTGGCAATAGGTGTGTAGGTTTGGCTCCTGGAGTCTTGCTGTCGCCTCCCCAGCAGCAGGGATTTTCCTCCTTTTATATCTCCCTGAGAAGCGGATGTGCAATGATGTCTGTGTGGAGGGCAAAATCCCACCCCCTCCACTGAAGTCCACCATCATCTCACCCCCTCAGTGGCCCTGCTTCTTATAGTGCTCCCAGTCTCCACTGGGAGCCACTACAGAGTGAGGCATCCCCGGTACCCCACCCCAGGAGAGGAGAGAAGTCCTCCTGATGCTCAATCCTCACCTCCCCCTGCTGACCTCTGGCTCCCCAAAGAGTCCATCCCCAAACTCTAATCCCCGGTGTGGCGTGAGGTGTGGCGTCCAGCGCCTCAACCCTCAGCGCCAACGGGCTTGCCAATCTATATCTTAATTGACCATAATATTTCATTAATGTATGTTTTATCCTGAGTATCAACTTTTTTGTTTCCAAGTTTACTTGCCATAGCACTCTGGTGAACAGATGAGACCCTTGCCTGCCTTGGCGATGTTCCATCTCTGTTCCTACTTTGAGATGGCATTTATGTGAGTCAGTAACTGGTGAAAATAAAGACACAAATAATTTTGTAAAAACTGGACTAATTTTTACCAGCTTTGGTATTTTGACTGGCAATAACCACAGGAAATGAAATCTATCACTGTTACTAGCCACTAAAGTCTTTTTAGCAGTTTAATTTTTTAAATATCACTAACAGTGAGGAGAGTGTAACTTCTAAGCTGTCGTTATCCTCCCACGTGGCGCGTGACCCCAGATTCAGTTAAGTACATACATTAGGGCCCTGTGAAAATCTCCCTATATGCATGATAAATTTTAGTAAGATGATGTTGACTAAAAAGTACCCTGCACCTGTTCATCTTTAATACCTTATGAATTACTGTAGAAATATAGAAACAGCAAAAGCAGAGGTGAGATATCATGGGGTAATGTTAGTTAAAGAGCAGGTGTTTGCATCTAATTAATAGACCACTATTTCTTATGTATTTTTTTCTGTAGATGTTTTTATGCTCCCTGGAAGGCTGGGTGGCTGCATCAGCTTGTCTCATGAGCACCAGCCATCCTGATCTCCCCTCGCCAATTCTGGGACCTAGTGGGCCATTAGTGTTCTCTTGGGAAAGGCTTCATGTAGCCTGGCCCCCATATGTTTCTATCAGTTTTCTCCCCTTGGGCCCATGGACATGCAATGGACATGATGTCCAAGCTAAACTTATGTAGAGATGACCCCAGCATCCTGAACACGAGATCCCTTCCCTTGCATGGTGATGTCATGTGTGCTGGTATCCAGCCATTGCTTCATGTCAGTCAAGCAGCATGTCACACTATCCCCCGCCACAGAGGAAGGAGAACTGTCTTAAGGATGCTCAATCCTCCCTCTCCCCACCAGCCCCCAAGAAACCTGAATCCATTCCCGACCCAGGGACACCATGTGGCAGGAGGAAAGACGCCCAGTACCTTAGCACTCCATGCCATTGGGTCGGCATTATTTCTTATATTTTGATATGTTTATAGTTACTTTTTCACATTTTCTAACACAATATTTGCTAGTGCACTGACTATACTGTCTCTTCTTTGATGGCGGATGATTCTAGGGACTTGGACATATTTCTGGCTGGACTTTTTCTTTCAGTCTGCAGCCCTCTTCAGACTGATTCCTAAAATATTTGTTTCCCCCCTCTCCCCCAGTCAGTGTTAGCACACCTGGGGCCTGAAATTCAAAACTTAAAGGATACCTAAACAACATTTTGACAACAAACTATTCAAAAATCTGACTCCGTAGGTGACTAAAGAAAAGGCTGCTGTATTCATTAATGCTAAAACTGCATTTACATAATTTACCTAAATGTGATTCTAGAGCATTTGAAAAATTGTAAAATCAGCCTTTCAATTTCAAAAAAATGGTCTTACTTGCTTCCTAAAATGGCCCCCAAATGTGTTATGTGATGACATCATTGGAGCCAAAACCAGAGAGATATATGGCTCTCTATAGTGCTAACTAGTTCTTTTTTCCCTTTGTATAGAATTGTTTCACCCAAATGGTCAAAACCATGTGCATTGTTTTGTATAATGCACATGTTAGGCTATGGTTCTGTTCATTTTGTTTACGTTAACATGCTGAAAATGTGTATTAATCCAATCGACTTTCTCTGCAGCAAACCACAGTGCAGTAAGCATCTTGAATGACCTGGTGATCTAGTGGTTATGATGGATCCAGGATGCTGCAATGGTGGTGTGCATGCTTAATATGCACCTTTAAAAATTTTTATTAAACCTTTATATTTTCTGCTATTATTCTTTTCTATTACATTTTTGACAGAACCTACAAATGTAATCCATAGCTTGAATGTAAACATTTGTACAATTAATAAATCAGACTTCCTCAACAAAGTGAAATGCAGCAGCAAGCAAGTACATTACTATGTGGGGGAAGGGTTGCAGCCACACCCTTTCCCACCCCCTAAAGCCACCACTTTTTTGTAGCAAAGTTCTTGTGCAGTCCAATGTTAGAGTTCATACTTTCTCTAAACTCAAATACATGTTTGTCTTGTCTTCTTTTTCCATGGGAAATAATAATAATAATAAGAAGAATCAGCATTTATATAGTGGTTTTCATACACATTGTATTCCAAAGAGCTTTACAGGCAATACCAGTCTGGTAGTGAAGTGACTGCATGTGTAGTGGAAGCCATTTGATACATTAATATCCACATACAGCCTTGGCCAATTGCATGAACTGCTTTTATGGGAAGGGGAATGTTGGCCAGGACAACGGGGTCAGGTAGTGATCTAGGTGCTGGCAGCCCCACATCTTACTTCTCACAGTAATCTGCTCATATCTGTCTCCTTCTGTCTTCCCCCTTCCCTGATAAGGTTACCACCTACTCGGTTTTTGACCGAATGATTCGGTTTTCTAGGTCCAGATTCGGTCCTCCTATTTTCACCATTGCAAATTCGGTTTTTATGGTGGGTCAAGCAGCACCTGTTAGATTCCCCACTAACTGTTTCATTTTCTTCTCATCTGACTGTAAGCAAGTGTCTGGACATTTTAGTGTGATTGCTTGCTTGCAGTGCATGCAAATCAGGAAGTGCCTTCAAGAGCAGGGCTCTTAAAGAGCAAAATGTGTCCCTATCTGCTCAGTTGTCACCTCTAACTTCACACCTGCAAATTGGAAGATTATTCATGGGAAGGGTACACAATACCACCTTAATTAACACCTTCATTTTTCTGAAACCAGACAGGCACCACATTAGGGTAGCTTCCTGTCCCAGTATGGTCTGTACAATGTGTTTCAGAAACTTTACCTGCTAATCCAGTTTTATTCAGAGGTAGTACTTTTCCAATCATTTTGACTGCTCATATGCCTGTAAAACAGATTCTGTTAAATTCTTCACCATTTTACTTGCATGATCAGATTACAAACAAATTCTGATGTCATGCAGACCTTTGTTTGTATACCAGTCAGTCTGAGAGGTGTAAAGTAGGGCTATTAAGACCATTAGCAGCAAATCAAACTAATCCTTTCCAGGCTGCATTGTGAGTATGGTCTTTGACTACTGTGATAAGGAATACTTTTATACCTTTAAATGTTCAACATTTTTTCTTTTAGGGTCTGTACTATATTTTAATATTTGTTACCCCTTTTGTTGTTAAATTAATAATCTAATATTTTATTTCATTTCTAGCAATACTATGCCTCTCTCTCCTCAGTAGTTATTGTTGTCAATTTTCATACTACTTGGATATTCCACGAAGACCAATCCAGGCCTTTCAGATGAACAGCACAGAATAATGTGGCTAATGTCATGCTAAGCTACAGAAATGAGAAAAGGAAGAGAGAGAGCAGCAGCTGATGAGATGACAGGAACACAATCTAGATTTGATGGCACTGCAAATGTAGGCAATTTATCAAACATTTTTCAAAACATTATTTTTTTTTTTTTCACCAAAAGAGACAGACTAAGCTAAAGTTTGTTTACAGGTGCAACCTGAGAGTACAAGGGAATTAAGTATTTGTGTAGGGTCACAAAGTATGCAAGTTTGGGCTGTAGGATTCAAACCCTGGTCTCCAGAATTGCAGCCCAGAGCTTTAAACCACTGCGCTATACTGCCTCCATGCTACATAACATGCTTTGTATGAGTGACATGGAAAACAAAATAGGGTATTTAACAGCATAGAATAGTTACTACCACTTTTAAAAACTTCTCTGACATTACAAATAACTTTAGAGTAGGAGCAATGGGAGGGACAGTAGCACATCTTAAAATGGCAGATGATATTTGTAGTTACATCTCGTCCACCATTACTGGTGTAGTTTATTTATTTATTGAAAGAGTTTTACCAGAAAAGGCCACCTGATCCAAACTAGCCAGTTGTCAGAGGTGTTCTTGTAGTCACTCTATTTGTCAGCTAAGCTGTGCACACAGGATGGAAAGTTCCCTGAACCCCCTCTCTAACCCCACCAAATGTTAACACACACTGAAATTTAAAATATTTAAATCTAAATCAAATAAACCAAAAATAATAATCATGACGTAATTTAAAGAAGTTGTACACAATGTTATTTCAGCAGCAATTCTGAACAAATCAAGTGAATCAGAGTCCAAGCGATGCCCTCATTAGTCATAAAAGAGGCGGGGTTAGGGGTGGAGTTTGGGGGTGTGGTTTAGTATTCGGTTTTCATCTCATCCAAAGGTGGCAACCCTATTCCCTGAATATAGCTGTACCTTGCAAGAGTGGCCTTCTCAGTCACCCTCTGGTATTCATTCTTCACTATTCCTCCTTACTACGAAAACTGGTGAGTGCATCACCCTTCTGCATCATGAATGCAAGTAGTACAGTCCCCATTTTATTTTGACATATCAAATATAAAAATATATTTCCAGTAAGTCAGGCTCATACCAGCAGGGAATAAGGGGAATGATGAGCTTTTCTATCCTTAAAAGATCTAAGCTCCATAGGACTGCTCTCCTCTCCTGGGGTGGGTACTTGGTGTGCGTCGCTCTGCAGCAGCCCCCGGTGGAGACCGAGAGCACTGCAAGAGGATGTCAATAACTGTGGGACCAGAAAACTGGAAAAAAATGCTCTGGGCTCAGCCGGATGACAACTGCTAGACTGCCCGCACTTCCTCCAGACCTCCCATGAGTCATGTCCATCTCAGCAGCATAAGGCCAATTGTGAGTGCACTGGCTGCCCTCCTCGGTGCCTTCCCCCTCGGCAGAGAGGGACTCGTCCAGCAAAGTGATATGCTGGGTTACCCTAGATGGCTGCTGTGTGAGGTAAAGAGGCTCGGGGGGAATCGGAGGGGTGTAGGAGTCCTTGGTGGCCTGAAGGAGTGGATATGCCCTGAGCACATAGGGGGAAAAACAGATAACACACACAAAACAAAAAAGATCTAGGCTACCTTTGATTAGGTACTATTAAATGATGGGTGCGCACATCATTATGCACGTCATTTAATAGTGCCTAATCATAGGTGGCTTAGAGCTTATATTGATAGCAAAGCCTATTTTTCCATGTGTGCCAAGCTGCTATCAGCCTGGCTTACCAGAAGATCATGTTTATTATTAATATGTAAATATAACACGGGAGACTGTACTAACCACATTCATGATGCGGAAGGGTAGTGGACTCGCCAATTTTTGGTGTGGGGAGCAGGTGAGAAGCATGAATGCCAGAGAGAGACTGAAGAAGCCATTCCTGCAAGGTACAGCTATATTCAGGTTAATTGAAGACACGAAGGACTACGCTGAGCAGATCACTGTGAGATCTGAAATGTGGGGCTTCCACCATCATGATCACTACCTGACTGGATGAGAGTAGCCTGCAATGACAAATACTCAGAGTGGCAGGGCTGCACCTAAACTGTTACTTGAATTCAGTGTAGGGAGATTACCCTTGGGTGGGGGGGGGTGTTGACGTTTGTTAGGACAGTATTGAGGGACTTGGAATAGCTCATTCAACATTTGGAAGGGTGGTAGCCAGCCAACTCACATTGTGGAGTAGAGCATAGAAAAGTACTGGAGAAGAATTGCTGTGAACTGTCCTGTGAGGTTCTGCAGAGCACAGGTAAAAGAGTAGACTGACACTAGAAGTCAGGTGGATTCGCTCAAGGTATTAGTATGCATCTCCTGCAAATAATATTGTTATACATTGTAAGTGCAGCTCTTATGAGGGCATGAACAGCAGTTTTTCTGGTGGGTCATAATGCTTATTGCTTAGCCCTCCAGGAAGACCTAGTTGTTGGTTAATGAGGTGGGAAAAAACACAACAGGGAACTGTACATACTACCTTCACTGTGCAGAAGGGTGGTGATCCACTCAGTGTTTACTGTGGCAGCAGAAGTCAGACATTGAGAATGTGGACTGGAGAGTGATTTGGGAGGTATTGTTTAACAGTGCCAGCTGATGATGCGTATCAGTATAGGTGTGCACAACTCTCTGAGTTACAAGATTACAATCTGAGGTGTAATAGTTCTCTTCATGAGACCACAAGCTCATATGCAGCCCCAGGCAATACTAAGGACAGGGTATGGATGGTGGGATGTTCAACAGAAGGCAGTGCGTCTCTCCTGGTTAACAAAAAACAAAATTCAGTGCATCATATAACCACTAGATCATCAGGTATTTGAAGTGTGTACCGTAATGCAGTTTGCCAAAGAAAAAGTCAGCTGGATTGCAAAAACATTTTCCACAAGTTAAAGTAAACAAAATGAACAAAATCATAGCCTGACATGTGTAATGATCAAAATAATCCACGAGTTAATACATGGTGTTGATCATTCTGGTACAACAATTCAAAATAAAGAGGGAAAGAAGAACTAGTTGGCACTATATAAATATATGTGGCTCTCTGGCTCTAGCTCTGATGAGGTCATCATGACTCATCACTTAACACACTGGGCAGACATCTTAGGGAGAAACCAAGGCTGTTTTTTAAAAGTGAAAGGCTGATGTTTACATTTTTCAAAAGCTATGAAACTGCATTTATGTTATTTACATAAATGCAGTTTTAGTATAAATGTAAACAACAGGCTTTACTTTACCTTGCAATGAAGCCAGATTTTGGTGTTTGCAATTTTAAAAAACTGCTTGTTTAGGTACCCTTTAATGTGGGCACAAATGGATACTTGCCCACGCAAATTGGGTTTTACACCTGGTGTGTGGGTGGGGCCTATTTTTAGACATTCCCACAGCACAGGCAAAACCTGTTAGTGCCCATTCACTAAGTTACTGCTGCACCTAAGGAAATGAGGGGGCTCAACCTGCATATGGATGCAGTAGTATATTCAGAGGTTTGCACAGGTGGTGATTCCCATCTGGAAAGGCACAAATTACCACCTTTGCAAACACCCTCCTGACTGGCAAAGCTGCTGCAGCCACCTGTCCAGGCCCATGGACCTAAATATGTTCTTGGTGCCTAGTGGTCCTCTCACTGTCAGAGCCCCATCCCAGTGTGCACCAAGCACATTCCTGGTGGTCCATGGTTCCCCCCAACCTCCGATCGCATGTCTATATATCCCTGTAATGTGCTCTGGTGGCTAGCAGTCCCCCACCCTCTAATCATCTGTCCATACATCCTGTTAATGTGCCCTTCGGGTTAGCAGTGCCCCCCACCATATGATTACCTGTGTGTATATCCCAGCAATGTGCCCTGGCGCTTAGTGTGCCCCCACCCTCTGATCGCTTGCCCATACATCCCAGTAATGTGCCCTGGTAGCTAGTAGTCCCCTCACCCTCTAATCACTTGTCTGTACACCCCAGTAATGTGCCTGATGGCTAGCAGTGCCCCCATCCTCTGTCCCCCAGCCCCATGCATGACAAGTGCCTCCCTGGTGTCCAGTGATCCCCCCACCCTCCGATCAATCAATCAATCAATCAATCAATCAATATTTATTTATAACGTGCTTTTCAAAAATCAAAGGGTGAATACATTATAGACAAAACAACAAACATTCAATTAATAAAAACATATATAACAAATAAAAAGGCAGCAGAAATAAACTAAATATTGTCTCCAAAAGCCAGAGTAAATAAATATGTTATCAAAGAAGCTTTAAAAGTCTCAGTGGACAATCACTCTATAATCCGATGAGATAGAGCATTCCACAGGGTTGGGGCCACAAAAGAAAAGGTCCTGGCCCCAGATGACTGCAGATGGACCCTGGGAACCTCTAGCAAGCCCTCATCGGTGGAGCGGAGTGGACAGAGGGGGTGGAAGGGCCAAAGGAGGTACCATGTATGACAAGCGCCCCTGGTGTCCAGTGATCCCCCTGCCCTCTGATCCCTGGCTGTGTTCCAAATACACGAGTATACCATTTGTAAAAGTGTACAGCCACAAAAATAGAAGTGCTGGGAATAAAAACAGAAAATATTCCCCTGTGTCCAGTGGTACTTCCACACTCACCAATCGCTTGTCCGTACATCCAGGTAATGCCTCCTGATTGTTAGCGGCGTCCACATCATCCATTCCCCCACCCCATGCATGACCAGTGCCTCCCTGGCATCCAATGCCCCCCCACCCTCTGATCCCCAGTCTCATGCATGACAGGTGCCTTCCTGGAGTCCAGTGGTCTCCTCCTCCCTCTAAACCCTGGCCACATTCCAAATACATGAGTGCTCCATTTGTAAAAGTGTATTGTCACAAAAATGTATGAAAATCCAAAGATCCCACATCTCTGTACAAGGAGCATGCAGCCTGAGTACTGTACAAGGAGTGGCCCCTCTTTGTACAGTACACAGGCCTCATGCTCCCTGCACAGTACAGGGGACATGCACCCAGCATTATACATAGGATGGGCACATTCTGGATTTCCATATGGCAACCGACCAAGGAAGTGAGAGGAGGGCTGTGTTGGTCACTGTATCTGAGCAGTGGCACTGATGCTTCAGGTGAAGGGGGTTTGGCAGAGTGGGTGTACAGTGCCATGATACAGAACAGACCACTAGATGCTAGGGCGTTAGGCAATGACAAGGGCATGGTGATTGGTGGGTGGGGAGAGCCACTGGACACAGAGGAATATTGTCTGTTTTTATTCTGAATGCAACTTTTGTTTTAAGACTACACACTTTTTCAAATGGAGGACTCATGTATTTGACATGTGGTGGGGGATCAGAGGGTGTGGGACCACTGCCCTCCAGGGAGCACTTGTCATGCATGGGGCTGAGGAATGGAGGTTTGCAGGGATCACTAGCCACTAGGGCACATTACAGGGATGTATGGACAAGCGATCAGAGGGTGGGGGGAAAGCTAGCCACCAGGACACATTACATGGATATACAGACCAGCGATCAGAGGATGGGAGGAACTGCTAACAACCAGGGACTGCTAGCATTTTTTGGGAACTAGCCAATTGGGGTGGGGGTGACATGCTGTCCTGCCTCCACTTCCCATTCAAATGAGCCCATTATGGGTATGCAGCTGGCTGGTTCCTTCATGCCTTGCTTGCCCAATGGGCTCATTTGCATGGGTCTGTCTGAATATCATGCCTTGAGTTACTGGTGCTGTTGGGTCTGGTGGTGCTATTCCCTGCACCGAAGGGATCCATGTTGGAACAGCGCTATTTGATTTAGTGCTGCGCCGACATGCCCCTATATTCTGTCAGATAGTGCTGGTGACCTACTGAACTGAATATAGCATCCTCAGATTCCTGGTCATTGGCAAAGTATAGTTAAAAAACTTTGCATTCCACTTTACCCATTTCTGAATATCGGGCCGCTGGATTCACACCTCTGGATACTGCCTTGCTAGGTATTGGAACATCACCCCACAACACAACACTACCTATTCAGTGGTTCCTCAGACACTGACACCTATCCGCCACAGCTGCAATTTGCAAACCTGAGATCATGTCTCAGGATACTGTGAGGCCAGGTGCTTGGCTAGAACAGGTATTACATACTGACACAGCAAAGATGTGGGATTGAGAAAAAAAAGCAAGACTCTTACTGCTGGGAAAAAAATATATTTTATTATCATTATTTTATATTGCAGGGGTGCAACTGTTGGCATGTTCAATGGCTGGCATCACTTTTCCATGTAATTAATATATTTATTACTGTCTTCAACTGTCAGCACTCTCCTCCAAAAGTGTCTTATGCCCAGTATTATCTGAGCACTGTTCCTTGGCTTGACACACCTCAGAATGTAGTGCTTCCATCTAATGCTGTACCATCTCTGTAGGGTTCAGGTCTAGTGATTCTGGTGACACCCTGACCCAATTCACTCCCTGGTCCTTTATGTACACCCCAGACACTGCATACTTTGGGTCATTATCTGTATAAGAGAAAGAAAACACATATAAGTAAACACATCGAACACTGTGCTGTACATCCCCACCATGAACACAAAGAAACTGTAACTGCAAACTGCTCAGACTTGAACCTTGGAAAAGCAGTTGTCCATCTGAAAAAGCTCACTCAATAAAGAGCACCAATGTATTGGACACTATCTCCTCTCTGAAGAAATCGCCCTTGATGATGCCACTGAATAGTAGTATCGGCCCTGGCCTGCAGTGCATCCATGCCTTACCCAAGCTGTTTATGTTAGTTGACTTCATGAATGAGAGGGGATATACTGTTGGGGGGGAGGGCCATCAGTATCTTGCTCCTCTTTTGAGGTACTGTACAGTACATTACCTGCAGTACATATGGTACAATACCTAGGTTCCTACACAGTTGGTCAGTACATTAACAAAAGATGAAGAGCTTACAGAAATGGGCAGGCTTTAAATTGCTTTTGTGGCAAACAGTACCCAGAAAAACTGATTAAATAAATATATACAGTGGCCACAGCACTCCATTTAGAGTGCTCTGCCATAACTCTATCCATTTTGGCATTGCATTATCCTCACTGATGATTCAGATACTGACTAATCTTGTTCTGCCATTTTCTGATGGATCTCTGCTGCATAGCTCATATCATCCTCACACTGTTCATTGATCCACAGTTTTGGAAATTTCACTGCACAAACACAAAAATAACTGGCCATCAATTTTTTCAGTGGAGATGGCCAGTTCTGATTTGCCATAAAAACCAGACTGTTATTACAGCAAACACGTAATTGCAATATCAAGATGCTCTGGAGTGCAGCATTCACTCAGACAGCAGTTGTACTCTCTACCATAATGGAAAAGAGTAAGTGAAAGATTAACTGGCCCTTCTAAACATCCAAACTAACCTCAGTTTTTTTCCTTTGCAGTTAAACTTTTTATTGAGTAGTTTCCATTAAATGCATACTTAATAAACATCATGAAAAACATACGGCAGATGATACATTTTAACATACTTGTTTTGCAGTAAAATACAAGGTATAACATTTAAACTGTAAGGAAACAGAAAGGGGGTAAACAATAGATTTTATAACTAGTAAGAGCAATGTCAGGCCTTAGCAAGGACTTACCATATGGAGTCCAGACCTGTAGAGGAACCTTTCAGGGGAACAAGATGGCTCGCCAAATACCTTATTGGGGAGACCAAGACTTCCTCACCTAATGTACAGAAGATGGAAATGAGTGGTTGTCCACTTTCTAACAACTCATGACATCTGAAAAACAATTTACATCCAATACCAAGTTAAATAGCCATTCCCTCATGAATGTTTCAAGGGAGCCTTAATCTGTCCTTTGCATACCTACTTTGTTCCCTTCTACTACATTTAGCAACAAATTCCAAATAAGGGGCCCATATAGCTTCATATTTGCGTACATTCTCTTTATTGCAACAGGTTATTCTAGTTAGGTTAGCCATTCCTTCCAGGGCTGTGAGCCATTCTTGAAATGTAGGAATTACCTGTGACCTCCACCTTTTTAGTATCAACCTCTTCACTTCCACTGAGGCCTGTATGTGCCAGAGCTGCTGTTGTTTAGTCAGTCTTTTGTTTAGAGGGGATATACCTAGTAACAACAATCTGGGGTTCAATGGTAGTGGGGAGCCCAAGACTTGTGAGCAATATTTCACCACTACTGCCCACAGGGGTTGCTGAGGTACACACTACCAGAGGACATGGGATAGGTTTGCTGCTGCAGCATTACATCTCCAGCAATTGTTAGCCTGTGACACCCCTATTGTCTTCAGTTGAATCAGTATGTGGTATCACCAGTGCAGGACCTTATTTTGGATAAGCAGGCTTCTCTGGTCATTGCAGGCTTGTTGGGCCCTGATCCACCCCTGTTGCCACTGCTGTTCTGTTATCTGGATGTTTAGTTTTGTTTCCCATTTACTCTTAGCTGAGAGGGACAGGTCTGGGCCCTATCCCTCATCATGCGTTGTATGTTACCCACCAGATGCTTTTTTAGCCTTAGCCATGACTTTACTGGTAGTAGTTCCAGATTTAAGCTTTTATGCTTTACAAACATGTAACAAGAACACTTCAACTTATCCCAGGTGTTAAAGAGGTTTCTAATCTGAAGGTTATCTCCAAAAGTCACCCATTGGTAGGTCAAACCTCTCTATTAGCCCCTGAAATTAGTCCAGTGCAGCTCCATCAGGAGTCTCTCGATCCCCAAGGCAACCAATTGATTTAGTCATCCACCCTGACCATCTCATTGGGCATCAGTCAATGCACAGGAAGGAATTATTCCAGATGGGGGTGTAGTGGCCTGGACTGAGACAGTGTCTGGCTTTCTGGCATACCTCATTCCAGGCTCAGTGGGAGTTACTAATTGTTATCCATTGTTGGTATTGTTTGGGCAGGGGATGTCCTAGGTATGCAGATAGTGGTGATCCTTCTTGAATGGCCTTCTCTATTGTCATCCAGGCTGGTGGCACCATACACCCCCCCTGAAAGCACCTCACTGTCTTTGCTGTGATAAACACAAGGGGAATACTGAGCAAAATCAAGCAGGTTCCACCCCCCTCTTGTCCACGGGACCCTCAATTTTGCCCTGATGCATCTCGGAGGAGAGGGTCCCCATAGAAATCTGCTGATTAGGCAGTTTAATTTCTGTGCCCAAACTTCTGGAAGTATTATGGGGAGGTGGAAAAGTTAGTAATAGATTCTGGGGGCCATCACTAATTTAATTGCAGCTATTGTGCCCACCATTGATACCTGGAGATGCTCCCATCTTGCTATATGCTTTCAGAGTGACTCAACCAATGGTTTAAAATTGATGTCCACCAGAGATTTTAGGTCAGGAGAGATTCTCTCCCCTGAATAATTAACTCATGTTTGCGCCCATGTCAAATCGAGATCATCTAGTACTGCTGGGGAGATTAAGCCAGTAAGGGGTAGAATTTCAGACTGTGTAGTGTTAATCCTGAGGCCTGAGAATTCTCTAGATGTCCTAAATGTATCCGGGATGTAAGGAAGACTTTGGGAAGCATCCCCGGTTAGAATTAGGCGGTCATCAGCAGAGAGCTTTAGGACATACTGGTTGTCTCCAATTGTGATCTCTGCAATGTTGGAGTGAGCTCTTGTAGCTGCTGCCAATGGTTCCATGGCTAAAACAAACAACAAAGGGGACAGCGGGCACCCTTGTCTGGTTCCCTGTGCAGAGAGAAATGGTCTGATAGGTTCCCATTGGTGAGTACTCTTGCCCTGGCACATTTATTTGTCTTTATCCAGGACAAGAAGTAAGGACCAATGTTGAAGCCATCCAATACCGTGTGCAGGTATGCCCACTCCACAGAATCAAATGCTTTCTCAAAGTCTATGGTTACCACAGCTGCTGGAGTAGGGAGTGCTCAAGCGGTCTGCATGAGGGGAATTAAAGCTCAAGTATAATCTGAGCTAATTCTGCCATTAACAAAGCCCACCCGTGCCAGATGTGTAATTTCAGTCAGGCATTTCTCCAGATGTGTTGCCAGCACTTTTGCCAGGATTTTGGCATCTGCTTTTATCAGTTAAATTGGTCTGTAATTAACTGGAAGAGTATGGTCTTTTCCTTCCTTTGGAAGGTTTATGATGATGGCCTCATTTAGGGTGTTGAGAAGGATTCCTTCCTTATGAGCTTCTTATAACATTACTAATAGGTGGGTCACTGTCTGGAGGTGGACTACGTTTTAAAAGTCCACCAGAAACCCGTCCCCCGGGTCTTGTGTGGGGCCATATTAGAACTTGCCTGTGTAATTTCACCTTCAGAAATGATGGCTTCTAAAGCTTCTCTGTGAGGGGTAGCCAGTTTTGGAAGGGGTAGCTTTGCTGTGATGTTGGCATACTTCCCCCCATCCCATTCTGCCTGTGAGGAATATAAGGCTTTATTAAAGTCTGCCATAATCTCACTGATTCCTTTTGGGCTTGGGGTACTTATTGTTTTTGTCTCTTAGTTGTAGTATGGACCTCTCTGCTTGTCTCTGTTTTAGTCTGAAGGTCAGAAGCTTACTGGCCTTTTCCCCATCCACCCAGTACTTATATTGTACCATCTGGAGGTAGAATTCTGCCTTTCTAGTTGCAAGAGTATGCATTTTCAGCCTAATGTCCATGAGCTCTGCAATAACCTGTGGGTCTTGTAGACTTACTCAAGGCATTTTGTATTCCCTTTCCAAATTTATAAGTTTGCCTTCTAGTTGATCATGTTCTTTCTCCCTCTGTTTACACCTATAGGTTGCAAATCCAATAATCTTACCCCCTTATGGTTACCTTGCATGCCTCCCAAATATTAGCCACTGATGATGAACCTACCAGATTGTCTTTAAAGAACCTTTCAGTTTCTATCTGAAACCATGTGGCAAAGTCTTTTTCCCTGTAGGAGTAGGGGTCCAATTGCCATAGGAGGTATTTACTGGGCTGTAAGGTTGGGAGGATATTTAGAACCACTGGGCGTGGTCAGATATGTATAGTTGTTCTATATGTACCCCTGTCATAGCTGCAGTAATATTCAGGGAGGTGAACCAATGGTCCAGTCTGCTGGCCATGGTGTTGGGTACAGAGAAATATGTATAGTCCCTATCTGTGGGGTGAGAGGGCTGCCAGATATCCGCTAACTGGTGCAGTGCCATCAGTTCCTTCAAGGCTAAGAGAGAGAGTGAGAGAGGGTGTGGGGTTCTAGCCTGGCATTGGACCTGCCTAGTAGATGGTCCATCGTCAGGTTGAAATCACCTCCTAAGAGTATATCAGTGTTATAGAAGGAAATATCCATACTTTTCTGGGATATGGCATTGAAAAATTCTGAGGTATCTTCAATGAGGGTGTATATTTTGGCCAGCACCATAGAGCCTATGGGGTAGATACCTTCATGATTGCCCACCGTCACTCTCCAACTGCATACACCTCTGTCAGTTGCCACTGAAGCTTGCTGTGAGGCAGGATGGAGACACCCCTCTTGGCAGACACTGCGATGCTGTGTGCTTCTCTACCTACCCATTCCCTCACCAGTTTAGCTGCTTCCTTTCAATATAGCTTTGAGCTGTGCCATTACTTTTTTCCTTTTTATCAATGAGTTAAGGCCCTTCACATTCCATGAGGTAGCTTTAATATCATTAGATCTAACCATAATTAGGGTGTCTCCATCTGCCTAACCACCATACACATATCATATTTATTTATTTCGTTTTTGTTAACAGGGTAAGTGCACTAGACAAATCCTGCCTATTTTCAGGCACAACCAGAGGGAGGGGGATACAGATGAATGCCAACTGACCTTGAACCAGATTAAGCTATTTGTGGTATTTTTAGTGAATGAGGGAAATTTGGCCAGGACACCGGGGAAATTCCCCTACTCTTTTTGATAAGTGCCATGGGATCTTTAACATCCTCCTGAACTACCACCAATCCAGGCAGATGGGACCTCAGTTTAACGTCTCATCCGAAAGACGACACCTCAGAAGTGCAGCACCCCTCTCATGCTGCACTACAGTGTTAGTATTGGGATATTAACCCAAGTACCAGATGTGGTAACTGAACCCACAGCCCTCTGATCTCCCGGCCTCAGAGGCAAGTGTGCTACCTACTGAGCCACTGTCACTTACCATATCATTCAGTGCCATGAGTAACGCCCTCATTTCATTAGGGTTGCCTACTATTCCTCCTCCCTCTTTTCTAGGTATCCTTTTTCTACAAGATGTATGTCCTAACTTTTAAAGTTTCCACCCCTACATGAGGCAGGTGACCACTACCCTTTTTTCTTTATTTACCTTCTTTACAGTCATCAGCTAGGTGGAGCTTCTTATGTGTATGCAATGAGTGGACTTATCACACCTCCTAGCCCCCTTGGGGTTGGGCTTCCCAGCCTTATTGCCAACTGACTGTATTTTCCTAACATAAATTACATTTTTTCTCAGCAGTATGAACCTCTAATTGTATACTATTTTCTCCATAACCCTTTTTTGAGGATGTACCACCTCCACTGACTGGGGGAAGGGTCACACCTCCTCCCTCCAATGGTCAAGTGATACTCCTCCGGGGGAGAGACAGACATGTGTTCGGCAGATTGCTAAAAGTACCATATGGCTAGTTCAAGATTAGGCATCAGTAAGTGGGGGTATTGATGACCAGACATCCACCATTTATCAGGGACAGATAACCCCCATCTCACCGGGGCACACCCTCTATGCATATGTTCTGAGACAGTGCCTTGGTCA
Organism: Neoceratodus forsteri; assembly: GCA_016271365.2. Lineage (NCBI taxonomy): Eukaryota > Metazoa > Chordata > Ceratodontiformes > Ceratodontidae > Neoceratodus > Neoceratodus forsteri. The sequence goes on along the minus strand of CM057455.1, from coordinate 1,172,629,084 downwards.
ATTTACTTTATGCCGGATAGGACTACTTGGGGGCTTGGTTTAGGTTGCCGCTTGAATTTCCGGGGAGCAATGCCTCCCATCTCTTTGCAAGGGTGCTTATTTATGTAAAACCCAGTCACCCAAGGATGTTTGCACATAGTTGTAAACCATATCTGAAAGCTTGGCTCTGACCCAGTGCGGACAGTTACTGCCTTTCCCGATCAGTTTAATGGTCAGTTGAGCCTCAGCTGTCATTGTTCTTACCATAGCCCTCCCACCCATCCCTCCTTCAACATGGTCATCCATATCTTGGCAAGTGTCCTATTTGCACAAGGCAGCAGCCGATCTTCCCATGCACTGTGTCATGCGGTGTTGTGACCAAGACAAGAGATCCTCTATCTGTCAGATGGCTTCTGTCTCAAACAAGGATCAGAAAGGGACTGGGGCAAGGTATGGCACTGCTTAAATCCTTGGGACTAAGGGTCTTCCATGGCATCAGGATTTCCATGCCTCAGTTCTCCTGATAGGAGAAACTCCTGCTCATCTCCGATTCCTGCTCCCCTTAGCCCCACAATGCAAGTACTTAAATATTACTATCTACAAGTACATTTTAATGCAATAATTCAACCTTAACTCTGGGGCATACTGGCACAGCATCTGAACCTATTTAAACTGTCATTTTCTAAGAGGCATTACAGCATTGTTCCAGTCAAGGCAGCTTCCCCCGGGGTGCCTGTCTTGCACAATCTAGTGGTGAGTGCATTGGAGGCCCCCTCAATCTACTTCCTCATTTACCTCCCAAACTTTCTAACAAAATTAGGGGCAAGCTAATTATCCCTAGGGGACTGGCTGCAAGAAACATTACCTTCAACTCACAAAACCTCAGATAGCTCTCCTGTCTACTGCTTGCGATGGAGCTAGAATTTCTTGCGTGGCCTGGGAGTCTTCAATATAGCTTACCCAGACATAGTATATTGGTGTCCAGGCCCCAGCAAAGTCCTTGGGTGCCAAGGGTTCTTTAGCTGTTGCCCCCTGACCACTCGGGCTGAACAGGTCCAGATTCACCAGTTGCAGATCCCTCAGCAGCTCAAAGCGGTTGGATATTTTAAGGGTGTGGCATATGCTGAGGAGCCACTTCTCTCAGACTGGTATACTTTCCTTTGTCTGCTTCTGGAGCAGTTTTTGCAGGTTCTGGCTCATTGCAGTCATGGTTGCTTCTCGGGTTGGTGGGTGGACCTTTTCCGCTTTCACCCTTGTTGAATCTTCTGCCATTCCTGACCCTTTTCCAACTCACCCACAACATCTCGAGTCTGTTTGATCCTGGAGCCATGTGGTTCGGAGGTGTCCATGCTTTGTGGTGCCACGCCACAGGGCTCAGACAGTGGCAAGGGCTGATCAACCATTTCGCCGGATATGTCTGCCAGAAACATCTCTATTTCTGCTGGGTCATTGAAGGTGATGTACCTACCCTGGTAGTTAATCGGTAGTTGGGCAGGATACCGTACTAATGCTGATATATTTAGTCTGCAGAGGGCTTGCTTGATGGACCCATACCCATGCCTATGCCGGTATGGCTCATAGGAGTAGTCTTGAAAGATCTGCACTTGACAGCCATCCTATGCCACCCTCTTTAGGTCCCTGGCAGCCCTCAAGAATACTTCCTTTCCTGGATACCTAAAGAATTTAAAAAGAATTGGCCATGGCCGATCCCGTTTTGCGGTCAGGGAGCCAAGGACCCATGGGCACACTCCAGCTCCAGGGAGGGTAGCTGTTTAATTTGAGCATCACCAGCAGGGAAGAGCTCAAGAATTTAATCATATCAGCCTCTTCTGTCCCCTCTGGTACTTCTACAATTCGAATGTTTTATTCTCCTCCCCCGGTTTGCTAGGTCATCAACTTTAGCAAGTAATAATTGTAGCTGGCTGTGAAAGACACTTAGATGGCACTAGTGATCATGGAGTATTCCTCCCTGGCATTTAACAACTGTCTGTGTGTCTGACACTCTGGATCTCAATTTCACTAGATCTGCTTTAGTGCGTTCAGGGAGCCAAGGACCAATGAGCACACTCCAGCTCCGGGGGAGGGCAGTTGTTTAATTTAATTTAAGCATCACCAGCAGGGAAGAGATCGGAAATTTAATCATATCAGTCCCTTCTGCCCCCTCCGGTACTTCTACAATTTGAATGTTTTTTTTTCCTCCCCGGTTTGCTAGGTCGTCAACTTTAGCAAGTAAAAATTGTAGCTGGCTGTGAAAGACACTTAGCTGGCACTGGTGATTGTGGAGTATTCCTCCCTGGTGTTTAACAAATCTCTATATGTCTGACACTCTGGATCTCAATTTCACTAGATCTGCTTTAGTGCTGGCAGTAGTATCTTTTAGTTCTGCAGTGTCTGGTAAAACTCTATTGAGCAACAAGGTAATAGTAGCCAGCTGTTGTTCCATACTCTAAGGTGCCAGCTGGGTTGACTTCTGATAAACCTCCATTGGTGCTTTTGTTCAGGGTATGCTCCCACTTGAACCTGGTGGTGTAAGCTTGTCTCACAGACCAGCAACGTGAGGTCTGGTGCAGCACTTCACTGGTTATATTCCACAGCTTTCCAAAGCCCAGTTTTGACAAGTTTGGTATCAAAATGATCAGTGCTGACTGAAGAAACCAGATCTCCCAAAAGTTCCTTAGCTAGGGGGTGCAGAATCACAGGATGAGTCCAGATGGGTGAAACTGGTACTGCAGCTGGTTAACTACACTGCTTCCATTTTAGATGGCTAGCTCCACCCCTAACCTCAGTTTTAAAAGTAGAGTACAGTGTTGTGCAGTCCAATATAGGAGTCCGATCCAGAGCCCTACGTAAAACCAGCTGATAATACATAGTGCAAAACCGGAAACCGGAACACTCCTCATAGGCTGCTTAGATTAACAACAAAAAAAAAAAACCTCCACTATAAGATAATGTTATGGATGTGGGGGGAGGTACCTCAACAAAACATAAAACAAAAGTGGCTACGAAAGTTTAAAAAAAAATAAGTGCTGTATGAGTCACTGAATGCTTGATGCCACTAAATGCTTAGTGTAACATAGTTTGGTTTTGGCCTTGTTCATTCTTACCCTTGGAAAAGCCATTGAAAGATTTTGAAGGCCCAAAAAGAGATTTGTAACCACCTCCTCCAACTCATGGAGAGTGTATCTGGTGGCGCTCAGGAGAGGAAAAACCCTCTTTACCAGAGGAAACCTCTGAGGAACCATGGCCATTAGGCTGCCATTACTCTGGGCATACTAAGAGGAAATGGAATGGAAAGCTTAATGTAACTCATGCTCAGGATTAGGGACCTAGGTTCCGAAACAAGATGAAGTCCATCTTCCCAGTCGTTTGATGATGTGGGCTGGTATGTTCATTCTGGATGCGGATGTTGCAGCTCCTATGTGGAAAGAGTGTCCAGAAAAAGATGATGGATCATATCCAAGGTGCTGAAGCCAAAGTCCAACTGAGTTCATGAATTCTTTAGTGGTTAGTGGGGTGTGATTTGTAGTAGGTAGGAATGGAGCTGAAGGTAAGGATTTTCTGAGGAGTCAGAATAACTGATCAAAAATAGCAATAGGGCACCAAGCATTGGAAGTAGGAAAGTAAAAGATATTGACTCCTTTCTTGAATCTGTCCATTTTGGAGGAAGGTAAGTGAAGAATGTAATGGTCATTGTGCTTTTGTAAGTGTTGCACCATGAAGAATGTAGAACTAGATGGAGATGGAAATGTGAATTCTCTTGGGTGGAGGAATCCATAAAAAATCAGACATATGGCAACAGATAAGATGGTAGTAGAGAAGACATCTAGTGAGTTTGTTTGAAATAGGTTGAGTAGCTGTCTGACAATGCGGTCTTCAATGGGTTGATGAGTAGGAGGCTTTCTGATTGTTGACTTGAGGATGCCTGTCAGGTCCAGGTAGGCCACGTCCACTGCCCCCCTGTGGTCTATTATCTGCATCACCCAGTAGGAGAATTCTATTAGATTGGGTGGGCATGATTTCCTCCTTGTGAACCGTGCTGGCTGTTGTACAGAAATCCGTTCACCTTCAGGTACTGTGTTATCCTTTCCCTGATGAGTGCCTCCATGACCTTCCCCACCACTGTGGTGAGGCTAACTAGACGATAGTTCTCTCTCACCTCCCTGCTCCCCCCCCTTATGTATTGGCATGACTGTATCTCTCCTTAAGTCCTCTGGCACCCTTCCAGTGTCCAAGAACAGGTTGAATAGCCTCACCAGTGGGGCAGCCAACTTCTCTCTTAGCTCTCAGATCACCCTCAGATACAGTCCATCCAGTCCCATGGCCTTGTCCACCCTCACCCTTCCCAATTCCTCCCTGACTCTCTCTATGCTAAAGGGACTCATTTCCACCACTGCACCCCCCCCCATCCTTAATTCTGGTCCCATGCCCTCCCTCTCCTTTGTAAAAATTGAACAGAAGTACCTGCTTAGCTCTTCTGCTTTCTTGCAGTCATCCTCTAGTGGCTCCCCTCCCTCCCACCAGAGCCTTGAGATCCCTTGACAAGTCTTCCTCCTATCCCACACATATCTGAAAAATGTCTTTTTACCTTCCTTGGCAGCTTTGCTATCTGTTCCTTCGTGTCAGCCTTTGCCCTCCTACTCACCTTCCTTGCTATCCTCCTTGTTTCCCTGTAGGCTTCCCTGTCTTTCTCCTTCTGCATTTTTTTATATTTCCTAAATGCCCGCTGTCTGCCCCCTATCACCCTCACTACATCCCTGTTGAACCACAGTGGCCTCCTGCTTCTTGCTCCCTTCCTTACCCTCCTTATACTTGCTTGTGTGGCTACACTGACCCAGTCTGTAATAGCCCCCCATAGTTCCTCCACTTCATTTATTTCTCCCATACCATCCATCGCTTCCATCACTAACCTTTTCATCTTGTTAAAGTCTACCTGCCTGAAGACCAGCACCATTGTGCTGGTTCGGACCACTACCCTCCCTACCCTCACCTTAAACCTTATGGCCCTATGGTCACTATTTCCCAGCTCCTCTCCCACCACTACCTCCTCTACATTCTCCCCATTAGTCAGGACCATGTCCAGCAGGTTGTTTCCCCTAGTTGGTTCTCCAACTAGCTGTTGAAGGAACACCTCCTGGAGCACCTCCAGATTTTCTCTGCTTCTGGTTGAAGCTGAGTCTGGGATGGTCCAGTCAATGTCTAGGAGGTTTAGGTCACTCACTAGTAGCGGTTCCTGTTTTAGAGCCATCCTCTCTATGTACTGCGTCATCTTCCTGTCCTGCTCTTCCCCTTGGGTGGGTGGTCTGTACACCACTCCAAGTCTCAAGGATGCCCCTGTCCTTCTGCTTATTGTTGCCCATAGTAATTCAGCTTCTCCGTCACCCTCTTGCCCCTCCATCACATTCACATCTTCCCTAGTATATAAGGCATCCCCTCCCCCCTTCTTGTCCTTCCTGTCCTTCCTCATCAGTCTGAAGCCAGGAATAGCTGTTCCCATGTGTGAAATTCCATCCACCATATCTCTGTGACAGCTATTATGTCCAGCTTTTCATGTGCAATGATGGCTATTAACTACATCTTGTTTGTCAGGCTCCTAGCATTGACCACTAAGCCCTTCCACTATTTTTCCCCTTCCTCAGTTCCCCCCAAGGGCTTACCAGAGCCCATGTCTACATTTCTTCCCTGTGGGGCAACTCAGCCATAATATGGCATGGCTCCACATCCAGACCCCCCTTCTCAGTTTAAATTATATTCCTTCTTAAAGAATTCCCCCAGTCTGCACTTTAGCACGGCTGACCTATCCTTGTTGAGGTGCAGCCTGTCTGGGGCAAAGAGGCTCTCATCCTCCCATGTTGCACCCGAGTCCCCTGTCATTCTGTACCCCATCTGCCTACTCCTTCTCATCAGCCAATGATTAAACTCTTTTATCCTGTGCTTTCTCTCCATGCTGGCCATTTGGTATGGGCAACTCCTCTGAAATGGCTAGAGATTTAAAGCCTAGCCCCCTGCAGAATCTAACCAGAGCCTTAAATCTTGCCTGTACCTCCATGAGACTGCTGCCTTTCAGGTCTTTCATTCCCAGGTGGAATACCAGATGCACATTTCCATCTTGGTCCCTTCTCCATGATGGGATGTGGTGGATTACCTCCATCGCAGTCACCCCCCAGCATGCATTCCACCCACACTGCACTACTTCTGCCCCCCATTTGATTTCCTTTAAGACAGAATCTTCAATCAGAATCACCTTGCCCCCCACTTTCCTCTGGTTTAGCTGCATCACAGTTCTCCTCCCCCCTGGTACCAGTGTCTGAACTACATTCCTGGCCCTTGTTGCCCCTCTTCCCGTTCCGTCCCCATGCCCTGAACCTCTTCCCCCTCAAACACTGTATCCTCCCTCTCACTTCCCTGTTTTCTTCCTCTGCCCCCTGCTAACTCTACTCATGTCTCGGCATATGCCTAACTCCTGCCTGGGTGGTTTGGAGATGCTGGCAACCCCTTTTAACTCCTTCTTGCTGCTCCTATTTAATCCAGTGTTGCCCTGTTCCACCACCTGTCCTTCCAGTGCCCCTAGTTTTACCCCCCCGCATTGTACAGTTTAATGTCCTTCTCCACTTGTGTTACCTGCTGGTCCCTTTCTGCCTGAGATCTTCCCTCCTTCCTCACCACCCCCTTCCTCATCCCCTCCCTGGCACTCCCGATCCCCAGCTTCCCTTCTCTTACTTTCCCTGGACCATCTGCTAGTCCTACTGCCCCTCTCCATCCCCTCTTGCTTCCATCCTCCTCCTCCTCCCTCATGCCTTTGCCCCCTGCACCCCCTATTTTCTCCAAGTCCCCACCAAGGTTCCTGCCTGCCATGGTTACTGCCAGCGGGAAGTACCTAGTTGAAGTGGGGACCTCCCCACTAGTGTGCTTACCAGCTTCCCCTCCCTGCAATGTTAGCCCCCTTGCTATGGTCCTTTGAACCCCTTTTCTCCTTTTCCCAATAGCCTACACTCTGCCATCCTTCACCTTCCTCATGGTCCAGTCCCCTTGATCCTTCTTCCTGTTTCTGTACCCAGGCTGGCTTGGCCTTCCATGATTCCAGCTGGCCCTCAAGCCCCCTGTGTCCATCCCTTCAGCCACCCCTCCATCTGTCATTATAAATGCACCCCCAACCCCTGCCCCCCGTGTCCTTCACCCATCTATCTAGCTCATACCTAAGCCTACACAACTCTGCCTCCAGTTTCATTAACCTGGAACATACAGGATAACACCATAGTCTCCTCAGTGTATTCATGGCCATAGCAGCTCCACAGCCACTGCATCCCACTAGAGCACTGCTCCGCTCTCTGCAGCTCCCAAAATGAAGTGACGTTTTTAGTCTAACCCATTTATTTCATTTTATTTTAAAAGTTGATGAATGGAACTTATGTCAATTTCTGAACCCTATGCATGATGTAGCACTGTTTTTAGTTGTCTGGCAGTGTAAACTTGGATGCTTGTTGTTGACAAAACTGGCATCTGGATGGTGCTTGTGTAGTACTTCTGAGGTGCTGCATTTCAGGTTTTACATGGATTTCCTATTGAATCTCTATGAGTTCGAACGAAGCCTAGATTTGGGAAGACTATTGCGCAGTAGGAGAAAGCTGGAGATCGCAGAGGCAACAAGCATGCAGACAGACTTGTTAAAAGCCTTTTAAAAGGTATGATATTGTTGCCTAGAGGCAGGGGTTACTGGGGTTTGATCTATGGACCCCCTGAGTTATTGTACTAGTGGAGCACTGATTTGTTTTGTTTTTCAGGTCATTAAAGATGTTTATTTTAGGAGTGAGGTTGGAGTTGCAACGGGAAATCTTAAGGAGTAACCTGAATTCTGGAGAGGCATTTGTGAAATGGAGAGGCTAGAGAATACCTACAAGAGAAATGTGTGCTCCACATATGTAATGGAGGCAGGCCTTGAAATGCTGGAGAGTGCTAATATGGAGAGGAGCTGGGAATCCTTGAGATTATGGAGAGTGATTTCAGTGTGTCAGTCTGTGTAAAGATGCTGTTATAGAGACAGGAGAGGATGGGCTACAAGGTAATATTATCCAGGAGGTACTGTCTTTATTTTTATTTTATTTTCCCAGTTGGAGCCTGACCTCCTTGGCTAGGAATCAAATTAATGGAACTGGGTCTCAATGTTTGAGTGCCCTTCCAGTCGCAAAATTACAGAGCCATATAATATATAAGTGAAGTAGTGCTCCCTGGCTACGGAGCCGCCTTCTGAGGTGAACTATAAAGATCTGAACACTCTCATTGGTGTTATTCTTGGTTTAAAATCAAGTAATAAGCAGAATCCCAATCTTATTTGAGTGAACATTAATCTATGCCCTGAGTACAGTTTGTAGTCTTCAGTGAGCAAATGGAACTATCAGCTCTGGGAACAATTTGATATATTGTGTTTTTAACTGTTTTTGTATATTTGTTCTAAGATGTTTTTGTTGTTGTTTATTTTTTTGTATTCTCAGTCCATATTCTAGAAGAACAGTATCAGAAAATAATTAGAGCTACTCAGATATATTTTGAAAGTGTTACTTATTAAGGAGAGGAATGTTCATATTTCTTGACATAACCTATACACAGAGCTATAAGGAGGTATTTATGTGAGTAATCTGGGGAGGCTACCCAGAGGAGCCTATGCCGAAATGGCTGTTGGTTTCTATAGTAAGTGGATTTATGTATATGGTAGCAGAGAGGTATGCCTGAAGCATGTTGTTGGCCCTACTACTGACGTCTGGATTTGGACAGGAAGTGAAATGATCCAATATATAATTGGGGGTCCAGTTCCTATATCATGTATTTGTGGCCAGTGATACAGGCTGGTAAGGTTCTTGACCTGTGGGTCATTCATGGGGGATATGGAGAAGCATGTGCTGTGCAGTATACCACTGGGACCCAGAGGTGGGCTTGGTCCAGTAGTATGTATGGGCACAATTCAGGCAATGTTGCAAAGACCTGTTAATTTATACTCGGGGATAAAGCAACATGTTACACTAATCAGTGGACATTGGTGTGGGCTATATTTTCATGATTTGAGTTTGTCCTCTGCTGGGCGAGGACAGGGTTCCCCAAATGAAGAATGTATCAGTCAGAGCGGTAAACTGCTCACTGGGAGAGCCTGGTGGGCTATTTCCTGAAAATACTATAGTGTACCTCCTGAAGTCCTTGTTTAAGTGAAAAAAGTAATCTGAAGGAAATAATCTTTTAATTATTAATAAAAATATTATGAATTAAAGGATTTTAGGTTACCTCCCCTTTATTTTTTAATTTTTTATTTTCTGGATTGATGCTAGATGAAGGATGATTTATGTCTGTTATTTATGGATTCCTGGAATATTACATGTACAATGTGGACTATTGTATATTATAATGTATTTTACATTTTTGTATGTTGTAATGGTTTTAAATAACCAATCAACAATAAACAAATTTCTATACTGCATCCCACTAGTCTGCTTCCCTTTCATCCTGTACCTGCAGTCCTCCCCCCTGCCCAGCAGCTAACCCACTCACCCCAGCTGCCCCTGTTAGCGGTCCCTGCCATCGCCTCCCTCCCCCCACCCCAGTACCCATTTCCCCTGACCTACCCCCATCTTATTTCAGCCATTTGGTCTTGCAAAGCAGTATAATTTAACCCAAGAAATGCAGTTTCAAGTAATCTTCAATTTGTTCCCTGTCTAACTGAGACAAGCTTGTAAAAGAGCCTTGACTCAAAGGTATTTGTAATCCTAGATCTGAATAAATAAATAAAATAAAATAAAACTTGCAAGCAGAAATCAGCTCTCCTCCCAGAGTGATGCAAGATCTAGCTAGTATCAATGTGTCTATAGCTTTTCAGCTTAAGCAACTTTTACCCTGTAAACAGTTTGCTCAGAATTTGGCCCCCTAGTCTGCTTAGCCTTTTAAGTTTAAGAGAGTTTTTTCTTTCAACAGTTTGTCCAGAATTTAGCCTAGAATCACCCACTCCCACACAAAGCAGTTCATGAGAATTTGCCCTGCCCAGCAGTTTGCCCCAGAACTTAGCCCAGATCTACTCCCACAACAAAGCCTAGATCCACCCCCTGTTAACACTTTGCCCAGAATTTAGCTTAGAATCACCTGCACATAAAGCAGTTTAGGAGAACTTGCCCTGCCCAACAGTTTGCCCCAGAATTTAGCCCCGATCCACTCCCACAGCAAAGCCCAGATCCACCCCCTAGCCTAGAATCACCCCCATACAAAGCAGTTTAGGAGAATTTGCCCTGCTCAACAGTTTGTCCCAGAATTTATCCCACGTCCACTCCCACAGCAAAAGCCCAGATCCACCCCCACAACCAAACAGTTCAAATCCAGTCAGTGACAGTGCATGGAATCTCTCCAGTTAGCCATGATCACATGAACGGTTCCAAGTATTGGGAAAAGTTCAAGTAAACAGCCCTGTTATGAAAATTTCAATTAGTCCTCCTGGTCAATCCCAGATTCCTCTGTGCCATCAGAGAACCAAGAGAGGGGGTCTGGAAATTTTGTGGAAAGCTCTAAATAAACAGCCCTGTTATGAAAGTTCCAGTCAGTCCTCCTGGTCAATCCCTGAGTCCTCCCAGTTGCAGGGTCCTCCTCCCATTGGCATTTAATAGAGGTCAGGGCCAGGGTGGGTGGCCAGGTGGGAGAAAAACCTCCTCCTCTTGCTGCAGCTCCAGGGATGTGTGGCCGGCTAGCTTCCTGGCTTTTAAAGCCTGACTACACTTGAAATCTGGTACCTCTTGCCCTGATTGGCTGTCTGTTTTCCTCAGCCACTGATGCTGCCAATCAGGGATCCCCTCACCACTGAATGTGGCCACCAGCTCTTTCTTTGGCCACTGATGCAGCTCTGCCTCCAATGCCACCAAATGCGGCAAACACCTCCAGGGTGATGTCTTCCTCGGCGGCCGAAGCAGCCACTCAGGTCCTCCTCGCCACCAAATGCAGCATCTTCTTTGGCCGACGATGCAGCAGCTAAGGTCCTCCTCGCTGTTGAATGCAACTTACAGCAAAAAAACTCCCCTTCTTGCTCTTGCAGCAGTTCCACACTGTAGTGTGCAGCCTGTCTACTCTGTGGCAGGAAAGACAGTGTCGCACTCACATGACTCATGTGCTTTTACTTGGCTGGAGCGCCTCCACATCTCATATGATGGTACCACCACTAATAGGTGGAGAGAGTGGACAACACAATGCAGACACATTTGAGTGAGGAGAACAGCTGCAGCGTGAGCGCACACAGACCAGGGGGTCACTTATTGTGCAAAAGATTAAATCCTAATCTGCCATCAACATCTATATATCAAATGTAATGTAATTATTGCCACACCATAAGAACAACTTAGGCACAAATGTGGGCGGGGGAACTGCCCCCTCTGCCCTACCTAAATGGCACCCCTGCTTTATGGTAGAAATTCATTCTCATGTGCTAATATCGGTACAAGTACATACAATGGTTTCCACTGTGTACTGAGGTACTGTATCTCCATGTTTCAGGATGTGTCCTGATCATCGTGAGGATTAATGTCCCTCATTGGTCCTAATTTTAAGTTTCTATGTCCTTCATTTCAGTGACAAAATGTGAAGTATGGTGCATGCTTCCAGGACCCTACCCAGCACAAAGAGTGCCTGGCCATAGTATATATGCTCCATACAGAATGACAGAGGGAAAGTAAGTGAGCCAAAACAGTCATGGAGAAATACATTTATAGCACTAAATATGCATAAGGGTATTTGCATGGCCCAAAACAAAAAGGTCAAGCTTCACAACACAGAAGCCCCTCTTCACACATCTGGAATGGGGGATGTTGACTGAGTATATCCTAAGCATTTAATGCAGTAAGCAAACAGTACTTCACAAATTAATGGTGATTTAATGACAAAAATCAAAAGCCATTAAACAACTTGCAAAAGGATCAGAATTAATGAGTTTATCTAATTTTAATGACAACTCAATGAAAATATATTTTAATGGCTCTAATTTCTAACAGTAGTATAAGAAACAGAATGATGTGTTTTTTTATATGAGATTTGCACCAACTTAGTTGCTGCACACATGGCAAGCGTGCAGCATATGAATGTGATGTGATGTTTAAATGATGTTCATACCAGCTTACCTGCTGCACACATGTCAAACTTGCAGCATGCAGGCTTGATTTGCTTTTTAGACCTGGTTTGCTTAGGTTCACTTTGTGTATGTGAACCAGATGCAAACATTTCACAATTAAGCATGTGGCATGCATTCTGCATGTACAAAACACACTTAAATCTGTAAGGGATAAACTTGATATGTTGGCTTGCTCAAGGCCACAGAGGCAGTCCTGGAACATTTCATTGCCTTGAACTGCATCTTGTTCAAAGCCACAGAGGCAGCTTTGGAACATTTCACTGTCTTCTAGTGTACTGCAGCTTCTCAAGGCCACAGAGGCAACCCTGGAACATTGCACTGCCCTGTAGTGTAGTGTAGCTTGCTGAAGGCCACAGAGGCAGCCCTGGAACATTTCACTGCCTTGTAATGTACTGTGGCTTGTTCAAGGGCACAGAGGCAGACTTAGCACATTTCACTATCTTCTAGTGTACAGCAGCTTGCTCAATGCCACAGAGGCAGCCACAGAACATTTCACTGCCATGTAGTGTATTGTGGCTTGCTCAAGGCCACAGAGGTAGCCCCAGAACATTCCAATGCCTTGTACTGTGTACTGCGGCTTTCTCAAGGACACAGAGACATCCCCAGAACATTTCACTGCCTTGTGATGTACTGAAGCTTGCTCAAGGCCACAGAGGCAACCCCAGAACATTCATTATCTTCTAGTGTACTGCAGCTTGCTCAAGACCACAGAGACATCCCCAGAAAATTTCACTGCCTTGTATTGCAGTTTGTTTAAGGCCACAGATGCAGCCCTGGAACATTTCACTGCCTTATAATGTACTGTGGCTTGTTCAAGGCCACAGAGGCAGACTTAGCACATTTCACTATCTTCTAGTGTACAGCAGCTTGCTCAATGCCACAGAGGCAACCACAGAACATTTCACTATCCTGTAGTGTATTGTGGCTTGCTCATGGCCACAGTGGTAGCCCCAGAACATTCCAATGCCTTGTACTGTGTACTGTGGCTTTCTCAAGGACACACAGACATCCCCAGAACATTTCACTGCCTTATATTGCAGTTTATTCAAAGCCACAGAAGCAGCTCTGGAACATTTCACTGTCTTGTGATGTACTGTAGCTTGCTCAAGGCCACAGAGGCAGCCCCAGAACATTTCATTATCTTCTAGTGTACTGCAGCTTGCTCAAGGCCACAGAGACAGCCTCAGAACATTTCACTGCCTTGTATTGCAGTTTGTTCAAGGCCACGGAGGCAGCTCTGGAACATTGCACTGCCCTGTAGTGTAGTGTAACTTGCTCAAGGTCACAGAGGCAGCCCTGGAACATTGCACTGCCTTGTAATGTACTGTGGCTTGTTCAAGGCCACAGAGGCAGCCCTGGAACATTGCACTGCCTTGTAATGTACTGTAACTTGCTCAAGGCCACAGAGGCAGCCCTGGAACATTTCAGTATCTTCTAGTTTACTGCAGCTTGCTCAAGGCCACAGAGGCAGCTCTGGAACATTGCACTGTCTTGTAATGCACTGTGGTTAGCTCAAAGCCACAGAGGCAGCCTTAGAACATTTCACTGTTTTCTAGTGTACTGCAGCATGCTCAAAGTCACAGAGACAGCCCCAGAACATTTCAGCACCTTGTAATGTACTGTGGCTTGTGCAAGGCCACAGAGGCAGCCCAAGAACATTTCAATTAGGGGTGGGTGAATCAGTCTGCTAAAAATCCAAACCGACCCAGACAAGCTGAAGTGGTCAGAAACAAACAGTTTCCGAACACTTTCAGCTGTTTGGATCGGTTCGGGTGGCTCCATCATGGGAATTCGGCACGAGAAACGCAAGAGCATGGGAGGGACCAGAGACAAGACTCTGGTTACTCATTGGACGAGTGAGCTGTCCATCTTTCTAAGGTGGCATCTGATTGGATTTGCTCTGTAGCAACTCATGTGGTCCACCTTAGGAGCTGGCTTAGAGGAACAGCATGGAGAAGGAGTAGCAGCATTTACTGGCTGCTCCATATATGCTGTAACTTGCAGCTTTTTTGCCGGTTGGGCAACTACTTAGTCAGGACTCATCGGACTCTGAAGAAAAAAACCCAACACATTTATAAAATAATTAATAATATTTTATATTTAATTTTTTTTGAAGAACAAACAAGAGAAAACTTGAGGGAGGGGATTGGGGGACTGGGTCTGGGAGTCAGAGATTGAGGTGTGGGGATTGTGGAATCGGAGACTCGGGGAGGGGAGGAGGAAGACTGGGACCAAGTGAGTGCCAGTTTTTTTTTTTATTTTAGCAGCAGAGGGGGTGAACTGTGCTACTACCCAGCCAAGTTAGCCAACCAGTGCCACTTCTTGGGGTGTGCCCCCCCCCCCGATCAAGTCAGTCAGCTCTCATCTCCTGCCTGTGCTCCATGGGGTAAATTAATCTACAAGCTTTGGGTCAGTGTACATTTCATAACATGGAATAATCCGTGAAGGAAAAGTAAAGTTGTGTCAGAAAGGGGTAGGCCAGGTCCCTGAATATCTGTGGGTAGCATAGCAGCACCTGCAGCATCAGCCTTTATAGCCTAGGTGCAGAGTGTGAACTACTGTGTGTGTGTGTGTGTGTGTGTGTGTGAGAAATCAAATCTGACAGTCAGTCAACAGTGCCACTTCTTGCATACTGTCTGTGTGACTCCTCCCCCAAACAAGTCAGTCAGATCTCATCTCTTACTCCCTGTGCTTTGCGGAGTAATTATACAAGCTTTGGAACAGTGGACTGAGCATTCCATCACGTAGAATAAATAAAATAAAAAAATAAATAATCCTTGAAAGAAAAGTAAATTACTGTGTCAGAAAGGGTTACGCTAGGTCCCTGAATCTCTGTGTGTAGCAGCATCTACAGCATCAGCCCTTATAGCACAGGTGAACTACTGTGAACTAGTGTGTGTGTGAAATAGAAACTGACAGCTAGCCACCAGTGCCATGTCTTGCATACTGTCTGTGTGACCCCCCCCCCAAACAAGTCAGTCAGCTCTCATCTCTTCCTCCCTGTGCTCCGTGAGGTAAATCTACAAGCTTTGGCTCAGTGGACAGGGCACTCTGTCACATGGAATAAATAAAAAAAAAAATTTAAAAAAATAATCCTTTAAGCAAAAGTAAATGACTGTGTCAGAGAGGTTAGGCCAGGTCTCTGAATCTCTGTGGGTAGCAGTGCCTGCAGCACCAGCCCTTATAGCCTAGGTGCGTTATGTGAACTACTGTGTGTGTGTGTGTGTGTGTGTGTGTGTGTGTGTGTGTGTAATAGTCTTGACAGCCAGCCACCAGTGCCACTTCTTGCATACTGTCTGTGCGACCCTCCCCCCCAAATAAGCCAGTCAGCTCTCATCTCGTCCTCCCTGTGCTCCTTGGGGTAAATCTACAAGCTTTGGCCTAGTGAGTGGGGCATTCTGTCATGTAGAATAAATAAAATAAAAAAATAAATAATCTTTGAAAGAAAAGTAAATGACTGTGTCAGAGAGGGTTAGACCAGGTCCCTGAATCTCTGTAGGTAGCAGCACCTGCAGTATCAATCCTTATAGCCTAGGTGCAGTGTGTGAACTACTGTGTGTGAGAAATAAAATCTGACTACCAGCCACCAGTGCAATTGCTTGCATACTGTCTTTGTGACCCATCCCCGAACAAGTCAGTCAGCTCTGATCTTCTCCCTGTGCTCCGTGGGGTAAATCTACAAGATTTGGCTCATTGGGAAGGGCATTCCATCATATGGAATAATAAAATAAAAAATAAATAATACTTGACAGAAAGGTAAATTACTGTGTCAGAAAGGGTTAGGCCAGGTCCCAGAATCTCTGTGGGTAGCAGCGCCTGCAGCACCAGCCCTTATAGCCTAGGTCCAGTGTGTCTGTGAATGACTGTGTGTGTGAGTGTGATAGACCTGTTTGTGAATCAATCTGACAGCCACCACCACTTGCTTTTGACCCTGAACAAGCTACAGACTGGCATTATGAGTACTCCCAAAAAATAATAAAGCAAAAGCCGGGGGCAAAGGAAATAAACATAAACATTTATTCAAGAGCCCAGAAAGAAGTGGCCCAAAAAGTAAAGTAAAAGCACCACAGTCTGTTAAATTGTAAAATTGCAGATATGGTTGCACTTGATTTGCTGCCATAATCTACTGTGGAAGACGTGGGTTTCAGAAGGCTTATGCAATGCTTAAGAGCCAAGATATTTAACGCCAAGTAGAAAATACTTTTCAGTAACTGCTGTGCCCAGGATGTATGACAGCTTAGTACTTCTAGTAAGGCATGCTGTCCAAGAGGCTGAGGACAAGGTAGTTCACTTTATTACTGATATGTGGACCAGCACCCAAACCATTGCCTATCTTTCCCTTACTGTATACTGGGTTACTTTTTTCAGGCAACTCATCATCATCCTCAGAGGTTGCCAAGAAAGAGAAGCGGTTGGACCATGGTGGTCTCAGAGAGGGTGAGGGTGGTGGAATAGAGGCGCATCTCTCCAGTTTTACCTCTCCACAATTCATACACTATTCTAGCAGAGCATGGTCCCTCTATGGAGACACCCGCAGCGGAGACCAAGGAGGATATGGGGAACCTCCACAAGGGAGATCTACAGGAGGGTGGCACAGGACTCCACAGGGGAAGGAAACAGCTCCTGGTGAGGAACTCAATTGTTAGTGGTGAAAAACTGGGGGAGGGAGGAAGGGGAGAAGGAGGCAAGGTGCCTGCCCTACACAATGGCTTGGAGGAACAAGAAGCAAATCCTCAGGATCATAGGTGCAGCTGCACAGGAGAGGGAGCTGGACATCATTATCCACCTAGGGACAAATGACCTAACTGGGAATGGAATCAGAGCAGTGTAGGAGAAGTTTGTGGAGTTGGGGAGGGGTCTTAGACAAGTAGCATGCACAGTAACCATCTCGGAGGGGAAACTTGTCTATGGCATGGGTGTTGCTAGGGTACTCCGCACCATGAGATTCAATGAATGATTAAAAAACTGGTGTGAAGCACAGGGTTTTGACTTCATTGGGGACTGGGGGTCCACCTGGAGGGATACTGGCATATATTGGAATGATGGTTGGCATCCTTCCAGGAGGGGAACCAGGCTTCTAGGTGATAGGTTAAATGCTTCATTGGCAAGCTTTTTAACTAGCCAAGGGGGGAGGCACTGGATAGGAGCAATAAATTTCCAGCTTCCCCCAACAAAATAGGGTAGTTAGTGAGGTAAACACGAAGGTAGAGAGGTCGATAGGGAGCAGGATGGGTAAATGAAGGAAAAGACAAAGGCAGTAAGGGCAAGGATGGGGCTAAAAGGGGTAAGGCCATCAAAAAATGGAGGGTGATGAGTACCAATGCACGTAGTCTGGTTAACAAGCTTCCTGAACTAGTGGCCTTGATGGAAGAGGAATGCCTGGGCATCGTGGCAGTCACAGAAACCTGGTACACAGAGAACCATGACTGGGATGTCAACATACCAGGGTACACAATCTACAGAAGGGACAGGGAGGGTAAAAGAGAGGAGAAGTAGCTCTGTATGTAAGGGAAGGGATAAAAGCAACAGATCTAAAAGGTAATAAACAGGTAGGAGAGGAGGCACCGTGGGTCACCTTGGATAGAGGAAATTGCACCACAGTCAGCACAGAGGTTATGTACAGACCCCATCTCAGGGGGAAGAAATGGACAAGAAAATGATAGAAGGCATCCTTGGAATGGTAGAAAAGGGGGAGATACTGTTGATGGGGGACCTGAATATGCCAGATATTAAATGGAGCACATTTGCTGCAGCCACATCCAAGAGCAGGGTCATTCTCGATGCCCTACAGAGTACATGCCTCAGACAGCTAGTGTTGGAACCCACTCAGGAGGGAGCAATCATAGATCTGGTATTCTTAAATGGGGATGGAGAGAGGTTCTCACATTTAGAAGTGGGTAGCCATCTGGGAACAAGTGACCACCAAACAGTGTGGTTCATGATAAACAGAGCCATAGAGACAAGCCATACAAAAGTGAGGGTACTGGACTTCAGGAGGGCTGACTTTGGCAAAATGGGAGAGTGCCTAAGGATTGCACTACCAAATGGGCAGGAAGGAGGGGTGAAGGAACAATGGGGAAAAATCAAAACGGCCATCACAGAGGCAACAAGGCTTTGTGTGAAGCAAATAAAACAATATGAAGGAAAAAATCACTATGGTTCTCAAAAGAGGTGGCAGGGAAGGTTAGGGAGAAAAAGATAGTATTCAGGAAGAATAAGAAATCACAGAAGAAGCAGGACAGGGAACTGTATCAGTTAAAGCAGCAGGAAGCAAGGAAAGCAGTCAGACTAGCAAAGGCCCAAACCAAGGAAAAGATGGCCAATTCAGTTAGGAAGGGGGATACAACCTTTTATAGGTATATTAGGGAGTGAAGAAAGGCCAAGGGAGGGATAGTGAGGCTTAATAAAGGGGAAGGGAGGTGGGCAGAGGGTGGCAGTGAAAAGGCAGAGATACAGAATGAATACTTTTGCTCAGTATTCACAAAAGAAGAGGAGGGGGAGGTACCTAAACCAAACGATAGAAGCACTCTGGAAAGGGGGGTCACTAACTGTCCATTCACAGAAGAAACTGTCCTGAAAGAACTCCTAAAACTCAAGGTGGATAAAGCAATAGAAACATAGAAGTTGACGGCAGATAAGGACCGCAAGGCCCATCCAGTCTGCCCATTTCTTTTTCTACCTTATAAATGTGCCATCGGCCTTTGCTCTGTCAGTGGCCTATCTATTCATAGTCATTTGTATTGCTCCCTTATGCCTATCCCATGCCTGTTTGAAGCCCTGCACTGTATTCATAGCCACTTCTTGTGGTAAGCCATTCCATGCATCTACCACTTTTCTGTGAAAAAGAATTTCCTCACATTCCCCTTAATCAGCCTCCTCTAATCTCATGCAGTGTCCGCTTGTCCTGCTATTTTCTTATATTTAAACATGTTAGACTCTTTCACCTTGTTTATGCCCTTAAGGTGTTTGAATGCCTCGATCATATCCTCTCTCCCTCCTTTGCTCAAGGGTATACATATTGAGCTCCATTAATCTGTCCTCATATGTCTTCTGATGCAGTCCCTGCACCATTTTGGTTGCCCTTCTCTGGACTGCCTCAATTTGGTTAATGTCCTTGTGAAGGTGTGGCCTCCAGTACTGCATGCAGTACTCCAGATGGGGCCTAACCGGTGTCTTGTAAAGAAGGATTATTACCTCCCTCTTACGACTTGTGATACCCACTAATACACCTAACACCCCCTAGCCTTACCTACTGCTTTACAGAGGTCTGTTTGGATGATTTTAGGTCATCAGTGATGATGATGCCCAAGTCTCTTTCTTCCCTTGTGACTGCTAGCAACTCCCCTCCCAGCCTATAGGTGGCTTCAGGATTTCTCTTCCCTATGTGCATGATTTTGCACTTCTTTGCATTAAATCCCAGTTGCCACTCTTCTGACCATTCTGCTAGTTTATCCAGATCTCTTCTCATTCTGCCCACCTCATCTGGATCATCTACTCTATTGCAGATCTTGGTGTCATCTGCAAACAGACAAGCTACCCTCTAGTCCATCTGCAAGGTCACTAATAGAAGATGTTGAAGAGGACTGGCCCCAGGACTGATCCTCGGGTACCCCACTTGTGACTTGCATCTCTTCTGACTGTATACCATTTACCACCACTCTGTTTTTCTGCCAGTCAACCAGTTTGCCACCCAGTTGACCAACTTCTGACCCACCCCAGCCTACCCAGCTTATTTATCAATCTTCTATGTGGAACAGTGTCAAAGCTTTGCTGAAGTCAAGGTAGGTGACATCAACTGCTCCCCTTGGTCCACCACTCTGGTTACCCAGTCAAAGAAATCTATGATTAGTTTGACAGGACCTTCCTTTGTAAACCCATGCTGTCTTGGATCCTGTGCCCCTATGGATTCCAGGTGTTGCACTATCCTTTCCTTAAGGTGCCTCCATAATGTTGCCCACTACTGAGGTAGACTGACCGGTCTGTAGTTCCCCGCCTCCTCCCTGCTACCACTCTTGTGGAGCGGGATCACATGAGCCCTTCTCCAGTCTTCTGGGACCTCTCCTGTGCTCAGAGACTCACTAAACAATTCTGCTAATGGCTCTGCTAGTTCCTCCTTTAGCTCCTAAGTACCCTGGGATGTATGCCATCAGGTCCCATTGCCTTATCCACCCTGAGCTTAGCAAGCTCTTGTAGGACCCTTTCTTTTGTGAAGGGCATAGTGCTCACCTCCCTCCCCCCTGTGTCCATGATGCTAAACTGCGGGCCCTGCCCTACCTTCTCTTCAGTAAACACTGAGCAAAAGTATCTATTTAGGATAGATGCCTTTACAGGGTCCTCCTCCTCACATGCTCCATTTTCTCCATTAAGCTTAGCAATACCCCTCTGGACTTTCTCCTTTCACTAATGTATCTATAGAAAGTCTTGTCACCTTCCTTTACTGTTAAGTGCTAGTGTTTCCTCAGTTTGGGACTTTGCCTGCCTTACTGCCTACCTGCTTCCCTTAGGGCAGTTTGGTATGCCTCCCTATCTTCATCCGCTGTGTTCCTTATATTTCCTGAAGGCTAGCCTTTTGGCTCTGACCTTTTCTGCTACTGTATTTGAGAACCAACGTGGTTTCCTTCTTTTTGCACTTCCTTTTCTGTCTAACACAATGGGATGTTGCTTCAAGTATTGCATCCTAATGTCTTGCCCACTTTACCTGTACCCCCTCACCTGTGTTTCTTTTTGCCAGGGCTAGCTTAACTCTGTTGGCCATCTTATCAAAGTCAGCTCTTCTGAAGTCCCATATTTTTGCCTTGGAATGGGATGATTTAGATATAGTAGCCAAATTGAACCATACCATGTGATGGTCACTGGCACCCAGGTGACCTTCTACCTGGAGATCTGTGATCCCTTCTTTGTTAGTCAGTACTAGATCTAGAATAGCCCTGTCTCTTGTGGGTTGCTGTACCAGTTGTTTGAGGCCACTCCTGCAGGGAATCCACTATGAGTCTAGTTCTGGCAGATGTTCCTGCTGGTATTGACCAATCTGTATCCGGCATGTTGAAGTCTCCCATTATCAGAACCTCCCCTTTAGCTGTCATGTTTTGTATATCTTCTAACAGTAATGTGTCTATGTCCTCCCTCTGGTCTGGGGGCCTGTAGACAACCCCAGTTCTTATGGCTGTCCCATTTCCTGTTTCCAGGGTGACCCACAGTTCTTCTGGCTCCTTATGTGTATTCTGAATTTCTGTAGCTTTGATATTTTCATTAACATACAGGCCACCTCCTCCCTTTTGCACCTCGGTCTCTTCTAGAACAATACAGCCAGATACTGAAGTCTCCCAAGTGTGGTTACTGGTAACCCACGCCTCACTAGTTGCTACTATGTCCAGTTTAGCCTCTGACATTATTGCCTGCAGGTCTGGGATCTTATTTCCCAGGCTGCTTGAGCATTTGTGTACATGATTTTCCATTAGCCAGATTTTGGTGTGTTAGTTGTTGGGTGAAGTTTGCGCATTATCAGCGTCTGTATGGGAGACAAACCTTTTTCTTATCTGTGATGCAAATGAACAGCAAACATGCTGAATTCCTGTTTGACCACTAGCTGAGGGGGAGGGGTGTTCTTCCTATTCGACGTATGGGGTGCTGCACCCTCTTCCCATTTGCTAGTTTAAATATTCTGCAAAGACATCAAACTTCTGCCTCAATGCACTGACTTCTTTAGTCAGATGCAGTCCATCAAATTTAAAGAACTTTCGCTCCCAGAACTGTTGCCAGTTCCCTACAAATCTGTGTCCTTTTCCTGGCACCAGCCCTAAGCCACGTGTTTTAGCCCCTGTCTCCCCTTTTCTGACCTTCCGCCCATCTGCTCCCTCTCCCAGACTGGCAGGATCTCAGAGAAGGAGATGCCGGGGAAATAGATGATAGTTTGTCCAGCCTAGCCAGGTGTTCCTTGGTCTCCACAACTGACTGGCTGGCGAGATCATAGTCCCTATGTGTACTAGGACATCAATGTTTTCTCCTGCTTTGTGAACAATTTTAGTGTCGGTCAGTGTCTCTCCATGCTGATGTACCTGGGAGACATCTGACCATCACCCTGGCTGGAGATGGGTATCAACTCCCGAATCATGGAGTCTCCTATGATCAGAAGTTTTTGGATTTCCTTTGTGCTTGTTTTGTTTTGGTTCCTGATTTGGGTGAGTTTTGTTGTGCTAGCTCCTGTGCGCAGTGTCCTGCTCTGCAGTGTCTTCTCGCCTCTTTATTTGATTTCAGAGATAGAGGCAGATACCTGTTTATAGTGTTTATATGTTTTTGGAGGTAATGTGTTGGAGGCAGAGTGATGGGGCACCTGATTTGCTCCTCCTAACCACCTGCCAACCTCCTGGACCAACTACCCTCTGCGATCGGGGTTTTCTATTGGATGCTGGGGAAATGGCGGTGGTTCTTATAATGTATTTCCTCTTCAATATGAAATTTGAGCGTGCAATCTCTGCCCATGCTGCCTGGAGCTGAGCCTTAAGATCTCCAAGGCCCAGCATGAGGACAGTGTCCTAAATCCTGTAAGACTGTCCTTCTGAAAAATTGTTCCACAGTACCTGCAGTTAATGAAATCCATTCCAAATAAGTTGCTGGGTTTGTAACCTAGTCAGAGTAATTAGAAGGAAAAAAAGGAAAAAATGCAAGTAATGGTTTAATTGTGCTGTGTTTAAATTGTTATAACAAGTTAAATTACTAGTGCCCTGTAAATGAGATCACCTTGTGGAGGCCCACTGATCCGCCCTTCCTGCTCTGCCACAGGAAATGTCACAACTGTAGTGCCCTATAAAGGAGTGTAGCGTGGGGTGGTTGGGGATGGGGTGGGTGGTTGGGCCCTTCCCTGCCTAAAAGAAGAACCACGGATGAAAGAACAAGGAGGTAAGACAGAAACAATTAGTTAACAACAAATGCAGTAACCACTAAAGCTTATCCTAATGTTAGATAAAACTGTAAAACCTGTAAAGCACCACCTGTAATAATTTCAGAGAAGATATACGCTGTAAGAAACACTTTGCTCCAGAGAAAAATAAAGCAGTAACAGAAGATATACCTTGCAAAAACAAATTGAATCAGAAGATTACAGCAGTAATCTGTTAGCACACACCTGTAGGCACACCTTGTAATAATGCAGAAGAAGGTATACCAGCAACAACAATTTGAATCAGAGAAAAATAAAGCAATGAAATGTTAGCAACAAACAGTAGCAATCTCTGTGAGTAAAAAATAAAAACACCACCACACAGTAAATCTGCTTAGCCAAACTAAGTCTTAATCCTTTTCCCTTGCTCTGGTAAGTTTCTCTACTCTGCCTTTCAAGCAGTCTTAGAAAGAAAGAGCTCAGGTGAAGCTAGGTGCCTTGGCCAGCAAACCAAGTCTTCTACCTTGAGAACTGATGGGATTCACCGCAGAATTCTAAAAGAACTAAGAGGAGAACTAGTGACACCACTGACTACCCTGTTTAACAAATCATGTGAGGATGGTGTGGTACCCGAGGACTGGAGGAAGGCAGATGTGATTCCCCTTTACAAAAGTGGAAACAAGGCAGAGGCAGGAAACTACAGACCTGTTAGTTTGACCTCAGTGGCAGGGAAAATGATGAAATCACTTCTGAAAGAAAGAATTGTTTAGTACCTAGAGGACAGCAGGGCATAGGACCCAAGACAGCATGGATTCACAGCAGGAAGGCTATGTCAGAAGAATCTAGTAGATTTCTTTGACTGGGTGACCAAAGTAGTAAACCAGGGAGGGGCTGTGGATATGGCCTACCTAGACTTTAGCAAGGCATTTGACACAGTCCCACACAACAGATGAATAAACAAGTTAGCCAGCCTGGGAGTGGGTCCCAGGGTGGTAGCCTGGGTATAAAATTGGCTGGACAACAGGACACAGAGGGTACTAGTAAACGGAGTCCACTCTGAAGAAAGGGGGGTTACTAGCGGGGCATCGCAGGATTCAGTACTGGGACCGGTCCTCTTTAATGTCTTTATAGGTGACATTGTGGAGTGGCTGGAAGGAAAAGTATGCCTCTTTACAGACAACACAAAGATCTGCAATAGGGTTGATACACAAGGGGGTGTGTGAAAAGGATTAGAAGGGACTTGGCAAGGTTGGAGGAATGGTCAGAAGTATGGCAGGTTAGATTCAGTGCAAAGAAGTGCGAAGTAATGCACCTGGGAAACAAAAACCCAGGGGAAGAGTACACAATGGGAGTGGGGGGGGTGGGTACTAACAACAACAAAAATGGAAAGGGACCTGGGGGTAGTCATATCAGTTGACCTAAAGGTAGGCAAGCAATGTGAGAAGGCAGTAAGGAGGACCGGGGGATACAGGGATGCACAGAGAGAGGCATCACCAATAGAAAACAGGAAGTTGTTAGTCCTCTGTGCAGACTGTTGGTGAGACCCCATCTAGAGTACTGTGTGCAGTTCTGGAGACCCCATAACCACAACGACATAGACAGGATGGAAGCTGTCCAGAGGAGGGCAACTAAAATGGTGCAGGGTCTGCACCAGAAGCCATACAAAGAGAAAATAAAGGAGCTTAATATGTATATCCTAAAGGAAAGGGGGGGACATGAGAGAAACGTTCAAATAGCTCACTGGAATCAATAAAGTCCAAGAAGGTAGCATCTTTCAGAAAAAGAGATATGCAAGAACAAATGAGAACAATTTGATGACTGAGGGGAGATGGCTCAGGGGCAACATGAGGAAGTATTTTTTCACAGAGAGGGTGGTGGACACATGGAACAGCCTTCCTGAGGAGGTAGTGGGGTCAAAAACAGTGTGGGAATTCAAGAATGCATGGGACAGACATAAGGCAATTATAGTGGGGGGTAGGAGGAAGTAGGCTGTTGGTTAATTAGGATCTGCAGCTTATCCAATAGGTATGGAAATGGGCAGACTGGGCGGGCCAAGAGGTATTTATCTGCCTTTAGAGTCTATGTTTCTATGTTTCTTTGTTTCTATCCTCACATACCAGTCTGTCTGCTACCCCTGCCACTTCAACCAGTTCTGCTACTACCACTACTATCTCTCAGAGTTAAAAAAAACAAACACCATCACGTTACAGAAAATGGCAGTACTCCATGTATCTCACTTTCAAGACACACACACAGCACAGCACTTTCAGCAAGAACTGGAAAGACTAGTAACTGCTTGGGTCACTTCACAGAGTTTGAAAGTTGTTTTTTTGTTGCCGACAATTGTTAAAATATTAAAAAAGAACTTCACGGTAGTAACTATGCACATGTACGCTGTTTTGCACATTGTCTTAACCTAATCATTCAGAGTTTCCTGGATAATGACCAACTATATACCACTGTGGGAACAGTGCACAAAGAGTGTGGTCACTTCAACCATTTAGTAAAAGCCTGACATCCTTGCTGATATTCAGAAGGACAAAGGTCTTCCTCATCTCCAGCTTGTTCATGATGTACCAACAAGGTGGAATTCAACTGATTTTATGACTGAATGCATCCTTGAACAAAGGATAGCTATCATTGAGTATATCATATTGGAACAGTTGTGTCACATTCTGAAACCGTTCATGAGTGCTACAAAAGAGGTCAGTGCAGAAAAGACATACTGTACCTTAGCCAAGTTATTCCACTCATTCTACTCTTTAAGGTTCAAGAAAATGAGGAACAGCTTAGCTGTGAAGCAATCTCTAGTCAATATCATGCTTACCAGACTTACAAATGATGAGAAATTATCAGCCATGACACAGAGCAAGGGGTATATCTCAGCAACATTGCTAGATCCACATTTCCAGAACAGACACCTTCCTGATGTGATTTCTGAGGATATGGAGGAGCTGAACTACAGGCAACCTTTGATTGATGCAGTAGATGAGGTTTTATTAGGAGGATTGGGAAGCAATACTACAATGACAGCACCTTATATTCAAAATACTGCTCCAAAAAAACAGTACAGAAGCAGACAATGAGGAGAATGACATTTGGGGCCAGCTGCAGGACACTGAAATTCCAGAAGGAGAAAATGCATGCTCAGTGGTAAGTATGGTAGATGCATATCTGTCTCAGCCCAACATTAGTATTAAGGGTTCCACCCATTGAAAGCGCCGGCATTAGTGCGCCCGGTCATCAGGGCTCCAAGTTGGGATTTTGATGACCCCTGTTTTTGTAGAGGGCTGTGCCTTCCAC
Source organism: Neoceratodus forsteri (assembly GCA_016271365.2). Classification (NCBI taxonomy): domain Eukaryota; kingdom Metazoa; phylum Chordata; order Ceratodontiformes; family Ceratodontidae; genus Neoceratodus; species Neoceratodus forsteri. Next base: position 1,172,602,787 of record CM057455.1, on the reverse strand, counting down.
GTCTCCACATATTTTTTAGGATTCAAACTCCAAATGGGTAGACTGGATGGGCCTTGTGGTCCTTATCTGCCATCAACTTCTATGTTTCTATGACCTCGGAGAGGGGGTGCGAATCCTGAAATCAGCACCCTGATGTGCCAGTGCACAAATGGCGGTGCTCCAATGGCCAGAAGGGAGTATGAAGAATAACCCTTTAGCTTACATGCAGCAGAAAAAAATCATGCTGGCCAAAACTGGTTACCCTGGCTTATAAGTATATTGGATGTCCACCCTCCAGTGTCTGTTCCAAACATTTATTTAGCTCTGCTGGGGATGTTGTGACTATTAAATGAGCAAGATTAACACCAGACAATTTGGAGAAACTAACATTCTTGAAGGTTAACTTGCCAAACTTTGGCTATATATGTGATGCTATGGCAGCCTATCAGCAACATTGCACTATTACTATCTCTCCTTGTATTTCAGTTTGCTGAATCCCTCTTGCTTCCAGTGAACAGCCACAGAAGTCTGTCCCTGGAGTGCCTTGGATACCCCCCCAAAGTCAGCACAATTATTCATTTGTAAATTAAATTGATTAACTACGTTATCTATTATAACTAAACTCGCTCACAATCACAGCCCACACCTCAGTGGTAGAAACCTAAAGGGACTTTTTTTTGCATTTGTACTGCACAGCGGTGATTTGTGTAAATCTATTTCCCCTTTTATTTTTTCCTCATATTATTTTTGAATGGGGACACACTTTATAAGTGCAATAAGAAGCTCCAGGATGGTGGCTGTCATGGGGTAATGCACTTCCAGGTGTTAAAGGCACTCAGCACAAGTATCTCGTGCCTCACTATGCACCTAGGCATGCATCAACCAGGAGACAACCACTACCCTGTTATGTCTTATTGCCTACTTAATTATAGTGGTGCGGTCATGCCACTGTATTTAGGGTTGAGTAGGCAGTTTAATGTTAAACCCCAGTTTTTTCACTTTAATAAATTTTGCAACTATTTAACAGATTTGCCCCAAATTTTGCATGCACGATCATGTGGGGCAAATCTCTGGATGTGCCAGGTTTTGTTACTGTGAGATGTGTGGATTTAGAGATCTGGATAGTGAAAAAAGTAAATTTTCGTCATTTTTTTCCCATTGGTTATAATGCCCAGACGGTTTGGAATTTTGGTCTGAAATTTTCAGGGTAGAAAGGAGCTGACCCACAGTTATGCCTTTTGCTGGTTTAGTGAAAAAATATTAACTCGTTCCAAAGTTATTTAATTTTAACATGGTTCTGAGCATGCTCAGTAGGTACCTAAAGGTAGCTGTATGAAATGAAAAAAGAATCTTCTTTTTCTGATGTCATCCTTTTTTGAGATAAAAAATACTTTTTTTGTTTGGCCACCATCTTGTTTTCTGTTTTTAGCTACACATTCCAATTTGAAAAGACAGAAAAATGCCCTTCTGGACAGATGCCAACACATGTACTTTGCTTATCGGGACATCCGTATCTGTATTCTGCATTTAACTGTTGCAGAAATTACCTTTAAGTGTTTTTTTCACATTATAAATTTTTTTTTGTGACACATGATGAAAGGGATAAAGTCCCTTCCTTGGTGTCTAGTGGTACTCTTCCACACCCTCTGATCACTGCCCCATAACTATTTCATGTTTTCCCCAGTATCAAGTGGCACCACACCCTGTCATTGCACTCCCCATAATTATTCTGTTTTCCTTGGTGTCTAGTGGCACCCCACACACTCCGATTGTAACCCCCATAATTAAATAAATTTCCCTGGTGGCTAGTGGCACCCTCGAGCCTCTGATTGCCATCCCCATAAAGAATCATATTTTGCTGGTGTCTAGTGGCTCCCACAACCCTCTGATCACCATCCCTTGTTTTTGTTAATTTTTCTGCTGTCTAGTGGTCCCACAGCCCTCTGATAACTGTCCCCTTTGTTTGGTTTCATTTCCTCAGTGTCCAGTCATCCCCCCGCCCTTCAATTGCCATACCCATTGTTTTTTTTTTTTAATTTCCCTTGTGCCCAGTGATTCCTCCTGCCCTCTACTTTCCATCCTTGCTATTTTATTTCCCTGGTGTCTAGTGTTCCCCCACCTTCCAATCACCATCCCTGTTCTTTTATTTTATTTCCTTGGCATCTAGCTGCACTCCCCACCCTCTGATCACCCTCTCCATTGTTACTGCTTTGTTCCCTGGTGTCTAGTGGCACCCTTCACCCTCTGATCACCATCTTCATGTGGAAAAAAAATAGCTCACCCCATTCTATACACTCTAGAAACATACACTCCTAATGGGTGAGCTTTAGGATTGATAACCCCTAGTAAGACTCCACCCCTTATTTGCTTTAGGAGTGGGGTTGGGGTTTTAGGGCTGGAAACCCTAAAATAACATTTCCCTATTTTTGTCGCTTTAGCCTCAACCCTAAATGTTGCATTAACAGAGTTTTTTTTTTTTTTGCAAAGAATATACCTATATGGTAAGAGACTGTATAGTTGTAGTTCTTGGTCACAATTTACACCTGGCTCAGCTGGCATCATGTAGCTAATGCAAATGATTATATATCATGGCACATTTTGTACTGGTTCACTGTTTCTGATGTGCAGGAGCTGGTAAATTAATTTAGTCATGATCAGAAATGTTAGCAATACTGACATTTGGTTACTATATCAATTTGAGCAGTACTGATAAATATTCAAAGTTCACACTGCATATGAACATTGACCCTGTCTGAGTTTGATAACGTTGAGTTAGGGTGTATGTAATAAGTGCTGTTTGCTAAAAAAATGCTTTAAACTATGTGTGCAAATCATTTTTATGGAAAGTATCATTTATCACAATATTATACTAATGTAGATACTGTGCATAGTCTTATTTTTATTTTCCCCTGCCCACACACACACACAGTCTGGAATGAAACATGCAGGACATTGCAGTCCTAGTTGACACCAACTGAAAAAATGAAATAATTTTGCAGCAGAACAAAGACACCTCCTCCCTCTGATCTGCTGGAGCTGGGAAATTAGTTTAGTCATGATCAGAAATTATAGCAATACTGATGTTTGGTTACTGCATTGATTTGTGCAGTAGTGATTAACATTCAAAGTTCCCTTTACATATGAATATTGCCCCTATTTGAGTTCTTGTCAGCCCAGACCAGTGGCTCTTCAACAGAGGTCTAAATAGGAAATCAATGTCTAAGACCTCATACTCAGTTTACTGCATTACTGAGCCATAAGATGAGAATGAATTACAGATTTCTGTTGTACTGATTCTTTTATTGCTCTCAAAGGAGATGTTACAGATCCGTGCAGCATATACCTGGATGGCTGTTGAAGAGAAACACTAATCCGTCGCCTGCAGAATAAAATGTTTTGCATTGCTAGACATTTAAATACAGCAACACAAGGATCACTGACATTTTTTGGGTGCCACCATCACTTCCCCCATAGATACTGCCCATAAATGAATAGATGTATAGGATAAAAACAACTTGAAAATATAATGGAATTTAAATAATTCATATTTGAGGGATGATTCAGATAGAGGAAGTGAGCAACCCACTGAAGGGTATCTATAATAATTTTGCAACACCAAAATAACCACAGAATGTCTTCTCATTGCCCTGAATATATACCAAGAGTTCATGCAAGTGGTTCATTCATTTCTTTGATATGCAGTCCTCTTTTTCAAAGGTCAGTTGGAATATAAAATGTGCTTTGTGCTATTTTCTCTGCAAACAAGTACTATGTTATAACAAAGTACTATTTATTTAAACAAACTCTGGTCAGAGTTAATATGTCTGCAAAGTTTAGGCTTTTATTAAACACACTTATAAAGCTTCTCCTGTTGCTGCTTATTGGTGCAGGCAATGTCGAGCCTAACCCTGGTCCTCCCCTCCCTATCCCTGCTCCCTCTGCCCTACCCCAGATAAAGGGGCTAAGCCTAATCCACAGAAATCTGATGCTATACAGACTTGGTTCAACCTTACTACCCCCAACATTGTAGTTGTGATGGAATCTTGGTTGAGGCCTTCTACCCTGGACTATGAAATAAACATCCCCTCATTCAATGTCCATAGGATAGACAGGTTATGAAAGGGTAGGGGTGTAGCTTTTTATGTTCAGGACAAATTCACTGCCACTTTAGTTGATTCCACCTCTGTACCACTAGCATTTGAATGTACTGTACTACTCTAAAGCTGCAACTATGATTTAAATCATTGGATGTTACAGACCTCCTTCTGCAGGGAACAATGTGCTGCGTCATTTATCTGATGTTCTAGGCTTCATATCCTATGAGGTTATTATTACAGGTGATCTTAATATGGATGGGTTCTCCACTTCATCCTTATCCCTAAAAGAGCTATGCAACAACTTTGGGCTGTCACAAACTTATAACAGAAGCTACCCATCCCAGCTTAAAAAACTCTAACCATATCACCCTGCTTTACATCATTTTGGTCAACAAACCCCATCTTTATTCACAGTCTGGTGTATTCTTCAATGATCTTAGCGATCACTGTGTTATAGCCTGCATACAGACATCACCCAAGACTGTCTCCTCCTCTAACTATATCCTTAAGAGAACAAAATGGAAATTTGACCCCAATGCCTTCTTATCTGACCTCCATCATGCTAACTGGCAGGACTTCTATTTGGCCCCTTCGGTAGCTGAAGCCTTCCATAATATCATCTTTGGCTCCATTAATAAACAAGCACCTCTGGCCAAAACCTGTACTAAGAAGAAATCATGCCCATGGTTCACTGCTGGCTTGAAAAAGCAGAGTTGTTACATTGGGACTCTCTCTGGAAAAGGGCAAGGAAAGGCAAACAGCCTGCTGACTGAGCAGCCTTCAGAGCTGCTAGAAACCAGTGCACCAGATTAATTAGGGCTGAGAAATCTATTTATTACCACTCTGAACTTGAATCCTCATCCAATTGCACATCTAAATTCTGGAAATTGTTAAAGGAACTACAAGGTCACAGCTTGTCTAGCCTGTTACCACCAAAAATCTTGACTGGTGGCTCCTCCACCACTGACAAACAGGAAATCCTTGACCGCTTTAAAAACATTTTTCCATGGCAGGCTTAGCCTTTGATGCCTCACCAGCCAACAGCCTCCAGGTGCAACTGTGTAACCTGAGCCCTGTTTCCACTGACCTAGCTTCAGCCACCCAAGGCAAAGCCTTTTCATTTGGCCCTGTCACTGTGAAGCAGGTAGAGGACCTCCTACTTCAATTGGACACCAGGAAGAGCACAGGTACAGATCTCCTTGAGCCGTACTACCTTAAACTTGGCTACTATGTCTTGTCCCCCCAATCACTCACCTTTTTAATATGTTCCTTGCCCAGGGTATCCTCCCTGCCATATGGAAAACAGCCCACGTTATACCACTTTTTAAATCAGGCAACACTAGTGACCTAAACAACTACTGTCCGATATCCCTGCTTCCTATTCTAAGTTACTTGAAAAGGTGGTTAATTCCCAGCTTAGGCAGTACCTAGAGGATTCCGACCTGTTAAACCCAGCCTAGTCTGGTTTTTGGCCCTGTCTTAGCACTATCTCAGTGCTTGCTAAGGTCACGAATGATTGGCTGAGTGACCTGGATGCCAGAAACTATGTATGTGCCCTGTTTTGTGACCTAAGCAAAGCCTTTGATACGGTGGATCACACCCTGCTTTTGGCCGCTCTAAGGAATATTGGTGATAAAATTCTGGCCCTAAAATGGTTTTCCAATTACCTCACTGATCGCTATGAACAGGTCAAGGCAGGGGGTGATCTTTCCCATTTGAAAATCCTTCCAAGAGGTGTACCCAAGGGTCCATTCTTGGTCCACTTTTATTTGCCATTTATATAAACAACTTAAACACTGGAATCAAGTCATCAAACATTCACCTACTTGCTGATGATAGTGTTATACATAGCTAGGCCTACCCTGGAGCTCTCGTGTAATGACCTCCAAATTGAATTTAATAATTTACAGAAAAATCTTAAATGCTAAGTAAACAAAGGTTATGATTTTCACCCCATCAGTGAATGCCTCTAAACCCTTCACCCCAGGGATGGTCCCTCAAATCCTCACCCCACTTGGTGAGCCACTGGACTATGTGGAATCCTTTAAATACGTAGGAATTCGGATAGACTTTAAACTAACATTCAAAGTCCATATAGAAGAAATCTCAAAAAACTAAAACAGAGGTTTGAGATTTTCTTTAGAATCAGGTATTTTCTAACTCAGGTGGGGGAAAAAAAGGTTAGTACAAACTATGTCCATGCCTCTCTTAGTCTATGACAGTTTATTGTAGTTTATTGCGGTGGTAAATGGAGAAAGTGACAAAGGCAAGAAGGACAGGGATGGGACAAAAGGGAGTAAGGCCATCAGGAAATGGAGGGCAATGAGTACCAATGCCCGTAGTCTGGGCAACAAGCTCCCTGAGCTGGTGGCCTTAATGGAAGAGGGATGCCTGGATATTGTAGCAGTCACAGAAACATGGTACACAGAGAACCATGACTGGGATGTTAACATACCAGGGTACATAACCTACAGGAGAGACAGGCAGGGGAGAAGAGGGGGAGGAGTAGCTCTCTATATAAAGGAAGGGATAAAAGCAACTGAACAAAGAGTAAACAGGAGGAGAGAGGAGACACTGTGGGTCACCTTGGAGACTGGAAAGGGCACCACAATCCGCACAGGGGTTGTGTACAGACCCCCATGTCAGGGGGAAGGAATGGACAAGGATATGATGGAAAGCATTCTTAGAATGGCAGAGAAAGGGGAGATACTGTTGATGGGAGACCTGAATATGCCAGATGTTAACTGGAGCACATTTGCTGCAGCCACCTCCAAGAGCAGGGCCATTCTTGATGCCCTACTGGTGGCAGGCATTAGACAGCTAGTTTCGGAACCCACTCATGAGGGAGCAATCTTAGACCTCATACTCTCAAACGGGGGCAGTGAGAGGATCTCAGATCTAGAAGTGGGTTGCCATCTGGCGACAAGTGACCATCAAACAGTGTGGTTCACGTTAAACTCAGCTACAGAGTCAAGCCATACAAAAGTGAGGGTACTGGACTTTAGAAGGGCTGACTTTGGCAATATGGGAGAGAGCCTCAGAAAAGCACTAGCAAACAGGCTAGAAGGAGGTGTGGAGCAACAATGGGGAATTATCAAAACTGCCATCACAGAGGCAACAAGCCTTTGTGTGAAGCAAATAAACAAATCAAAACGAAAGAAAAAGCCACTATGGTTCTCAAGAGAGGTGGCTGTGAAAGTCAGGAAGAAAAGATAGCATTCGGAAGTATAAGGAAACACAGAAGGAGCAGGACAGAGGCTCTACCCAGTTAAGGCAGAAAGAAGCATGGAGGGAAGTCAGAATAGCAAAGGCCCAAACTGAGGAAAAGATAGCCAACTCAGTTAAGAAGGGGATAAAACCTTTTATAGGTACATCAGCGCGTAGAAAGACAAAGGGAGGGATAGTGAGGCTGAATAGAATGTAGATAGTGGGTGGGCAGAGGGACAGTGAAAAGGCAGGAATACTGAACGAATATTTCTGCTCAGTATTCTAAAGAGAGGGAAGTGCCTAATCCAATTAACAGAAAGCACTCTTGATAGGGAGTTGATCCCAGTCCTTTCACAGAAGAAAGGGTTCTGCAAGAACTCCTAAAACTGAAGGTGGACAAAGCAATGGGTCCTGATGAATTCACCCCAGAATTCTAAAAAGAATTAAGGAAGGAACTAGTGAAACCACTGGCTACTCTTTTTAATAAATCATGGGAGGATGGTGTGGTACCCGAGGACTGGAGGAAGGCGGATGTGATTCCCCTTCACAAAAGTGGGACCAAGACAGAGGCAGGAAACTACAGACCTGTCAGTCTGACCTCTGTGGTAGGGAAAGTGATGGAGTCACTTCTGAAGGAAAGAATAGTTGAGTACCTAGAGGTCAGTGGAGCACAGGATCCAAGGCAGCATGGGTTCACAGTGGGAAGGTCATGTCAGACGAATCTAATAGATTTCTTTGACTGGGTGACCAAAGTAGTAGACCAGGGAGGGGCTGTGGACATTGCCTACCTAGACTTTGCAAGGCATTTGACACAGTCCCACACAAAAGATATTAGTCAAATTAACCAGCCTGGGAGTGGGTCCCAGGGTGGTAGCCTGAAATAAAACATTGGCTGGACAACAGGACACAGAAGGTAATTGTAAATGGAGTCCACTCTGAAGAAAGGGCGGTTACTAGTGGGGTACCGAGGGTTCAGATTAGGTCCAGTCCTTTTAATGTCTTCATCAGTGACATTGCAGAGGGACTGGAAGGAAAAGTATGCCTTTTGCAGATGACACAAAGATCTGCAACAGGGTTGATACACAAGGAGGCATGGAAAGGATGAAAAGGACTTGGCAAGGTTGGAGGAATGGTCAGACGATGGCAGCTAGGATTCAATGCAAAAAGTGCAAAATAATGCACCTGGGAAACACGAACCCAGGGAAGAATACACAATGGGTGGGGAGGTAGTAACAACAACAAAACAGGAAAGGGACCTGGGGTAATCATATCAGATGACCTTAAGGTTAGCAAGCAATGAGAAGGCAGTAGGGAGGGCCGGGGTATACTGTGATGTATAGGGAAAGCATCAGCAGCAGAAAACAGGAAGTTGTTATCCCTCTGTACAGACAGTTGGTGAGACCCCATCTGAATACTGTGTCCAGTTCTGGAGACCCCATCTCCACAAGAACATAGACAGGATAGAGGCAGTCCAGAGGAGGGCAACTAAAATGGTGCAGGGTCTGCAAGAGAAGCCATATGAGGAGAGACTAAGGAGCTTAACATGTATACCCTTGAGGAAAGAAGGAGTGGGGGACATGATAGAAACTTTCAAGTACCTCAAGGAATCAACAAAGTCCAAGAGGGTAGCATCTTTCAGAAAAAGAGACTTGCAAGAACAAGGGACACAATTTAAAAGATAGAAGGAGGGCAGTTCAGGGGCAATGTGAGGAAGTATTATTTCACAGAGGGTAGTGGATGCATGGAACAGCCTTCCTGAGGAAGGTGTGGGGTCTAAAACTGTGGGAGAATTCAAGAATGCATGGGACAGACATAAGGCAATTCTTGTGGGGGGCAGGAAGATATAGGCTGTTGGTTAACTAGGATCTGCGGCCTATCCTGTAGGTAGGGAAATGGGCAGACTAGATGGGCCTAGCGGTCCTTATCTGCCGTCAAAGTCTATGTTTCTATGTTTCTATGTTATTGTATGTGCATAGCTCGAGCGTGACCCTTTCCAAATTTGACTTCATATATCACCGGGTGCTTAGATTTGTTACTGATGCCCTCTATTCTACACATCGCTGTACCCTCTATTCTACCGTAGGATGGAGCTTACTTAGCCTCAGGAGACAAAAGAATGCAGTGTCCTGGACATACAGTATAGAGCCATTATTAATAAGTTGCCACAATACATTAAGGACTGCCTGCAATCCTGGTACCTACCTTTTAAGAAACCTCTTTTATATTTTTCTCTTAATCCCTAAAGCTAGAACACATTTCGGTAGAGTGGCAATAAGCTACACCCTCCCTGTTCTTTGGAATAATGCATAAAAAACATTTTAGCTCCCTTCCCCAGGGTCGCCGTCCCTCTTCCAAAACTTGATTTTGTGGTCCTTAAAAGAGACATGCAGCTACTTCCACCAATGACCCCCTAATTTTCTGGCCCTGCTTATCCCTGTCAGCTCCTCATTCACATCTGTAAGTCCCCAGTCCCTTCCCTAATTTTTGCATCAGGACTCACCTCTGTCTGTCTTGTGTCAACTTACTGCCCTAGTAATTGATGTTCTTACCCTTCCCCTGGCCTTCTTTCCTTGTCTATATTATTTTCTACACAGTGTAGATCCTGCATTTATACTGTGTATACTCTGTGTATTTTCTTATATATTACACCTATTTTGAAATGTTTACTTGTCCATATAGTGTACAAACTTGTAAGCTGACAAGGATACCTTACGTGCCATGTACTCATTGTACATATTTGTATGCTGTTTGCCAGTGAAGCTCTGTGAATGTATCATCATGTTGCTTTTTGTGAACCTCTTCCAGGTCTGTCTTGAAAATGAGTTTATCTCAGTGATGTTCTACCTGGTAAAATAATAATTTGATTGATTGATTTTACAGGGATTAGGAGCCATCTACAGGGAAATGTTCCCATAGACCACTCACTGGGACAAGAGCTCCCATGTTAGCCCTGGAATACTACACTGGTGCTGAATGAGAGAAGAAGTGTGCTGCAGTGGTAAGGAAATTGGCTCCAGGGGCAGGGAGTGAGGTCATGTACTGTAAAACTCAATGAGACAAGAGCTTTATAGTGTGAGCCTCCTCCCTGGCTCATAAGTCCATGATGATGCTACTGTATAGCATTTTTTAATCACCATGAAACCATGAACAGCAATATAAACATAAAAATAAACACTTACCCTTCTTGCTTCCTCCAGAGAGAGAGCTAAGTTGCAGCAGCCAAAGGAATATTCTCGGAGTTCACTGGCATGGACTGGTTGAGCTGCTTACTGGTTGATCCAGATTGGTAGTAGCAGTCATTGTGAGGGATTGCTAGTAGATAGAGCAGGCCGCAGATTGCAGGCTTTTTATCCTGCCTCAAAAACCCACTCACAGAATTACACAATTAAAAGGGCCAATAGCGAGTGCCCTGTTGACAGATAAAATGCCTGTTTATACAGCCTGTAGCCACTGGCTTCCAGTTCCCTCCCATCCCAATCTATTCCCACTTCCTCACCTCATGCATGTGGCATGGACATACCTCTCAACTTTTTGTCACTGAAATGAGATACTTGGACACTTGCAGACACTCAAAATGAGGGACAGTGAGGACACAGACCCTCAGAATGAGGGACACTTCCTCAAACATGGAGATACAAGCTCAGAATATTGTGGAAACCCTTGTGTATGCAGTACATGTACAAAGCTTATTTTTTTATTCAACATCTTAGAATATTATGAATTTCTGAAGCTTAATTTACAGCACATTCTCTGTGTGGGCAGCACCTTTACCATAAGGGACGCATGAGGAACACGACAGTTCTAAGTGGATAAAATGAGGGCTATCCCTTGTAGTCAGGGGCAATTGAGAGGTATGGGCATGGACACATGAAACATACACACTAACTCTTTACACACATGGTAAATACACACACAGCACATACTAAGGGTAACAGATCACAGATTTACACATCCAAAGTGAAAGAAGCAATAACACAAATGTGTATAAATACAGGGTAAAATTTGCAACACAGAGTAACATATCACAGTAACACACACTCATACTGTATGCACAATAACATACACACATACATATACAATAACACATATACACACATAACCAGATACATACTGGATGTTTTTGTTGGTACAGACAATGCCTTATTCTGAGGATAAGATCACCTAAGATGTATCAAAATAAATTAGGAGACTCTAGAAACCTTTCATATTCAAACTGCACCTTAGTCTGGTGGTATAAACTGTGCCAGACAAAAATAGCTTAATGTTTCTTGCATTTTTTGCTAGCTAACACAACACCCTGTGGACACATACACCCACTCTAAGACTTCACACATATGCACACTACAAGAGTACACACACACACACACACACACACACAAAACAAGCAACAAAATATTTCACTGAGCTAAAGGTCCTAGGATCTTACCTGGAAATGACAGACAGACCCACCTGGGTGGCCACTGAATGGCTCCCTGTTTGTCTGTGAAAGCTGCTGTTTGTGCGGACAGTGAGGTAGCAAGCACAGACAAGCTCCTGGTGACAGAGGCAGAGCCTGAGTGTGGCAGGGATTAGATGAGAGACCCCCCCCCCTCCTGGTAGGGCTCTGACAGGGATGGACAGGCGGAAGGGGAAGAGGTTGTACTGCAGGAGGGACTGGGCAGGATCCTACACCACCAGTTGTGAGGTAGATGAGGACTGGAGTCAATGTGACTCTCTGTTGTTGTTGGTCAGAGACTACCCACGTAGCCCACCCTCTGTGGCTGTGTTGCCCATGCCATTATCTCAGTGGGTGCTAGGCTTTGGGTGCAACAGCAGCGTGATGGCAAGTGGTGACAGCAGCCACCCCATTGGAGACAAGGCTCAAGAGTTAAAGTATTGTTAAGACTGTGACATGTGAGCTGCTCCCTACTGATGGGGAATGCAAAGGCCGCTTTCCAGTAACTTTCCAGAAATCCTCTCATCATATGACCACGCTGCCAAGCTGTTCACATTTAATGTGGCACCTGGTGCTGATGGCATCTCTCAAACATGTGCATTTTGGCACCCTTACTACAACACAGTCTTCATATGGAACCCTTACAGACAATGGGATCTATTTCCGAACAGTGCAGAGTGGCTATGCATCATGGAACCCTGGTGCATAGCCCACCTCGTACCTGTCCATACCTGCTGACACCCACTGCACCCCCTGTGCAGCATTTACAGTGCCACTATGTCCCCCTACACACCTAAACTCCTGGCTGAATGCACAGCTCCATGTGGGGCTGGCTGGGGGATGGTGTGGGGGCATGTCTGCACTCTGCGCCATTCAGGAAGGCATGGAGGGTATTGCACTGGGGGTGATGACTATGCCTTCTGATGGCAGTCATAACTGTTATGTGCCCTCCAGCATACCACCAAATGTCACAGCAGGGATGGTGGGGGTCAACGGACCCCCCACACCGAGGCTGCTCTGGCAATTGGGATACATTGGTTGGGATGGGGCAGACTTCTGGGGGACACCCCACCCTATGCTGTCAATGCAATATGCACCAGCCGCCAACATGGTGCCCATGGACTCAGGAGAGCCACTGAGGGACCTGGGTCAGGCAGCTGATTGGCCACCTGCCCGGGTCCGTAGCTCCACACCCGACCACCCCCATGAATCTGCACACCAGGAGGTGGGGCTACAGACAGGAACCACGCATTGGCCAGTGTTCAGGAATATGGCTGATGAGCTGATCTCCTGAGGGTGCACAGCTGCATGGGGGGATACATGCCTTTTGCATGTACCCCCACCCACATTAATGAATAGTCACCCATGAGAGGAAAAGTTTCCACCATAGGGCAGACTGGCCTCTCAGGTATGGGGCTCACACTAGGCTTTTATGACAGCCAGCTCCATTGCTGCCAACAAACTTTCCCCCTCCCCTTTATTTTCTGTCTTTTGTTACAGAGTGGCTATTTGCTGCTGTCTTAATGGACAGCACGCTGCAAGCAATGAGTAGTTGCCAGGAGGGGGAGTTTGCTGTAGTTGGGTGCTTTTTTCTACATTGTTTTTAGTATGTGGGATATTATTCTGTTTAAATGTTTTGTTTCTTACAAGACACCACCGTTTATAGTGCATATAAGGTACTGATATAGAGTGGAGTCTAAGCCAAAAGCTATTACTGCTGCAAAAGTAGACCTTTTTATATTTAAATCACATCCCTACAATTATCACATGGGATGCTATATAATTTACCAAATAATAGTGTGGGGGGGGGAAAAACTCTCAGGAATGAAGTCTGGCTTTTACAACTTGATCTACAAGTGACTTGGTAGCTTTTAAGCTGATTCTGCACTCCTTCAGGGTCCAGGTGTGGGGGTACAATGTAAACACTGGTCCATGCAGCTGATGTGCTAAAATGTAAAATCAAGGGAACAAAATATTTACTTTATAAAAGCTGCTAGCCAGCATACCTTGAACAGTGAGACAGTGCTTTCACACTACCACTTCGATAGCCTGTTCATGTCCTTATGCTGTAAGAATGGCTTCTGTTGTGTTTTGTTTTACTTAAAAAAATATTACCACTGTAATGAGTTTCTCCATGGTTGCTGCAATTTTTGAAACTGACTGTAACTAAAGCATGAGAACTGCAGCAGTAATTTGGTATATTTAGTACAGACCAAGGCAGGAAGACACTTACCATACTTACAGTATGTTAACAGGGCCTACAGCTTCAGACAGCTTGCTCAACTTTAGGTCTCAGTGCAGCAGCAGCTCACCACTCTCCAGGATCTCTACCTTGCCTGACATGGAAAACTAATGGAACCTGGCCCTAGGCTTCAATTTCAGGTGACCCTTTTCCTTTCTGAGAGGAATAAGAATTCCAGGGAACAGTAGCAGCTCTTAGTTCCCAGAGAACATTTGTCTTAGCCTGTATTGTGAACTATAGCTGGATCTGCTGATCTGTCCCACACTTGGCCATCAATGACTATCCTGTGATATGTTGGGGTGATATCCCTATTCAGAAATGGTCTGCTGGCCACCTTTCACTAGCTTCTCCTGGCATTGCACCTGCGAGGTTTGCAAATGCACCTTTTGGAGTTCCTTCATGTATTCAGGGGTCGGGAGCAAGAAAATAGTGCCACAGGAAGTGGTGATGCTTATGCTGTGGGTGTCCTCAGACTTACATCACAGTCTCTGCAAAGCTGCAGAGCCTGCCTGCTGCAATCCTGACAGCAACCTGAGAATCCTGACCTAAGCAGGACAGCGGTAGTTTTGAGCAGATTGACTGGAGTAGCAGTGAATATTGACTGTCATTCTGACAATGACAGATTCAGTTCCTCTCCGGGGGAAGGACAGAGCTCACCACAGCTGTGGTGTGTTCAAAGTCATGTGCTACTACTACCCTCCATTCACAGTCATGTAAGCTCCCATCTACCTGTAATAACAATGTGGCATGCATAGATCTTCCATGCAGCTGTAACAATGTTGAAATGGACCACTACAGTATGTGTACTTTGTCACTTGTCTTTTTCCTGAGTTCTAAGACCCATGATATTTCATAGAAAGCAGCCTGATGTTATTTTTTTTAAATTTTATCTCATTTTAACATTTTGTTCCTGCTAAAATAGGCATATTGAAGGCTGATACATACAAATGAATAATATCATTATAAGTATGAGTCATTACATTTTAAAGAACTTGTTTCATAAAGGGATGATGTGGAAATAAAAAGTGGCTATTAGGACTGACAGATGACCACATGGGGCCTGTGCTTCTGCAGACAGATGTAAACTTGCACGCTGTATGAATTACCTCACTAGATAGCATGATCTGCTAGTGCACGGTTTTCTGTATGCCACTGTATAACTGACAAACTGCTACCCTCTTAAAAAATTTCTAGATCTGCTGCTGAAACCATGATACCCACATTGCAAAAGGACTTCCGTCTGCATAACTGCAGGCCCCAAAAGTGCCTACCATACTGTAGCTAGAAGTTGGTGTGTATGTTTTCTACCTGTGGCTGAAGAGGGGCAGGTCCCTCTTGGGCCTGTGCTTCTACAGACAGAAATATTGTTGCAATTTTGGTATCATAGATTTTGTGGTGCCTGCACTTTTTCAGCCAGAGGTCAGTATGTATGTTTTATAGCTGCAGCTGCAGAAATGCAGGCTGATCAAGTGTGTGTTTGTCTTACAGTGTTCATGATTACCTAGGGCTACAGAAGTGCTAGCCCCTTAGGGGTCTGTGCTTCTGCAGAAAGAATAACTCTTGTAATTTGGTTATCATGGATTTGTGGCTGCAGGGGCTTATGCTTCTATACACAGAAGCAGTGTTGAGATTTGAATATCAAAATTCTATCTGCAGTGACAAGTTAGCATGTACTGTATGTCTTGTGGTGTGCATGCCACAGATACAAATCCATATGAGTAGCTCATCAGCGGTACTGCATTTGTTTCATCTCAAAACAGCTGCCTGTTGTTTGTCTTACCAGATGATAGCTGTTAGTGGTTGCTTGTGTGGTGTTGTCCTTTTGCTGCTTGGGTGGTGGGGCTAAGGAGTTATGGTTGGAAACCCTAACACCACATTTCTCTATGTTTGTGGCATTAAGTTAACCCTAACTGACACACGTATAAGGGATATGCCATAGTCCTAATGAAAATATCACTGACATTTTTCCCAGGGTGCAGTTTGCCTTTATGACATCACAAATGATGAAGCCATGAGTGATGTCAAAAGGTCAAACTGCATGAAAGAAATTATCTGTGATAGTTTTGTTAAAGCCATGGCATATCCAGTTTATTCCATGTCTTTTATTATACAATAACAAGAAAAAATCCTGTGCCCCTTTGTTCAGTGGCCACCTTCAGAAGTGATGTTATCTTAACACAGTATCACTGTATGAAGGTGATGTGTTACTGAAGGCACTGTACCCCCATTGCCACTATCCTAGAGTGAGAATATTGGACATAGATTGAGAATATCATTCATATTCTCACATTAGGTCCAGTCCATAGTGATAAAATTACTGTATCACTCATGTTTCCCACTTTTTATCCTCACAGGTATAGCATAAATAGGAGATATGGCATGGGCAGTGTGCAAATAAATGATTTATTTTTTGCTTCAGGTTTTGACCTCTGTTAACCTCATGAGCAGCGAAGCCATGAGTGATGTCTATTGAGGTCAAACCCTGAAGCAAAAAAATAAATCATTTATTTTCACACTGTCCATGTCATATTTCATTTTATGCAATGGACAAACTACTGATTTTAATAGTAAGAAATCAATTGAAGATGACTCAGAGAAAAACAAAATCTTAGTTTCAATGATGAGGAATCAGAGCTACTGTAGTTTTTACAGTGACAAGAAGTGGAGCTGTTTTTACGTATAAAAATGAAATGTTTTCCTATATTTTCAGCATTAGAGGATTCAAATGTTAGTTGAGGGTATAGCTCGCTGTGTGACACTAAGAAAAAGCTTGTGCATAGAAAAGCAGACATTCCAAACTATGTCCAGCTATGCAGGAACTTTATCTTAGCCTTGTGCCACTCTCGGTAATCATTATGATGTGGCTGCAGTGGACATAAATGCTGACGATGCACCTGGAGTGTAAATAGATGATTTATTTACACCACAGGCATGTCATAACTGCAAATAAACACATTTATTTTCTGATTTTTTTTATTCTCTTCCCCCATTGCATATATATATATATAGATATATAGATATATCTATCTATCTATCTATCTATATATATATATATATATATATATATATATATATATATATATATATATATAAAATCATGCCACTATAGTTATAGTTGGTGAGGTATTTTAATTATAAACCCCAATTTTAGCACCTTAATAACTTTGGTGGTGCTCAAAAAAATAGCAAAACATTTTGCATGTGCAATCTGGCTGTCAGGGTCTCAAGGCATGACAAGTTTTATGACAGCATCTTGTGCAGTTTCCAAGACACGGAGGGTCAATTTTTAATGAATTATGATTTTTCCTATACTTGGCATACTTTTTTTTGCTCTCTTATAGAGACTTTCAAAGCTTTTATAAAAACATATTAAATGATTCCAGAGTTATAAGGATTGACATTTTTTTCTGAACAAGCACAGTAGGGTTTGTGGATAATCCTCTGATGCAAGCAATAAAAAACATTGATCATGAGGGTTTATCTTTCATTCTTTATTGATCTCAAGGGAATCAACAAAGTCCAAGAGGGTAGCATCTTTCAGAAAAAGAGATGTGCAAGAACAAGGGGGCACAATTTGAAGATAGAGGTGGGACGTCTCAGAGGTAATGTGAGGAAGTATTTCTTCACAAAGAGGGTTGTAGATTCAAGGAATGGCCTTCCTGAGGCATTCATAGAGTCAAAAGCAGTGGGGAAATTCAAGAATGCATGGGACAGACATAAGTCAATTCTAGTGGGGGTAGGAGGAAGTAGGCTGTTGGTTAACTGGGATCTGCAGCTTATCCGTTAGGTAGGGAAATGGGCAGACTAGTTGGGCCAAGCGGTCCTTATCTGTCATCAAATTGTATATTTTTATGTTTCTATGACCATGAAAAGAAATCAATCGTGACAGCTGCTCTGTTGTTTTTTAATACCAAAAAACATTGAAAGTACATAAAATGATGTATTGTCAAAACACTGAACACCTGAACCTAACTAAACAGGACCAATTTAATTAAATCCTGGTGTTTCCTTCAGAAAAAAAGGCCAGAAATAGCTTTTCTGGGCACCACATTATCCAGATTGACCAGCTTAGCCAGAAGAGCCATTAACCCGTGTTTTCTGTATGAGAACAGTGGGATTTTCTTGACATCTGCAGTTGCAAATGGAGAGGTGCTGCTGGCATTTATGCCAACAGGGAGCCAACAATCACAGTCTCTCTCTCTCTCTCTCTCTCTCTTTCTCTCTCTGTCTCGCTCTCTTGTATCTATCTATCTGCCTGTCTGTCTATCTATCTTACTTCTTACTTTCTTCCCTCCCCCTGCCAGCTCAGCCAGCCCTCTCTTGTTCTTCCCCAATATTGATTACACTGTAAAAGCGGAATGGGGTGCCCACCCATGGTATCACTTTTCCACCACGTCCCCTCCACATTTTTTCCCCCTTCCCAATGTTTACTTATTAATATTAAATAATCAGACTGGGGTTCCCACCCCCAGTACTGCTTCTGTTTCCTTGCCTGCCCTCCAGGTCAACCTTCCACTTTCCCTTATGTATGGGTAGTGGCATGGGGTGCCCACCCCCAGAGAAGCCAAACAGTATCCCAACACTGCTGTGCCCAAACTCAGTGTCAGGCTAGGTCCCTCTGTAATTCAAGAAACATTTTCCTCATTGATCTTTAAAAAAACTGTTAAAAAAAAAAAAGAAAATGGCTCATCTGTGATCTGATACCTCAGATCCCCAACCACCCAACCACACACCCCCACTCAGCACCCAAAATCTCACATCCGTCACACACTCTCATTCACCTGAACATGTCCCATGACATAGATCCACTCTTCATCCAAAGACACATCCTGCTACTGGAAACAGAGACAGCAATATGAGAAAATAAGGTAAGTCCAGTTTACTGTAGTTCAATGTGTTTTGCACTTTTACTCATAACTTTGCTATTTTTTAATATTTTCACACCAGATTTTCAACATGGCCTTTTTGGAACCCCACCTCATGAGCAAAATAGGTGGAACTGTTGAAATCCATCCCAAAATGTAATTTCAAGGTAGCTGCATGAAACCACTTTTCAGGTGGGATTTGAACATTTTCAGCTACCGAGTTCATAAAATGGAGTAATTTTGATTATTTATTCAAATTTCGGAATTACAATCCTTTGAGTCGATGACTCCTTTGCAAAGGCTCCATGTCAGTACATACATACATAGCTTAAAGACAAATTGTACATTGCTTACTAGGCAAACATTACATTAAGACATATTAAAGACAAATTGTACATTGCTTACTAGGCAGACATTACATTAAGACAAATTATTCCTGGTTACTCTACAGTTAATTTTATTACATTGCTTTGTTAGGTTCTCTAGGGTTGTTTATAGACCCTGGGTCATTGCAGGGGAGAGGGACTGGGTCCCAAGTTGGAGGCCATCTCCAGTACAGAAGTATGGGTTTATCAGCATCGTTAGATTTATTGTTGGCCTTGGTATGGAGCTCAGGGAAACGCTAGCTTACCGACACCTACCATGTTAGTGAGAACTGGTTGTTACAGCCACAGATCTCCGAATCAATGAGAAATCTCTTGATAACGTTTTTAAATAGGCCAAGGCTAGGGGCCTGGGAGATGGTGGAGAGAAGTTTATTTAGCCAGAGTGGAGCACGATACTGGAAAGACCTTTGTCCTATGGCAGTCCTGCAGTGAGGGACTAGGAGCGGGGTGTTGGCCTGGTGCCTAGGGGTGCTCCTGTGGGGGGGTAGGTTGGATGAGGTGGTGGAGGCCCTTAGGAGCAAGATTCATTTGGATCTTTTTTGCTAGGAGGCAAGTGTGGTACATTAGTCTGCCTTCAAAGGTCAGCCAGTCTGCTCGCTTATAGAGCTCACACGTATGGGTTAATCTATCGCTGCTTATAACCAGTCTGCAGGCTTTGTTGTGAGCTAGTTTGATGCTGTTTAGGGTTGTGTTGTCAGCCGTGCCGTAGATTATTATGCCATAATCAAGCACGGAGAGGACTGAGCTGGTTACCACCAGCCTTAGTGCCTGGAGTGGGAGGCAGTGTTTGTGTCTGTCTAATATCCTGAGCCAGTTGTTTGCAGAGGTGGAGAGGTGCTTAATGTGTATGTGGTAAGTTAGTGATGTGTCCAGAGTGATGCCCAGGTATTTAAAGTTAGGGACTTGTTCTATGTGGGTGCCCTGAGAAGTTAAGATTGATAGCAGGGCATTACTGTTAGGGTTTTGGCCATTTGCAAAATCATAGATTTAGTCTTGTTGTAGTTAAGTAGTAATCAATGATCAGAGAACCAGGATTCTAGTTCTGTAAAGTTGCCTTGCAGGAAATTTTGTAGAGAGTTAGAATTGGGGTGTTTCCAGTATACTACTGCATCATCAGCATAGTGCAATAGTTTACCACTGCAGGCCAGCGGGAGGAAGTTTAGATAGAGAGTGAATAGAAGAGGGCCTAATATCGACCCTTGGGGGACTCCTGCATGAACAGGTTGCATAGCTGAGAGGGTGGTGTTGATTTTGACTTGTTGTGTCTAGTCAGTGAGATAGTTTTTGAACCAGGAGATTGTTTCTTGGGCAAGATGGAGGGAAGGGAGAGAGTGGATAAGGAGTGAGTGGCTGATGGTGTTGAAAGCTTTGGTCAGATCCACAAAGATTGCACCTGCTACAGACCACTGTTCCAACGCTTCATGTAAATAAGAGGTGAATTGGAGAAGGGCAGTGGTAGTGTTGTGTCCCACCCTGAAATTGTGCTGTTCTTGACACAGTAAGTTGTGTTTGTTCAGGAATTAGGTGAGCTGGTCTGTTACAATTCTTTTGAGCGCTTTGGAGAGGGGGGGAAGGATTGTTATGGGCCTATAGTTGCCAGGGTCATTTGGATCACCCTTTTTAGGATAGGTGAGATAATTAGTCTTTTCCAGAGGGATGGGAATTGTTCTAAGTGCAAGGAGCAGTTTAGGATTTTGGTAAGGTGAGGTAGGGTCTTGTCAAGAGTGAGTCTGAGTATTTTAAGGTCTAGGGAGTCGCTACTGAACCTAGAGTTGTGGAGGGCTTTGGACAGATACTGTTTAGCCTCATTGCAGGAGATGGATCTTAGCCTGAAGGAAGGGAGAGTACTAGTGGTGGAGGTGATAGGGTGGTCATTTGGGATGGGGCCAAAGAAGTTTTGGGGTAGGATGTGGCTAAGATCAGAGAAGGAATTGTTCATGACATTAGCTATGGTGGCTGGTCCTGGGAGAGGGCTTCTTGGTGAAGAATTTGCGAAGGGGTAGAGGAAACTGTTTTCCAGCAGAGTTCCTTGACATTGCTCCAGAAATTATTCCCAGATCCCCATAAAGAGGTGAAAGCTTGGTTATAGTAGGTAGACTTAGCTAGCCTAATGGTCCAGGTGCACTTGCTTCTTGCCTCTCTGTAGAGTTGCCTATCGTGGGGAAGTTGGGAGTTCAGTGCCCTATGCCAGAGGTTATCTCTGTGGTGCATCTGTTCAAGGATGGCCTGTGAGATCCAAGGAGTTTCTCTATTTTTAGTAACCTGTTTTTTGAAAGGGGCAAATATATCACAGGCGGTGTTAAAGACTTTGATGAAGGAGGTGAGGGCAGCGTCAACGGACATGGCAGTGTGAATAGGTGACCAGCCGCGGGAGGAGAGATAGTGTTTAAGGTGAGAGTGGGAACCTTTTCTGAGGTGCCTCAGGATGGAAATTCTAGGTCAGTTGGTAGAGATTTTATTTGACCAGCAGCAGGAGACGGGCGAGTGGTCACTTAGTACATCAGGGAGTACTTTAACTTTGGAGAGATGGTTGGGTAGATTTGTGAAAATGTGGTCAATAAGGGAGGAGGTTCCTGACCTGGGATCCTGCCTGGTGGGAGACTGGACAACCTGCTCAAGGTCATAGGCCAGGGCTGCATCTTTGAATGTGGCTGCTGCTGGGGATAGCCAATTTATATTAAATTCCCCCATTTTAATCAGTTCGCTCCTGGGGGGAGATGGGTGATACTGGTCAAGATAGAGTCAAAGGCTAGCTTCTGGATGGGGGGGGATGTACACTGACATTATGTGCAGAGGTTTCTCTGGGATGCCAAGTGTGGCTTTGATTATAATGGCTTGGGCACCATGAGTTGGCAAGGGCAGAGGAACTGAAGTGCGGTAATGAGAAGGGTATGTTGAAAATTCAGTGTAAAAATAAGCAAAATGACCACATTATGAGTGAACATTGAAAAATGTCAATGTTCACTCATAACCTTACTAATTTTTAATATTTCTTCACTAATCATTCAACATGGCCTTTTTGGGACCCTACATCATGAACAAGGCAGGTGACATTTTCAAACTCATCCTGGATAGCGATTTCACTGTTGCTCTATGAAATCAGTTTCATGTGGGATTTGTACATTTTCACCTACTGGGTTCAGGAGGTGGGTTATTAGAAGACCATGTTGAAAACTGAGTGTAAAAATATGGTAAAATGACCAAGTTATGAGTGAACATTGAAATATTTCAATGTTCAGTTATAACCACACTCATTTTCAATATTTTGACTCCAAACTTTTAACATAACCATTTTATTCACACCACCTTATAAATGTCATAGGTGTCATTTTTCAAATCCTGGACAAGACATGTTTTTATATATGTGGTGCAGTATGCCATTTTGGCCAGTATTCAATAAATGACACATGTCACAGCACTGAGGTGCTGCTCTATCTGCAAGCATCTCTCTGGACTGAGGTAGCCAGACCCACAGTGGAAGTAAACTGGGTAAGGAGTACCTTTGCCCCCTATCCAGACACCACCCTGTTCAATGCCGCTGCCTCAAAGGATGCCAAAAATGAGGAGCGCTTGGATGATAGTGGGCTTGGGAAGGGTTAGGGCGGTCAGACAGAGGGACATCCCAAATCCTGTTCCACTCCAGAATTCATATGCTGCACTGGCAAATGGGAACAACCAAACAGAGGTACCCCAAGAAGTGGAAGGGAAGGGAAGGATGTGCAGGTCAACCAAGGAGGTGACCTCAGTGGGGACAGCAGTGGACCCCAGAGGAGGAAGAAGCAAATCCTGGTGGGGACTCTATTGTAAGAGGAATCCAGCTAGGAACACAGGCGGGGAGGACAGGGAGGTGAGGTGCCTACCAGGTATCACGGTATGGAGGGATTGGAGGAAGATCCTGGGGATCACTGGAAAGGCAAGATGGGAGAGTGAGCTGGATGTCATTGTCTACCTGGGTACTAATGATCTAGCAAACAGGAAGCCTAAGGAAGTTCAGGAAGAGTTTAGGAAATTGGGGAAGGGTCTCAAGCATGTAGCTACTTCTGTCACCATCTTGGAATTACTACCTGTGAGAGGCATGGGAGAGTGTAGGGGTGCATGCAGCAGGAACCTTAACTCATGGTTGAAGACCTGGTTCTGTGACTAAGGGTTTGGATTTATTGGTGACTGGGGACCCACCTGGAGGGATGGGAGCTTGTTCAAGCCTGATGGCCTGCATCTGTCCTGGAGGGGAATCCAAGCACTCATTGATAAGTTTAAATGCTACATGTACAAGAATTTAAACTAGCCAAGGAGGGTGGCAGGCCAGCAAGGAGGGTACATAATTGCCTACCCCCCATAGCTAGCAGTGGAACCAGTGAATAGGAGGAGTGGATATCTCTACAAAGCAGTGTGCATAAGATGTAGATAAGTACCCAAGGGGTGTATAGGCAGAAAGGGGGCAATATTTAACAGAGGGTAGACAGCAGGGAGAACCAGGGATAATGGACAACCAGGGAAGGGGCTGGAGTATAATAACTAAACAGTCCAGGGAGTTCACATCATGGAAAGCCATGTGTGCCAATGCCAGGAGCCTTAGCAACAAGATGGAGGATCTGGATGCTGCCATGGTGCAGTCGAGCCTGGACATTGTGGCCATCACAGAGACCTAGTGTAATGAGAACCATGACTGGGAGATTGCCATACCTAGCTACAATATATTCAAAAGAGACAGGGCAAGCAGGATGGGAGGAGGAGTGTCACTTTATGTGAAAGATGACATAAAGTCCACAGAGATCCAGGTGTAACAAAATGAGGGAGAAATACTGTAGGTTAAGCTGGAAAGGAAAATGTGGTCAGCCATCTGCACAGGGGTGGTCTACAGACCATCATCCCAGGAGGAAGAAACAGATAGGGAGCTAATGCTAGCTATCCAAAGGATGGCAAACAAGGGTGAGGTGGTGCTGGTTGGAGACTTCAATATTCCATATGTGGACTGGAGCCTGCCAGCAGCATTAACCAGCAGCAGATTTATCCTGGACTCCCTTCAAGGTGCCTTCCTCAAGCAACTGGTCATGGAACCAACTCAGCAGAAGGCATTACTGGACTGAATGCTAACAAATGGAGATAGAGTGATGGGGTAACAGTTGGGAAGCACCTGGGGAACAGTGACCACCAGTCACTGTTGTTTGAAATCACGGAAGGAGCAGAACCAAACCACACAAAAACTCATATCCTGGATTTTTGAGGGGCAGACTTTGGGAAAATGGGGAGATGCTTGAAAGAGACATTAATGGGAATGGAGAGGGAATCAGGGGTTGAGGAACAGCGGGCAATATTTAAAATGGGGATTACAAGAGCACAGAATTATGCATTAAGCAGGTTAGCAAGGGGAAAAGGAAGAGGAGACCATTAGGTTTTCCAAGGAGGTAGCGGAGAAAGTGAAAGCCAAAAAGATTGTATTCAGGCAATACAAAAAGACACAGGCAGAAGAGGATAGCGAGAAGTACCAGGAGAAGCAAAGGGAGGCAGGGAGGTCAGTAAGGGAAGCCAAAGCTCAGACAGAAAAGTGCATTGCAAAATCAGTGGGTAAAGGGGACTTTGTGAGAGAACTTACAGTGGAGGAACTGCTGTCAGGGAGTGACCACCACTCAGTATGGCTCACATTGGATATGGGCAAGGAAGGAGTGGAATCTGGCACAAGAGTGCTGGACATCTGGAGGGCAGACTTTGGGAGGATGGGGGAAGTGGTAAAAGGGTACCTGGCCAGAATTCAATCTAGTATGGACACTAACCAGAGGTGGGACCTCATAAAGGTGCGGATAGTGGAGGCAACCAAAACCTGCTGCAAGGCCCAGAGCAAGAAGGCTAGGGCTAAGAAACCAAGCTGGTTGAGCAAGGAGATCATGGAAAAGGTAAGTAGGAAAAGAGCTGCCTTTAGGAAGTACAAGAAAACAGGGAGAGGGGAGGAGAGGGAGGAGTACTGAATCGAAGGAGATAACAAGGGCAGTAAGGGGAGCCAAGGCATCTATGGAACTCAGGCTGGCACAAGGCATTAAGAAGGGAGAGAAGGACTTCTTTAGGTACATCAGTGAGAAAAGAAGCTGTAAGGATTGGGAAGGAGGAGGGTTGGGTGAAAACAGGGCGCGATAAGACAGAAGCACTAAATTAGTACTTCTGCTCAGTATTTACTAAAGAGAAGAGGGGGATGACACCCAAGGGGGGAGAAATGGCAGAAACAGGGGGGGAAGGGGTGACAGATGGGGAAATCATGGAGGCAGAGTTCGGGAGGGTTTGAAGGCACTGAGGGTGGACAAGGTGCTAGACCTAGATGTCATCCACCCCAGGGTACTGAAGGAGCTGGCAGAGGTCCTTGCAGGACCTTTGGCAGACCTATTTAATGCCTCACTACATTCACAGTGCATACCTCAGGACTGGAGGATGGCTCATGTGGTGCCCACCACAAGAATGGCCCCAAGAATGAACCGGGAAACTACAGACCAGTGAGCCTCACATCCATCATGGGTAAGCTAATGGAGACTATCCTGAAGGAGAGGCTGGTGGCCCTCCTAGAGGCCAAAGGACTGCAGAACAGCATGGCTTCATATGGGGCAGATCCTGCCAAACCAACCAGGTGAAGTTCTATGACTGGGTAACTAGGCAACTGGACAGGGGCCATGCAGTGGATGTCCTGTATCTGGACTTCAGTAAGACATTCGACTAGGTACCGTATGGAAGGCTGGGAAGTAAGTTAGTAGGCACAGGGGTGGGTGCAAAGCTGGTGAGATGGGTAGGAAACTGGCTTCAGGGAAGGCAACAGAGGGTGGTGGTGGGTGAGGAGCTATCACACCCAAGGGTAGTGATGAGCGGTGTTCCACAGGGCTCGGTGTTGGGACCAGTGTTGTTTGGGATATTCATTGCAGCCATATCATTGGACATCAACAGCAAGATCCTCCTAGCCACCTCTCAAACCCTGAAATTCCGTGTACCCACCTTCCAAACAGCTACAGGGTATACGCTGCGAAAGTGTCACGAACTATGCACACAAGCAAAAAACAACCACCTCAGATCCCTTGTCCTGCTACTGCTTCTCATGGGCAATGTCCACCCCAACCCTGGCCTGCAGACTGCCCCCAGCCCATCCTCTCCCCTACCAGTGGGCTACGCATTGCCTTACTTAACATCTGTAGCCTTCAAAAAAAATGGGACACCTTCCAAGGATGGGTTCTCCAGCACCGCCCTGACATCATTGGTCTTGGTGAAACTTGACTCTCCACTACTGTGCCAAACTTTGCTGTTAACCTCCCCGGTTACCTCCTCAATCACTCTGACAGAGTAGGGAAGCGAGGTGGTGGCTGTGCCCTCTATCTTAAGGACTCGCTGTCAGGCCAACTACTCCCTACACCACAGCTAGCATCAAAGACACAAGCTCTAACACTGAAACTGACCCTAGGCAGGTCTACCTCCCCTCTTCTACTCACCATTGCTTACATCCCTCCCAAGGAACACAAACTTGCCTTCCAGGCCATCCTAAACTACCTCTCCATTCTTCCGCCTCATTCTGAAAAAATAATCATGGTCGACTTCAATATAAACTGGCTGGCAAAGACACCCGCCCTGTACATTGATGATGCCACCACGCTTAACCTCACTCTGATTGTCACCTCTCCCACCTGGGTAAATGACTGTACAGGAACATCCTCCCTCCTCGATATGGTCTTCACAAACCGTTCCCTCTGAATTACTAACACCCAGGTACTTCCCAACGCACTAAGTGATCATTCTCCTGTCCTTTTCACTTGGGCCAGTAAAGCCCCCAAACTCCCCCCAAAATAACACTATGGTGCAATCTCGGCCCTGGCAAACTCTCTCAACTCAAGAACCACCTTAGAAAATGGGACTGGACACCCATAGTAAACACCCTAGACCCAGACCTTGCTCTTGATCTATTTAGCTCCACATTCAAAAGAATACGTGATAATTTCGTCCCTCTCACCAAGAGAATGACCAAAGGTAACCAGGCCTCCTGGTTCTCTGACCACCTCCTGGGCCTCTTGTGACAACATGACTCCCTTTGGCATATTGCTAATGATACCAAGCGGCCAACCGACAGACAACATTACAGGGAATCTTGAAACTTATGTACTCGGGTCCTCCGCACTGCCAAAGCGGACTACTACAAAGCATCCTTATCATCAACCTGGGGCGATGGGACTAAATTCTGGAATAATATCAAGGAACTCTGTAGCAAAGCCCCAAACCAGCTGCTTGACCAATTAGTCATAGACGGCAACATCTCCACAGATCCCCTCAGCATAGCCTCAGCCCTGAACACCGCTTTCTCTAATCTTGACCATGTCCTCTCCCCTAATTTCTTTGACCCACCGGTCCAGGCCCACCCTTCCCCTTGTCTCTTCTACACCTACACGTTCTCTCCCCCGCGGCTGCCAAACCCTACCTAGCCAAAGCTCTCAGCCACCCTCAAAACTGCAGTTATGCCCTAGACCTCTTCACTTTAATCTCCCAGAAGTCCGTTTCCCTCTGACCCACACAATAAATTGCTTTCTTTGTCAAGGGAATTTCCCCTCTCAATGGAAACTGGCCTCTATTACCCCTTCTATATGAGTGGGGACCGCACCTCCTCTAACAACTACTGCCCTATATCCATTCTGCCTCCTCTATCTAAAGCCTTAGAGCGTATTGTCGCTTACCAAATCACTGACCACCTTACAAAATACAATCTTCTCAGCAGCCAACAACATGGCTTCCGTAAGAGGCATAGCACCACCACCGCCCTTCTCACTTTCACCTCACATACACACTCTGCCCTGGACAAAGGCCACCTCACTGGAGCCATCTTCATTGACCTCTCCAAAGCTTTCGATACTGTCAACCACACCCTCCTCCTAAACACACTGTCCTCCATCAGCTTCTCTGAAGACACCCTCAACTGTTTTACCAGCTATCTGTCAGATAGAACACAACAGGTTAAGATAGGCACTGTCCTGTCCCCATACCTCCCTGTCCACTTTGGTGTTCTGCAGGGATCAATTCTGGGGGCCCTGCTCTTCAGCCAATATCTGAACTCCCTCCCATTGGCTGTCTCCGGTAACCTGCTTCTCTATGTGGATGACCCTGTCCTGCATGCCTCAGACCCCGACCCATTTAAACTCCACCAATCACTCCAGCATAGCTTCTAAGAAGTGGAACAGTGGTTCTCCACCCAGCGACTAACAATCAACTACAAGAAAACTAAAGTCATGGTCTTCTCACACCCTCAGAACCCCTGCAGGTACCTCTGCCCCCCATTTCTCACCATCAACCACACCCCTCTTGAACAAGTTAGCAGCTTTAAATACCTAGGGATCACTCTAGACACCTCCCTTAGATTCAGGCAACATATTCTACACCTAACCTTTGCCCTAAACTCGAGACTAGGTGTGCTCTATCGGCTCAAGCAATGCCTCACCCCTGAGGCCCTATGGCTCGCCATAAATTCCTCTATCCTCTCCCTACTAGATTATGGTATTATCATATAAAGTGCAGCCCCAATCTCCACTCTAAACAGTCTCCACCTGGTAGTCAACAAATCCTGCCACCTCATCCTCGGGTGTGATCGTCTCACCCACACCTGTCCACTATATAGCTCCACTAACTGGCTAAACCTAGATAGCAGAATCAAGTATCATACTTGCCTTATAGCAAAGAAAATACTCCTTGGTCTAGCTCCCCCCACTCTCACCACTATTATTCGCCCTACAGCACCTGTCAGATCCACACGAAACTTGGACATGCCATCACTATGGGTACCCCAAACTCGCACCTCTCACTTTCAAAGATCTTTCAGCTACCTAGCCCTATACTGGGCAAACTCTCTCCCTATCCCAGTAGCCAATGAAACTAGGCTAGGCTCCTTTAAATCTAGACTAAGGGAGCACCTTCAGGATACAATTGTATGTGATTGCCCCGACTCTGTCTTACAGCATGATGTCCTTCCCCGCTCAATCTATTTCCAACTCTAGGACTCTAAATTCCCCCTCTGTATCACCATAAGACTATCAGCCTGTTCCAGTCTCTCCTGCAACTATATGACTGTGCTAATTTACTCTTCTTTACTATTTCCCGTCTGTTTTGCCTCCTACTGCCTCTTTCTTGAACTGCCATGTACCCAAACATAATGAAAAGTTTCCTACTCCGAACTGTTCTGTTTCCCCCAGATCTGCCTCAGGTGATTGCCATCCACTGTAATGTAATCTTATTGTAATGTAATGTAATGTATCCTAACTTTTACTGCACTGTACCTACATCTTTAACAAACGTTATTCTGTACCTAAATGTATGACATGGAACCTTTGTAAATGAGTCTATGACTCGGAGGTCTTTCTGATTATCTCAAATAAATAAAAAAAATTAAAAAATAAGATCTGTCTGTTTGCTGATGATATCAAGGTTGGAGCGGCGGTGTATGACCTAGGGGGATGGAAGGGGTTGCAGGATGATCTGGCAAAGTTTGAAACCTGGTCAGACACCTGGCAACTGGGGTTTAATGCCAAAAAGTGCAAGGTGCTGCATTTTGGGATGAAGAACCCAAGGAGGAGTTACCATCTGGGGGGACTGCAGCTAGCCCAGACAGAGGAGGAGAAGGATCTGGGTGTGCTCATTACAGGGTCAATGAACAACTTGGCACAATGTAGGAAGGCAGCTGCAAGGCCAACAGAATGCTGGGTTGTATTGCAAGGGGTATATCCTCAAGGAGGAGGAAGTGATTCTGCCACTGTATAGGTCATTAGTTAGACTGCACCTGGAGTACTGTGTGCAGTACTGGTGCCTGTATCTGAAGAGGGACATTAAGTTACTGGAGGGTGCAGCGCAGAGAACAAAATGATCAAGGGCTGGGGACTTATCACGAGAGGAGGTTGAGGGAGTTGAACATGTACTCACTGGAGGAGAGGAGAGGAGGAAGGAGGGTGACATGATTGAAACCTTTAAGTACATGAAAGTAATAAACAAGACAGGTAGAGAGGGGCTGTTCAAAGTAAGGGAGGGGAGAGACACCAGGGGCCATGATATGAGACTGGAGGGAGGAAGATTCAGGAGGGAGATGAGGAGACACTTTTTTACAGAGAGGGTGGTGGCTGGGTGGAATGCATTAACTGCAGAAGTGGCATCCATTAGAACAGTGGACGGCTTCAAAAGGGGATGGGACAGGACAAGGGGAAGAGTTAATGAAGGGGAAGGGTGGAAGGGAGGGGCAGCATCAGAATAAGGGGTGCTAGCTGCACATTCGAGCAGACTTGATAGACCTCTAGGCCTTTATCTGCTCACACATTTTGTTTGTTCGTATGTTTGTAAAACCTTTTACAGGTACATAAGTGAAAAAAGAAGGGCAAAGGGAAGGATAGTGAAACTGGAGGGGGAGGATTGGGGCTACATGCAGGATAACAACCATGAAGATGACATACTGAACAGATATTTCTGCTCAGTCTTTAGTGAGGAAGAGGAGGGAAATGGGCCTGAAGGGAGTACAAGGGGTGGGAACGGTGCAGAAATTGACACAAATCCCTTTACACGGGAAAGTGTCCTAAAGGAATGGGAAGGAATAAGAGTCGATAAAGCAATGGGCCAGATGGGGTGCACCCCAGGGTCCTAAAGCAACTAAGAGAAGTGGTGGCTGAACCTCTGGCAATCCTGTTTAGCTGATCACTGGAAACAGGGGAGGTACCCAAAGAGTGGAGGACAGTAGATGTATTCCCCTTATACAAAAGTGAAAAAGAGGAAGCGGGGAACTACAGATCTGTCAGCCTGACCTTGGTAGTGGGGAAGATCATGGAAGCACTACTGAAGGAGATATTGGTGGAACATCTGGTTGTCAACAGACTACAGGACCCAAGGCAGCATGGTTTCACTTGGGGGAGGTCATACCAGATCAACCTCATTGAATTTTTTGACTGGGTGACAAGGGAGGTGGATCAGGGAGGGCAGTGGACATGGCCTAGCTGGACTTCAGCAAGGCCTTTGACACTCTGCCACAGAGAAGGCTATTAAACAAACTGAGGAATATGGGAGTGGGCAGGACAGTAGGGTGGTGGGTAGGTAATTGGCTAGGCATCAGGATTCAGAGGATGATGGTAAATGGCTGTCACTCCATAGAGGGAAGAGTGACCAGTGGGGTACCACAGGGATCAGTGCTGGGGCTGGTCCTATTCAATGTCTTCATCAGTGACATTGCGCAGGATCTAGAAGGCAGAATTTCTCTGTTTGCTGATGACATGAAGCTCTGTAACAGAGTGGACACATCAGAGGGTGTAGACAGAATGAGGAGGGATCTGCAGAAGCTTGAAGAATGGTTAAGGGTTTGGCAGTTGAAATTCAATACAAAGAAGTGCATGATAATGCATATGTGGCACGAAAACAATGGAACAACATATCAGTTGGGGGGTGGGGAGGATACATCATGCACCAAGCAGGAATGGGACCTTGGGGTTATCATCTCTGAATACCTCAATGTTGGGAAACAGTGCGACATGGCAGCAGGTAAAGCAAATAGGATGCTTAGGCAGGGGCATCACCAACAGGAAAAGGGAGGTCATACTTCCACTATACAAGACACTAGTGAGGCCTCACCTGGAGTACAGTGTGCAGTTCTGGAGACCTTACCTATGTAAGGACATAGACAGGGTAGAGAAGGTTCAGAGGAGGGCAATAAAGATGGTACAGGGATTGCATCACAAGTCCTATGAGGACAGACTGAAGGACTTGAATATGTACTCCCTGTAGGAGAGGAGGGAGAGAGAGGATAAGATAGAGACATACAAGTACCTCACAGAGAGGAACAGAGTGCAGGAATACACTATTTTCCAGTGAAAAAGATGTTTCAGGACTAGAGGACATGGGATGAAGTTGGTGGGAGGGCAAGTCAGAGGAAATGTGAGGAAGAATTTCTTCACAGAACGGATGGTGGACAAGTGGAGCACCCTGCCAGAGGAAGTGGTGGGGCTGAAACAATCACAGGATTTATGAATGCATGGAATAGACATAAGGGAATTCTGGAGGTCAGAAATAAGGGGCAATATAATTCTAGAAAAACATAAAGTGAACTTAAAAGCTTAAATGGGAAGACTGGGTGGGCCATATGCACTTATCTGCTGACAGTGTCTATGTATCTATGTCATGTTTATAAGTGTGAGTCATAAAATGACTATCTTGAATATTTGGGGTCAAAGTTGAAAAACAGTCATTAAGAAATGTTACATGTAGTACCAGCCTTCACCCCAATGGATAGTGCTATGTTGTCCTATGCTAGTGAGCTGAGTTCAGGAGCGAGCTCAGTGACCCAGCTTAATGGACCAAGGCTGGGGGGACGACACTGTCATGCAACAGCACCCCTGAACCTGGGAAACACAGGTACAGGTTTGCCTACATCGGCCCCGGTAACATTTAAGAAAGGTAACTCTTTTCTTGGCATACAGCCCTGTACCTCTGCATCCATGGGTGACAGAAGGCCCTGTGCTTTGTCTGAGAGATAGATTCTTTGCCCTGTGCATCTGTGTCTGCAGGCACATGGAAGCTCAGGATCCAGAGGGCTCTCTGCTTCTGCAGTCCATCAGACAGCCCCAGGGTTTTAAATAATTGATTAGCAGTTTTTTTTCTTGGTGCAATACTAACTGTACAGAAAGCATTTATATAGGTTTTCTAGAAGCGTTATATTTGTTAAACACAGTGAGGCAAGTGCTATGCATTTTCACAATGTTTTAGAACTTTTATGAGCAAAATGCTAATCAATTTTTACAGTTAAATAAAACCCTGCAGCCCCATGAATTCTTGACATCAGTTGCTGCATGGATGTGCAGGGCCCACATGGCCCTGCATTTCCATAGGTGGAAGAAGTCTTCCTTTGGGCTCTGCACATCTACATCTGCTTTACCTATGTGAATAAGGATACAATTCCTTTAATCTGTGCTAATGCACTAGTT
Organism: Neoceratodus forsteri; assembly: GCA_016271365.2. Lineage (NCBI taxonomy): Eukaryota > Metazoa > Chordata > Ceratodontiformes > Ceratodontidae > Neoceratodus > Neoceratodus forsteri. Next base: position 1,172,569,627 of record CM057455.1, on the reverse strand, counting down.
AGGGTTTGGCATAGTGCTGCAAAAAGTAGGCAATGTGATGTTAGGGTCTCCAACCCTAACTCCCCACCCCATACCTTAAGCAGAAAAAAGGAAAGAGAAATTGTGATTTGGGACTCCGTAGTCTTGGCAAATCAGTGGTGGGGTCATCTGTGGGGTTATCCATCCTAATTCATGAAGAAAGCTACAACAGATTATATTGGCAGCATGTGGTGAGACATGCTTCTGTACCTTTGAAGAGTGTATCACTGTGATGCACTGGTTTGGAGCTGTACCTTGTGCTTTGGTAAGGAGACTACTGGCTGGGGAGAGGTAAGGTTGGCAACCCCAAGAAAGACCACAGCACTGATTCGCTAAGACTCTGGAGACCCAAACCCTTATTGTTTTCCCTTTTGCTGCCTGGGGGTGGGGTTTGAGAGTTAGGGTTAGAAACCCTAATACCATACAAGAAGGTGCAGTTTAGCCAATCTTGGTAAAAAAAAGACAATTAAGGGAGTAGCTCTCTACCAATCATGGCACATCAAACAGCAAAGACAAACTGGTAGAATAAGAGGCAACTCACCAATATTAAATGTATATATATATATATAATATATATATATGTATATATTTTTTCTTTATTTTATTGAAATATTCACTATGATATTGGTCAAGAAGTACAGTGTCCAACAAATCTCAGATGTTTCGGACCTTAGTCCTTCATCAGTGAAAAGCCCTGTCTCCTATAGAAAATTATATAACCTTTATCGGTAAAAATCAGTTTTCCACTATATCCATTCCTTTTTCCCTTAAATAATATCCACAACAAAGACATTGTATCCTCACCCAAAAATAATACCTAGTTCATCCATGCAGTTCAAAACTTCACTTCTTTTCATATATGTAAGGCTTTCTATAAACATCCAGAACATACAGTAAAAAAATATTTCTCTGTTATTTCTGAGGTAATGCTGAGTTTGGCTCTTATTCTACCAATTTGTCTTTGTTCTTGGATACCCTAATACCATATTTCCGTACTTTTGTGGCATTAAGTTGAACCCTATCTGGTTTATTAACACAGTTTTTTGCAAAGAATATATACACTGAATACAATGCGTTGCTAGGGTTTTTGAACCCTAACTTCACCCACCTTCATCTACCACCACCATGAACCACACCAAATTAAATGCCAAAGTAAAACTTAGATTTAATACATACTATATGTTTTAAGTGATACAGTCCTGTGGTATATATGTGTTATGGTGTAGCTGCCACTTCCAAAGCAGCTCCATCATCACAGACATTATCCCAAGCCCACTCACAAAACACCTGTACTGTCCCACACATTACACCAGGCACTTGGGAAACAACTGCACCATCACATACATTGTCCAAGGACTGTAATGGGCTGTGTGAATAATCCAAAGCAGCTACATCATCACACACACTGGGCTGGATCTGTAGCATGCTTCAAGAAATGCTCTGTGGGCCTCTCATGAAGCAGCTACACCATCACACATATTGTACCAGGCCTGTAGCTGGCTGCGCTAATGGCCCCTTGCAAAGCAGCTGAGGCATCACACACATTCACCTGGACCTGTAGCAGGCTTTAAGAATGGCCCTGTGGGACAGAGATGTTGTGAAGTTTTAGTTTGCTAGTGAAGCTGGTACAAAGTAGTGAACTTTACACTCTACAAATCTTTGTGAAGTTCTCCAACCTCACATCAACTTCACTTTTTTAATTTTATTATTCATTAACAAAAATATAAAAGAACCACCTCCTACTTTCTAGGTTATGAAGCCCACCCACCTCCCACCATGCTGTCCAGTAGACAAATCCTCCCATTGTCTCCCTGCTAGAAACCCACTTCCATTCTCTCCCCGTACCTTCCAAAGTTATTAATAGTAACAGTAAGTCATGACTGTCACTCTGCCCTGCCCACAAAACCAGTTCCCCTTCCCCCACCCTGTCCCTGTGTTTTAATCATTTAACCCTCCCTCCATTTCCCACCCTCTTGTGAATCATTATCCTCTCCTCCCCTGAAAGCCCCCAAACTCTAGTTTCCAGTTTGTTCCACATGTAAAGATGAAAACTGTCCCAGGGCGGAGCATGTGGCTGCCACTTTACCCGTCAGTGTCAGAATAGGCATAAATGGTGAGTGATGCCTATCCTTACAATAATACCTCATTAGCTTAATCAACTGCAAACATCATGAAACTAGCTAGCTTAAAGGTTGGGTGGGATGGTGTGGGAAGCCTCCAGAAAGGCTGTCATCCTGCATACCAGCATTGTTTTTTTACCTTTTACGTATTTCCCACCTCCCTACTGCATGCACGCTGCACCATCCTGTGGTTCGTGATGCCCGGTGTGGTTACCCAAAATTCCAAAGACACCCCTGCTACACCACCAACAGGAGCCAGTATATGAGTTGGATGGTTCAGTCTGCCTCCTAGGAGAAGAGAATGCAATGGACACTCTATTACCCTCACTGCTTGCCTCTGTCCAGAGGGCTCTGCATGGAGAACAAATCTGGGTTGCCAGCATACCAGAGCAGTGCCTCATTTCTCAGCACAGCGGAGCTGTCAATATCAATATTTAAATACAGCATTTTTTCTTTTATGTTTAGAGATTGGTAAATGGAAAAAACGATGCTGTCTCTTTTTCATGCTTAAAGACATTGCATATCATGCACATAAATATTCTTTTGTTAGCTCCTGCACCTATATCTGAATTGCCTTTTTAGAGGATATCTGGTCTTTGCCAGATGAGACACTGTAAGTAGCCATTAGACAGGCATGCTCATCATTCAATGGATTAAGTGGTATCAGAGAAGCCATATACTTCAAATCTTACCCTTCTTCAGTATAGGATATCTCTTAAGTTTGTAAGAAGTCTGACCTTTCATCTGCTGCACAACTGAAAATGATTAAAATAGCCCTCCCTTTCTGAAATGCAAATGGTATTGAAACGTTCCATAGGTGATGTGTGCACAAAGAGCACATATTTAAAGTCTGGCTCTGATGGTGTCAAAAATGAGCAGCTGTTGTCTAGGTGATGCACTGCAGTCCTATTACAAGACAACTGTATTTACCAATGACATGGTTCTTATGTCTAGAACATTAGCATCTCATATGCAGCCTTCACATAAAGTAGCAAACACAGCAAACAGACATGTTCAAGGCCTAATACTTACATTATGCTACCTAGTTTTGTCATGCAGTTACAGATTATAATGTATTATGCAAAACATCTTAATTTTTTGTTTACTTGCATGCAGTAGTTGGTAATGTACAGTATTAACATTAATATGTCTGTTAGGCATGCAATATGGGACTGTGCATTTAGGCGCAGGGAACATGAACCTTGTTGATGCTGCACAACCTGGGTTTCTGACATTATGGCACAGGGCACAGATGCCACATCACTGAGCTTGTGTCTAGGCAGCTATTGCATTGCAGTGTTTAGTATACCCTTTCTTGAAATATGGCATTTCGAAATTATGTGAATTTTCAGCACATTTGGAGCACAATAAAAAATAATCTGCCTTAGTTGACCATTCACTGTTAATATGCCTTTTCATATTAGTGCAACCCACCTTGTGATATTTTGCACCATCACTGACAGGTCGATTGCTTTCAGGCATTATTTTAATTTAAGTGATGAAAATAAGACTCATGAAATCAGCTGTATTAATGCCATTAGGAAATGAAACCTTCTGCTAATCAACAGAGCACATATAGAATGCAAGCAGCTACACTGCAAGTTTGTGACAACAATGGTGCTGCACTCAGGACCAGGGCAGGGTGCGAGTGCAGGGCAATGGCCCAAATTCCATGAGAAACACAACCTGCAGCACTTGCACTCCAGAGCCAGGAATTTTGTAACTCCAATGACGGTAATACTGTAGAATGCTACAGTGAAAATCCAGAGTTTTTATTTTGAGCACAAATTAGCCACATCTCCAGTAAGTTACAAAGGCATATCAAACAGAAATATCCGTGGAACCAGGTGTCCTGGGCAACTGGTTCCACAGATATTTCTTTTTGGTGTGCCTTTGTAACTTACCTACTGGAGTTTGGTTCCATGTGATAATGGTGATTGCGAAATAGCAATCGCCGTTTGGGTGACTCTGCATCGCCAAAAATGAATTTTGACAATGTAGACTCACGGCGAACAGCAAGAAGGTGCCTGAGATGTAGGTTTCTACTATTTATGCTGTGGGCACTGTCCCCTGGCACCTCCCTTCTTAAGGATTCTCAACTCCATGGGGATGCATGTCGCGGGGGTGAAAAAGTAAAATAAAAAAATAACGCAGCACAAAAACCACGAGTGCGCCTAGGACCGAACCCAGCACCTCCCCAACTCCCAGCCTGCTACCAACCCACCATGCTACATGGCCAGTTCGGCAGCCCACTTCCACACTACACCCCACAAACCCTCCCTCCGCTTCCACCCATCACACGATGTGGTCCCTTCCCACCCCCCATGCATGTGTATAAGTAGTGACATCCTGTTGCTATATTCACTGAACCCCCTAAATGGGTACTCCCCTGCCAGGTAACCCTGTGCAAAAGCATCACGACTGAGTCACCCTTTTTTGAAAGTGCTCAGTCATGGTCACTTTGTCCACGGGATGCCCTGGAGTTGTGGCTAATATTTGCTAAAAATAAAAAGTTGATATTTTCACTACAGCATTGTGCAGTGTTACCTTCATTGGAGTTACAAAACTCCTGGCTCTAGACTGCGAGTGCTGCAGGATGTGTTTTTTACACTGCAAGCTTCCCTACCCATGATTGCCCATGGACCTTAGTTCTAACCTGGAAAGGACCATTTCATCCAGGTAGAATGCAGTTAACCTTCATACTGAGCCATCCCTAATGCTACACAGTATCACAAACCATTGGCAAAGCAGTGGAGTGTATAACTATACTAAAGTGACAATAGGCAACACATATTTCTAGATATCAAAGTCAGTGCGTAACACTGATCTGTAAACATTGGTTAATTACAAACCCATTGACTCACACAGCTTCCTCCTTCACATAGCCTTCCATCCAAAACATATTAAAAATGCTCTGCCATAAGAAGAGTAACCTACCCTCTGACTGGCAAGTCTACCGACACCTCAGGAACAAATGCAAAAGTCCCTTCACAAGGCCAAGAGCTCACACTTTAAATCTCTCCAAACGGAGAATCTCTGTAACCCAAAGAAGTTCTGGTGGCAAATTAACTCGCTGCTGAAAGGGACAACTGCCTCCACCCCCTGCTTAATCCTCACCCATGACTCTACCCTTACTGACTCTGCATCCATAGCAACAGGATTTAATAACTTCTTCACAGATCTTGACAAATACACCTCACTTTTCCATAATTCCTTTACCCCTAACCTGGCCCCACCTTATAAAGTGGCCCTTGATGGGTGCCCAGAGTTCCACCTGAAACTTGCCATGCTCAAAGAGGTCCAGAAGCTACTCCTCAACCTTAATCCTGACAGTTCGGCTGGACATGATTCCCTAGAAGCAAAATTTCTCAAGTTGGGAGCAACATCACTTGCTCGCCCGGTCTGAGATCTCTTCAACCGGTCCTTCTTGTCCAACATAGTACCTGATAATTGAAAGATTGCAGTAGTAGTACCTATACATAAGTGGGGATCCAATAGTGTCATCAAAACTAGAGACCTATATCCCTTCTCTGTCACCTGGCAAAGATACAGGAGTGCATAGTCTACAACCACCTCCAAGACTACCTTGAATCACACAACCTTCTATTCCCCATCAACATGGATTCATGAGTAATCACAGCACCCAAACTGCCCTGATAAAAGTAACAACAGACATATACCATGCCATGGATGAGGCCTTGCTACAGGTGCCATTTTTGTTGACCCTACTAAAGCATTTGATCTGGTAAACCATGACCTTCTGCTCCACCAGCTGCATACTCTAGGTCTGGATAACAATGCCTGGAACTGGGTAAAAAGCTACCTATCCTGCTGCTCTCAGAGAGTCAAATGGAATGGCTCCTTCTCTGAACCCAGGCATATAACACATGGAGTACCACAGAGATCCATCTTAGGTCCACTTCTATTTTCCCTCTTCATTAATGACCTCCCCTGCTCTTGTTGCAGCAGCCACTTTGAAGAGTGGGGTTATTCTAGATACCCTACAGGGGGCATGCCTTAGACAACTAGTATTGGAGCCCACTCAAGAGGGAGCAATGTTAGACCTGGTTCTCTCAAATGGAGATGAAGAGAAGATCACAGATGTAGAAGTGGGTAGCCATCTGGGAACCACTGACCATCGAACAGTATGGTTCACAATAAACACAGCAATAGAGTCAATCCATACAAAGGCAAAAGTACTGGACTTTAGGAGGGCTGACTTTGCCAAAATGGGTGAGTGCCTAAGGAATGCACTAGCAAATTGGCAGGAAGGAGGGGTGGAAGAACAATGGGGAATAATAAAAACTGCCATCACAGAGGTAACAAGCCTTTGTGTGAAGCAAATAAACAAAACAAAGCAATGTAAGAAACCACTATGGTTCTCAAACGAAGTGGCAGCGAAGGTTCAAGAGAAAAAGAAAGCACTCAGGAAGTACGAGGAATCACAGAAGGAACAGGACAGAGAACTGTATCAGTTAAAGCAAAAGGAAGCTGGGAAGGCAGTCAGAACAGCAAAGGCCCAAACCGAGAAAAGATAGCCAACCTCAGTTAAGAAGGGGCTAAAACCTTTATAGGTACATCAAGGAGGAAAGAAGACCAAGGGAGGGATAGTAGGCTTAATAAAGGGAGGGAGGGTGGGCAGAGGGTGACTGTGAAAAGGCGGAGATACTAAACAAATATTTTTGCTCAGTATTTACAAAGGAAGAGGGGAGGTACCTAAAACAAACAGTAGAAACACTCTGGATACAGAAGTTGATACCAGCCCATTTACAGAAGAAAGGGTTATGAAAGAACTCTTAAAACTGAAGGTGGACAAAGCAATGGGGCCTGATGGGATTCATCCCAGAATTCTAAAAGAATTAAGGGTAGAACTAGTGACACCACTGACTTCCCTCTTTAACAAATCATGGGAGAATGGGGTGGTACCCAAGGACTGGAGGAGGTCAGATGTGATTCCCCCTTCACAAAAGTGGGAGCAAGGCAGAAGCAGGAAACTACAGACCTGTTAGTTTAACCTCAGTGGTAGGGAAAATGATGGAATCACTTCTGAAGGAAAGAATTGTCGAGTATCTAGAGGCCAGAGGGGCACAGGACCCAAGGCAGCATGGATTCACAGCGGGAAGGTCATGCCAGACAAATCTGATAAATTTCTTTGACTGGGTGACCAAAGTAGTAGATCAGGGAGGGGCTGTGGACATGGCCTACCTAGACTTTAGCAAGGCATTTGACACAGTCCCACACAAAAGATTAATATACAAGTTAGCCAGCCTGGGAGTGGGTCCCAAGATGACAGCCTGGGTAAAGAATTGGCTGGAGAATAGGACACAGAGAGTAATAGTAAATGGAGTCCACTCTGAAGAAAGGGGGGTTACTAGTGGGGTACAGCAGGGTTCAGTATTAGGACTGGTCCTCTTCAATGTCTTTATAAGCGGCATTGCAGAGGGACTGGAAGGAAAAGTATGTCTCTTTGCAGATGGCACAAAGATCTGCAACAGAGTTGATGCACAAGGTGGGGTGGAAAGGATGAGAAGGGACTTGGCAAGGTTAGAGGAATGGTCAAATGTAGGCAGCTTAGATTCAGTGCTAAGAAGTGCAAGGTAATGCACCTGGAAACAAAACCCAGGGAAGAGTACGCAATGGGGGTGAGATACTAACAACAACAAAATGGAAAGGGACCTGGGGTAGTCATATCAGATGACCTAAAGGTGGGCAAGCAATGTGAGAGGGCAGCAAGGAGGGCTGGGGGATACTGGGATGTATAGGGAGAGGCATCACCAGTAGAAAACAGGAAGTTATTATCCCTCTGTACAGACAGCTGGTGAGACCCCATCTGGAGTACTCGTGCAGTTCTGGAGACCCAATCTCCACAAAGACATAGACAGAATGGAAGCTGTCCAGAGAAGGGCACTAAAATGGTGCAGGGTCTGCACCAAAAGACATATGAAGAGACTAAGGAAGCTTAATATGTATAGCCTCGAGGAAAGAAGGAGAGGGGGACATGATAGAAACTTTCAAGTACCTCAAGGGAATCAACAAAGTCCAAGAGGGTAGCATCTTTCAAAAAAAGAGGTGTGCAAGAACAAGGGGCACAATTTGAAGATGGGGGTGGCTCAGAGGTAATTTAAGGAAGTATTTTTTCACAGAGAGGGTTGTGGATGCATGGAATGGCCTTCCGAAGGAGGTTGTGGAGTCAAAAACAGTGGTGGAATTCAAGCATGCATGGGACAGTCATAAGGCAATTCTAGGGGGTTGGGGTAGGAAGAAGTAGGCTGCTGGTTAACTAGGATCTGCAGCTTATCCATTAGGTAGGGAAATGGGCAGACTGGGTGAGCCAAGCGGTCCTTATCTGCCGTCAAATTCTGTGTTTCTGTGTTTGTGGTGGTGCCTCAGTGCATCTTTATGCAGATGATGCCATTATCTATTGTTCCTCATCAAATTCTGACAAAATTATTAGGGATCTTGCCAAGGACTTCGCTTCCCTTGAAGACTGGTTCAGCTGTCATCAGCTGGTCCTCAATACCAAGAAAACTAAATGCATGCTGTTCTCCCCCGATATCCTTCTACAAAAGATCCTCCACCCCCCCTTAATATTTTATCCAACAAGGGTGACACCCTGGTGACAGTCATGTCCTTCAAATATCTGGGCTTCACCCTGGGCACTACACTCTCTCTCAATCTTCATGTCTCCAACATTGTCATATCTACGAACCAGAAGCTTGGGTTGCTCTATCGAATCTGACCATTTCCCACCCCTGCCTCCAGCCTAAGAACTGCTTCTGAATCGCTCACTCCCCTCCTGACCTATGTAGCCCCTCTGCTGCTTACTACTAATTCCTCCTCTCTCTCTCTCTCCTTTCTCAGACCTACCATAGGATTGGGAGGTTCGCACTGGAAGCCAACTCCCATTTACACCACTGCAAAATCCTCTCTCTTCTCTGGGCTGGTTAACCTACTAATCTAAATTGAAGTACTTCTCCACGTGCCTTACTTATAAATTTGTCCACTACTTCATACCCTTGTACCTAAGGGATATAATAAGCTTAAAACAAACTCCCCGCACCCTCCACTCAGCATCCCTACCCCTCCTAGATATACCCAAACTATGCCTAACCTCCACTAGGAGGTCCTTCTCATTTGCTGCTATCTCTAGCTGGAACTGTCTTCCTCCATGTGTCCTGAACAGTACCTCTCTTCCTCTATTTAAGTCCAGACTATATGCCTCCCTTATCTCCCCATCTCCTGCTCCTGTTCTTGCTGATGAATCTCTACCTCTCCAGTCCCTGCCACTCTATCATTCTCCTCTTCCCTTCCCTGTAACTCTCTCCCTTTATACATTTACAGCACTATGCTCGTATCCACTTGTTATAGCAGCCAGTCTATGTAGCCTCTTTATCTGGGTATAGCTCAATATGGCTATATACCAATTGTACATGGAATTGATGATGCCTCACTGATGTCTTGCATTTACCTGTCTGTACACTGTACTGCTCTGTGATACTTGCTGTACTACTTTGTGATACTTGTTGTACTGCTATGTAATATGTGACCCCGGGTCAACCCTGAAAAAGTGACTGTAATTGTCTCAGTGGTCTTACCCGGTCAACAAAATTCAAATAAATAAATAAATATTCACAGTTTCTTAAACTTTGTATATTATGAAGCAAAGATGGTGAGTTTCTGAGCAGGCTCAAATAATGCACCATTTTTAGGGCTGCAGTGGGCAGAGCCCTGCAGTCCTCTTGCTACAGAAAAGTACTTGGCATTCCTTGAATACCTTCCAAATGAACAACCTGCTGGACATTGAATACAGTCTTCTCCGCATCCCTGGTGTCTCCAGAGTACTCTGTTCCTTGTTTCCAGAGCACTGCACTATTTTGTTTGCCCCATAAATCTTGGGCATCCTGATCGTGACACTGGGGGATTGTGCACCCCCAGTGTCACTTTTATGTTTCTGAGAGGGTGCGAGGTAGTGCACGCTGGTAGGGAGGGTTGGGTTGGAGAATATCTATAATTTAAATTTAAAGAAATGGCAGTCATGGCATACTCTGCATGCACCAGCAGTCACACATGTGTAGTGGTGTGAACAGCCATCTTGGACATGGCAGGAGTGTGCCATGACTGCCAATTTATTTATTTCTTTTTTATTTTAAATTATTGATATCCCCTACCCGACCCACCCTCTCAGCACCCACCACCACCCCACCCCTGAAACAGGTAAGTGACACTGGGGGGTGCCCAATCCCCCAGTGTTGTAATAATGATTTTAATACCCCCACCTGACCTGCCCTCTCAGCACCCACCACCCCACTCCCCCTCCAAGAAATGTAATAGAGGCATTGGGGTGCCCAATCCTCGAATGCTGAAATCCTCACACTTTGAAAAATAATAGTGGCACTGGGGGGTGCCCAATCCCCTAGTGCCGAAATCCTCACTCTTTAGATTGTTAGTACCAGTAAAAAGAAAACTGTCCATTGATGTCTTTTGTGGCCAAGACTCCCCACCCAACCCTCCCACTCAGCCACCACATGTCCACACACCCTAAGCCCTTACTTACCGATCTCTGTTCAACACCAGACCATGAACTGAGGAAATCAAGTATGTGCTTCAATGTATTTCAAAGGGGTTTTGAACTTCATAGCATAACATGGACATTTTTCATTATTTTTGCCCAAGATTTTCAACATACCTTTTTTGGGACACCGCCTCATAAACAATGCAAGTGATGTTAGATAAATCTGTTCTGAAAGGTGAGTTTGTGGTCACTGCACAAAGTCATCTTTTGAGCAGGAGTTGAAAATGTTCTCCACCATCGTTTATAAGGTGGGGTCATAAGATGGCTATGTTGAACATTAAAATATTAAAAAACAACAAAGTTATGAGTCTAAGTTGAATTTTGCGAACACAGGCTTGTAACTTTGGTAATTTTCAATATTTTTACCACAAATTTATAGCATAGGCATATATTTACAGCACCTCATGAATGTGATAGCTGTCATTTTTCAAATCTGGCCAAAATGTTTTTTTTTGGTTTTGTTTTTTTAACATCCTGAAAGCTGAATTTGTTTTCCCTGCACAAAATCACTTTTTGGGCAGGAGTTGAAAATTTTCTCTGCCACTGTTCATGAGGTGGGGTCATAAGAAGGCTATGTTCTAAATTGGGTGCAAACATACTAAAAAACAACTATGCTATGAGCCTACATTTGAAATTTTCAAATGCAGGCTCATAACTTTGGTAATTTTCAATTTTTTACCCCAGATTTCCAACATAGCCATATCTTTATAGCACCTAGTGAATGTGACAGCTGTCACTTTTGAAATCCTTGGCAAAATGTTTTCTTACATGTCAAAAGGTGATTTTGCAGTCCCTGCATGAAATTTGAAAATCTTCTCTGACACTGTTCATGAGGTGGGGTCATAAAAAGGCTATATTCTAAACTTGGTATGAAAATATTTAAAAAAAAATGTTATGCGCCTGCTGTACATTAAATTTTGCAAATGCAGGCTCGTAACTTTGGTAATTTTCAATATTTTTAACACAAATTTATAGCATAGGCATATATTTACAGCACCTCATGAATGTGACATCTGTCATTTTTCAAATCCTGGCCAGCATTTTTTTTTTTACATCCCAAAAGGTGATGTAGTGTTCCCTGAACAAACATCACCTTTTGGGCAGGAGCTGAAAATGTTCTTTGCCATTGTTCAGGAGGTAGGGTCATAAGAAGGCTATGTTCTAAATTTGATGTAAAAATATTTAAAAACAAAAACATTATGAGGCTATGTTACATTTTGCAAATGCAAGATTGTAAATTTGGTAATATTCAATATTTTTACCAAATTTTTAAGGCTGCATGGCAAAGCCAAGTGGTCTATTTCCTACGAAGTAGATTAGAAGAGGGACTTCAGAAAATCTATTGTGTGTAATTACACAGTGATACATTCATTTCAATAACATTAGTTTTCCACTGTCTTCCCCTCTGCCAGACCTCACAAACCCCTCTCCCTCCCCCTCCTCCTCCTGCAGGGGCACTGAAAAAATAGTTCTGCAGAGTTTTTAAAAACACAGGATATGATCACCAGTTTCTAAGTTTATTCTGCTGTCAGTTGATATGACCGGCATTAGGATCTTGGGTATCTCTACGTCAAAGGCAGATATTAAAGGAATTTCTGGTCATCTGAGTGAACTTCTGGAGTGAACTGCAGAGTGAGGAATAAACTGCTTGCATTTTTTAACAGCTCCAGATAAAGTGACATTGTTTTCTTTCATATGTTTAGTAAGGTAATCCCTGCTTTCTCAAAAATTTTCACAGTAGAGAATTGCATAAAACAAATACCTTTCAGTACAGTTTGCAGTAATAGTTGTTTAAATAGTAGTAGGACAGTGCTGGGGGGTGGCGATGGTAATTCAGGGATGACATACTTTTCAGGGAGTGCAGAGGGAAGAGCATGTGTTGGTTGGATTAGAAGGAAAAAAAACTGAGGGTTTCTAGCAGTGGTCTGTAGGCTGGGACAGACCTTGAGGGAACATGCTGCAAAATGAGGTACGAGTACTGGAAAGCAAATATATAGGGGTGGTCATTACCAGTGGATCCAGCTATGTATCCAAGTAGCACCCACAACCTCATTATTTCAGCAAAAATCTGTTAAAACCTACTATTAGCTTTAGAAACATAGAAACACAGAATTTGACAGCAGATAAGGACTGCTTGGCCCACCCAGTCTGCCCATTTCCCTACCTTCGAAAGGCCATTCCATGCATCCACAACCCTCTCTGTGAAAAAATACTTCCTTAAATTACCTCTGAGCCACCCCCCATCTTCAAATTGTGTCCTCTTGTTCTTGCACACCTCTTTTTTTGAAAGATGATACCCTCTTGGACTTTGTTGATTCCCTTGAGGTACTTGAAAGTTTCTATCATGTCCCCCCTCCCTCCTTTCCTCGAGGCTATACATATTAAGCTCCTTAAGTCTCTCCTCATATGTCTTCCGGTGCAGACCCTGCACCATTTTAGTTGCCCTCCTCTGGACAGCTTCCATCCTGTCTATGTCTTTGCGGAGATTGGGTCTCCAGAACTGCATGCAGTACTCCAGATGGGGTCTGACCAGCTGTCTGTACAGAGGGATGATACCTTCCTGTTTTCTACTGGTGATGCCTCTCCCTATGCATCCCAGTATACCCCCAGCCCTCCTTGCTGCTGTCTCACATTGTTTGCCCACCTTTAGATCATCTGATATGACTACCCCAGGTCCCTTTCCATTTTTGTTGTTGTTAGTATCTCACCCCCCATTGTGTACTCTTCCCCAGGGTTTTTGTTTCCCAGCTGCATTACCTTGCACTTCTTAGCATTGAATCTAAGCTGCCATACATTTGACCATTCCTCTAACCTTGCCAAGTCCCTTCTTATCCTTTCCACCCCACCTTGTGCATCAACTCTGTTGCAGATCTTTGTGTCATCTGCAATGGTAATAAATGGTAATATTTTACATTTGGGGGAAGAGTTGCCCCCTTGAAAAAATTCTAGATGCACCCCTGCTGATCAACAGCACAAAAAAGTACTAGAATTCTGTGTGCAAAATCTGCTTTATATGGTGCAGAACAATTCACAACTGCTCATAACTCAGGTAAGATGCCTCACCTGGGGAAGAGTTGCCCCCTTGAAAAAATTCTACATGACCCTGGTGATCAGCAATGCAGAAAAGTACCACGACTATGTGTGCAAAATCTGCTTTATATAGTGCAGAACACATCAAAACTGCCCATAACTCAGGTAAGACACCTCACCTCTACTGGTTTCACAGGACTACTGCTTCATTACCTTCCTGATGATGCAGTCATCCTGTAAAACTGGTTGAGGTGTCTTAACATAGCTGTGGGTGGTTGTAAATTGTTTTGCTTCTAATAAAGTTGATTTTGCACACAGAACTGTGATGCTTAAGACTTAATATTTTACATTGGGCAGTTTTTGTGGTGAAGCCGAGATTGCTGTCTCTTTGAGTGCATAAAAGAAGCCTAGCAGGCTGTTGCTCCTTGGAAAAATTCTAGATGCACCCCTGGTGATCAGCAATGCAGAAAAGTACCTCAGCTCTGGGTGCAAAATCTGCTTTATATGTTGCAGAACAATTAACAGCTGCCAATAACTCAGGTAAGAAACCTCACCTCTACTGGTTTTGAAGGACTATTGCCTCATCACCCTCCTGATGATGCAGTCATCCTGTAAAACTGGTCGAGGTGTCATACTATAGCTGCGGGTGGTTGTAAATTGTTTTGCTTCTAATAAAGTTTATTTTACACACAGAATTGTGATGCCTACGACTTAATATATTACATTGGGCAGACTGGGTGGTGAAGCCAAGATTGCTGTCCCTTTGAGTGCATAAAAGTAGCCTAGCACCTAGATACTCAACAAGGTAAGCTGTAGTAGCTGAGTCTTTGAATGCACAATTAAAGTGCCCCCCCCCATGGCAACCACAACAGGATTTATACCAACCACTGTGGAGCAACAAGTGGGGCTAATAGCAGACAGGGTCAAATCCACAATTGGGGTTAGCCCTAAAGCCAGAGGACTGGGCATGCAACACCAGAGGGGGGAAAAGCTGCTTTAAAAAAAGAAAGTGTCTCCAGGTAACCCTGACTCTTCAGTACCCCAGTTATAGTTCAGTGGTGCTCCCCTGGTTCAGATTTAGGGAAATCACCTTCTGGCTAACTTTGTTGCTGTGCCTCACAGATTGTTAACTTCTTTAAGGCACTAGAAGCTATAGTGTGGCAGAAGCATGTGAAAAATCTGGAAGAGGGAGTGTAGTCTTCCTCACAGCATCATCAGTGTGCAGACTGCTCTGCCCTCTCTTGTCAGGTGCTACATGTTACTACTACTAATATGCCTTAATGGAGCAGGTAACCACAGGAGAGAGAGATAGCTGTACACAAAAGAAAGGAGGAATAGATGTCCAGAACAGCATGATGTAGTAATCTACAGAAAATGCAAAGTTGCAAAAATCCAAATACTTTACTTAATTCAAGGCAGGTTAGACCATAGTCACACACCGCTGTGCACAGGGCCTTTTAACTTTAATGGAGCAGGTGTACTGTGGGAGGGTGAAGACTTAAGGTAGCCAGGATTTATATACTATTGCTCCCTCCCTAAAATTATAGATCAGAAGTCAGGAAGGGAGGGGAACCACCATTGACATACCGGTCACAAAACTATGGGGGGCTTAGGTAGATATGGAGGCATCCTTGACTTCTGGCATGCAGTGCCAGGGAACCAAACCTATTTAATAACAACAACAAAAAAGACTGTGGTGGAGGGTGAGAAATGATTGCATTAGGAAGAGGGTGAATGACTTAAAAACTTATCTTAGGCTACCCGGGGGACTTTTCAGGCATTTACTTTTTTTTCAGGCCCAAACATGGAGTCCTGAGTATCTACAGTGGCTTGCTAACCCTCCCAGTTGCCTTGTAGCGCTGTGCTGCTTGGGATGTCTGATGTCTCTGCATTTTCAGCCTTCCCCTCTCCTAGCAGCTGTAGTCACCATTGGATATAGTGATATTTCATAATGCATTCATGCACTGATGAAGTGACTAGCTGATTAAGTGTCTGTATTTTTCTGGGTGGTGGTGGTGATTGCTCAGGACAATAAAACATTGTAATGGGGCCTCTCCATGACTTCTGTGTAGCAGCACAGTGTCAGAGGTGTTGAGACCTAAGCATTTGGTCAAACCACAGCCATGTGTTTGGAGGTAGGTGGGGTATCATGAACCAGCACTGAACTGCTGGCAGCTGGGAAGCAGTGACCACCATGACCTCAGTCTAACACATGGTCTCTGCTTAGAGCAGGGTTGGGGGGGGAGTGAAGCTCTGCATGCCATAGTGCTGATTTATTGCCCCTCGCATAGGGATACCCACAATAGGGTGAAATCAAATTGGATGGAGGCGATCAGTACATGGGAAAACAGGCAACAGCAAGATGCATGACTGGCAATTGCATTGTGCACCTTGCTGGTCGAACTGTATGTTGGTCCCAATGAAGGGGGCTTTGTCCCCGAACCCCTCTTAAATAAATGTAAACATCCCCAGCCTGCACTTTAAGGGGATGTACCTCAGTTGGGGCATTAGTTTCCTGTCCACCCACAATTGCTGCTGTATTGAAGTCCCAGCCACCCATATCACAGTCTCCCATAGTTCCTCACCTATATTCCTTCACCCTAAGTCCCATGTCCACCTAATAGTATACGCCTTCCACGCAGAATCTGTCTGCTTTCATAACTACCCTTAACAACGTTTTTTTTAATCGTTTCAGTCTCCTTTCCTTTCCCATTTCAACTGCTGCACCAGTGAGTGGCAGACCCAAAGGCTAAACCTCCCTTTGCCACAGTGTGAATGTGAAAATAATGACAACAGTAGACCTATACTTACAGGTATGTAGATTGGTCTGTTATTCCTCATTACTTTAATTATTTTAAAGGAAAATTGAAAATGTTTTGATGGGTTAGTTACAGGCTGCCTTGATAGCCCAGAGGCACTGCACCATGAGGTGAACCTGAATATAGGAGTAAGCCTGAGTGTCCAATTGTTGGCAGCCTGGGGAAGGAGAATTTGCCTTCCAGCTCCCATCTCAACCCTAATAGTGGCCTAAAGAGGTCATCAGATGCATGTGGGATTCGAAGGTTGTGGGGAGACAGGTAAAGGGGAGGTTGCAGTGAGTGTTACATGTGCAGTTCATGTAGCTGGGGCTGGGAGGGACAGGATTTTGTGTTGTCACTGTTGCAAATGGGGGGTGCTTGATCATCTGGTTGAGGTCTGCTCTGCACTGAGACACATAGGCCAGTGCTCCTGCAAGGCAGCTTTCAGTCAGTTTCACTGTCATGAATGGAGTGTGGGCCAATAAGGATATTAAAGTTTTGGGGATGGGATGGTTTGATCAGCTGATTGAGTCAGACAACATGACTGAGGGTTATTGGGGGGACATAGATTATCGTAGGAAGTTGCTGCTTTTTTTGTTTGTTTTGTTTTATTTTATCCTCTATCACCATATCTCTATTGCTCTTACCTTGATGTTAAAGAGCAACTCTGCACTTCAGTACATGATTTATCATAAATAAGAGCCAGCTGTTTACAGTTTACTAGAAAATACATTTTTTTGTCAATGTTCCTTTCCAAAATTTACAGTACATCTTGACAGTCCATCTGAAAAGTCCGTATAGAAAACATTTGCCTCTGTCCTGTTAACCTCACAGCGCCTTGAGTTTTTAGTGCTCACCATGACAGATTGTGATATCACAAACAGCAACGGTGTGGTTAGCACGGGAGAGTAAGATACATGTTGAAAAACTAAGTGAAAAAACTGCTGCATTATATACACTATTTAGTAGACCAATGGCATAGGGGAAAAATAATTAGAAAACAAAGTTAAAACACAATTGTTATAAATCTAGTGTTTTTAATTTGTTTCATTATAGTAGAGAGATGCTCTTTATCTTTTCAACTTACTCTTATGCTGTATGCTCTATGTATGCTCTATTTCTATATGCTCTATGCCCTTTGTATCTCTCCACTCCTTAGTCCCTACCTCTACTCTATCTCTATCTCTAGGAATATCGCTAGAATGAAACACCTTGTTCCATCTGACATGTTATCTATGCTGGTCCACACCTTTGTGTCCTCATGTTTAGACTACTGCAATTCCCTGTATTTTGGGCTTTCTGGGGTTGAAATCTGCCACCTTCAGCTAGTGCAGAACTTGGTGGCCTGGGTTTTGATGGGGACCAGTAGGTCTTGTCATATTAACCTGGTGCTACGCAAACTGCACTGGCTTCCTGTTCAGTGGCGGATCACCTTTAAAGTCTGTTTATTGACTTTCAAAGCCCTACATGACCAGGGTCCAGCCTATCTGAAAGATCTTCTAGTTTTCTACTGCCCTGGCCGATCACTCCACTCGGCCGACGAGGGGTTGCTAGAGATTCCGAGAGTGAGTTTAAATTCTTCTGGCTGTAGAGCTTTTTCCTACGCTGCTCCCACTCTTTGGAATTCTCTACCCTGTCAGTTACGGCAGTACACCTCTGTGGAGCAATTTAAGAGTGGTTTAAAAACTTATCTGTATCAAATTGCCTTTTTATAGTACTCTGTATAACTTGTTGATGAAATTGTAGTTTTTATGAGTGTTTTATATTGTATTATAATGTCTAGTTTTCTTTTTATTATGTGTTTTGTACAGCGCTTTGAAAACTTGAAAGGCTCTTTAAAAATAAAATTGATTATTATTATTACTATTATTACTCACACAACTATAAGTACCTCAAACTTACCTAGTTTTACCTTTATTTCCATAGGTCTGGCCCAATGTTGCTGTTTACCTTTCAGATAAGTATCTTGTTTAATTCTGACAGCTGTAATCTCTCCTCTAGGACCTCAGACCCTTTGCATCTCTGCAATCTTCTCTGTGCTTTCCTTTTATATTCTACCAGATCATTCCAAACCCAAAATAACCCAATTCTGTGCACTGTGACTTGGCCTGAGCAGGTAAGTCATATTAAAGTCAGGGGTCAAAACTGAGTTTTGCAGCCCCTAGCCAGCAGGGCTACTGACTGGAGAAAATCCCCACAGAATTTTCCACTGTCCCAGTTGATGTACTGACCAAAGTGATACCCTTTCCAGCACATGCCTGCAAGGCTACCTAAAGGAAAATCTTAATAGCTATATACAAAATCTACCAGCATTTGCTAGTGGGGTGGTGCCAGTTTTGACCCCAGCAAAGGAGGCTAGTATTGGGGCTGGGGGCTAGTGTCTGGGAATGGGAGGTGCTAGTATTTGGTGCTTTGGAAGGTGCGTAAGATGTGCTCAGGGGCTTTGGAGGGGAGAGGAGCTAGTGTTATGGCACATGGACGGAGAGTGTAGAAGGGAGGGTGTATGCATGCCTCTGGTGTCTGAGTAGGTGGTGTGCTGGAGGACCTTGCAGAGAAGGTGTGCAACAAGGGTATGGGTGATTCTCGAATGGCTAAGGAGGAAGGGGTGTGGCTTCTGGGAGTCAAGGGACAGGAGGGAGGTGATATCCACAGAGATTAGAAAGTGGGGTGCCTAGAGAGGGAGGGGTGTTCAGATGGACTGTGGTGAAAGGGGAGAGGATTGGTATGGTTGGGTTGTGTCAGGAAGTGGAGGGAGGGGGTTATTGTCTGGGTTGATGGGGGAGCTGTAGAAGTTTTGGTGACTGTGCAGAGTGTACATCCAAGAGGGCTACTGTCATGGGGTCTATAAGGGAAACATGCTAGTGTTAGGTGCTGTGGAGGGAAGGGGCTAGTGTCAGAGGGGTCTGTGGTGGGAGGGTGGGCTAGTGTCCTGGTTAGAGGAAGGACATGTGGCTAGTGTCTGAGCTGTAGGCCACTTAACTATATAGATTGGGTACACAAAGTTCCATTTATTCTCAAGAAAATGCGTTCTATTGGTAAAGTACCTAAAGTGTCTTCACAGTTGGTTTTTTTATTTATTTATCGAAGTGTATCTGTTTAGCAAGCTTTACTACAACAAACTGTTCAGTGATATACTATATATATATATATATATATATACCTTGCATGGGTTACATCACCTACATCTTGGGAATGTGTCATTAAATGCTCACTGAAACGATTCACTTTAGCCAGTGAGTCCCTTTGTGAAAAGATGACAGTGGTCTGAGGGTCAACTTGGTCCATTCAGGTCAGTTAAACAAGTTATAAACTTGTTAATGGGTTTAATGCTACCATTCAGTGGTGTAGAGGTCAGATATACTTGGGATGATGTATGTCAAGGTCTGACTAGACTACACTTTGTGTTAGAAGAAATGGACGGGCATGAAAATGAGGGGAAAACAGCAAATGATAGGTCAGAATGGCACCCCAATTTCTGCAGGCCCTGCATCGCCAAGAAGTACCATATTACCACCAGTTACCTAGCAACATCGTCCACTATCCCAGGGATTAAATTTGGACCTTCATAACAGCCACTGATTCCCTCCATGGGGGGGGGGAGCAGAAGGGGATGGATCATCATCCCCATCCCCCCTTCCATAGACTCTCATCAGCCATGGTAACCCCCCAAGACTCTCTACCAGTTTGGTCTGAAGTCCTGTTGATGATGAAGGGGAGTATAACAGCTGGGGCCTGATATTGAAATGTTTGCCCAGGTGCAGATCCTAGTTTACCCAAGCAAATTGGGTTTTGCACCAATGTTCTGTATTTAAAAGACCGGTTAGCTCATGCAAACCAGGTTTGCATCAGGTTAACTGGGAATGGGATGCAAGGCAAAATTATACAAATCAGGGGATGGGGGAGCTGAATATTGGCACAGCTCAATACTCACAGTACTTGTTCTGTGCTAGGGTGCTTTACGTGGTCCCCTTGTGCAGAGAAGATACTGCTGACCTAATCTTCTCCTTAATCTGGCACAGCCCGATCAGTTGCTGAAGGTAGTGTGTTGGTGTCCTCCCATCCCAAGCCAGTACTCCTTGGTGAGAAGTGGTGCACCCTTCCTCTGATCCCAGTCCTGTTAATGAAATATGTATCCCTGCCATCCAGTGATCCCTTCCTCCCGCCTGATCCCAGTCCCATTACAGGGAGATATATCTCTGTTGTCCAGTGGTTCCCCTGTCCCTCCAAACCCAGTCCCATTAATTTAGAATATATCCATGGCATTCAGTGGTCACTTTCCCCACCCAATCCAAGTCCAGTTACAGAAAGATATATCCCTGGCATTCAGTGGTTGCTCCCCCAACCTGATCTCAGTCAGTGTAGGAACACAGTTATCCTAGTGTCCATTAATCCCTCCCCAAAGCTGATCCCCATCCTGGAAATGAGTCTCAGTTTGCCAATGCCCCATGACAGTGGCACTGCCCTTGGCATAGCAGTAGTAAAGAAGTCCTGCCTCCCTCAACAAAGTCCTATTCTGAACCATGCACAGTACCCCCCCCCCAGCCATGCAGTTATTAGTTAGTGGCCCCCTCTTACCTAAAACACTTACTGTCCCCCTACCAGTCTGTCACTGCTGCAATTCAACGATGACAAGTGACACAGCCCAACTCACATGACCACGGCCATGGCCACCTAGTGTCTATCTGTAGCAGGGAGCGCAGCTTATTTACTGTATATGACACAGTGATGTGTTATGTCCTATTAATAGGCTGCACTCCCTGGTACAGATAGCTAGAAGGTGGCCATGGCTGTGCAAAATGGGCTATGCCACTCGCTGTCATTGAACTGTGGCACTGACAGACAGGTAGAGGGACCAGGGATCGGTGTCAGTGTCTTGGGTGGTAGGGAGACCACTAGCCACCAACTGGGTATGGGTTGGAGATGCTGCTCACAGTTCAGGACAGGGCTTTGTTGGGGGAGAAGGACTTCTTTGCTCCTGATGCAGTCCCAGAGGTAGGCGCTGCGATTAGCGTTAGCAGGTCAGTGCAGTAGCTAGAAGGGCAGTCTGCCTAACACAAAAGAACACAAAGAATGAACTGCTACTGCACTGAGAACCATAACAAAAGTAAGCAGTCAGGCTGTCACAATCAAAGTGAATTCATTCTAAATATAGAAGAAAGACCTGACCAAATGGTCAATTACTTTGATTGCTACAACACGACTGCTTACTTTTGTTATGGTCCTCAGTGAAGTAGCATTGAATTTATTCCATATATGAAAGAAAGACCTGACCAAACAGTCAATTACTTTGATTGCTACAACCCGACTGCTTACTTTTGCTTTGGTCCTTAGTGCAGTAGAGGTTCATTCTTTGTGCTTTTTTACACCTACCATGCAAGGACAGTATGACTGTCAGGAGGCGGGAATTTGGAAACTGGGTGGGATGGTGTTCCCAGGATGGGGAATGGGAGTGAGGAGAGACCACTGGACACCAGGGAAATAGTTTTTCTACATGGACTGGGATTGGGTGTGGGGAGGAGCCACTGTACATCAGGATATACCATTCTTTAATGGGACTGCACACGGGTGAGGGGGGGAGAGACCACTGGATGCCAAAGATAAATCTTTCATTACAGGACTGGGTACAGGGGGCACCACTGGATGACAGGGATATATCTGTCTTTCACAAGACTGGGTTTGGAGGGTGGAGGGATGCCACTAGCACCAGGGACAACTCAGTGGGTTGGGGCAGCTAGGGGAGTGCTGGACAAAGCAGTCTCACTCCATGCAAATGAGTCCATAATGAGCATTCAAATGACCCTAGGCACCTTATATGCCCAATGGGCTGATTTGCAGGAGGACTTTTGAATACTGCAGATTTTGTCCACACACAAGCCATTGCTGGGTCTATTTTTTTGTGCACTATCAGATGGTGCTAGGTAGCTTAATGCCTCGACACAATGTCCCTATATTCAGAGGAATAGTGCCATGTGCTATCCATCTGAAGATTGCAGTTTTGCACATATACGATATCACAAAGCACAGTACTAATTATTGCACTCCACTTTGGGCATTTTTGAATATTGGGCCCCTTGTGTCTTCATCCTGCCTGTGTTGGTTGATGGATGGAGCAGCATGGCCCCCTGCCCCAATAGAGATCATTTCTAGGGACACTGAATCCTCCCCACCATGATGGCTCCCGAGTGACCAGTCTATTCTAACACTAAAGTCATTGGTGTGGTACAGGTGCAGTATCCCCCCCCATCCACCCACACACATATGACCCACTTTTTTTTTTCAACCTCTACAACCTCTACTTTCTAACTAACTTACAGTAGTTGATCAATATTTTTATGTTGGCGCACTTGTGCAGCCAACATCTTGTAGTAGTGGAGATTTGGAAGCGCAGTCACTGTTGGGCGAATGCAGGGCACACACCAGTAGGTACGTCCCTCATTCCCCAATCAGCCTGCATGCTGGCTCCACACCATGCATACTAATGTGGCAATCACATCAAAGGAAAGGTCCGCTGCAATGCGAGCAAAGCTCATTACACGCAGCAGACCTTCCTACGAGCTTCGCCAGCTACAAACATGGTGGCACAGTGGCCACTAAACTGCCGACTTCGGGGGTGCCCAATCCCCTGGTCAGCTTATTCTGCTCCTCATGTATGTGCTGACAGGGGAGCCCAATCCCCGTCAGCATGATGTGTCCCCCCCTCCTTTTTTGCTTGCCGAGGGGGTGTCCAATCCCCCTCGGCTCCTTGACCCTGCTTCGTTCGTTGTTTGCGACAAGGGTGCCCAATCCCAATGCATCCATCCCCCTTTCCCACTTTAATGTACCAACGAGAGCCCACTCCCTATCGGCATTGTCCCCCCTTCTTTTGTGCTGAGGGGTGCCCAATCCCCTCAGCTAGTGTCCCCGACTCCCTATGTGCCGACAGGGGTGTCCAATCCCCCATCGGCTACTGTATCCCCCCCCAAAAAAAACACCTATAAAAAAAGAAAACCATCCACAATGGGGTTTTTTAACACCTGTAAACAGAAAACAGTCCTTCGTAGTCTCCCTACCCCCCTCTCACCACCCGCACCCACTCACTGTGCACCCTGCCTCCCCAAACACCCCCTTCACCCCATACTTACCTCCAGAGCTCGGCACGACGATCTTCGGTGGACCGGGAACATGTCCGCACTCTTCAAAGCTGACTGCGAACTGAGGAAATGCCGGTAAGCTGTATAATGGAATAAATAGGGTTTTTTCAACTTTGATGCATATCTCGGGCATTTTGTGGAATCTTTGCACCAAATTTTCAACATGGGGTTTTTGGAACCCCTCCTCATAATTTCTGTCACTGTTATGATGTTAATCAGTCCCGAAAGGTGATTTCGAAGTCGCTGCATGGAATCACCTTTTGGGACCAATTGATGCAAGGACAGTAGCAGTGTTCATGAGGTGAGCTCTCAAAAAGCCTATGTTGCAAATTTGGTGGAAAAAAATCCAAAAAATGGCTGTTTTACGAGCATGCGTTGCGCAGTTGCTATGCATGTTCATAACTTCGCAAATTCACAATATTTTAATGCCAGATTTTCAACACTGTAATTTTTCTATACCTTCTTGTGAACAGTACAGGTGTCATTTTTCACATCCTGGCCGAAATGTGTTTCCGCACTTCCAGCACACAATACCGCGGTCGCTCTGGAAAATCAGTGTTCAGGGCAGATTACAAAAATGACAATGACACTGTTCATGAGCAGAGGTCCTAAAATGCCTATGTTGAAAATTTGGTAATGATACTCCATAAAATGACTGTGTTACGAGCGTGCGTTGCGCAGTTTGTATGCACTCTTGTAACGTTGTGCATTTGTCATATTTTTACTCTGGATTCTCACCATTAGCATTTTTCCACACTTCTTGATGAATAGTACAGCTGTCATTTTACATATCCTGCCCGAAATGTGTTTTCGCATATCTGGCGCAGAATAGTGCGGTCGCTGTGCGAAATCACTTTTTGGAACAGTTTGAGGAAATGACAGTGACACTGTACATGAGCAGAGTTGCTAAAATGCCTATGTTGAAAATTTGGCATTGAACATCCATAAAATGACTGTGTTACAAGCGGTGTTGTGCATTTCCCACACACCCTTGTAACCTATAAATTGCAGTTACGAAATTACAGTACATGCCACAATTTCACCACTGCCATTTTTTTACACCTCCTTATGAACAGTACAGCTGTCATTTTTCACATCCTGCCCAAAATGGGTTTCCAAACTGCAGAACCAAAGCCAATGCCAGTGCGACAACATTCGGCATTGACGAATGTTTGTTATTCTTTATACTGATCCATTTCCCTTTTATATCTACAGGTGTGACAGGATGTTGAGCAGATGTAGGAGGAGGACACCGACCATACATTTCAGATAAGTAATGTGTTTTGCTTACCCTACCTTGTTTGTAATAGTTCATAAAGAGCTGTAGATCCTTTTTGATCCCAGTGCAGTTCTTATTTTACGGGTACCATGTTCTCTTGAGACACCCTTCTCCCAGGCTCCATAGGAACCAGATAAGAGATCTCTTAT
The DNA here is from genome assembly GCA_016271365.2 of Neoceratodus forsteri. NCBI lineage: Eukaryota > Metazoa > Chordata > Ceratodontiformes > Ceratodontidae > Neoceratodus > Neoceratodus forsteri. The sequence continues at coordinate 1,172,544,531 of CM057455.1, read as the reverse complement.
CTGTGCTAGGATGCAAACCTGTAACAGTACTAACCCAAGTATTATAACACTAGGCTTCCACTTGTTAAGTGGTTGGTGATGTAGCATTTGAAATAGCTCCACTATGCTGTTAAGTTTCCACCATCACAAAAAGAAGGTGTTTTACTGCAGAAAAACTATGTTAATGCAGACATTAGATTGGAAGAATGCAAAGGGTACAAAGTACACAAATAAAAACATTAGGGGTTTGAGTCCTAGGAGTCTTATCTTGGTGGATGTGCCTTAATTATTTTTTGTATCATTCTGCTGGCAGGTTTTCCCCTACAATGTGGTCTGTGTGCTACCAGTGACCCACGCAGGCTACTGTGATACCATGCTGCATGTCCATTGTGCTACCACCAGCATAAGGCATGGAATGAGACCATTGTATTTCCACTGCAGGTGCACTCACTGTGCTACCACTGACACATGGTACCACAGTGGTCTCAATAATAGTGCAATGGAATTAAAACAAAACCACTGTGATACCAAGTGTGGTAGTATCACACTGGTATTCACCACTGTGCTACCACTGCACAAGAGTTTGTCACTGTGCTACCACTGGGTGTTGATGGTATCACAGTTGACACAATAGTATCCCACTGGAATTGGAACAAAACCACTGTGATACCAACAAACAGTGGTATCACAATGGTGCACATTGCTACCACTGTGGTACCAGCAGAGGTGGTGTTACCAGTGAACTACTACAGTCTGCATGGTATCATAATGGTTACAATGGTATCACAATGGAATTGGAACAAATCCACTGTGATACCATTTATGAAACCCGCAGTGTTAATACACTGGAAATTGCAGTGGTAGTATAATAGTAAAGAACAGGTATTACAATGGTGTTCCAAGGAAATCTTTGCAAGGGAGGGCATGTAGTGTAGCAAGGAGTAAACAGAACTGCAGGATCCACAAATATAGGTAAGCCAAGCCATTTACAGATAACAGTTGCTATTAGTTGTCCTGCTATTTGGTATGATTGGAAAATGACTATGCCTCTGTCTTACAAATGTGGCTGCAGGACATACTAGAAGATATTCTGGTCTAGGACTGAGAAAGCCAGACTTTTTCCTGCGATGCCAGCATCATGCTGTACACGTCTAAATCCTTTACTTAAGCAGCTGTGAATTTACACATTCCAGAAGCATGTTTAACAAGCCAAGCAATGTAAAGTTTAATATACAGAACTTCTTGTCCATGTGCTGTACCACTTGGTGTCTGATTAGAAACATTATATATTATGTGTATCTCATACAACAGAATTGTGAAGTACTTGCAGTTGTCTCTTTTTTCTTTGTTGGTTATCTAATATTTGCAGTACATTCAAGAGTCCCACATACTCCAGAACTGAAATGAGTATGACATACCACTTATACAGTATGGGCAGTTTGATTATTAGGATATTCACTGTCATACTGTAAACACTGGCACCACAATATAGTATATGGAGTAATGCTGTACTGTCATGGTGTGCTGTCCCTTGCATGAGGGATTAAACCGAGGTCCCTTCTACTCATCTCTGTTGCTGTCAATTTGGGTGTTGAGGTAGAAATATAAGAACCCAAGAAACTGGTACAGAAAGAGAGGTCCAGTTGTTGTGGGGGTACTGGGATGTGGGTTGTCTGACTCTTAGCAGGATGCTCAGTGGGCAATAATGTCTAGAGGTCCATCCTGTGGATGGCATGATCCACTCCAGTGGTCCAAATTAAGTCTTGCAGCCACTAGCCAGCAGGAGTAGTGACTGGGGAAATTCATTAACCCCACAGACTCTTACACTAGCCCAGCTGAAGTACTTATTGGTTACACTCTCCAGTATAAGTATGCAGGGCTAGTTAAAGGAAAATCTTACTAGCCTAACACAATATCTACGAGACTTTGGCTAGCAGATCAGCGCAGGTTTTGACCCCAGCACTCTCTGCAATGGTTGGCCAGTACTTAAACAATTTTTTAAAAGATTTTATGATTGAGGTGTGGTCAGTGCTGGGACTGTCAGTGGTTGGTGGTCAGTGTTATGACTGTCAGGTGCAGTGCTGTAAGGGGGAAGGTAAGTACTATTACTGTTGAGGGAGGTTCAGAGGCAGTGCTATGTTAATGGTGGGGGTCAGTATTGTGATTTTTATGGTTGGGGGTGTCGATGCTGTAACGGTCGAGCATAGGGAGCCAGTGCGGTTATTGTCAGAGGGTGGCTGACCAGTGCCGTGACTGCCAGGTAGAGGGCAGGACTGCTACTTTTGGGAGTGGAAGGGGTAATGTAGTGACTGTTGGAAATGTGGGTCACTGCTGTGACTGTCTGTGGAGGGTATCAGCCTTGTGACTGTTGCAGATGTATGAGGACAGTGCTTTAACAGTGGTGGTGGGCAGTGCTGTGACTGGTATGGGTAGAGGTCAGTGCTGTCACTTTTGGGAGATGAGGATCAGCACTGTGACTGTTGGATAGGTGGCCACTGTGACTGACAGTGGTAGGTATTAGTTCTGTGACTATTGAAGGGGTGGTTCAGGTCTGTGACTGTTGGGGTGGGGCTCAGTCCTGTGACTGTTGTGGGTGAGGAGGCCATGCTGTGGCTGTTGTGGATGGGTAGTCAGTGCGTTGACCGTTAGGAGTCATGGCTCAGTGCTGTTATTGTCAGGGAATGGGAATTAGTCCTGTGACTGATGGTAGAGTGTGTCAGTCCTGTGACGTTTGGGGGGTGAGGTGGCTGTGCTGTGACTGTGGGGATGGATAATCAGTGCTGTAAGATGGGGTGGGGTGTACTGTAGTGCTTTGACCAGTGCTGTTACTATGGGGGATGGGGATCAGTACTTTGACTCTCAGAGATGTATGGTCATTGCTGTGACCACATGGTTTGGGGGGCAGTTTTGTGACTGTTGGAAATAGTAAGAAAGTGTTGTGACTCTCAGGGGCGTGGAACAGTGCTGTAACTGCCAGAGGTGGGTGGTCATTGTCATGACTGTTGGTGAAAGGTGTCGATCCTGTGACTGTCAGTGGGGTGGTACAGTCCTGGCAGTGTGGGGGGGAGTGGTACAGTCCTGAGACTGCAGAGGTACAATCCCATGACTGTGAAGGAGGGGGCGTTACAGTATTGTGACTGTGTGGGGGATATTAGTACAGTCCTGTGACTGTGGGGGGTGGAACAGTCCTGTGACTGGGGCTGGCTGGTACAGTCCTATGACTGTTGAGGGGTGGTCATTGCTGTGACTGATGGTGGAGGGTGTCAGCACTGTGACTATCAAAGTGGTGGTACAGTCTTGTGATTATCAGGAAGAGGGTCAGATATGTGACTGTCAGAGTGAGAGTCATTCGTGTGACTTTTGGGAGGTCTGCTTCTGTACAGTTCTACAGCTTTGAGGGACTGAAGTATTTGCAGGAAGTGTACATGCAGCAGGAAGGTTATATAAGGTGCCAAACTAAGTGATTATTTGGGGTTGGGGGGGAGTCAGTCCCAACTGTGTGGGGTGGTCTTCAGTGCTGTGACTGAGGTACATTGTTGCAACTGTTAGGGATGGGATTACTACTGTAACTGCCAGTGGAGAGTGTCATCCATGTGACTTTAGGGGATATGGGGCTAGTGCTGTCATGGTGGTGGGGTGTAGTGCTGTGACCGTTGGGAATAGGGATCAGTACTGTGACTGTCAAGGGTGGTTGCCCAGTGCTGTGACTGACAGTGGAGGGTTTCAGTCATGTGACTCTCAGAGGGGGGGTGTACCGTCCTTTAACTGTAGGGGGTGGAAGGGTTAGTCCTGTGATGGTCAGTGGTCAGTGCTATGGCTATAGCTTAAGTAGTGTAGAGTGGTGTGCACTGGAAAAGGTGGTGCATGAGCAAAGCAATCAGCTTGTAATAAGAAAAGAAAGTTCATTGCTCATAGTGTAGATTCAGTGCAAGATTTCGTTTCTGGCAATATGCTGGTGTGCACCCACTAGCCCCAGTGCTTCAGCCCTTCAGTGGGTCTTCTTCAGGGGGTGGATCTGATGAATACAAATGTGCATCTCATTTATACAGATCTCTTAAAATGATATACACCACACACTAAAAACAATGTGCAAGTCAAGCTGAAAACACATGAGTAACTTGGTTATGGACATTTCAATATTCTGTTTTTTGTGTTTTGCTTTTGATGCTCATGGTAAACAGTTAACCATTGGTCCCAAAACCACACCCTTCTGGACTGGATCTTATCCACCCATCCTCATCGTATATTTGCCTCAGGAATTTTCTCTGATGCCCTCAGTGACCATTGTGTTACTTATTGCGTCCACAAAATCCACTTCCCACTCTCCCATCCCAAATTCATCTGGTCTCACCACCTGCACCTCCTAAATGAATATGCCCTACAGCAAGACCTCTCAAATGCCGATTGGCTACCAGTCCATTCCGAGTCTGATGTAGACATTGCCCTATTGCAGTTCTGCATTATCTTCCGGTGTATCTGGGGCCTACATGCACCCCTCAGGAAAGTCAGGGTAAAACGCTACCATCACCCCTGGATTATGCCCAACCTTATCGCCCTGTGTCATTCCAGGGACAAGGCATGGAGACTGTATAAAGCCTCCCATGTTGAATGGGATCTACAATCCTACAAATATCTTAGAAACAAATGTACTAAGGCTATTTGGCAATCTAAATCTTCATACTTTAAAGTGCAATTCATGCAGAACCATAACCCCCAATCATCCTTCTGGAAGACAATTAACTCCCTTCTTGATCCCCCTACTAAACAGGCATGCCTGGCCCTAATTATATATGGCAGTATCATCTCAGATCCTACCTCCGTAGCTGAGCTCTTCAATAATTTCTTTGTCTCCTGTGCCCACCCTGGCCACCCGCCCCCAAACTCTCCCCAATCCATCCTCCCCATCCACCGGCTTCCTCTTTCCACCCTCACACCACTGGAAGTATACAACGCTGCACCACCAAATCCAGCCCGACAGTATGCACCCCACACTACTCTGTGTCCCTGCCCCCGCTATCATGGCTCCTTTGACTCACATTCTAAATCTCTCTCTCTATCCTCAACCACTGTCCCCAAAGCCTGGAAATTGCCCAAAATCATCCCTCTGCACAAAGGCAGCGATTCCTCCATTCTGAGAAAATATAGGCCTATTTCATTCCTCCCCACCCTTGCCAAAGTCCAGGAATCCCTTATATTGTCCAAACTGTCAGACTTTCTCTCTTCCAACAGCTCCCTCTCACCTGTACAATCAGGTTTTAGAAAACACCACTCCACCATCATCACCCTTCTATGTGTAACTGATTCCATCCTCTCTGCCATAGACAACAGCCAAATCACAGCCTCCATATTCATAGACCTGGCTAAAGCTTTTGACTCTGTCTCCTACCCACTACTACTCTGCAAACTTAGTTCCTTTGGCATCGCCCAACCTGCCATTGCCTGGTTCTGCACATATCTCCATAATAGACAACAATCGGTTCAAATAGGTGACACTTTCTCCACCCCTCTTCCTATCTTATCTGGTGTTCCCCAAGGCTCTATAATTGGTCTCATCCTCTTCTGTCTCTTCATTAACAACCTTCCCTCTGCCTGCCTCTCCTCCAATGTACATCTATATGCGGATGACACTATCATCTATGCCTCGAGCACCTCCTATGACTGTGTCCTCCCCAACCTCCAAAATGACACTGACAGAGTCCAGTCCTGGTTTCTTGAGAACCTGCTTACACTCAATGCAAAAAAAAACTAAACGTGGTCTTTGAGTCTAGGCAAAAGCTTGCTACCCTGCCAGCCACCCCAGCGATCACCACCCTGTATGGCTCTCCTCTGGAGCTAGTCCCCGCTTTCAAGTACCTGGGTGTTTGGCTGGACAGCACCTTAACTTCTCCACTCATGTCGAGACCATCCACACCAAACTCTGGTCCAAACTCGCCATCCTCTATCGCCACAAAACCAGTCTGCCTATACCCACCCGTGGTAAGCTCATATGTAAAACTATCTTGCCTGTTATAGATTATGCCGACATAGTCTTCAGAATGGCCCCAGCCTCCTCTCTCTCCAGACTAGAAATCCTTCTCAACTCTTTCTGCCACTTTTCCACAGCCCCCCCACTCACCTCTGCCTTCTCTATACCACTCTCTCCCTTGCTCCACTCTCCCACAGGAGAACCATCCACAGTGCCACCTTCATAGCAAAATATTGGTTCAATTCCCTTCCCCCTATCTCACTTCCCACCTCACCCCTACCACCTCCCTAAACTACCCCCTTCGCCACAAGGACCCATGCACTTTATACCTGTCCCACCCTCATACTCTCACCTGCCAAGCTGCCTTTTTGTACCATCTCCCCCTTCTCTGGAACAACCTCCCCTTCAACCTCCGCCTGGCCCCCTCTAGTTCCACCTTTTCACAACTTCTCAGGCTCCTACCCACCCCACACTGCCCTAAATGTACCAATGGTCCCAACATACAGCAGAGACCTCTCGCAGTCTCTACTCACTTGCCATAGCTGCCAACTGAAACCCAGTCCCATCCCGTTCATTTATTCTGCATACTAAGTATTTGTCTAGTTTGCATAATGTGCTGTATTGTTTGCAAAAATGTCTGTACATTAATGTTTGTATTTTTCCCCATTTGTTACTCATTTTCTTTTCACTGTACACTCTGTACCCGGGTTGCACCTGGAAACAAGCCTCGGCTCAATGTGCTTTTCTCGGTCATCAAATTTTAAATAAATAAATACAGTTAATGATATTAGTATACTACTTAAATTAAATGTGCCTCTGTATCTGTTACTTCATTTAATTCTGTAACTTTCTATCTAAAGCAATATTTCTTTTTTACTTTTTACACTATACAATACCCCTTTTGTATCTCTAGCCTCTGTGTTCCTCCCACTACTGTATTTACTCCATATTAATGTTTTTCTCTTTACTTTCACAGTCTCACAGATGTGAACTCCTTCCCATCAGATAAGTACAACAATATATCTGGCCTTTCTTATCCTTCCTAGTAACTATCTAAGAACTGTGGATCCTTATTCTACAGGTCTAAGAAACCTCATCCCTTTAAGATTCTCTTGGCTCCATAGAACCCTAGTAGGAGATCCTGTACATATCACCTATACTTGATAGATTTACTCTAACCCCCATTATGGGACAGTTGTGTATATGTGTTAAGGTCATACATGCTGCAGCATTTTCCCCAATCCATAAACATTTTTGCCTTACTAGTTGACTCAGGCAGGCTCTCAGTCCTGTCCCCACATCCCCTGTCTGACACTTCCCTGTCCCAGACCACTGAGTCTGAAGTTTCCCATGGATTGGCCCTCCAATGATAGGGCCAGGAAGGGGAGAGCCATCCTCCCTCAACCAATCATTCACATCTAGAGCTAAGCCAGTCATCCAGATGGTAGTGTGTGACTGAGGTAGGTGGGCAGCCTGTGCTAGCCATTTCCGTGTTCCCCCTTCCCTTGAATTACTGCCTTAACCTAGAGGAAGCAAAGGTCATGTCAGCATGCCTTCCCACCCTGGGACAGGAGAGCTATATGATGAATGCTCAGTCTTCTCTCTGATCCTCGGCAACCTTAGCATGTTTCTGAGCTCGGGTCACTGATGTGGTGGGAGTCAAGGCACACATTGCCTCATCCCTCCATGACCAGACTGATCTTATATTGCAGCAAGGGAATTATTTATTAACACAGCAGGAGATCGGACAATGATGGATCCACTACAACAGGCTCGGCAGTCAGAGGGTAGGATGTGCATGTGAACACCAGAGAATGTGTTAACTTTAACAGAGCCAGCAATCACTGAGGAATATTGTTATTGGCAGGCAGTTTGAAAGAAATATTGAGCTGCTCAATGTTTCATTTAAAATAAGTTTCCCTGTAGATGGTGCCTAAGCCCTGTAAAATAGCATTATGCAGTCTTGTTGGCTCTGACCAGAATTTGTTAACATAGCCATTTCTTGACAGCACTTCATTAATGTGAAAGCTGTCATTTTTCAACTACTGCCCAAAATGTGTTTTTGCATCCAGAAAGTTGATTTTGCTGTTCCTGCATGAAATCACCTTTCAGGCATGAGTTGAACATTTGCTCTGCCCTTCTTCATGAGGCAAGGTCATAACAAAGCTATGTTGAAAATTTGGTGTACAAATACTGTATTACAAAACATCAGATTTATGACCCCATGTTACATTTTGCTAAAGCAGGCTCATAACTTAGGTAATTTTCAATATTTGTACCCCAAATTCCGCAGCTGCAGCCCTACTGGCTCTGGCCAGAGTCTGGTTTTTAACAGGGGTTACACTGAAAGCACAGTGGACGGAGCACTCTCCCGGGTTAGCAATATGTCCTGTAACCTTGATCCTTGCAGGAGAGATACTCTTATTTAGCAACAACACATGTAGTCCACTGGTGATTCCCTTCCATTCCAAGGCCATGTCTCTTCACAGGACCATCACAAGGAACTTTTCTCTTCTGTGAACTAACCCTAATATTAAAGCTTCTTTTACTCCTACTGCAGATCACCAAGCCATCAGTCTCTCCTGCTATGTAGTAGCCTCCACACTTCTAACAAGTCCATCCTCCCATGTACCAAGGATTGTAACAGAAGCCACTGTTACACTTGCACATTTATTTCAAGTTTCACTGAGAATGAAATCCAAGGTCTTGCGGGCATTTTTCACATCACCAAGATGTTTTCATGCATTTACAGCAATACGGTATATTGCATTCTTCATAGGAAGCGTGCAACTATTGACAACGGAGAGACTGCCAGATGCCTGGGTGACTAATTCAAAGAATATCACAGGGCAGCCAGAAACAGAGACACTGCTGAACCCATTGTGTCTCATTTTACCTCTGGGGACAATATTGTCAATTATTTTTCTTTTTGTGTTCTCCAGCAGGGTTTCCAGGATACTGACCAAAGAAAAAACTGTAGAAACCAAGCTTGTCATTTGCTTAGGCTTCCAGTAGCCTTCTTGTTTGAACAGCTTATTAATTTTTCTACTAATGTCTTCTAGCCACCTTATGAGTTACAAATATAATCAGGTCTTTTACCCCATATATTTGTTTTCATGCACTCATGGCATGTTGATGTTTGTGGGTGTGCCTATATATGTGTGTGTGTGTGTGTGTGTGTGTGTGTCTGTTGTGCAGAGTGTTTTGATTTGTAGGTGTGATCCTAGTGTCTCATTCCCTTTGTTTGTTGTAAGAAGTGTTTTTTTTTATTTGCCTGCTGGTTTTTGGCCCCTGGGGAGCTCCATGTTGGCACTGTTTATGGCTCCTCTCTGTCCTACAACGCCTCCTGTCCCATGCAACAGTGAAGCATCCAGGACCAGTCATTCAACAAGAGCTGATTTTTGTGTCAAGTTTACAGAAGTAAAGTTGTGGTTTTAAGTAATTCTTCTAGTCCAGGGGGCTCTAATGAAGGTTAAATTTATAGATGACAAACACCTGAGGAATAGTTGAATGGGCTTTTCTATAAGGAAACAGCTAGAGTCTTCGCTAATTATAGCATTGATGACCTGGGTTTATTTGTGTACTTTTCTTATAGATGTGTGTAATTTAATAAAATGAAAATCTTTAAAAACAATACATTCACCTCTGCTACCTAGACATAGACACATACCTAGGAAACAGAAAGTTTGAATTAGAAAGAGTTATTTAGTTGAAACCGGAATATTAGATTCCTATGAATTACTCTCTGAATAAATAGTCCTAGGTGCAACACTGTCCTGTGGAACAGAAGGCATTGTGAGAATGAGAAGAGTCATAAAAATTCTAACATGGAGATTTTTAGGTACATAAAACTAAGGATGCATACTGTAGCTTATGTTGAGCATGATTGAGACAATATACTGCAATTGTTTTCACCTGCAGTTTGGATAAAATAATTTAATATACTTTTCTGAGGTGAAAGTCTAGCTCTTTAACCACAGACTCCCCCATCCCACAAAGGGTTCTGATTTTACATATTTATTAATTTAGTTTTTGTTAACCAGGTAAGTACACTAAGCAATTGAATGCTTATTTTCAAGTGTGACCCGGGGAGAATAAAACCAAATTACAGACAGTATAAATACATTGTGTTACAAAAATAAACTGGAGAAAGAGCAATAACATGAAACATAGCAAAGTTTCTATCAAGGAAATACAATAAGTTGCACTGCATTCAGTATGATACATCATAGTACATGAACACTTAGAGGAAGGAGTAAGTAATTTTAAACCAAACATGGCATGACAAGAGAAACAATTTAGAAGCAGTTATTCATAAACATTGAGGTTATATCAATAGGGTGTGTAGGGACAATGTTAACAGATCAACAAATTGTCATATGAAATGAGTGCAAAGTAGGGAAATTGATCAGGTACCATTGCAGAAGCAAGCATTATGGAGCTTTCTGTGCATATAGTACATTTATAAGACTTTTTGCTGATTACTTTGCCAAAAAGGCATTCTACTCTCCATGTATATCAATTTGCTTTACAGTCTTAAACCAGTAGCTGCCCCCGTAATGACATACTACATGATAAAAGGAAAGTACAGCAGTAACACAACATCATGGTGAATTACTATGCTGTGTGTCAGCAGTCACTTTTTTTTTTTTTTACTTTATATTTTTCCCTTGCTGTCCACTGCTGCCACTACCTGCACCTATTTTTGGCAGCCTCCTAACCCCACCCAGGTCTTCTCTGTCTCTTACCACATCTCCTCTTACATCAGACTTTCATCTCTGAAGTGGGATAGATGGGAGTAGGTCAGGCTCCCCCAAAGGATATGGTTTCAGGAGGTGTCTGGGCAGTCAGCTTGTCAGGGCCCAAGAGTGCCATCCCGCATCACTTCTGGGATGTTTTCCATGTTTTCCTTCCCCTTCCCTCAGACACACTGGGCTGGCATTCTGACGGATATGTGCATTGATGTGTAGCAACATTTCATCAAGCAAGTCAACATCCCCCCACCTGTACAGGAGCTCCGAGCCTGCATCGCAACCTGTTGTCACCCTCGTGGTGGTTGCGTAGTGGGAGCAGCATCCCTCCCTCCCCCAAGGTGGAAGAGAATGACCACTGGGATGCTGGATCCTCCTCCCCAGGCTGTCCCTCCAATGACTAGGTTTCACTCTTGAACACAGGTTGCTGGAGTCCTAAGCAGTAGCATAACTGCTGAGCTGAGCAAGCAAGCAAACTTTTATTCTAGGCTTTTGGCGCTATACACTATAAAATGCCACAACTTTACATACAAAACATGAAGAGTAACATAAGATAAAAAATAATTATGATATTAAAAAAATAAATAAATAAATAAAGTCAGTCTACAAGAATTATAAATGTGAACAGACAGTGAACTAAAGTAAGTCAAAGCTTCTATAAAAAGATGAGAATTCAGACCCCTCTTAAAGGCTTCCAGTGAAAGTGCCTCCCTCAATGACCTTGGGAGCAAGTTCCAAAGGGTCGGGCCAGCTACATCAAAGGCTGTCTTGCCAAGGATTTCAACCGAACCCTGGGAACTGCAAAGAGGCCTGCCTCAGTGGAATGAAGAGAGCAGGAGGTTTGATGAGGCAACAGAAGATCCTGCAGGTAGAAGAACCATTTATTAAGTAAAGGAAAAGAAAAACATTGGTTTTATATGGTGTCATTCATACAGACTGAATCCCCAAGTGCTTTATAAAGCCATGAAAATTTGGTAGTCCCATTACCCAGGTACAGTACAGTGAGGTTAAGTGACACTGAAGAAAGTTAAAGAAAGCTCAAGGGTGAAGTGCAGAGAAAGTGAGGAGGAAGGGAGATTGCCAAGTTTTTACGCTGTTGTCATACACACCTGTTATACCATGTTCTCCTCCTTCCCCCTCTCCCCTGGATTGCACCTGGAAATGAGCCTTGGCTCAGTGTGCCTCTCCCAGTTACCAAACTTTAAATAAATAAATTAAGTCAAATACTGTAGCATTAAGGGTTATACAGCATGGGTAGAGGTAACATTTCATCAGTTAAGCTTAGATATGTTAGTACTCAATTAGAGGCATAGTTACTGAGGTGCAGCAGGGAGGCTGGACAAGAGGGACCCTAAATCTTTTAAACTCTCACAGTATTATGATATGAACTTTTGGGGGGGGGACTTGTGCATGGCAACACAGTGAGTAAAACAGTGGTGGGAGTTCAAACCATGGTCTCTGGATTCCCAAGTCTGCACTTATAACACTAAACTACTCTGCTACTCTAGGGCTAACAAATGGCAAATAAGTAATAATACACAAGAGGGTGATCAGCTGCACTTTGATAATCATCCTCCCTCTGTGCTTGAAAGCGTCTGACTTCACCTCACATAGCACAGTACTTGAGGAGCTGGGATAGGAAAATTGTTTATCATTTAGGTTTATGGTGGCTTAAAACTGAATCCCAAAAAACTTTAAAAGGTTTTTATGTCTAAACGAGATTTTGTAAAAAGAAAAAGTTCAAAACTGGACCAAAATATGCCTTTTAAAAGCCATTTATTTTCTTGCCACTGGTATTAAAAAGGTTTTCATAAACCAGTGTTTCAAGACTCTGGACAGTCTCTTCTTCAAGGTTGGTGGCTATTAAGTAAATATAAACCAGAGAACACATGTAGAAACATAGAAACATAGAATCTGATGGCAGATAAGGACTGCTCGACCCACCTAGTCTACCCATTTCCCTAACTATTGTATAAACTCCAGATCCTATATGATCTGTAGCTCACCTTCTCCATACCGCTAGGGTTGCCTTCTGTCTGTCTCAAGCATTCTTGAATTCGCCTATTGTTTTTGCCCCTACGACATTCTCAGGGAGGCTGTTCAATGCACCACCACACTTTCTGTGTAAAAATACTTCCTCATATTGCCCCTTAGTCTTCCCCCTCTAGCCTCATGTTGTGACCCCTTGTTCTTGCACATCTCCTTTTCTGCAAGATGCTGCCCTCCTGAACTGTGTTAATACCATTGTGAAAGTTTCTGTCATATCCCCCTTCCCTCCTTTCTTCCAGTGTATACATATTGAGAGCCCTCAGCCTCTCTCCTCATGGTTTCTGGTGCAGTCCCTGCACCATTTCATTGCCCTTCTCTGGACTGCCTCAACCATGTCTATGTCCTTCCAGAGATGCAGTCTCCAGAACCGCACATGGTACTCCAGATGAGGTCTCACCAACTGTCTGTACAGTGGCATCACCATCTCCTGTTTTCTACTGGTGATACCTCTTCCTGTGCCTCCCAGCATCCCACTGGCTTTCCTCATTGCCTTCTCACATTTTTTTGGCTACCTTTAAGTTGTCTGTTATTACTACCTGCAGATCTCTTTCCAGTTTGGTTGTTGCTTGTACCTCCCCCACCCACTGTGTATTTCTCCCCTGGGTTTCTGTCACCTAAGTGCATGATTTTGAAGTTTTGGCCACCTCTCCAACTTGCCCAAGTCTCTTCTCATTTTCTCCACACCCCCCTTGGAGTGTCAACCCTTTTCCAGATCTTAGTGTCATCTGCAATGAGGCATACCTTTCCTTCCAGTCCCTCTGCTTTGTCACTTGTCAAGACATTAAAGAGGACTGGCCCCAGCACTGACCCCTGTGGCACCCCGCTGGTCACCCCCTCTCTGATTGAACTCTGTTTACCACCACACTATGTGCCCTATTGCTAAGCCAATTTCTGATCCAGTTTATCACCTTGGGACCCACTCCCAGACTTTCCAAACTCTTTTAGTAATCTCTTGTGTGGGACTTTGTCAAATGCCTTACTAAAGTCTAAGTAGGCCATATCCACCACCCTTTCCTGATCCACTATCCTTGTCACCCACTCAAAGAAATCTATCAGATTTGTTTGACATGACCTTCCTGCTGTGAATCAACATTACCTTGGGTCTTGTGCCCCTCTGGTCACTAGATATTCTATAATCACTGATTCTATCATCTTCCCTACACTGAGGTCAAACTGACCGGTCTATAGTTTATCGCGTCTACCTTGCTCCCATATTTGTGAAGGAGTATCACATTTGCCCTCCTCCAGTCCTTTGGCACCACTCCCTCCTCCAGTGATTTGTTGAATAGGGCTGTCAGTGGTGTCACCAGCACCTCTCTGAGTTCCTTTAGTATTCTGGGATGTATCTCATCTGGCCCCATTGCCTTGTCCACCTTCAGTTTCAAGAGTTCTTTTAGTACTCTGTCTTCATGAATGGACTGGTGTCCACCCCTCTTCCCTGTGTGTTTTTACTGCCTAATTTCAATCCCTGCACCTCCTCTTTCTTTGTGAATACTAAGCAGAAGTATTCATTCAGGATCTCAGTCCTCATCTACCCACTCTCCACCTCCCTTTGCTTAGCCTCACCATCCCTCCCTTGGTCTTTTTTCTTTCCCTAATGTACCTGAAAAAGTTTTTGTCCCCTTCCTTTATTATCTGGACTATGCTTTCTTCTGTTTGCTCCTTCACACTTCTTACCACTTTCCCCACCTCCCTCTGTGTGTAACTTTTACAGTTCTTCAATTATATTTCATAAATCTTATAAATATATAAGCTGATTTTTAGACACCTGCTAAGGCATATTCCTGCTCCCCCATACCTGTCACTCCTCCCTTGAACCTTCAGTTCTTTCTCTCACTGTTTCTCCTGTCCCCCTGTCTATGACTTCCTAAGCTGAGCTACTATAACCAAGCTCCTGGCCCTCAGTCTGCTTTCTGTTCACTGCATTGCTCATTTATGCACTCTAGCATGCTTTGGTCAGTGTATCTGAGAATCTAACACACACTCTGTTCATTGTCCGAAAAGTATAATTTCCAACTGTCATTTCATGTGGGTCTATTATTTAAATTCTTCACCTGGACTACCTGGATCTAGGCTGTCTATGCATTTTGCATTGTGTGCTTTGTATATTTACACTTGCATGTTTGTAATGCCTTGTTGTCTGTACTCCCATTCCTCCCCCTTCCCGGGTCACACCTGGAAATGAGCCTTGGCTTAGTGTGCCGTTCCTGGTTATCAAAATTTTAAATAAATAAATTAAATTTTTATTTTTATTTATTTCAGTCTTGGAATTAATACCTTTGAGCCAAAGGCTTTTTTACATAGGCTCCACATCATATCAAAGAACAAA
Organism: Neoceratodus forsteri; assembly: GCA_016271365.2. Taxonomy (NCBI): domain Eukaryota; kingdom Metazoa; phylum Chordata; order Ceratodontiformes; family Ceratodontidae; genus Neoceratodus; species Neoceratodus forsteri. The sequence goes on along the minus strand of CM057455.1, from coordinate 1,172,529,458 downwards.
ACAAACAGTATAGTGAGAAAAATACATAGTTGATCCTAGGAATAAAGGCAACAATAAAATAAGTACATGTGGATTTAAGTTACAAAAACTGGTGTTTTGCAGATATACAGCAGTTAGGAGTAATCTTAACTAGCAAAAAGGGCATTAGGGTTGGGATCCAGCTACAGGAGGAAAAAGATGCAGCCAAGAGGCATTGTCAGAGACAAAATGGGTGAAAAACAACAACTAGGGACATGGTCTTACAGGATAGACAGAAGCTAAGGGTTAGGGCCTAACATTGTTCCAGAGTAAGGATACAGCCAAATGCATTGTCGGGGGGCCATTGCCAGGAAGGGAATATCAGCAGACAAACGTGGGCTGTGTCATTCAGTTTAAGAGTGTACTCCAGTGGGGCAATCAGTGCAGGAACTGATGATGCCCTCTATGGAGCAGCAAGCATAGTCTGATTTTATTTATTTATTTTATTTAGTTTTTGTTAACCGGGTAAGTGCACTAGACAAATCCTGCCAATTTTCAGGCACGACCCGGGGGAGGGGGATACAGATGAATGTAAACTGACCTTGAACCAGATTAAGCTGTTGGTGGTATTTTTTTGTGTATGAGGGAAATTCTGCCAGGACACAGGGAAAATTACCCTACTCTAATGGTAGGGGGCTCGGCCATTTCTCTGAGATGGCCACTCAGAGTCCGGTGTTGGATGGAGCAGACGTGCTGGAGGTAGGGGAGTCGGTCTCCTTCTCTATCTCCCCTCTACTAGAGACCGATATGGTTATTGGTGAAATGGATTCTGTACGTATCACTTCTGTGTCTGCAAATGGCAAAGTTTCATGGCCTATCGATATTGAGGGGGAACCTGGAGGTGCTAATGAGAGCCCCTGCCTTGCTTCAGAATCAAAGGTTTACCTGAATTCAGTTTCTTCGCAGGACACGGTTGCTTTACCAGCGGCTCCAGCTTTCAGTGGATCTGTCATCAAGGGAATGAAATCTACTAACAGGGCACAGCTGCAATAGGGAGTTGGGCTGTGGAGTCATCTCATGGCTGCTCGCAGGTTACCGCAGAATCTGATGTCGGCGTCTTTCCAGAGACTGGCAGCTCTTTTTCACCTGGTGGTGAGTGCCTATAGTCTTGGGACTGTTCTCCTGTAATTTTGGTAAAGGCTTCTACGTTGAAACTGGCAGCTGGAGTTGTGCAAGTTTGTAGCGCAGACCAGGTGCATAGCCAGCGTCTCCCTGCTCAGCTGATTGGTGGCTCGCCTTCTACTCGGACGACTGCTTTAGATTCAGGTACTGATTTTTTCTCAAAGCAACTTCCTATAAACTTGTCTGTTACCTCTGACTTTCCTAATTTTTGCCCTCAAACGAATGTATTGCAGCAAGATTTACAGGGTCATAGGACCAACTTGGCTTCTGATTTAAGTCAGCCTGGTACTGCTTTTGATAATAATTTATCTGCTACTGGTATCACGATTGCTGAAGCGCTAAAGGGAGCAGCTTGAGAGAAATCACCTCTGGATGACACTTGGGCCTCTCCTGCTTGGCCTAGCTCTGAGCCTCAGGGAGATCTGCTGGACATTTCTGACCCACTAGAACTTCCCTCAGGACTTCAACTAACACAGAATCCTGTCTGACATGTTTGTGAGATTGGAACAAAGGTCCTGGACTCTTTTGCTAGCAATGGAAAATATAGTTCTGCTATGGGGGTCACTTTGGAGGAAGGCCCTCCACCCCCTACTTTAAATAAAGACTCCTCTGATTTGTTGCAGTTTGAGGACTCTACCGTTCTTCCTGCTAGGGCAGGAGATGGTATTATACTGGATTCTGCAGTGTGTGAAGCTCTAGGTCCTAAACCTGAAGGATTTTTTCTGTGGCCTAATGTACCATCCTCTGCAACTGACCACGCACAGGCTAAAACGGCTCCTGAACAAACCAATACAGGGATTTATTTAACTCCAAAAATTGATTAGCGTTTTGCTCATAAAAGTGCTAAAACATTGTGAAAATGCATAGTACTTGCCTCACTGTGTTTAACAAACATAACACTTCTAGAAAATTTATATAAATACTTTCTGTACAGTTAGCATTGCCCCAAGGAAAAAACTGCTAATCAATTATTTAAAACCCTGCAATAGCCATCAAAGAAATAGAACATTTGCTGGACTCTTTCATATGCCTCCAGGGCAAGCCAAAAGGCGAATTGCTGTGTGACTGAGATATAGGGGGTGGCCTGGAGGTGTTTCCTGATTGCCTATATGTTGGGAAAACTTTGATTAAAACTAGTTTACAATTTTCACCTTCTGAAATTTATACCCTTATTCATACTTCTGGGGACAATTATTTTGACATCAGTTTTAAAACAGCTCCAGGCCTTGACACATTTTGGCATAGGTATCAGGAAGTCAGGCATACCCCTTTATGGTCTCTTTTCTTTGCTATTCCCCTTATAAAACCTGCAATAAAATCCATTACAGTTTTATTTAAAAATGAAGGGGTTGCAATTACTGATATCATTAGATGGCTGTCCTCTAAATGTACAGTGTTAGGCTTGCCTGATCCTATTATAGATTCCGAGCACATTTGGACAGGAGGATGGAAGTTACAAGTGAAATTGCCTGTGGTGAATGGTTCTATTCAGCATTTACCTAGTTGTTTTTATTTAGGTAGGGATAGAGGCTTTGTTTTTTATCCTGGACAACCTAAATCACGTTTTCAGTGTGGGGCTCACACACATCTAAGTAATGCCTGCGACAGACTTAAATGCTCCTTGTGTCTGGGTTCTGGACATGTCAGTATTAATTGTCCTCATCCGATTTATTGCAACTTGTGTGAAGACTCTTCTCACTCTTATCGAGAGTGTTCTTGGGCCGCTCACAATAGCCCTGAGATGCCACATGACAGTCAGGATGAGACTGTCTCTAAGGCCCAACACAATGCTCAGGCTAGGCCTCAATTGAGGCCTTTTGTTCAAGAGCATTCCTCTCCCCCCTTAATTTCTCCCTTGTCTCACACTGTACACTTACCCCTTACTTTGTCTCAGGCTGACTCATGTGAGGTTCAGTCACTTACTGACTCTGCGCCGGCTGAGGATGGCATGATACCCCCATCTGGTCCCATGGCCACTGTGGACACTGTTTTACAGTCTGAAAAGACTAGTGTTCCTAATAAATCCACCCAATTCTGTGACCCTAGAAATGTTATGCCCCCTCCGGAGGATTCTGACTGGGTTCAAGTGGGTACTCGTAGGCAAACAAGAAGTTTTGCTTCTAAAGGGGCACCCGCTTTTTCAGGATCCCAGACTTCTGATTTAATTACTAAAAACAAATTTGCTGTGCTATATAAATGAAAACAGGCTACAGAAACTGAGGATGATTCCGATGCCTCCTCTGTGGCCTCCTCTCAGCCAGAAATGTTAACTGATACTGATCAGCTCTCAGGTGATGCCAAAACTGTCAGGAAAAAGAGGTGCAAAATGAAATCACCAGGGAAAGGGAGAGGTAAAAAGAAGTCCTGATTGTATAGTTTAAATGGGGAAGGTTTTGTCATTTGGCAGTTTAAATGTCAACAGCCTGAAAAATCCTAAAAGGAGATGGGCTATTTTTTCTTTGGTCACTTCCATTAAACTCCATATTGTTTTTTTTACAGGATACCAGACTTGACTCTCTCAGAGAGTCGAGTCAGGCATCTCGTGATTGAAGGGGTGGACTATCTTTCTGGTCTCTTTCAGAAGATATGTGTGCAGGAGTGGGTATTCTTTTTAATAATTTAGAGGTTCAAGTGATCAGACTTATTGACCTAATTCAGGGTCGGGTCCTTATTTTGGATGTTATTATTCAACATCAAAAATGTATATTAATTAACATTTATAACCCCCAGATTAAAACACAGAGAATAGCCACTCTTAAAACTATTCAGCCTTTTCTCCATTCTTCTAAATCAATAATTTTTTGGGGGGATTTTAATTGTATTTTAGCTCTCTCTGATAAAACAGGGGTGACCCAGAAGTTATACACTGACTCGAATTTTCTTAACGCGTTATATACTAAAGCTAACCTTATAGATGGGGGTCTATTTGGTCCTCAGCCTCCTGTACACACATTTCATCATGGAAGATTAACCACAAGGATAGATTATTTTTTTATTTCTAAATGGTTACCAGGTATTCAGTATTCGGTTATTCCTTGTGAAAACTCTGACCATTGTTTGCTTGTTTTATCTTTGGGATGTCCTCTTAATAAACCAGACTCTCATAATTTTTGGAAGATGAATATTTCTGTTTTGGAGGAGGAACATGGCTGGCAGGAATTATACACAGTTCTCCAAGACAAAATTTCTGTGTTTGAATTATTTGATAATCCTGCTTTCTGGTGGCAGGACACCAAAATGGAAATTAGAAAATTTTGTCTGCGGTTTTCTAAATCCTTTTCTTCTAGTCAGTTGCCGGGTTTGCAAAACAGAAAGCTCCTTTATTACGTTTTGGCTAAAACATTTTTGTCAGCACCCTGTTTTGACTTGCCTATTGACATTCAGTATTTAACTAAACAATTACTGGATGGTAGAATTCCGGTTAAAATGTGGGGCACTTTATGGCTGTGCTGTCATAAGTTAAATGTTAAAGGGAATCAAGCCCATAAACAACTAGAAGAATGGTTTTGTATCAGAGATTCCGGTGTTTGCCAAATGGAAGCTATGGCTCACCTTTTTTTCGATTGTCCTTTTATAGTACCATTATGGGCTCAGCTGGCTCAGGAGTGGTCTTTACCCATGTTAGCCAATATAACATACACTGATCTAGTATATGGGAAATTTGGGCCTGACGGGAAAATATTTTATCCTGGTACTCTTAGAGTCCTTTTTGCAATTTTCAAATGGTACATTTGGCATAATAGATGTCTGTTTGTACTTCAACAAAAACAGACTTCACTGACTGGGTTGAAATGTCTTATTATTAAAGGAATTTTGCATGTATATGAATCAGGAAAAAAGGCGTTACCTGCAGCTTTAGTTTCATATTGGTGGAGGGCACTCCCTTTAGTACTTTTTAAAGGGGTTACTTGAAATAGAAAATGTGTCAGTTTTGAAACTTCCTGTATTACTCTTAGTTGATTCATTTATATATTGTGTATTGCCTTTCTATTTTTTTTCAAGATCTACTGTATTGATTTACTGTGTTATATTGTTTTTGTGAAGACTCTGTTTTGTTATACTGTTTTCAATAAAAAATTCCCCATCTCTCCTGTGGGGGGATCATTGTGTAGTGAGATGTCTCATTCTGCTACAGACCTTGGAGGTGTGCAGATGGATAGGGCACAAGCAGCCCAGAATGGATCACAGAATGGATCACAGGAAGAAATATGGCTTGCAAGCTGAGGGACCCGCTACAGAGACGACTGGGTTGTACCCGATGGGTGGCCAGCAAAACGTCCATGATAGTGGTCCTGTATCATCGGAGCTTACCGATCAGCTCAGTTTGGAGCAGAAACAGCAGTGCCTAGCGGAAGAATTGCTCTGCGTTAGCAAGCAACTATCATCTAAGAGGAGGCATGTAGCAGAAGACAGGAAACGCAAGCGCACGGAAACCTCACCTGGTTCTGCCATTTCAGAAGGCTTACCAAAAGTCCTAGTAGCTGAAGAAAGAGTGGCTTCAACCCATTCCTTAAATGATTCACCACCTCGGTGAGACTGGAGTGCAGAAGATGCAAGTTCCTGGTCTCCAGACAAGGCCCTCTTAGCCGCAGGCTGGATTCCAATTTCAGATGGCTGATGGAGGCCCAATATGGTCCAGAATGCATCAGACACCCAATCTTCAACTCAGATAAGTACTGAATCTGATATTTCTTCTGAGGGGATACTGGTCACTGGGGTTTTGCCTGTGGAGGATATGTTGGCCCCAGTAGAAGGCCTGATGGAGACTTTACTACAGCCTACTCATTCAACTAGGGGACAGTCTGATGATCCCAGCCCTGTGACAGGTTTACTTCCTGGGGAACCAGCTAAACCAACGTATGCGAGCAATTTCCATCGCCCCGTAGAATTGGCCAAAAGAAGGAATGCGATTCGCCTATGTTATGTGGGCCCTCACGAAACTCCCCCCAATAGATTCTATGTGAGGAAGATTTTGCTGAAACGAAGTGTAGGATTCTCCCCTTCCAAAGTTTATGCCCTGATCCAAGTGCAGGGAGAATATACCTTCGAAGTTAGTTTTCATACGCCTGCCCTATTAGGAACTTTTTGGTGTCAGTATATTAATTTAAAGATGAACCCATTATGGTCTGACTTTATAGTGTTGCCTCTGACTAAACAACCCTTTTGGGTTATTACAATCCTCTTTAGAAATGAGGGGGTGAACATAGTGGACATAGTACACTGACTGGAGAAGCGTTGTGATATACAGGGGAATCCTATGCCTATTATGGACTCTGAGGGATTTTGGAATGGGGGTGGAAGTTCCGTATTAAATTGCATCACACCGATTCGGATTTAGTACACCTTCCAAATTGCTTCTTTATTGGCAGGGACAAGGGTTTTCTTTTTTACCCCGGTCATCCCAGTGTCTGCTTCAAATGTGGATCTTCAAAGCACATCAGCACTTCTTGCGATGTGTTAAAATGTTTGCACTGTGGGGAACTGGGTCACTCTAGTGCACATTGTTTTTAGTAGCCCAAATGCAACCTGTGCGATGAACTGGACCATTCATTTGAAGATTGCCCTTCGGTGGCAAAAAATACTGAGGATGTGGATTTTGGGGTCCAAGATCACCATATCCGTCTGACAGTAAAACAGAATCAGGTCCCCCTTGGAAGGCACCCACCTACGAACTCTGGAACGCCCACTCCTGTTGCTGTTCAGCCGATTCCGGCATTACCCCCTGTTCAATATCCAGAAGTTCTGACACCACTGCCAGACATCCCTTCGCATTTGGTAGCACAGGCAGTTGAATTGGAAGAAATTGTTCCCCCTCCTGAAAATCCCTTAGAATTGCCAGTGGATTCAGGAGATTTTACCTTGGTCTCCAGGAAAAAGGGCAAACAGGCCAAAACAAGACTGAAACTGAAGAAAATTGGTCCTGAGATGCCTATAGGGTCTCAATATGTACTTGGTTTTGGATGACAAACCTATGGAACAGGATGGTGGGTCAGTTACAGTCCAGGGGCATATCCAGGGAGAGAGTCCAGTGATTCCTGAGCAGTATCCTCATCCGTCCCTGGGTGCCAAAAGTGGAAGAGTGACAAGGGCTTCCAGTAAAGTGAAATGATACTGTTTTGACTTGCCTCTTGTCATATGGCTCCTTTTCATTTACGGGTGGCATCCTTGAATGTGAATGGCATTCAGTCTTTTGCAAAGCGCCGCTGTACTTATGCTCATTTTTTGCACAGCGATCTTGATTGTGTCTTTTTTCAAGATGTTCAGTTACACACCTTAGAAGAAAGGGAAGCAGCTTTAAAAGAATGGATATGGGGGGATTATTTTTGGTCCCAGGGTGATTTGTTGTGCTCTGGTGTGGGAATTTGTTTTTTTTTTCCTAACAGATCAAGGTCATACATCACATAGAGTTGTTGAAGGGCAGAGCTTTATTATTAGATATTAAATGGGAAAATCGGCTAATTCGTCTTCTTAAAATTTATGCCCCCTAGACTAAACATGATTGGGTGCAACTTTTTCATTCCCTTTCATCATTTCTGATGATGTCCCATTTGGTTGTCCTGGGTGGGGATGTTAATGTCACCTTGCCTTCTCAGTTTTTCGTACCTCCTAGTAGGAAAATTTATGTGATGCTCAGTGCCTGGCACAACTGCTTAGTGACGTAAGTTTTGTGGATGTTTTTGATTCTCTCCCTAAAGATGGTCATTGTACTTACTTCTGTGGCCCTGGAGTGTCCGTAATTGATTATTTTTTCTTCCCTCTTATATGGGCATTCAGAAAGTTGCATTGCATGAGGTGGTGTCCTCTGATCACAGGCTGCTGTCCCTGATCATAAGTGATATCTCGGAGAAGAGGCGAGGACCAGGAACATGGAAATTAAACATGTTACTTCTTAACGTTCCACCTATTAGAGATGGCTTTTTGGCTGTTTTACTGGGTAGGTAATCAGTATTTTTCTTATATGATGATAGTACGGCTTGGTGGTAGGACACTAAGAAAGAGATTAGGTCCTTTTTTTGTACAATGGGACATGTGAACGGTCAATTCCAGCATATGAGATTAGTTGTTTGAGGAATAGTATTTCCTTTTGGACTTCCTTTAGACCTAACCTGGGGGGAGAGGACCTGCAAAGAATTAAGGGATTAAAAATGGAATTGTCATGCAAACAGTTAGAGGCAATAAAAGACAAGGAACATAAACAAAAATGTAGCATTAGAGGGAAAATGGCTGATACTTTTCCTTTCGATTCTATGCAGCTCCTTCGGGAACGCCGAAACATGGAGTACCTTGTTACAAATTCTGGACGCCAGGTGGTTGATAATTTGACCATTCTCCATGAAATTTCTTCGCATTTTACCCAAACCATTGCAAGTCAAGATGTATCTGTTTTAAAAATGCAGTGTTATTTGGTCAGTAGAGGGCTGACACAGCTTTCACCTGAACTAGGGGAGTCTTTAGTAGCCACGATTACACAGGGAGAATTAAAGGAGGTAATTTGGTCGCTCAAATCTGGGACATCCCCGGGGTCAGACTGTCTCCCATATGAGCTTTATAAAGATATATTGGAGATTTTGGGTCCAGAATTATGTATTTGCTTTAATGATTGTTTGCAGCATCAACAGCTTCCTAGAAGTATGTTGGAGGGAATCTTGATTTTGATTTTTAAGGGATGGTGTAGGAGTGATTTTAAGAATTGGAGACCGATATCACTAATCAATTTGGATTATGAAATATTGATGAAAATCCTAAGTAATCGAGTGGCAAATGTAGTGGAGGAGATCATACATCTGTCTCAATTTAGTAGTGTGCCTACGAGATGAACCCACGATGCTATCATCCTCATAAGAGAGATTTTGCATAAAGGAGCTTCACAAGAATTGTTTGGGCATTTGGTATGTTTAGATCAGGCACAAGCTTTTGATCGGGTGGAGTATGTGTATTTATGGGAGGCTTTGAAAGCTTATGGATTCCCTTTGGCCTTTATAGCATGGTTACAGGCATGTTATACAGAGATCACTCTCATTCCGAGTGTGAATGGTTAGCTGGGTAAAGAAATCCCAGTACACAGAGGAGTACGACAGGGGTGCCCCTTTTAGACCCCATGGTATATTTTATCTCTGGATCCTTTACTGCATGCTCTGTATGGCTCTGATTCGATTACTGGCCTTTTGGTGGGGGTCAGAAGATAGACAGATTGTAGCTCTTGCTTTTGCAGATGATTAGGGGAATTTTTTGCCTGATAAGTCTTCAGAGGCAGAAGCCAGAGCTATTTTGCATGATTTCTCAGTTATTTCTGGGTCACAAATTAACACTAAGAAAAGCAGTATCATACCCTTAGGGTATGATGTGAATGATGTGGCACAAATTTGGGGGATCCCTGTGGATAACACATATAGAAGGATTCTGGGTGTTTATTTTGGAGGGGTAGACCCCCAAAGATATAATTGGGAACAACTTTTGGGTGAAGCTAAGGAAAAGGTTGCAAAGTGGAACAAATGGCATATGACCAAAGCTAAACGCATTTATTTAATTAAAACATTTTTATTGTCGCATTTTTTATTTTTGGCAGCTATCTTTCCTCCTCCGATTGCCTTGGAGGTAACTTTGTATAGTGTTTTTTCCCAATGTTCGTGGGGAAGTAGACTTAACCCAGTGAAGCGTGGCATCACATATTTACCGATGCGAGATGGAAGCTTGGGGATGTTAAACCTAATTGTGTTTTATTATGTGACTTTTATTCATTATAACATTATACCTCTTTTGAATCAGTCCTCTACAGTTTGGACCCCCTGGGTAGATGACATTCTTGGGCCCCTATTGGTTAATTGGGAACTGTCTGTTTCTCTTCCTTGCCAGACTCAGGTGGCTCATTTACCATCACACTTTCAAGGGGTTATACGTAAATTGAAAACCTGGAAAATTGTGAAAAGCTTTCTGTGTGTTTCTCCTAGGAAATCATTTTACCTTTGGATAATGGGAACTGTTTTATATGTTTCTCCCTGGTATTCAGTATTGCCTGATGGTCATCAACTTTCCATACACTCCTTCTTATCTAGTAAACGCCTAGCGCCTCATATGAGGGATTTTGTCTGGCTGTGCACACACCAAAAATTAGGTGTTCGGGGTAACTTAAAACATAAAGACCTTACAGAATGTACCTGTCCGAGGGGACAATGACTGTAAAGGATTGATAGAGACTTTTTCTCATTTTTCATTGGACTGCCCACATGCTAGATCCTTTTGGGAGTTGTTCCACAAAAAATGGCCATTAAATCCATTTAGAAGGCAGTCTACTCAGATTTGGACAGAGGGACTGCTTCCAGGAGCATGGGTCAAGTTTGACTCTGTCACAATATGACTTTTGATGAGTTTTATTGGTTATCAACTGTGGGAAGCTAGGTGTGGTTGGACCCTTAGAAAGCAATTAATTTCTAGTGAACACATTTTATTATTGCTACAAAAAGCTATAGCAAAATGGCAGGATATGGAATGACACAGGGTGCATCCTGATCTTTACAAGCTCTGGTGGAGAAATATGTCCTGATTAGACACAGGTTGACGATGTTATTATTTTCTACATTTCAAGAATAGGGGGAGAATCAAGTAATTCCTTAAAGTATTAGGTTAGTATATCCAGGATTAGCCTTTTGTGGGGCGGTCATACATTTCATATTTTGTTAGTGGGGGAAAACTTTTTACGTCCCCTATTTTTGTTGAGTTTTTTGTGTTGAGTGCCTCTGTCATAACTGTATGCTTCTTTCAAGCTTTGATTACAAAATGTTCAGGGGGGGATTCTGTTTAAATTGGAGTTGTTGTTTTGTCCCTTTCAAATATTGAGGCAACCACACTTTGTTGATTTTGATTTATGTTTTTTCTATGAATTGACAAGGTTTTTCCTTTTTCGGCTTAGAATTACGCCATTTCCCCGATCCTTTGGGGGGGATGTTAGTAGTTTCTAAAATTTGGAATGTGGATTATCAGGTATAACGGAATATCTGGTTGTATATTTCCTTGTCTTTGTATTATAATTTTGTAATTAGTGTCATTTGTATGTCTATGTTTTTCTCTTAAATTTGAATAAAATATTCCCCTACTCTTTTCGATAAGTGCCATGGGATCTTTAACATCCACCTGGACTACCACCAATCTAGGCAGATGGGACCTCAGTTTAATGTCTCATTTGAAAGATGTCCCCTCAGAAGTGCAGCACCCCTCTCATGCTGCACTACAGTGTCAGTACTGGGATATTAACGCAAGTGCCAGATGTGGGAACTGAACCCACAGCCCTCTGATCTCCTGGCCTCAGAGGTGAGTGTGCTACCTACTGAGCCACTGACACTGATAAAATGCTGAGATTGGTTAATGGGATACCTCAGAAGGCATGCAGGTTATAGGGTATAGCAAGGGTAGGAGGGTAGCGTGGAGGGAGGGTGGGCTAGGGTGTAGGTGAAGGAGAGGGAACAGGCCCAAGTTGTTTTATGTGCTGCAGTCACAGAGGCACTGGTGACTAGTGCTTGGTACAGTTTCTTTTTGAAGGAGTCCAGTGTTTGATCTTTGGTAATGTCACAGTGGAGTGAATTATACTGTAATGGTGCTCTGTATGTAAATGAGCATTGCCCTTGGGTGGTACAGCAGTGAGGCACCATGAATGCATGGTTCAAGGTATGTCTAGTATGCCAGGTGTGGTTTGGTGACCTATACATTGACTGTACACCAGAAGGCAAGAGACTGAGGGAGGCCTTTTTTGCTATTTGGCATGATTGGTAGGATAGTCTGCCTTTGAGCGGAAACCAGTTTGCTTGCTTATAAAAGTCGCATGTGTGTGTCAGGCAGATGGCCCCAGTCAGAAGATGGCAGACCTTGTTAAGGGCAGTGGTGACACAGCACAGGGCAGTATCAGAGGGGGATCCAAAGATCGCAAGCCCATAATTGATTACTGAAACTATTGAACCATGTATAGAAAGCTTGAGGGCTACCGAGGTAAGGTGGTGTATGTATTTGTATAGTAGCCCAATACCAGTATTCACTCTTTTGGTAACATTGTCCATATGGCTGGAGAATGACAGAGTGCTGTCAATTGTCACTCCTAAATACTTAAAAAGTCGAGTCTGTTCTAGGATGATGCCGGAGCTATTTCTGATTTCCAGCTGGTGGGAGCGGAACCTGTTTTGTGCACTGTGAAACAACCTCATTTTTTTTGTGTGTGTAGTTAAGGACTAGCTTCTGTGAGTGGAACCAGGCCTCAGCATTGGTAAAGCTAGTCTGCAATTGGTTAGCCAGGAGTGTGGAATCAGCATTACTTGAGTAAAGAACCGTGTCATCTGCATAGGGTAGGATCTGACCATGACAGGAGGCTGTCATATTATGACATATGTTATATTATGTAAAATATTATGAAGCAGACCAATATTTCATAAATACCTCATAAAGTCTTAAGTAAGGCAAAATCATGCATCAGTGTTGCTCAGTTGCTAGGAATTTTCCCTTTCTAAAAATCTAATAATATGAAAAATAATAATAAATATCACTATATTTAATTCTCATCCTCATACTTTCTTCTTAATAATAGGCTTATCTCCTAATATTTATTTATTTATTTAAATTTTGGTAACTGGGTAGGCCCGCTGAGACCAATAATAGTCCCTTTTTCAGGGGCGACCCGGGGTTAATTACAACAATGGTACAACAGGATATACTGTTACATTAAGTTCAACAACATTCAGTTAGATTATACTGCTGCTTGTTTCTTTTTCCACAGTGAATGCCCCAAGCTATGTATCATATCCCACCTAAGTAAATAAATACAATAAAAAATCCTTTTTGTTAATTTGTTCTATTAATATAAACAGTGTTCTTTGTTATTTATAATCAAGAATTTCACTATTTGTATATAGTTGTTTATTAACCCCCATATTGTCTGCATAAATCTCATATGAGTATCTCTCACAAATTTGTATTAAACAAAAAAAAGCAAACTCACTAAACATATGCATCAATCTGTTTCACCCTTGGAGCTCTCCTTTTAAGTACTGCCACGCTCACTAAAACAGTTTTCTTGCCATGTGCCAAAACCTGAAAAATGTATTCGTACAGCACCTTGGTTATCAATTTCAACTCAAAAATATTTCCATCTTTTCAATATGTATTGCTAGAATGCATTAGTTCTAGAATCAAGTCAGCACTGAAAAATGTCAGCTTACTGACATGCTTACTTCTGGCATATGCCATGCCCTCTTGTTAAAGTAATATGGCCTCCTTCCTCCTCCTCCTCCTTTATCAGAGGTATCTGTGCATCTGGTCCAGGAAACTGAAGACACCAAACAATGCTGGCATCACTTTGTCACCATGCAGGCATACAAACATACGAAATTTGCCAGCAGATAAAGGCCTAGAGGTCTATCAAGTCTGCTCGAATGTGCAGCTAGCACCCCTTATTCTGCAGCTGCCCCTCCCTTCCACCCTTCTCCTTCATTAACCCTCCCCCTTGTCCTGTCCCATCCTCGTTTGAAGCAGTCCACGTTCTACTGCATACCACTTCAGCAGGTAACGCATTCCACCCAGCCACCACCCTCTCTGTAAAAAAGTGTCTCCTCATCTTCCTCCTGAACCTTCCTCGCTCCAGTCTCATATCATGGCCCCTGGTGGCCCTCTCCTCCCTTACTTTGAACAGCCCCTCTGTACCCATCTTGTTTATTCCTTTCATGTATTTAAAGGTTTCAATCATGTCACCCCTGTCTCTCCTCTCCTCCATGTGGCATGTGGCATGGGCAGTTGTATGGGCTCAACTCAGGAAGCTCCCCAGCACAAGAACTCAGCAGATGCTTTATTATATTATATACAGTGGTTTGTTTAAAGGGACAACGTACCACTTCCCTAAACTCCTCACCTGAGAATTCCTTTATGCTTTATGCTATTTTCTTTTGAAAATATAATAATGAAATCTGGTATTGATCATAATTACAATCTCCACTATTAAGTTTAAAATTGGAAAGTTTTTTTTTATGGGAGGCAAAACAGTCTCTGTGCTAATACTTTCAGTCTAATCATAACAATAACAATCATTCAGGGGAAAAAGAAACTGGTTGCTGAGCTAATGGAGAGCACTGAGTACATACAATTAATTAATTCTACCTCTTCATTTAGTCCATGTCTTTCTGACAATATATCAAGTCTATCTATCCGTCCACCACTCCTCTTTTTTTGAAAGTTGTCTGTCCTAGTCTCCTCCTTTTTCAGGTTTGTGAACTTTATTGACAGTAAAAAACCTCGAGGTAGAGACCTCTGATGTCTCTCTTTCCTGATATGTCTAGCTAGTGAAGATTTTTTTTGTCAACTTTATGTTTATTGTTTTAGCAAACAACATGCAGTTTATACACGAGATCAGGACATTGCAAATTATTACAATAATCAATGAGGTCACCACTCCTTTTAATATGCACATAATATAACATCCCAGCCTTTTTGATACATCATAGGAGAGAATCAATATGGTAAATAAATCAAAGAGAATATCCACCTGAGCTGATTTTAAGCTCATGAGCTGCATGGTAAATAAATTCCCAAGTATTAATTGTATGTTTCTTTATAAGGCCACCTAATCAATAGGTGAAAATAAAACCATGCCCTATCCCATTTGTACACCTTTTGTTGCTCTACCCCTTGTTATGCTAACAATATTAAGTCATGTAACATCTCAATACTTGTTATAATTAACACTACTATACCAAACGCGATATAGCTTAGAGTTGTCTCCCCAACGATCCCATCATTGCATGTAAAATTCAATGAAACATGGGAGAATACCCCCGAGACCTGTAGGAAACATTGATGCTATAGGTTACCAACTGCCCACTACATTTTAGGTTCCATACAATGCTCAGACAAAAAGTCACCACAAAAACTTGAAATTTTTAAACTTGTAGTGTCCTGGACTCAGCAATAAAAGTAAATAATGTTCAGAAATCAAAGTTACTCCAAAGTGGGAGCAGTCAGAACCAGCAGTTGACAATCAGCAAAGTCTAAGGGTAAACACATACCCCTAAGATCTCTTCCCCATCTTCTTCAGAAGAGTCAACCTCCCTCAATGGCCTGTTGTGAGCATATCGAACATGCTTCTGGCTCCATTTAAGCACCTCCTCTAGGTCCAAAAAGATAAACACCTTGCCATTATAGACAATCCTCAATCAGGCTGGAAATAATACTCCCTGTGGTATTCTGGCCTCTCTTAATGCTGCACTCACCACATTGAATTTCTTTCTTTTTTTGTGTGTTGCATAGCTAATGTCTGGATTGATCTGGACAGATTGGCCATTGCCCAAAAGAAGTCCCTTCTTCCTGAATAGTGTCAATAGGTAGTCCCGAGTGCTTATTTCATCGGTGACTAGTACTACAGTACATTGGGCCTCAGGATTCACCAGATGCTCTTGTGGGGCAATGCAATATGCTTTCTGAGCAGATTGAAGCTTGGAGACTACTCCTCACCCAATTGTTGTGGGAACCTGTCCTGGAGAAATAGAAGTAGGTGATCACTCTCCGCTCCTTTGGGTAGAGCCACTAAATGAATGTTCATGTCTTGAACTTGATTTTCCAGGGTTTTGGGCCTAGATTTAATGTGATTAGTCTCCTTTACCATTTAGGAGACAGCTCCCATTGCTACGTAGGCTCTACGAGTGGAATCAACAGCTGTTGTCTGAATCGCCTCCACATTGGTTTCAAGGGCTACTTCCAGACCATTGAATTTGACTGCCAGCCCTGCCACTATGGTGATAAGATTGCTTGTTTTAGCACCGTTCATTTGCAAGATTTCTTCTCCAGGTTCTGGCTAAGTCTCTTCTCCGTGCCCTTGAGCCGAGTGTTTAGTGTGAGCCACAGAGTTTGCTTTACTTTTTGCTCCTGAACCATGCACTTGTTCTTTGAGAGGGTTACCCATCTTGGAGTAGGCAGTTTCTGATTGCTGCTAAGCTGATTTCTGCTGCATTTGGATTTGAAAAATTATAGTTTTTTAACAAATATACAGAGCATTAAATGGAGCTCAATTGTTTAGATGCCATTTTGCTTAGGCTCCACATTATTCCCCTAGCAAAGATTTTTTATCGTAATGATGTACAGCACTTTTGTGCTCACTAATTCTCAACTTCAATAGATGAATAATTTTACCAATATGTAATTAGTCCACATGGGCATTTGATACAATGTATTACATAGTCAGGCTCACATGTTAAAAAGTGATTAATTTGGAGTTTTTCTTTTTAACTTGCATTTGAAAAATATTATTTTTTTTTGTATTATTGTATTTATTCACCCATTCATGCTCGGTGACCCCCACTCCTTCAGGCTCCACAAGCTCCTTCGAACCCCACTGTCCTTCCTCAAGCCTCTCCAGCTCCTCACATTGCAGCTGATCCCTGAGGAATCCCAGATGTATCCCTTCACCGGGCGGGTCCTTTTCCTCCGAGGATGAAGGGCACTGGGGAGAGGACAGCCCAGGACACTATTGATAGGCCCCAGGGATGCTGCTGACGAGAGGTAGGCCCTCAAGAAGGCACTGGCAGTATCAGGGACAGAGAGCTGTCATCTGGTGGCCAGTGAGCAGTATTTCCGCTTTTCTAGAGTACCCTGCACGTCACTCGCATAGTGCCTCCAGTCTTCACTGGGGGCCACTACCGAGCAATGCCATCCCCAAACCCACCCCAGGAGAGGAGAGCAGTCCTACGGACGCTCAATCCTATCCTAACCTGCCAACACCCAGCAACCCAAGTCCGTTTCTGAACCCGGGTCGCCGGCATGGTTCGAGGTGTGGCGTCCAGCGCCTCAGCCCTCTGCGCCACTGGGCCAAGTGAAAATTATTTTAATCTGACCTCATTAGAGCAATGGGTACAATGCCCACAGCTGTAAAAACCCTTGTTTTTTTTACGAATCCAAGCTGTGGTGGGTGGCAGAGTTTTCCAGTGTTGGGTTCTGACCAGCATTTATTTAATACTTTCTGTTTTTTATGTTGTTACCCGTGGTCTATCTTGAAACATTTTATTCCCCAGTCCTGTGCTTTTCAGTACTTCTCAATGTTTGTTGATTATGTGTTTGAGCTTTAACAAATGATCACTGTAAGTAGTGATCATTGGGATTTTATTGCTGGATTCTTTTTCACCTGTGTCTTTCAGAATATTAGTTATTTCCCTCCACTAACATGCCCTTATGCTCTTCTCCTTGTAACAATTGTTCATTATAACCTGTATTTCTGAATTTTCATAGAAGTTCTTTACTGTTCTTTTAATATTTCTAATCACTACCACTATTCCATTTGTACCTGATTGGCTGACTATATGGTATGCTTTCACTATGGTTGGGTAGATGATAACTGTTGGTGTGTAACAATGTATTTCTATCTATACTGTTTTTGCATAGATCTGTTATGTTGGTTCCCATTCTCTTTCACCATCAGCGAATCCAAGTATGCTATTTCCTTTGAATTATGTTCCATAGTAAAATAAATTACATCAAAACAGTTATTGATGTACTAAAAATGCTACATTTTATAGGTTGTAAGTAGGGATTTCTTGCTCCATTTAGAATAAAATTAATTTCAACAGCCACCATAAAGATATTGGCATATGGCTTGGTAACTTCCAGGAGTCTAAATTTGGAAGTCATTCCAATGTTTTGGAAGTCAAAATACTTCTATGATCCCACTTTTGGAAGTCAATATTCTAGGATGGGCAACTTTATGGATGTTAATATAATAAATTTGTGGTGAAATACAATTTCTTTCACAAAAATCCATAATTTCTGACTTCCATGCCTGCAATTTTGGAAGTCATCTATTTTTTGGTTTTGCATCTGGAAGTCAATGACTTCCTCCTCCTTTATTTTGGAAGTTTTTTGCCTTATTTTTGGAAGTCAAATTCTCCCAAAATGGAGTTAACTGAAGCCCTGACTAGCATTATACTATTAACACAGCCTTAGATAGAATTGCACAGTGGAATAAATGGCAAATGAGTAAAAAAAAAGGGAATCTACATGATCAACACTTTTTTCATTGCAATGTTTTGATATCTCAGTTATGTTTACCCCCCTCCACCTAAAGTATTAGAAACATGTCTCCTCAGCTGCTTTTTTCAAAGCATCTGGGGCAACTGGCTAAACCCAAATAAAAGAGACATCCTGTGTCTAGATGTCACACTAGGAAGTTTAAAACTGATTAACCACATTGTTTTCTAACACAGTATTTCTTTCATGCAAATATTCGATTACTACTAGCAGGCTTGGCAGAAGACACCAGGAGAAAGTACTGCTGTGTGATTGGACTTCTGTGCTGGGACTAAAGAAGTATAACTCTTGTACTTGGAACTTTAATTTAGGGTAAAAAAAACTATCAAACAAAATAAAAAAAAAGTGTGTGTTTGTCTGAGTTAACTGAACTGAATGGTTATCTGAACAGCTATCTAGGTGTAAATCTCAGGTGATTAAAAGGACTTGATAGCTGTGAGGTTTAAATTACTTGTAGAAAGATCTAGTAAGTAGGGGGAGTGGCTTAGCTAGAAGGAAGCTACATTTAAAGACTGCCTTAGAAAGATTTTGCTAGTAGCTTGGCAGAAGACACCAGGAGAAAGGACTGCTGTGTGACTGGACTTCTCTGCTGGGACTATATTGCCCTCCTTCCCTCCCAACCAAAGCTAGTTCTACTTTTATAGGCACAGAATTTGACTTGACAACAGGAACTTCCTGTTTGGGAGCAGGAAGTGAGTGATCACAGAGCCACCAAAGACCCACCATCCTAGAAGGGCAAGAGTAGCTCTCCAGCCCCCGCTAGCTGATGGAGGTCTGCCTCTGAGCAAGTAAGGGTTCTACTGAGAAATATAGGATATTCTTGTCTCAGAACAGGACAATCAGGAGCTTAAAGGGCATACAGGCAGAAAGTAAGGAGAGAGAGAGAAAAAAAAAACAGAGGAAAGAGTAAGGATTGCAAACAGTTAAGGGGCCAGAAATAAGACATGATGGGAGTGGTGCAGTACAGTAGCTGTGGAGCAGCAGTCTTCCGGGAAACGTTCTGGAGGATGTGGTATTGTCCCATCTGCAGGCACCTCTCTGGGCTGAGGGAGGAGGATGCTCATCTCCAGGCTGAGTTGGCCAGGATTTGTGGGACCTCCTCTTCCATCCAGGAACCACCAGTGCCACTGCCGTTGCCTCAGAGGTTGCCAAGAAAGGGGAGTGGTTGGACCACAGTGGGCTCAGGGAGGATGAGAGTGGTGGAAGAGAGGTGCATCCCTCCAGTTGTACCTCTCCAGAATTCCTATGCCATTCTGGCAAAGTGTGGTTCCTCTATGGAGGCACCTGCAGTGGAGACCAAGGAGGATGCTGGGAACCTCCACAAAGGAGACCCACAGGAGGGTGGCAGGGGACTCCGCAGGGGAAGGAAACAACTCCTGGTGGGGGACTCCATTGTTAGGAAGGTAGAACTGGGGGAGGAAGGGGAGAGGGAGGTAAGGTGCCTGCCTGGTGCCATGGCTTGGAAGGATAGGGAGTGAATCCTCAGGATTGCCAGAGCAGCTGCACTGGGGAGGGAGCTAGATGTCATTGTCCACCTAGGGACAAATGACCTGGCTAAGAAAGGGATTAGAGAAGTGTAGGAAGAGTTTGTGGAATTGGGGAGGGGCCTTAGACAAGTAGCACACACAATAACCTTCTCGGAGGTGCTGCCCATCTATGGTGTAGGAGAGGCTAGGGTGTTCTGCACCATGGGATTCAATCAGTGGTTGAAAAACTGGTGTGAAGCTCAGGGATTTGGCTTCACTGGGGACCGGGGGTCCACCTGGAGTGATGCAAGCCTATACTGGCACAATGGTCTGCATCTGTCCAGGAGGGGAACCAGGATCCTCGGTGATAGGTTTAAATGCTTGATTGGCAAGCATTTAAACTAGCCAAGGGGGGAGGCACTGGAAAGGAGCAAGGAAATCCTAGCCCCCAAAAAATCCGGTAGTAAGTACGGTAAACACCAACATAGAGGTGCCGATAGGGAGAAGAGCAGGGGTAAATGGAGAAAGTCACAAAGGCAAGAAGGACAGGGATGGGGCAAAAAGGAGTAAGGCCATCAGGAAATGGAGGGTAATGAGTACCAATGCCTGTATTCTGGGCAACAAGCTGCCTGAGCTGGTGGCCTTGATGGAAGAGGGATGCCTGGATATCGTAGCAGTCACAGAAACATGGTACACAGAGAACCATGACTGGGATGTTAACATACCAGGGTGTATAACCTACAGGAGAGACAGGCAGGGGAGAAGAGGGGGGAGGAATAGCTCTCTATGTAAAGGAAGGCATAAAAGCAACTGAACAAAAGAGTAAACAGGGAGGAGAGGAGGCACTGTGGGTCACCTTGGAGACTGGAAGGGGCACCACAATCCACACAGGGGTTGTGTCAGGGGGGGAGGGACTGGACAAGGATATGATAGAAGGCATTCTTAGAATGGCAGAGAAAGGGGAGATACTGTTGATGGGAGACCTGAATATGCCAGATGTTAACTGGAGCACATTTGCTGCAGCCACATCCTAGAGCAGGGCCATTCTTGATGCCCTACAGTTGGCAGGCCTCAGACAACTAGTTTCAGAACCCACTCATGAGGGAGCAATCTTAGACCTCATACTCTCAAACGAGGGCAGTGAGAGGATCTCAGATCTAGAAGTGGGTTGCCATCTGGGAACAAGTGACCATCAAACAGTGTGGTTCACGTTAAACTCAGCTACAGAGTCAAGTCATACAAAAGTGAGGGTACTGGACTTCAGTAGGGCTGACTTTGGCAAGATGGGAGAGTGCCTCAGAAAAGCACTAGCAAACAGGCTAGAAGAAGGTGTGAAGCAACAATGGGGAATCATCAAAACTGCCATCACAGAGGCAATAAGCCTTGTGTGAAGCAATAAACAAATCAAAATGAAAGAAAAGCCACTATGGTTCTCAAAAGAGGTGACTGTGAAAGTCAGGAAGAAAAAGATAGCATTCTGGAAGTATAAGGAACAAAGAAGGAGCAGGACAGAGAGCTATACCAGTTAAGGCAGAAGGAAGCAGGGAGGAAGTCAGAATAGCAAAGGCCCAAACTGAGGAAAAGATAGCCAACACGGTTAAGAAGGGGATAAAACCTTTATAGGTATATCAGTGAGCATAGAAAGACAAAGGGAGGGATAGTGAGGCTGAATAGAATGAACAGTGTGGGCAGAGGGGACAGTGAAAAGCAGAGATACTGAATGAATATTTCTGCTCAGTATTCACAAAAGAGGAGGGGGAACTGCCTAATCCAATAACAGAAGCACTCTTGATGGGGGGGGGGGTTGATCCCAGTCCTTTCACAGAAGAAAGGGTTCTGCAAGAACTCCTAAAACTGAAGGTGGACAAAGCAATGGGGCCTGATGGAATTCACCCCAGAATTCTAAAATAATTAAGTGGGGAACTAGTGAATCCACTGGCTGCTCTTTTTAATAAATCATGGGAGGATGGTGTGGCACCCGAGGACTGGAGGAACGTGGATGTGATTCCCTTCATAAAATGGGACCAAGACAGAGGCAGGAAACTACAGACCTGTCAGTCTGACCTCTGTGGTAGGAAAGTGATGGAGTCACTTGAAGGAAAGAATAATTGAGTACCTAGAGGCCAGTGGGCACAAGACCCAGGGCAGCATGGGTTCACAGCAGGAAGGTCATGTCAGATGAATCTAATAGATTTCTTTGACTGGGTGACCAAAGTAGTAGACTAGAGAGGGGCTGTGGACATGGTCTACCTAGACTTCAGCATGGCATTTGACACAGTCCCACACAAAAGATTAGTAGTCAAATTAACCAGCCTGGGAATGGGTCCCAGGGTGGTAGCCTGGGTAAAACATTGGCTGGACAAGAGGACACAGAAGGTAATTGTAAATAGAGTCCACCTGAAGAAAGAGGGGTTACTAGTGGGTACCGCAGAGGTTTAGTATTGTGTCCAGTCCTTTTAATGTCTTTATAAGTGACACTGCAGAGGGACTGGAAGGAAAAGATGCCTCTTGCAGATGACACAAAGATCTGCAACAGGGGTTGATACCAAGGAGGCATGGAAAGGATGAGAAGGGACTTGGCAAGGTTGAGGATGGTCAGAAGTATGGCAGCTTGGATCCAATGCAAAGAAGTGCAAATAATGCACCTGGGAAACAAGAACCCAGGGAAGAATAACAATGGAAGGGAGGTAGTAACAACAAAAAGGAAAGGGACCTGGGGTAATCATATCAGATGACCTTAAGGTTAGCAAGCAATATGAGAAGCCAGTAGGGAGGGCTGGGGTACTGGGATGTATAGGGAGAGGCATCAGCAGCAGAAAACAGGAATTTGTTATCCCTCTGTACAGACAGTTGGTGAGACCCCATTTGGAGTACTGTGTCCAGTTCTGAGACCCCATCTCTGCAAGGACATGGACAGGATAGAGGCAGTCCAGAGGAGGGCAACTAAAATGGTGCAGGGTCTGCAAGAGAAGCCGTATGAGGAGAGACTAAAGGAGCTTAATATGTATACCCTTGAGGAAAGAAGGAGAGGGGACATGATAGAAACTTTTAAGTACCTCAGTGGAATCAACAAAGTCCAAGAGGGTAGCATCTTTCAGAAAAAGAGACATGCAAAAACAAGGGGACACAATTTAAAGATGAGGGGGACGGTTCAGGGGCAATGTGAGGAAGTAATATTTCACAGAGAGGGTAATGGATGCATGGAACAGCCTTCCTGAGGAGGTTGTGGGGTCTAAAACTGTGGGAGAATTCAAGAATGTATGGGACAGACATAAGGCAATTCTTGTGGGGGGTAGGAAGAAATAGGCTGTTAGTTATCTACGATCTGCGGCCTATCCTGTAGGTAGGGAAATGGGCAGACTAGATGGGCCAAGCTGTCCTTATCTGCCGTCAAAGTCTGTGTTTCTATGTTTCAGGCAGTCTAGCCTTATGGCTCCCATGGGTGGCAGACTATATCTACCCCCTTTTGCAAACTTGGAGCAACACAGGATCTATTCCAAAACAGACAAAAATGATAGAATTTCCTGGCTACTTAAGAGATAGCATAGGTAAACTAAAAACATGGAAAGTTACTAAATGAGCATTAACAACCTACAGTATGATAGGAAACTGTTTTATTCCCACATTTAGTCAGAATACTTCTTGCTGTATCCTGTATATATGACTAGGCCAAAAAATGAACTCCAAGCTATAACTGGCATGCTTACAGATCATAGAATACCCTCCCAAATGTGGGACATAGCATGGTTCTGTGTCCATGGCAAACTACAAGTAAAAGATAACCTGCGGCACAAGGATAAAACAGACATTTTGTCCCAGGCTTTTCTGCAAAGAACAACCTGAATCAATGCATCACCTCTTCTTTGGATGCCCTTCCATACTACAATTGTGGTCATTAGTAAAGAGGAAATGGGGAAATTTCCTACAAAGTATTATAACCCCAGAAGTCTTGTACCTAGGAATTTTTTCTCAGATTTCCCCACAATACAATAGAAGCACTTTAAGAATAGTCATAGCTTATATGAAATACTGGATATGGCAAGCCAGGTACAGGCTAACTCTCCAGCATCTAGACTGGTCCCCAGAACAGATATATTAGAAAACATCCAAAACCTAAAATGACTAGAACAAAAATTCATGCCCTCAGACGGTTTTCTCAGAGTGATAGGCTTCTATACCCAGAATAGCTTAAACCACTCCCCCAGAATATGCTTAAAAACCACTCCCTTTTTTTCTAGATGAAAGGATAGTGGACAATCTATCTGAAGCAGTAATGCTACAAGAAGCATTAGATACTGTAAGCTGGTGACCTGTGCACAGTATAGTGGGGCAACATTTAATACAGAAAAATGTACAGTAACGCACTTGGGTAGGAACAACTTGGGGGTGGAGTACTCATTGGCAGGACAGGTGCTAAGAGAAGTACAGGAAGAACGTGACTTGGGAACTGTTGTAAGTAACAATCTGAAATTTAATTATCACTGTAACCAAGTGGTTAAAAAGACTGGAGGTATTTTGAACTGTATTCACAGACACATTAAGAGTAGGAGTAGTAGGGTCCTACTCCCTCTCTGTATTTCCTTGGTGAGACTGCATACTGAGTATTGTGTGCAGTTCTGGGCACCTGCAAATAAAGGGGACATAGGAGCCCTGGAAAGGATACAGAGAAGAGCAACTAGAAGAATGAGGGAAGTTCAGGGTATGACATATGATGAGAGGCTCCAAAAGCTGGACCTGTTTTCACTGGAATGTAGAAGGTTGAGAGGTGATATGTGCCTGGTTGACAGAGCTCTGTCAGATCACAGGCTATGGGAATTACTTGGCTTGGAATATAGAGATCAGAAATATATTACACGTGCTCATCTGTTTCAGCTAAAAGGTGCATGTTTTAATACCCGAGCTAGAAAACGCTGGTTCTCTGAAAGAGTGGTGGGTATTTGGAATGTATTGCCAATTGAAGTGGTGGGAAGCAAGACAATGACAGACTTTAAACATTCACTGGACAGATACAGTGGCGTGAAAAAGTATTTGCCCCCTTCCTGATTTTCTCTATTATTGCATATTTGTCACACTGGATGTTTTCAGGTCTTTAGACAAAATATAATATTAGATGAAGGGAACCTGAGTGAACAAATAACACTTTTTTTTTTTAATTATTTCATTTATTTAATGAAAAAAGTTAACCAACACCAACTGGCACTGTGTGAAAAAGTAATTGCCCCCTAGTTAAATCAACCCAATTAAAGGGATAATTAGAGTCAGCTTATTGAACACAGCCAGGCTTGATTACAGCCAGCCCTGCTCAATATAAACCTCACTTATTTTGGCCCTTACCATCAGAGTCACGTTGCCAGCACAAAGATTCAACAAGCACATTATGCCATGATCAAAGGAAATTCCTAAAGATCAGAAAAAATTTGTTGCCCTCTATCAGTCTGGAAAGGGTTACAAAGCTATTTCTAAGGCTCTGGGACTCCATCAAACCACAGTGAGAGCCATAATCTCCAAATGGAGAACACTGAACAGTAGTGAGCCTTCCCAGAGTGGGCGGCTCACAAATTACTCCAAGGGCGCAGTAAAATCATCCAAGAAGTCTCAAAGGATCCTAAAACAACATCCAAAGAACTGCAGGCTTCTCTTGCCTCAGCTAAGGTCAGTGTTCATGACTCCACAATCAGAAAGAGACTGGGCAAAAATGGGTTTCATGTGAGAGTAGCAAGGAAACCACTGCTAACCAAGAAGAACATAAATGCTCATCTCTCATTTGCCAAGAAGCACCTGGATGATCCACAAGCCTTTTGGGAAAATGTTCTATGGACAGATGAGTCCAAAGTGGAACTTTTGAACAACATGGATCCCATAATGTCTCGTAAAGCAAACACAGCATTCCACAGTAAGAACACCATACCAACAGTCAAACATGGTGGTGGTAGTGTGATGGTGTGGGGATGCTTTGCTGCTAAGGACCTGGATGACTTGCCATAATTAAAGGAACCATGAATTCTGCTCTATACCAGAAAATTTTAAGGAGAATGTCCAGATCATCCTTCCGTCAGCTGAAGCTGAAGCGTGAAGGTCATGCAGCAAGACAATGATCCAAAACACAAAAGCAAGTCTACATCAGAATGGCTAAAAAGAAGTAAAATTAAAGTTTTGGAGTGGCCTAGTCAAAGTCCAGACTTAAACCCAATAGAGATGCTGTGGCAGGACCTGAAACGAGCAGTTCATGCTCGAAAACCTACCAAATGTTACTGAATTAAAGCAGTTCTGCCAGGAAGAGTGGGTTAAAATTCCTCCACAGCGATGTGAAAGACTGATATTGAATTATAGGAAGTGTTTGGTTGCAGTCATTGCAGCTAAATGTGGCATAACCAGTTATTAAGTGTAAGGGGGCAATTACTTTTTCACACAGTGCCAGTTGGTGTTGGTTAACTTTTTTTCATTAAATAAGTGAAATTAAAAAAAAAAACAAGTGTTATTTGTTCACTCAGGTTCCCTTTATCTAATATTACATTTTCTCTAAAGACCTGAAAACACCCAGTGTGACAAATATGCAATAATAGAGAAAATCAGGAAGGGGGCAAATACTTTTTCACGCCACTGTATGGTCATACAAATAATATAACAGGGTATTATTAAGCTTAATTGGCAAGCCAAATGGACCTCGGTCTTATCAGTGCTCCGAATATCTATGACCTATGAATTAAAAAGAAGTACTGTAGATACTGAAAATGATTTGTGATTTTGTGTTAGTTTTTCCTGCTATTCCAAGAAAATATCTTTTACAAACTTGAATATGTATGATATAATAATGTATATTCAGTTTTGCTATACGAACATGTGAGCATATGAAAGTTGCCAGCAGAAAAAGGCCATCCTGATCTATCTAGGCTGCTTGAGATTGCAACTACTGTAGCTCCCTATTCAGCAGCTGCCCCACCACCCTCTCCTTCCCTCTCTTTTCCCTCTCCTTTGCCCTGTCCCACCCCTTCTTGAAGCATCCCACTGTGTTACATGCCACCACCTCAGCCAGTAGTGTGTTCCACTTTGCCACCACCCTCTCCGTAAAGAAATGCATCCTCATCTCCCTCCTGAATCTACCTCCTTCCAATCTCACATCATGTCCCCTAGTGTCTCTCATCACTCTACTCCTGAATATACCTTCTGCGTCTGTTTTGATTATCCCCTTCATGTATTTGAAGGTCTCAATCATGTCCCCCCATCCCTCCTCTCCTCCAGTGTAAACATGTTTAACTCACTTAGTCTGACCTCATATAGCAATTCCCCCAGGCACTGAATCATCTTCGTTGCCCTATGCTGCACCCCCTCCAGCAGTACATACATACATAAATCAAAATATGTTATGATGTTAATAACATATTTTGTTTATGTATGTATATTAAACTCTTAATAAAAACACCCATACTCTCCTGCAGGGGGATATGCTGGTCATCAGCACTGATGGCCAGTCCCACTGAGAAGCCAGAGAGGATGGACATGCCGGAGGCTGGAGAGTGGGTCTCCACCCCTGTCTCTTTTGTGATTGAGACAGAGAATTCTTTGATGCTGAGGGCATTGGAAACACAGCAAGTGCTTCAAAATCAATGAAGACTACAAAAGGAAATTCAGTGCCAGAAAAGGAAAAAGAATTAATCGATGTACAATCTTACCAGAATCGACTGCAGAACTTCTAAAAGTGACAGACGCTGCAGATCTGCAAGCGCTGAGGAAAAAAAGCACTTCCAACTAAGGAGAAAAGAACTTTCTGAGGCTGCTGGAAGGAATCAAACTACTGGACCTGTCAGCTCCCAACAAGGGCTTCCCAAAGTTTCAGCCTCCAGCTTGGGTTGTGACACACCGGCATCAAAGGATGCTGCATTATACACCACAACCTCAGAACTGTCAAAAATTAAAGGTGCAGTGTCAAACAAACTCTGCACCGGCTCCGGTTGCAAAACCAGCTGCTAATGTTTTAGTTTTTTCCGCACTGTCACCAGCCGAGGTTTCACTGGCAATGGCATGAACAGGCTCAGCACAGTCTGGCCTAAGATGGATCCCAGACCCAGGCTGTAACACTACAACATCAGATCAAAGACCATGGCTAGTGGAATTGACCCTGCTGGCTGCCAGCTGGATGAAATTACAGACAACGAATTAATGGACTTCAGGGTCATCACCCATCATAATTCCAGACCCTAATCTTTCAAGCAAAGCCGCAGTAGCAGGTAACACACCACTTTCACGTCAGAAACTGTTACCTAATGTGATAAATTAAATTCTTCCTGCTTTGGAGGAAATGGAGACTCTAACAAAATCCTCCTTAGAGTTACCTACTGAGCCTGATTTAACCCAGAATCTGTTTTTGCAACTTTGACATACCTGCAGCTCCTCCCCCCCAATCTTTGACATTACAGCAGTAGCTAATGAGAATGCTGTACCAGGCTCTACAATGCATCCAAATCTTCCACCTAGACCTGAGCCTATAAATAGTACAGAAGATTCCTCAGCCACTTACAACACGGATCATAGCAGGCAGCATTCTTGTACCTATGCCTCACTTTTTCATACATCAGTATACCCGATCAAAAGACATAATGCTGTATGCCTATTATATAAGGGTGGAATGGAAATTTTCCCTGATAAGATGTTTTGTTGCCAGAACTCTACTTAAGAATAATATGCACTTTCATACAACAGAAATCTATGCTTTAATCCATTTTTTGGGGGAAAACGACATTTGACATCAGTTTCAAACTAAACAGTGGATTACAAAAGTTTTGGACACAATACCATAAGTTTAAAAACACCCCTCTTTGGACACCCTTTGAGGTGATACCTCTGACTAAACCAGCCCATAGAACCATAACTGTGTTATTTCAAAATAAAGGGGTGAGCGTTATTGACTTGATCTACTAGCTAAAGCAGCGCTGCACAGTTCATGAAATCCTGAGGCCATCTTTGATGCTGAGAACATATGGACCAGGGGATGGAGATTAAGGGTCATTTTACATTTCACTGATACTAGTTTACTGCACCTACCTAACAATTTTTTCTTGGGGAGGGATGGGGTGTCCTATTTTATGCAGGACAATCAAAAGCATGTTACAAATGTGGATCACCGGGGCATTTAACCAGTATTTGTGACAAACTTAAGTGCACATTATGTAATACTCCGGGTCATACTAGTTGGCTGTGTAGAAACTAGGCTGCTTGTAATCTGTGTGAAGCTAGAGGTCATTCCTATCAAAACTGCCCCTTGGCCAACCACAACCCGACTGACACATCAGATAAGGATGTACAACGTTTGCTGGCTACCATAGCACAGCGAGCCTACTCCATAGCCACTACACCTAGACCTCCTTCCCCACCCAGTTAGACAGCAGGAACATGTAGAAGAGGAACCAAACCTCAATCTAGCAAGACAGGAAGAGCCTGCCACTGAAGTACCTTCCATGGATTCTGCCAGCACCATGGATATCTCAATTCCTCCTCAAGCCTTCACTTCTACTGAGCACAGGTCTGTGCCCCTTCCCCACCCCCAAGCTCCTTGACCAGAAACCTAGGTGAATGGTGACTAGACATAGGCAGGCCTGGTTGCAGCCAGCAACCAAAGTTTCCAAATCCACTTCTGCATCTCTTATAAATAGGTATAGTGATCTACAAATTGATTCAGAACTCTCTGATAATGGTTCAGGGGTTCCTCCATTGGATCAGGAGAACAGAATTTTGTCTCAGATAAGTGACTCTGAGGTAAACACAAAATTCAAGCCACAAACTGATAAAACCCCTTCTGGTAAAAAGAAACAGGGTGGACCTTCCAAGTCCAAAAAGAAAAAAAACACCCTGAGGTATTGGAAGATGGTCCTTTATCCACACTCCCTTAATTAGACATGACACCCTCTCCCCTTATCTTTATGTACCATCAATGTAAATAGTATCAAGAACAACAAAAAAGGAGTGCAGTTTTTTCACACCTACGGTCTAATAATTCAGATATTACTTTCCTGCAAAACACCAGATTGCACACTATCACAGATATAATGCAAGTCACGAAGGCCTGGTACACTGGATCAACATATTGGTCAGTTGGTGCAGATGGCTGCCCAGGAGTAGGGATTCTCTTTAACAAAATAACAGTTCAAATTCTTAAACTTAATAGAGTTAGTCCCTGACAGAGCTTTACTGTTAGACACTAAATATCAGAATTCCTATTACAGATTTATTAGCATATATACTCCATAAAACAAAAAACAGAAAAAAAAAACTGATAGGATTTCACTATTTCAGTGGATGCAACCCTACTTGTTTTCCTCTGCAAACATTGTTTGGGGAGGTGACTTTAACCGTGGTCTCTCAGTTTTAAATGGGGGGTGCGATGCAACTACCAAAAACATTTCTTGGACATGTCCTGCTTAAAGAAAATCATACAAACTGCTAATCTCTTGGATGCATACTTTTCATAAACCTTTAAATCTGACTCAACATTTCCTAAAGGCTCTGTAGCCATGAGAATTGGTTTCTTTTTCATCAATAAAACACTCCCAATTCAGGCAGTTCAGGTAATGCCAGTAGACTACTCTGACTATAGTGAACAGTGAACTACATTTAAAAACAGGTACTAAATCTATTACTGATCATGGACCTGGTTTGTGGAAATTTAATCCTCTCTGCTGGCTCAAGCTGATGTCATTCAGAATCTACAGTAATTTGTTAATGTTAGAAAGTCCATACTGGTAATGTATGATGACCCCCCCCACCCTTTCCTTGCTAAACCCCACACTACCCCTTCTGCTACAGATACACCACCCTGCTGCCCCCCCAACGTAATTACTCCACCTTCTGAAACCATCTCCTACACACCCTACCGCCTACTTGCTCCTTGCCATCTGCTCCCAGCTGCAGGGGTTCCCCCCTTCCTTTATAGCCAAGAAATATTGCATTTCTCCTGCTCTCATTGCATTAACAAGCTACCTCTACGTGCTGGCTCTACTCTGAGAAATCATACATTAACCCTCAAAAGTGCCCTATCTAGGATCTCCATTATCCTACTGCTACTTATGGGAAATATCCACCCCAATTATGGACCCGCTACCCCCCACCCCTTGCCTCTCAATGCAATTCAAAGGTCTATGACTGGCCGCCATAAGTGTATGTAGCCTCCAAAAGAATCTCACATCACTCCAAGCGTGGGTCTGCCTCCACAACCCTGATGTACTAGCTGTATCCGAGACATGGCTATCTCTAAGCATCCCAGACTTGGCTGTTCATATACTGGGCTACTCATTCTTCAGATCGGACAGGCTGGATAGATGGGGTGGTGGGTGTGCGCTGTACCTTTGGGAACCCCTACAAGGTACAACAATTTCTACATTGAACCCCATGGCAGATGCCCAGTCCCTCACCCTTAAGATAGCAGTTGGCAAGTCAGGTAAATCTCTTTACCTAATGTCAGTCTACATACCCCCTCACAACCAAAAGGAGGCTTTCTCCAACATCCTCAACATCATCGCCCAACTACCAAAAAACTCAGAAATCATTGCCCTAGGAGACTTCAACACTAACTGGCTTGCCCCTAACACATCCTCCCTCAAGGCTGCAGCCACAGCCCTATATCTCTCACAAATGGTCCTAAGCCCTACTAGAGTAGACCAACACAGGGGCACTAGTTCTTTCATTGATCTCATTTTCACAAACCACCCCGAGCACTTGCAGGATATCTAGATCCTCCCTGACTGACTCGGTGATCACTCCCCTGTTATCTGCCACTGGTTCAATAGGTGGAAGCCTCCCCCCGAGGATCTCCTTGTATCACCAACTAAAAAAAGAGTCCCTGACACATCTCCGTGACCACCTTCTCAACCTTGACTGGTCCCCACTAGATCACCAGTCATCAGTGGATGTTGCCCTATCCTTCTTCATTAGCTCCTTCCAAGCCACCTGTGACATCTTTGCCCCCTTTGTTAAAGCAAATTGAAAAAAGTAAATCCTTCCCTTGGGTAAATTGGTCCTTACTTGACCAAATGAAATCCCGTGATAACCGTGATAAGGGTTGTAGGCTGCACAGGCTGTGGGATGGCAATAATTCTAAATTGGGCCTGGAGAGAGGGAGGCTGCCCACTCTGTAGACAGCTATCTTGTATCAGGAGTGAGGTATATTGGTTAAGGAGTAAGCTGTGGGAGCTCGGGGTGTCCAAGGATAAGGGTGTGGATATGGGCAGCAGAAGGGTGGGGCTGAGGGGAGGCTGGAAATTTCTGAAATTACAGGACGTTATGTTACAGCAAGCAGAGGGGGATATTAGGGACGGAGGACCCTTAGATAGGGAAGTTGATGCTATGGGAAAGCGCATGGTGAACATTCTGAATACAAAGAGACTGGAAAAAGAGTCAGGAAGGGCTGTTGTGCGAAAGCCTAAAACAGCAGACTGTGGGAAGGGAGCTCCTAAGGTGAATAGGGCAAGAGAGGAAGAAGAGGGTCAGTTTAGAGATGCAGTCAGGGGAAACTCAGGTTACTTGATGGAGGCTGACATAGCCTGTCACAATAAATTTGAGCTACTAAGCAACCTAGAGGGGGAGGAAGGGGTTGGTG
Source organism: Neoceratodus forsteri (assembly GCA_016271365.2). Lineage (NCBI taxonomy): Eukaryota > Metazoa > Chordata > Ceratodontiformes > Ceratodontidae > Neoceratodus > Neoceratodus forsteri. The sequence goes on along the minus strand of CM057455.1, from coordinate 1,172,497,226 downwards.
GAAATGAGGAAACTTATACAGAGGCCGGTGGGAGGGAATTGGATACCCATAGGGCATCACAGACCAGCTATAGAAAGGATAGACATAGTCCCAGAGGGAGAAGGGGAAACATATATGTTAAGCAAATGGGGGAGATGCAACATATTCCAGACATGAGGGAGGAGAGCATGATTGGAGAGAAACTGGGAGACAAGGAGGTGGGAGAGAAGCCCCCCTTCAGCTGGGAGGTCAGTACCAAGGATGGGGCCCTAGCTAAAGGGGACCCACAGAGAGCCTCTGGAAGCAGGGGTACTATTACAAGGGGGGAGGATGGTGGTGTGGGGGAAGGGGAAACCATCAGGGCCAGGATAAATGGTTCAGATATGAGAGGGTTAAAGGGGACACCTATTCAGAGGGGGTTTGAGTTAAGTGGGAAAAACAGCAAGGAAGGCAGAATGGGGAGGGTGACAAGGGGGTCTCTAATAAGGCAGGAAGACTCCCATGAAATTCAGATCATGAATAAAGGGGGGGAAGGGGGGCTGAGAGGGCATAGTGGAGGTAACCATAAGGATGATGGAGGTGTTAAGGTTCTGTTACTGGGAGACTCGATGATTAGGGGTATCCATTGGGAGGGACAGGGGGGTGGATGCCATAGCCAGGTGAAGGTAGTGAGTATCTCTGGGCTGACAGTGCACAGAGCAAAGTTCATGGTGTATGAAATGGTTAGGGATTGTGGAGGGAAACCGGATTTCCTGGTGCATTTGGGAACTAATGATCTAGATGGAAATAGCATTTTGAAATCCAAGCAAGGTTCCAAGAACTTGCCAGAGTCTGTCGGATAATGGATGCAACATTTCCTTTTCAGATATATTGCCAGTACCAAAGGCCTTAGTGGACAAAAGAAGTTTACAGAGGTTAATGACTGGCTCAGGAAGTGGGGTGAAGAGAATGGGTTGGGGGTGTTAGGGAACTGGAATGGAGTTTGGAAGGATAAGGGACTATATGCCAAGGACAGGTTTCATCTTGCCCCATTAGGGAAGGAAGTCCTTAAACAGGGGATGGCTGACTACATCCAAGAAAGGTGGGGTTTAAACTTGTAAGGGAGGGAAGGGATGAGGGAGGGGCTGACCAGAAGCCCTCTCCTCCAGATGAGGGGAGTAGCCGTCAAGCCCAAGAGGGGGAAGGGGGAAACAGACTGGAGGTGGAGGTTTCAGGAGGAGCAGGGGAGGATGGAAGTATAAGGAATCTGGGTGGGGTTCAGAAAGAGGATCAGGAAAAAGGGTGGGGTTGGTGTTAGTAAATGCCAGGAGCTTGGGAAACAAGTTGCCAGAGTTCCAGGCCATGCTGTTCGAGGGGTGGATGTGGCGGCGGTCACGGAGACGTGGGCCAACAAAAACCATGACTGGGACCTAAATGTACAGGGGTACACTATGCTTAGGAAGGATAGAAAGGAGGTCAGAGGGGGTGGAGTGGCTATGTTCATTAGAGATGATATAGAAATTACTATGGTAGAAGAGGCAGAGGGAAACGTGGAGGCCTTATGGGTCACCTTACGATCCCCAGCAGGAGATAAGGTCAAGCTGGGAGTAGCATATAGGCCCCCCGGGATGAGTGATGTTCTAGAGGATGGTTTGCTGGACAACATCATTGCCCAGTGTGGTCCAAAAGGGGAAGGAGTGGTGTTGATGGGGGACCTTAATATGCCAGGTACAAACTGGGGAACCATGTCCTCTAGGGTGGCCAAGGAGCAGAGGCTGCTAGATGGCTTCCAGGATGTGTTCTTAACACAGCATGTGATGGAGCCCACAAGGGAGGGGCATGTCCTGGATGTGGTTCTGGCAGATGGGGATCTGGTAAGGGACATAGTTGTACAGGACCCCCTGACTGGGAGTGACCACAATACTGTCTGGTTTCAAATAAGCATGGGGGAGTGGGGTGAGATCTAGGACACTGGCAGTGGACTTCAGTAGGGCAGACTTTGTGGGCATGGGAAATATTCTCAAGGATCACTTGAAGGGGATTACCTCAACGACAAGTGTGGAAAGGAGATGGGAGGTCATAAACGGGGACTTCATGAGGCAGTCAGGATCTGCGCTAAGTTGAAACGTAAGGAGCAAGGTCACGAAACCATTCTGGTGGTCCAGTGAGGTACAGGTAGCAGTCAGAGAAAAGAAGGCGGCCTACAAAAATATAAAACAACAAGAGGGATAGGGATAAGGAAATGTACCAGCTTGCATCTAGAAAAGTCACCGTATGGTGAGGGGAGCAAAGTCCAGTAAAAGAGCAGCGGCTGGCACAGGGATACAGGGAGGGAAAGGGTTCTTCCGGTACATTGGGGAGCGGAGAAAACTAAGGGCCATCTCAGCAGATTGAGATCAGAAGGAGGGTGGGTGGAAGAGGCGAGGACCAGGCAGAGGTATTTATGAGTACTTTGCCTCTGTGTTACTAGGGGGGGATGGGATATCTACAAAGCAAGGCATGAAGGGGATAGAAGCGGCAGGGAGTGGGATCAGGGAGCAACAGAAATGGAGCAAGAGGGAGGAAAGGTACCCAGGGTGTCACATCTGGATAAGGATAAAAAGACCAGTAAGGGGGAGGGGACGGATGATGCTATCTCCACCAAAAGGGTGTGGTTAGCCCTCAAGGCCCTAAAGAAAAACAAATCTCCAGGGCCGGATGGCATTCATCCCAGAGTACTATGAGAATTGGCGGACATACTGGCTGCACCCCTGGCGGAGCTTTTCAGCAGGTCACTTGAGACAGGGAGGGTACCTAGTGATTGGCGAGAGGCACATGTGGTACCAATCCATAAAGGGGGGTCAAGGGAAGTACCAGGTAACTATAGACCCATCAGTTTGACCTCGGTGGTGGAAAATTAATGGAGAGTATACTAAAGGAACGATTGGGGTGTACTTGGAGGAGGTGGAGGTCTGGATAGTGGCAACATGGTTTGTGCCAGGTAGATCATGTCAAACCAACCTTGTGGAGTTCTATGAATGGGTAACATCAGAACTGGACAGGAGTAAGCCTGTGGATGTATTATTCTTGGACTTCAGCAGCGTGTTGACTCTGTCCCCACAATGGTCTGGTGGAGAACCGATGGGTTAGGTAGGCCCTTTGATGGTCAGATGGATTGAAAACTGGCTAGCTAGATGCACTCAGAGAGTAGTGGTCTGTGGGGAGCTCTCAAACCCTAGAGAGGTTGGTAGTGGGTACCACAGGGCTTGGTCCTGGGTCCCGATCCTGTTTAATGCATACATATCGGACATCAGGAGGGTATAGGGTGTGAAATGAGTCTCTTCCGGATGACTCCAAGATGGGAGCAGTAGTTGAGGGAGAAGAGGGGAGGGTGGCCCTGCAAGGGGACCTGGACACCCTGGAAAGCTGGGCTCACACATGGAAATTAAATTTCAATATCACCAAGTGCAAGGTGTTGCATCTTGGTCGGGGAAACCCTAAACACAGGTACACCCTGGGAGGGGAGGCGCTGGAGGCCTCGATAGGGGAAAAAGACCTAGGGGTCATGGTGGATACATGTATGAATAACTCTGAGCAGTGCAGGAGAGCAGCTAGCAAGGCAAACAGGATGTTGGGATGCATTGTAAGGGGGATCACCTCTAGGAGCAAGGAAGTGATTCTGCCTCTGTACAATGGACTGGTTAGACCACACCTGAGTACTTGTACAGTACTGGAGACCACACTTGAAGAGGGACATACAGCTCCTGGAGAGGGTACAGAGGAGGGCAACAAAGATGATATGAGGGCTAAGGGTTTGACTTATGAGGACAGACTTGAGGAGCTCTGCCTGTTTTCATTAGAGGAGAGGAGAGACAGGGGGGACATGATTGAGGTCTTCAAGTACCTCAAGGGAATAAATAGGGTAAACACGGAGGGGATCTTTAGGCTAAAGCAGGGAGGTATCACCAGAGGGCATGGTTTGAAGTTGGAAGGTGGAAGGGTGAGGGGGGAAAAGAGGAGGAGGTTTTTCACCGAGAGGGTGGTGGACCCTTGGAATGCACTGCCTGGTGAGCTGGTTCAGAGATCCACAGTGGAGGGCTTCAAGAGAGGGTGGGACAGACACAGAAAGTGGATGTATCAGATGATGGCCTGTCCCGAGGGGGTGGGGATGGATGATAGGGGTTTCTAGAGAACAAGGGATGGGAGGGTCTCGGCACCCAATTAACGATCTAGGTTCGAGCAGACTCGATAGACCGTAAGGCCTAATCTACTGGCAAATAGTATGTTAGTATGGTAACCTATGGCACTCTACCCTTGAGTCTGGTCGCCTCTTGGATCACCAACTGTTCCGTGTTGCCAGAAACTCATGCACCTGGGCTATCTGCAAGGTAAAGGCAGCCTTCTATCAGTCCAACCCTACTGCCACCTGGGGAGATGGGAAGAGGTTCTGGGCTAACATGAAGGAACTAAGTGGCAAGTCTCCCTCCCCTCCCCCTTCTATGATTGTCATTGGCGGTGTTTCCACTCAAGACCCTAGTAAGATAGTTAATGCCTTCAATGCACCTTTCTCTGACCTCAGATCTATCCTCCCCTGATTTCTTTACTACATGAAATGGACAGTTTCCGCCACCCCCCCAGTGCCTCTCCCTTCTACTTTAAAATTATCTCCCTAGGGTCACTCGCCCATACCTTGCCAAATTCCTTGGCAAGACAAGGCAGAGTGGTGACTCTTTTGACACAAAACTGCTCTTATTAACCCTTGATGCAGTACTAACACCACTAACAAAAATACTAAACATGTCCCTTTACCTGGGGTAGTTCTCTACCCTATGGAAAAGGGTGGTCATCCCTTCAGTTCATAAAAATGGTGACCGTACCTCCTGTAGTAATTATAGATCCATCTCCATACTCCCTCCCCTCTCAAAAGTCCTGGGAAAAATTAGCTGCTGATCAACTTACTGACTACTTGGACTTGCACCATCAGGAAAGGGCACAACACCACTACTGCCCTGCTTGAGTTTACCTCCTTCAACCACGAAGCCCTTAGCCAGGGAACCCTGGCTACATTGTCCTTTCCAAGGCTTTTGATACTGTTAATCACAATATGCTAAAAAACTCCCTCCTCTCTGTTGGTGTTTCCCAAAAGACTGCTGATGGGTTCTCCAACTATCTCCATGGCCGCACCCTGCAAGTTAAAATAAATAGCACCCTTTCCGCCAGCCATCCAGCATGATCTGGTGTCCCTCAAGGGTCCATCCTTGGCCCGCTCCTCTTCTCCCTATACCTAAACTCCCTCCCCTTGGCCTCCTCTGAACGCTTGCTGCTTTATGCAGATGATTCTGTGATCTTCAGCCGGCACCCTGACCCTTCTCAGCTACAACAAGCCTTGCAGGGCTCCTTCACTGAAATAGAATCATGGTTCACCTTCCATAAACTTGTCCTCAACTGCAAACAAACAAAGATCATGCTATTTGCCCACCCTCAACACAAGCACAACATGACCAAACTATCTATACTAAATTCCCAGGTGCTATGCTGGAAGCAGTTACCAGTTTTAAATATCTAGGGGTCACCCTGGACTCGGCCCTTAGGTTACGGGAGCATATAGCATCGACTTGCTCTGCTGTAAACATTAGAATTGGACTCCTGTTTAAATATAGGCCCTATCTCCCTCCTGATGCCCTCTGTTTAGCCATCTCTAGCTCCATCCTTTCCCTGGTAGACTATGGCATAGTCATATATGGTGCTGCCTCCGACACTGCCCTGTCCAGCATTAAGTGCTCACTTAAAGCGTGCCGGCTTGCCACTGGCTGTGATCGCCTCATACATACCTGCAAACTCTACAAACGGTCATCATGGTTAAATTTTCAGGGGCGCCTACTTTATCAGACTTGCTTATTGTTCAAAAAAATCCAACTAGGATTAGCTCCTCCAGGCTGTCTCTCGCTCCTACAAATGAGCGCGCCGATGTGGACCACAAGACATTCCAACTCCACTACCTTTCACATCCTGTTCGCCAGGACCACTGCCTGCCAAAGATCCTTTTGCTACAGGGTGCCACTATGGATGAACTCCCTCCTTCCCTGACACTGTCCTCTCCATTCCTAGGTTGAGGCCTTTTAAACCTGTGCTGTGTACACATATTATATCAAACTGCTATTGTGAATGCATATAAACTCTCACACTTGTGCTAAGTATCCGCTGCAATTGTTTACCACAGATTCTTATTATATGACTTGTAATTTATGCACCTGTGGTGTAGCTTCTACTTATGTATTAGCCTATTTTTGTCTCTGTTTTAACCTGTGTACCTTTTATAACTCTGTATTGTCCTCATTTCAATGTATGACGCGGAGCCTTTGCAAATGAGTCCCTGACTCAAAGGGTTGTAATTCCTAAACTTATATAAATAAAAATAAAAAAAATAAATAAAATATGTCCCTTTGACAGTTGTAAAGACATGACACAAAATAAAACTATAGATGCTCTATTCGATAATGCTAATGTCCTTCAAACCCAACCTAAAGTTATTTTCAGAAGTGGTTACTCAGCATGCAATTCATCTCTTTCAGGAAGAAAATGAAATCTTTCTAACCTTCCATGGTTTTTTAGCAATTTTCAGATACTCTCTTGTCATCTTGATATTCTCACAGGGTTTACAAACTATATTAATCCAGCTTAAGTTGAAGCAGAAATCTCCTCTTTAAGTAACCAGGCAGCCCCAGGGAGACATGGGTTTACTTCTGAATTATATAAATTCTTCAGTAAAGATATAGCAACTGAATTAGCACTGGTTTTCAATTTTTTACAACAGGCATCCCATTAGGAATGTCAGGAGGTTTATTAATCTTCCACCACAAAAAGGGAGATTAAAGAGTCTTAAGCAACTGGAGACTAATTAGTCTGCTGGCTGTAGATTTTAAAATGTTAACAAAAATGTTGAATTCTCGATTATTGCAAGTAGCTAAATATCTTATTACATTGGCTCAATCATGTTCAGTCCCTGGTAGATCTATAATTGACCAGCAGATATTATATACAAAAAGATAATATTTCAGGCCTAGGAGGTTTTGTTTTATCATTGGACCAAAAAAAGGCCTTTGATTCCGTTAATCATAATTATTTATGGTATACCCTACAACTATTTGGAACACCTCCCATCTTTATTAATTGGTTGAAAGCTTTATATAGGACAGCTAGTGTCAGTCCTCAAGTCAATGACTGGTGTGGACCCGTTATTCCAGTAGAAAAATGAGTTCAGCAAGGATGCCCTTTAAGTCCCTTGCTATATGTATTCAGCATAGACCCCTTTTTTACAGTATTGAATTCCTCACAGACAATTTCTCCCATACAGATTTCAGACCAAATAGTACCCTTTTCAGCAGTGGCTTATGCAGATGATATTTATGATATATGATCTGATAATATATACATACATATATATATATATATATATATATATATGTGTGTGTGCAGATGATATACTAGACCAGAATACAAACTCAGCAGAAGAAGCACTAACCCTTTATAGGGTTTATGGTACATTTTTGGGTGCCACCTTGAAAATGGTAAAATGTGTTGGTAGACAGCTGGGAAAGGTACAAACACATTTACCACAACTAGCAGGGATAACACTTACCATGGACCCTAGTCAGATACTTGTGAATACAATTTGGAACAGAACAATTAGAAATTCTAAACAGGGAAAATAAACTTTTTTTTTTATTTAATATATTTTATTGACTTTACAGCTAAAATGTGGCCTAATCAGGCCAGTACATACATAACATCAACACTATTTTTAGACATAGCTTGGTATAAATGACAAAGAAATTAGCACTTTCAGTAAAGTCCTTTTAACATTCAAATAACAAAACCCATTTATCCACCCCTAGAATTTAATGCATCCCCCTTTCCCTCCCAGCATCTACTAGTTCAGGAAGCCACTAGATTCCCTAGGGCAGGGACTTGGGAAGTATTATAAACATTAGGGTTAACACTTCATCAACTTATGGAACCTAAGGCTTCCAGGCAACCAAGACCGCATCCAACGGTCCCCACTTAATATTATAGGATTGTAATTTATTATTCATTTTTGCTATATGCTGCTCTATTTGTAATGCCATCATAATCCCTCTATACCATTCAACCACAGATGGCATGTTAACCTCTTTCCAATGCCTAAGAATAACCGCTTTTGCAGCTGCTGATATGATGGCCATGAACGCTTTCCTCTGTTTACCCATGTCTCTAGGGAAGATGTTTAACAGACATATTTCGGGTGTGAAAAAAGGCTCTAGTCCTAATACTGGTTGCACTGAAGTACAGAGTGAATTCCAGAAAGGGAGAATCTTGGGACATGCCATAAAACATGGTACAAGTCACCCTCTCCAATCTCACATCTGCTACATATGGGCGATATAGATTTTCCCATTTTATGTAGTTTAGCGGGGGTATAATACAAGTTGTGTATAATATTAAATTGCTGCAGTTCGTATCTATCTTGTTTAATGTACCTACTGTTATTCTTCCATATTTGTTCCCAAACTCTTTCCTCTCCAACCCTTAATCTCTGCCTCCAGTATATACCAATCTTGGAGGAGACCCCTTTATCTCTGATCTGGAGTTCATGATATAATTTGGACACCGGATGCTTCTGTTCTGCTACCTTTAATAGAGAAGTCAATTCATACTCCTCTTCACCCCTTTTTTCCGTTTTTCTCAGGTGGGCTTTAATTGAATCCCTAATCTGCAAATATTTAAAAATGTTTCCTTTTAACTCTGGAATCCGAGCACAAGCTTGTTCATACGTCAGTAACTTCCCTTGAGGAGCTTAATCTCCCAGTTTTAATCCACCTAATAAATCCAATAATTTGGAGAGGATTGGGGAACCCTGTATTTGAAAATGCTTATTGTGTAGGATGGGTTGGTCAGGTGAATTCTGCCAGTTTACCTTTAATAACTTCTGCACCTGGTGTAAAACTTTTATTGACCATCCAATAGGTATGTTTTTAAGTGATGTAGGTAGAAGTCTGAAGTACATAAAAGGGATTGAATTTAGTGCAAGTGCACAATTGCTGACTAAGTCTCTCTCAATATGAATCCATGGAGGGACGTACTGATTGGAGTCTACCTTGAAGGTCGGTAGAGTCCAATGAACTAATTTGCTAACATGTGACATCATATAATATTTAAAAAAGGAGGGGAGCACTAGGCCCCCTAACTTCGTTAATGTAGTGAGTTTCCTATATGACCGCCTTACTGCCTTCCCCTTCCATATGAATTCATTAAGGATCATCTGTAACAGACCAAACCACGCTTTTGGCAGATAAGGACTCAACATGTTCAGGGGGTAAAAGATCCTCAGTAGTATGTTCATTTTGACTATTTCAATTCTGGCCCAAAGTGATAGCAGTAATAAACTCCATCTAGCTAAGCCTTGTTTAATTATTTTGACTTGAATATTGAGGTTTTCATTTATCATTGTAGCTATATCTCATGTAATCTTAATTCCTAAATACAGTAATACCTTAGGCTCCCAGCTAAACCCCGACTCCTTAGCCACACTTGGAAGACATCTAGAATTAAGTGGAAAGAGCTTTGATTTAGAGATATTGAGCTTATAGTTCAAGACCTTAGAGAACTGTGCTATTTCTTGTAGAATTATGGGGATACTTGTATCTGGATCTTCCATATGAAGAAGCAGGTCGTCTGCATATGCAGATACCTCTTATTGCCTATTTGTATTTCCTTAATCCCCTGTGCTGTAAGTAGTCTTTGAATCAAAGGCTCCAAGTATAAATTAAATAGGAGTGGGGAGAGAGGGCAACCCTGTCTTGTGCCACACAGCAGAGAAAAGGGATCCAACAGTATTCCATTGCACCATACACGTGCTTTGGGAGATCTATATAACAAGCTGATCCAATTTAGAAAGCTATCTGGTAACCCAAACTTTGACAGAACAGCAAATAAGAAATCCCAATAAACTCTGTCGAATGCCTTTTCTGCATCCAAAGCCAACAGGGCCAACGGGGTCGGCATATCTCGTGCATGTACAATTAAGTAGTGGAGTTTACATATGTGATCACTTGACGCTCTATTGCTCATGAAACCAACCTGCACATCACTAACCATTCTAGACATAAACGAACTAAGTCGACAAGTTAAAACTTTTGCCAGTATTTTAACATTTACATTTAGCAAGGATATCGGTCTATAATTCTGCGGGGATATTGGATCCCGTCCTGGCTTTAGAATAAGAGTTATAAGGGCCTCCAGGAAGCTATCTTCAGAAAACCCCTTCCGGTACCAGTAATTGTATACCTTGGTCAATATGGGGGAGATTTCTTCTATAAAAACCTTGTAAATATTAGTAGTAAGGCCATCCAGTCCCGGTGACTTATCCGAAGCAAGCTGTGCTACTGCTTGTTTCACCTCCCATACTTGAATGGGTGATTCCAATATGGCCACATCTTTGGGATCCAATCTCGTTAAAACTACAGAATTTAGGAAATTATTGATCTCATCTATTTTTGCCCTGTCTTTCACAGGGATAGAATAAACTCTGCAGAAATAATCTTTAAACACAGAAGCAATTTTCTTTGGGTCTTTAATGATAGTGTCTCCTTCATGACTTTGCAAAGCTGCCACATACCTATTTGAATCTAGTTGTTTAATCCTTAAAGCTAGGAGTTTTCCAGCCCTATCTCCGGATTCAAGGTATTTAATCTTAGTTCTTTGAAGGGCTAATTCTGCTTTCTGCAACATAATGGAAGAGTATTGAGAATGTAATTGATGCAACTTAACCCAATCCGCTTCTGTTAATTGCTTAGTAATGGCACGCTCTATCATTCTAATAGCATTAGTAATTTCCTCCAGCCATAAATTATCTTTTTTAGCTTTTGTGGATGTAATTCTAATGCATCCCCCCCTTATAACACATTTCAAAGTTACCCAAACAATACCAATCTTTGAAACTGAGCTAACATTTTGCTCTAAAAAAATGGGTTATAAAATTCTTGAGGTGTCCATGTATATGGGAATCCTGTAAAAGTTGGTTATTAAATCTCTACATAAAGTCTCTACTAAATCCCGGGTTTGATTCATATTTAATTGATACTGGGGAATGATCCGAAATAATCCTAGTATGAATCTTTGCATCAATAATCAAAGGAAGCAATTTACTACTTACTAACCAGTAATCAATTCTAGAGCAGGTTTTATGCGGCATTGAAAAAAAGTATACTGTGTTACCCAGGATTGTTAAGTCTCCAGACATCTACGAGATTTAGCCCTTCCATCATCTCTCTCAGAGCTCTTTGTGCCGGGGATAGCCCTGTTCTTTTGTTATCTGACCTGTCACCCTGTAACTGCGGAGTAATATAGTCCTGGAAGACTGAGCATTTAGTTTATCCAAAAGGTGTATAAAAAATTGTGGGGAATCTATGTTAGGACCGTATACTGACCCTATAATGAGCTGTTGTGTCATTAGAACTCCAATCAATAGAATAAATCGCCCCTGTGAATCCCATATTTCTTTTTCCAGCTGGAAATATAATCTTTTGTGAAATAAAATAATAACCCCACCTTTATTTGATGAAACCCCTGCACCAAATACCTGACCAACCCAGTATTTCCTGATCAAATGAACATCTTCCCTTTTGAGATGGGTTTCTTGCAAACATGCCACATCACAATTAAGAGTTGAGAGATGTCTTAACATAACTTGCCTTTTACATCTATCCTGAGCCTCATTAACATTCCAACTTACTATGTTATTAACACCTGACATCATGATTTATGTCAAATAAAAAGGTTCTGGGAAAATAAACTTGTCCAAGGTAAACATTTAGTACAGCAGTGGAACAAATGGTCCACGAACAAAGGTAAAATAATTTATTTAATCAAAACATACCTTCTACCATTATTTTTGTTTATTAGTAATATCTTCCCACCCCCAAAATCCCTGGAAACCACTCTCTTAGGTGTCTTTTTTCAAGCTGTCGGGCAGCAGATTAAACTCCACAATACAAAATATCACCTATTTACCACTTCAGAAAGGAGAACTAAATATGGTCAATCCAACTGTGTGTTTTTTTACTGTACCTTTATCTTCTCAAACTTTAAGCCCTTATTAATCAATACTAGAGAATTTTGGACTGATTTATTGTTTACCTCTTGCTCTACTTGATTTCCTTCATTTTAAAATGGGTCTCTAAGAATAGTTAAGCTGTAACCACAGACTTCCTCTTATTTAATAGAAATGTTTGTGGAATTGAAGTCTTGGCAACTGATCAGCCAAATGATTTTAACTTGCTCAAGGAAACATATATGCACATGTTATAGATACATACTTTACAGAATCCATAGTGTTTCCACTATGTTCTCTGGCCTGTTTACCTTCTCTGATCACTTTTCTTACAGAAGTAAGAATTCACTTAAAGATGAGAGATACTGATTGGTTCTGTTGCCATTGGAAGCTCAATATTAAAGCAAACCAGAAGCACAAGCAGATAGATGAAAGGCTTTGCTCTAGAATCTCCTGTATACAAAAACTAGAAACTATTGAACACTTATTTTTTGCTTGCATTTTCATATGAGAATTCTGGAACATTACTGCAAAACAGTGGAATGAATAGTGTTTTTCACAAGTTGATTATTAAATATTAATTTATGGACATTATACTGGGGTGTGGGGACATGGGAGAAAAGTACTTTAAATGCAGCTAATGCAGAATGCGATGGCCAGGTTGCTGACTGGAGCTGCTAGATCCAGTCATATTACACCTGTGCTGTGTGATCTGCACTGGCTGCCAGTACAGTGGCAGATTACCTTCAATGTTGCGTTGCTGACCTGTAAGACCCTACACAAGCATGGTTCCCACTACTTGAAAGAGCTCCTGTTTCCTTACTGTCCCTCCCAGTCACTCTGATCCTCTGGTGAGGGATTGCTAGAGATTCCCAGGGTATCCCTTAAAACATCAGGAGGAAGATCTTTCGCCTTTGTGGATCCTACCCTGTGGAATTCTCTACATTGCCAAATATGAGAAAGCCAGACCATACAGGGTTTTAAAAATCTTCTTAAGACATATCTATTTAACCAGGCCTTCTCAGAAATGTATTGAATTTTGAATTTGTACAGATGTGTTTTAATATGATTTTAAATGTTTTTTATGATATGTGGTGAGTTTTTAATGTTATAATGTAAAGGCACCCTGAGCACTGGAAGGGCGCCTTATATAAATAAAAGTTTGACTGATTGATAAATGTCATATTTGCACAATTTAAAGGATATATATGGAATACCAAGTGTCTATTTACTCTGCAGCAGAAGCACATACGTACATATAACTATTATCCAAAATTAGACATAATTTACAGGAAATTTATTATGTAGAAACAAAACATAACATTTATTTACATTTGCAACAGGTATGGAGAAAGTTGACATAGATAACAAACGCTGATGCACCTATTCTTTGAGAAATCCATCATAACTGCAAACTGGAATGTTTGTTTTAAATATATTTTTCTTTAAATTCCTTTGTTTTGTGAAGGTTAACAAAACAGTTTTTCCTTTTGGACAGTGTTTTCCTTTACATTTTCCCTGTAATGACTATGTGTGTTTTTTTTGTTCTAATGTTTTTTGTATATTATACATTATTGTGGATTTGTGTGATTTTCCAATAAAAACAAAGTCCCCTACTCTTTGTGAGAAATGCCTTGGGTTCTTTTACTTCCACCTGGACAGCACCAGGATGGGTAGAAGGGACCTCAGTTTAATTTCTCATCCAAAGGACTCCACACTCCAACAGTACAGCACCCCACAAGACTGCACTTGGGTGCTAGTATTTAGGTATGAGCCCAATCCCAGTGTTGGACTAGAACCCATGACCTTTTGGCCAAGAGGCAGATGTGCTACTGACTGAGCCAGGCTGACATCTAATTGAGTCCTGGCCTGAAATTATCTGATGACCCAGTGGCTTAATTGGATAATTGGGTATTTTGAGAGAACATAAAAAAGTGGGAGTTGGGACTTTGGGAAACTAATGACTTGATTACTCAACCTTCTGTCCAATTTTGCTCTTCTGCCTCTTCCTCTAAAACCTTGATTTGATTCTTTAAATTGACAAAAAGGATTGTGTTTACTCTTTCATAATTTGTTGAATCATCCAACTGAGAATAACATTCTCTTTGATATTTCTCTTTATCCATAATTATAAACCCACCCTTTATCTGTTCCCTTAATGATGATGGTTTGTAGAGCTGTGCAGAATGTGAAAATTCCAAATTTACAAAATTTTGATGAAATTTCACAAAATTCCACATAACTTCATCAGAATTTCACTACATTTTTAAAATTTTGTAATTTGGTTATAGGTCAAGAACTGTTCAAGTGAGAGCACTGAAATTTGGAATATATATTCTGTGGTACAGTGGCCACAATTATCTTGTAATTTGGTATGACAGTTCCAAAATTATAGGCTCTCAAATGTTGTCATTCTATTGTGTGTATGACATTTTATGAATATCTTTTATCTACACATACCTTCACCATCTTAAATTTGACAAGATTTATTGATTATAGGTGTTCTAACAATGTGCCAGATTTCATGACAATATGATGCATTTTCTCAAAATTATATGTGTTCAGAATCTGTCAATTTATTTTTTTTCAGGAAATTTCATAAAAAAAATCTACATATAACTCAGGCACCTTTAGAGCTAGACATGTGTAAATTAGTATGGATAACCTTTTTGTAATGCTTATAGAATGATCTAAATATGGAGAGAACTAAATAAGATTTTTTTAAGTTACAGGGGTTCAAAACGTTACTACGTAAATATTTGCAAAACTTTCTGAAAACTATCACAAATGTGAATGTTTGCAACTTCTCTGTTCTTGCATGCATAGAGTTAACATTTGACATGCATATACATAGTCTGTGTATCCTAGTGTCTAACACAACTGAATAAATTTGTTAAGCAGTTTTAATTTTGCAGAACAAAAAAATTAGTAACGCTTTCTCACATATTTATGATAACATATTCTGTAGATGAAACATCCAGATTTTTTTGTGTGGAATTTAACATTAATAATGCACTTATCACTACTTCATTTGATAAGCTGAGCTGAGCTTTTTGAAGTCCTGCCATTCCACACTGGGTGACTATCCCTCCTCCCATTCTCTTTTGGCATAGCCAGACTGACTCAGTAGAACTACAGATCCCACTGATATCCTCTTTGTTCTTTACAGTGACAAACGCCCTTAAAGCATGAGTCATCTACATAGAAACATAGAATTTGATGGCAGATAAGGACCGCTTGGCCCACCCAGTCTGCCCATTTCCCTACCTGATGGATAAGCTGCAGATCCTAGTTAACCAGCAGGTTACTTCTTCCTACCCCCACCCTCTAGAATTGCCTTATGACTGTCCCATGCATGCTTGAATTCCGCCACTGTTTGTGACTCCACAACCTCCTCTGCAAGGCCGCTCCATACATCCACCACCTCTCTGTGAAAAATACTTCTTAAATTACCTCTGAGCTGCCCTCATCTTCAAATTGTGCCCCTTGTTCTTGCACACCTCTTTTTGAAAGATGCTACCTCTTGGACTTTGTTGATTCCCTTGAGGTACTTGAAAGTTTCTATCATGTCCCCTCTCCCTCCTTTCCTCGAGGCTATACATATTAAGCT
Organism: Neoceratodus forsteri; assembly: GCA_016271365.2. Lineage (NCBI taxonomy): Eukaryota > Metazoa > Chordata > Ceratodontiformes > Ceratodontidae > Neoceratodus > Neoceratodus forsteri. The sequence goes on along the minus strand of CM057455.1, from coordinate 1,172,481,591 downwards.
CCTAAGTCTCTTCATATAACTTCCGTGCAGACCCTGCACCATTTTAGTTGCCCTCATCTGATAGCTTCCATCCTGTCTATGTCTTTAGGAGATTGGGTCTCCAGAACTGCATGCAGTACCCAGATGGGGTCTCACTAGCTGTCTGTACAGAGGGATAATAACTTCTGTTTTCTACTGGTGATGCCTTTCCTATGCATCCCAGTATCCCCAGCCCTCCTTGCTGCCCTCTCACATTGCTTGCCCACCTTTGGTCATCTGATATGACTACCCCCAGGTCCCTTTCCATTTTGTTGTTGTTAGTATCTCACCCCATTGTGTACTCTTCCCTGGTTTTTGTTTCCCAGGTGCATTACCTTGCACTTCTAGCATTGAATCTAAGCTGCCATATATTTGACCATTCCTCTAACCTTGCCAAGTCCCTTCTCATCCTTTCCACTCCACCTTGTGCATCAACTCTGTTGCAGATCTTGTGCCATCTGCAAAGAGACATATTTTCCTTCAGTCCCTCTGCAATGTCACTTATAAAGACATTGAAGAGGACTGATCCTAATACTGAACCCTCGGTACCCACTACTAACCCCTTTTTTCAGAGTGGACTCCATTTACTATTACTCTCTGTGTCCTATTCTCCAGCCAATTCTTTACCCAGGCTGTCATCTTGGGACCCACTCACAGGCTGGCTAACTTGTATATTAATCTTTTGTGTGGACTGTGTCAAATGCCTTGTTAAAGTCTAGGTAGGCCATGTCCACAGCCCCTCCCTGATCAACTACTTTGGTCACCCAGTCAAAGAAATCTATCAGATTTGTCTGGCATGACCTTCCTGCTGTGAGTCCATGCTGCCTTGGGTCCTGTGCCCTCTGACCTCTAGATATTTAACAATTCTTTCCTTCAGAAGTGATTCTATCATTTTCCTACCACTGAGGTTAAACTAACAGGTCTGTAGTTTCCTGCTTCTGCTCTTGCTCCCACTTTTGTGAAGGGAATCACATCTGTCCTCCTCCAGTCCTCGGGTACCACCCCATCCTCCCATGATTTGTTAAAGAGGGTAGTCAGTGGTGTCACTAGTTCTACCCTTAGTTCTTTTAGAATTCTGGATGAATCCATCAGGCCCCATTGCTTTGTCCACCTTCAGTTTTAAGAGTTCTTTCAGAACCCTTCTTCTGTAAATGGCTGGTATCAACTTCTGTATCCAGAGTGTTTCTACTGTTTGTTTTAGGTACCTCCCTCTTCCTTTGTAAATACTGAGCAAAATATTTGTTTAGTATCTCTGCCTTTCAGTCACCCTCTGCCCACCCTCCTCCCCTTTATTAAGCCTCACTATCCTCTCTTGGTCTTCCTTCGCCCTTGATGTACCTATAAAAGGTTTTATCCCCCTTCTTAACCGAGTTGGCTATCTTTTCCTTGGTTTGGGCCTTTGCTGTTCTGACTGCCTTCCCAGCTTCCTGTTGCTTTAACTGATACAGTTCTCTGTCCTGTTCCTTCTGTGATTCCTTGTACTTCCTGAATGCTTTCTTTTTCTCTTGAACCTTCACTGCCACTTCCTTTGAGAACCGTAGTGGTTTACTCCTTTCCAATCAACCTACCTTGTTGGAATAGCCAGAATTACAAACATATGAACATATGACTCTGCCAGCAGAAACAGATCACCTGGTCTATCAATGTCTGCCCAAGTGTGCAGCTAACACACTAGATTGCAGCTGCCCCAACACCATTCCCATCTGTTATTCCCATGACAGCCTCAGCACCCTCCACCCAGACCCTCCCTCTTGCTTTGTCCCACTCCATCTTAAAACTTCCTACTGTCTTGCATGACACCACCCACTCTGGTAGAGCATTCAATTTAAACACCACCCTCTCCATGGAGTAGTGCCTCCTCATCTCCCTGTTAAATCTTCCACCCTCCAGTCTTAGTCCATGCCCCTTTTGTGTCCCTGCCCCTCCTCAGTTTAAACACCCCTTCAGTGCTAGCTTTGTTTATCCCCCTCAAATACTTGAATGTTTCAATCATATCCCTCCTCTCCTCCAACATATACATATTCAGCTCATTCATCCTGTCCTCGTAGGCCTTGCCCTCCATCCCTATAACATTTGTGTTGCCCTCCATTGCACACCTTCCAGTAAATTAATATCCCTCTTCAGATACAACCACCAATACTGCACACAGTACTCCAAGTGCGGCCTGACCAAAGATCTGTAGAAGGGCAGGATCACCTCCCTATGCCTGGATGAGAAACCACTTGTAATACAACCCAGCATCCTGTTCACCTTAGCTGCTGCTTTCCTGCATTGGGCAAAGTTGTTCATGCTCCCTGTTAACAGCACCCCAGTTCCTTCTCTTCCTCAATGATCCCCAGTCTCACTCGTCCCAACCAATAGTGCCATCTTGGGTTCTTTGCTCCGAAGTGCATAAACTTTCACTTTTTTGAACTGAATCCCAGCTGCCACCTCTCCAACCATGCTTACAGTTTGGTTAGGTCCTCTGTAGTTGTTCCCATCCAACCTCTTCATCCACCACTGCCCCCATTTTGGAATCATCTGCAAACTGGCTAACCCTGCTCCTAACTCCATGTGCAATATCTAAGATAAAGAGCCCAAATAGCACTGGGCCCAGCACTGAGCCCTGCAGCACACCGCTCATCACCAGTCTAGGTGTCGAGAGCTCCCCCCCCACTACCGACAGTTGCAGCCTACCCTACAGCCAATTCCTTTTCCAGTTTGTCAGCTTTGTCCCCACTCCTGCAGCAGTCAGCTTCCCCCCAACCTCCCATGAGGCACTGAATTGAAGGCCTTGCTGAAGTCCAAGTACAGGACATCTACAGCATGACCCATATCCAGCTCTCTTGTTACCCAGTCATAATATTCAATTAGATTGGTCTAACAAGACCTCAAGATGAACCCATGCTGCTGCCCATCATGGATGTCATTTACCTCGAAGAAGATTTACCAGTCTCTCCTTCAGTATCATCTCCATAAGTTTACCCACTATGAAAGTGAGACTGACAGGCCAATAATTTCATGGCTCATTCTGAGGGCCACTCTTGTGTATGGGCCACCCTCCAGTCCAGAGGCACCCATCCCATGTCCAGGGAGGTGCTGAACAGATCTGCTAGTGGCTCAGCCAACACCTTCGCAATCTCCTTCAGTACCATGGGGTATATGTCATCAGGACCTGGTGCCTTGTCCACCCTTAATGCTCTCAGACACTCCAGTACACTACTCCCCTTGATCATTCCATCCATCATCTCCTCCCCTCCACCCCCACCCTCCCAGTCCATGGTGATAGTGAACCATCCTTCCCCTTGTTGAAAACAGAGCAAAAGTATTCATTTAGTTCTTCTGCTTTTCCTCTCCCTTTTCCACCCACTGCCCTCCCCACTTTATCTTCACTATATGGTCTCTGCATTTCTTCTTTTCCCTGACAAATCTAAAAAAGTCCTTCTCCCCTCCCTTGATACCCTGCACTAATCTTAGCTCCCTGAAGGCCTTGGCTACTCTCACTAACTTGGTCACCTCCTTGGACCAACTCACATAAGCCTCCCTGTCCTCTTCCTTCCTCATTCTCCTGAACTTACTTTTGGTACGCAACTCTCCTCACCCTCACCACCTAAACACTTCTGTGTTCAGCCAGCATGGTTTTCTGGCTCTGCATGTCTTGCTCCTAGTCCTGGTGCAAGCTTCTGTAGCCTCTGTTAGCCCAGTTTTAATAATTCTTCACTTTTGTTGTGCATCCCTCTCTGGACTAATACACTAAAGTCTCCCTTGCGGTATTTCTCTCATCCTCCTGCAGTCCACCCTTTTAAAATCCACCACCTCTGTTACTGTGCCTCCAGTCTCCCTGCCCAACTTGAAAGTGAACCACACTGTTTAATGGTCACTACCAGCTAGTGGGTCTATCACCCTTATTTCCCTCACTGCCTCCTCATTTGACAGCACCAAGTCCAGTGTGTTACCTAGTCGTGCTGGCCCACTGACCAGCTGTGTCAGGAGACCATCCTGGATCATGTCCAGGAGCACCTGCTCCCTGGCACTGGAGGTGGCAGGGGTGCTCTAGTCTACCCCCAGCAGATTGAAATCCCCCACAATCACCACACTCCCCTTTCTACATACCCTCCTTATTTGTTCTGCTAACTCCCTGTCCAGTATGGCTGGTGGCCTGTACACCACCCCCAGTCTCAGCTTTCTACCTTTGGAGTCCAGAAGCTGCATCCATAGTGCCTCTGTCCTCCCTTCCTCCCTCTCATCTCTGGTACATCTGATCCTTCCACACAGAGTGCTACCCTCCCAACCCCCAGTCTTTCCTGTAAATTTTGTACCCTGGGATTGCCAGATCCCAATTATGGTACTGGTGGACTCAAGTCTCAGTCACTGCAGTGACATAAGCACCCCTCTGAAAAGAGCACCTGAAGCTCTGCTGTTTTATTACCCAAGCTCCTCGGATTTAGGGAGACCACCTTCCAACCGTTCTCATCTGTAATCTCCCCCATTCGACTCCTTGGTCTGCCCCTCCTCTCTATGGTCCCCTCCCCTTACCCTTAATGTTATCACAGGGGGACAGCACATTTTACACTCCAACCTGGGGACCCTGCATGCTCCCTCCCTCCCTGTGCTGCTTTACAACTGCCTTTACACATAACTAGGGTGGTGAGCTCACTAGACTACCCTTTCTGGACCCTTTTCCTATCAGCAGTCCCCTCATCACCCCTCCCTCCTAGTTTAAATCCACCTTTGTTTATATGTACCCCTCTATTCCACTTTTTAGTACTCCCTTCTCCTCCCTGCTCAAATGTAACCTATCCCCTGCATATAGATCACTATTAGAAACATAGAAACATAGAATTTGATGGCAGATAAGGACTGCTTGGCCCACCCAGTCTGCCCAATTCCCTGCCTACTAGATAAGCTGCAGATCCTAGTTAACCAGCAGCCTACTTCTTCCTACCCCCCAACCCCTAGAATTGCCTTTTGACTGTCCCATGCATGCTTGAATTCCACCACTGTTTTTGACTCCACAACCTCCTCTGGAAGGCCGTTCCATGCATCCACAACCATCTCTGTGAAAAAATACTTCCTTAAATTACCTCTGAGCCACCCCCCATCTTCAAATTGTGCCCCCTTGTTCTTGCATACCTCTCTTTTTGAAAGATGCTACCCTCTTGGACTTTGTTGATTCCTTGAGATACTTGAACGCTTTCTATCATGTCCCCTCTCCCTCCTTTCCTCGAGGCTATACATATTAAGCTCCTTAAGTCTCTCTTCATATGTCTTCCGTGAAGACCCTGCACCATTTGTTGCCCTCCTCTGGACAGCTTCCATCCTGTCTATGTCTTTGCGAAGACTGGGTCTCCAGAACTGCACGAGTACTCCAGATGGAGTCTGACCAGCTGTCTGTACAGAGGATAACAACTTCTTGTTTTCACTGGTGATGCCTCCCTATGCATCCCAGTATCTCCCAGCCCTCCTTGCTGCCCTCTCACATTGCTTGCCCACCTTTAGGTCATCTGATATGACTACCCCCAGGTCCCTTTCTATTTTTGTTGTTGTTAGTATCTCACCCCCATTGTGTACTCTTCCCTTGGTTTGTTTCCAGGTGCATTACCTTGCACTCTTAGCATTGAATCTAAGCTGCCATATATTTGACCATTCCTCTAACCTTGCCAAGTCCCTTTTCATCTTTTCCACCCCACCTTGTGCATCAACTCTGTTGCAGATCTTGTGTCATCTGCAAAGAGACATACTTTTCCTTCAGGTCCCTCTGCAATGTCGCTTATGTGTTACTGAAGAGGACCGTCCTAATACTGAACCCCGCGTACCCCACTAGTAATCCCCTTCTTCAGAGTGACTCCATTTACTATTACCTCTGTGTCCTATTCTCTAGCCAATTTTTACCCAGGCTGTCATCTTGGGACCCAATTCCAGGCAGCTAACTTTATATTAATCTTTGTGTGGGACTGTGTCAAATGCCTTGCTAAAGTCAGGTAGGCCATGTCCACAGCCCCTCCCTGATCTACTGCTTTGGTCACCCAGTCAAAGAAATCTATCAGATTTGTCTGGCATGACCTTCCTGCTGTGAATCCATGCTGCCTTGGGTCCTGTGCCCCTCTGGCCTCTAGATACTTGACAATTCTTTCCTTCAGAAGTGATTCCATCATTTTCCCTACCTCTGAGGTTAAACTAACAGGTCTGTAGTTTCCTGCTTCTGCCTTGCTCCCACTATTGCCCCAGGTCCTGCCCCAGTCTGACACTAATCCATACTCCCTGGTGTGGCACCATTCTCTCAGCCACTCATTGAACTCCTTTATCCTTTCTTTCCTCACTGTACTTGCACATGGTACCGGGAGTAACTCAGACAATGCCACCAACCCCCCCTCACACTGCCTACCCAAATCCTCGAACCTCCCCTTTATCACCTCTACATTCTTCCCCAAGTCATTTGTACCCATGCATCACCATATGAGGTTTCTTCCTCTCCTTCCGCACACATGAGAAGTGCCTGCCTGGCCCTTTTCTGTGGTCAACCCAGGCATATCCTCAACCCAGATATGACTGTGCCTTTCTCCCCTTCCACCCCATCTGACCCCTTTCAGTATAAAATCCCACAGCACTAGTACCCGCTCTTCTTGTCCCATACCCTCTCCTCCTGTTTCCCTGTCCACATTTCCAGAGTGCACACTGCCCTGCCCCTTATTACCTGTATCTGCAACATTTATGACTCCTAAAACTTCCTCATTTCTGCCTCTCCTGCTGTCTCTACCCTGCTCTTCCCCTCCCCCTTCTTTCCTTACCAGCCTGACTCCTGACTCCTGGGCCTTCACTACCCTTCTTCTCCTCCCTCATCCCACTGATCTCTGACACCTCCACTACCACCTCCGATGTCAACACTGAACACCTATTACTTGCTACCCCTGCAGTGGTGCCCATCTCCTCCTTCCCCCTGCCCTGAGCCTTCCCTCCACTTACTGCCCCTCTGCTCTCCTTACCCCATTTCCCCTCCCTACTTCCTTATGGGATTTAGCCCTGTTGTTTCTCCTCTGCTTTTCCCAGCTACTCCTCTCGGGGGTCCCTCCTGCCCCAGCCCCCCTCACCCTCTCCAACTCCCTCCAGAGCCCCTGTACCTCCTCTTCTATTCTGCTCAGCCTGTAACAAAATGGGAAGCCCCCCAGTTTCCATAGTATATTTATCCTAACAGCCACCTCACAACCATTGCACCCCACTATCCTCCCTGATTCTGCTACCTTCACTCCATAGTGCCCCCATTCCATCTACTATTCCAATGTCTCCAGCTACCCTCCACCCCCAGTGTGCTTCTCCATAATTCCCCATTTTGCTTCCCTCCATTATTCACACTTAAAAGTACCTTCAGTTTCTAATCACACAGTATGTACAGCAATAGCTGGATACCATGTGTGACTCTACTAGCTTGCTTCAGAGTCCTTTTGTACCCCGTTGGTCCTTAGCTTGCTAGCTTAGTATCTCTAGTTGACACATTTATACATGACCTTGGCAGTTTGAACTTTAAACTTTAAATATGCAGTTATCCCTCCTAAACCCAAACCTATGAGTATGGCTTTCAAACTTGCAACTTTGAAACATTTAAACCATAAAATTCAACTCGAAAAAGCTTGAGTTTCTGAACTTTTCCCCACCTGAGTATTAGCTTAAAGAGTTAGCTCGTATGGGAAGTTTGCAACTCCCTAAGCTCCTCTTTCACAGCCTTCAAAGCCAACCCCCAGTGGCTTTTCAATATTTAAGAAAGCCTGGTAGAGGGGGTGGGTGAGAGGGCTTTTTCAATCCCTCCAGCCACAGAAAGCTACATTTAAATCACACCAGCAAAACTTACAAAAAACTTAAAAGGAAAAATCTCAGAGATAAATAAACTCTCAAAAACAACTCGCCATATATTCAAACTTCCCTGCTAGCTCTACCCACAGCAAGAACAATTAAAATGCCTCAGTGGGCATTTAAACAGAAATTAACTGAAATGCAAACAATCTTGGTTGGTTGGCTCTGTTACTGGCCAAGGAACCCTTCCCCCAGCAACAGTCTCCAGCCACAGAATGATTTAAGGATTTAAGCTACATTTAAAACACACCAGCAAAACTTACAAAAAACTTAAAAGAAAAAATCTCAGAGATAAACAAACTCAAAAAAACTCACCACATATTCAAACTCCGCTGCTAGTTCTAAACACAGCTAGAAGAATTCTTTCTTCTTGCTGCCCATTGCATTGCCTTCCCCCTCTACATCTTTTTCAGTACCTTTAAGTTCTAGACTTGCATGTACACCAGGCTCCCTGGATCATAAATTTACTGGATGTGATCCTTAAATATCCTGTATTCAGGCTGGAATTGTTGACGCTCTGTGCTTACTTGCTCCAACCTGGGTGTCTGCCACTGTTGTTCTACCTAGCTCAGCTGTCCATTTCTTAGTAAAACTGTGCATCTGACTCCTGAATCTGGTGACTCCCTATGCTACCTGCCTGTTATACCCCTATCCTTTAATTAGAACCCCTAGAAAAGGCTGAGTGAAATTAGAAAATTCCACTTTTATGGAATTTTTCATGAAATTCTGCAATTTTCACAAAGACTCGTGGGATTTGACCTTAAGTACAGATGTTATTTTACAATTTCTCACAGTAAGCAATTAATATTATTCGCACACACAGTCCCCTTGTAAGATCTATGGACCTGACAAATTTAATGGTATTGTATTCTCTAGTTTTAAAGTGTCATGGGTTTATAAATGTGTAGTTTACATTCTTGCAAAATTACATTTCTAAATGTTGTGAAAGTTTGACTACTTTTAATTTAATCCCATTTCAAGCTGAAAATATGAACTTTTTTCAGAAATTACCATGTGGTACAGTAGTTTAAATGTTTCAACTCTGGTTAAATTTGGATATTAGTTTTAAAATTAGAGGGAACTAACCGAAATTGTAATTTTGGAAACACGTTTGGCAGGCTATAATGCAGTCCCATTTAAAGCTAGAAATCTGAGCCAGCCCGGTGGCACTGAGGGTTGAGGTGCTGGATGTCGCACCTCACACCACACCAGTGACCCAGGTTCGGGAATGAGCCTGGGTCATCGGGGTCTGGCAGGGGAGAAGGATTAAGCATCTGTAGGGCTGCTCTCCTTCTCCAGTGAGGGGGATGAGTTGCCATCAGTGTGCTGGTGGCCTCTAGTGGTGGCTGGGGGCAATTGCAGGACACTGGCAAGACTTGGGGGTTGTGCTGGGGCTGACGCTGGAGAAGGAGTGCATGCAGTAGTGCATGTGCTCCTGACCATTGGTATCATTGCACACCACAGATGTCAGGGGAGAGCAGGGAAAAATGGAGTCCTCACCATGGATGACGATGGTCCCCCCTTACTGCACCATCAGGAGGGCACTGCCCCTGAACTGGATCTAGACTGGTGGGTGAGTTCCCCACCCCTCTGTCATGAGGGGTAATTCGTGGGGGCTGAAGGGGAGGGGGTCTGATGCTCGGTTGGCACAAAGTGGGGACGTCAGATGGCTAGGCGAGGTGGTCCCAGAAACAACACCAACTAAAATAAAATGCTAGAATTCTGAAACTATGTGCATATACACATGCAGTGATAATCTGTATACCTGGCAATTTTTGTAATATTTTAATGAATACTATCAAAGTTATACTAAAATTACACAAATCCAAATTTTGGCAAAATATTTGACTACCTATAACTCAGCTCCTATTAAAGCCTGAGACTTAAAACATGGTGCATATATGCATTCTATGTGCTTCTCTAAATTCTGATATTGTGGAGAAATTTGGAGAAGAAATTTTAAAATGATCTCAAAATAATTGAAAATTGAAAATTTTGATTTAATGTTTGGCCACCCATAATTCAGCCCATTTCCAACTACAGCTCTGCTGTCTGATGCACATTTGTAAGCTATGGCCGGGGGTAGTGTATACATTACACATTTGGTGTTACTTGGGACATTTTTTGTAAAATTATAGCGAAATAACTGAAATGTAAAATGTTGCGAACTTCAGCAGAATTTCACAAAAATTCCATGGAACTCTGCAGAATTGGAATGGTCACTTTGAGGCCATTCTGCTGGTGGAGTTTTATATTCTGCACAGCTCTAATGGTTTCATCTTTCTGTAAGGATATCAAATCATTAAATTCAGTGTGTCAATTGGTAGCACATCCGCCTCTGGACCAGAAGGTCGTGGGTTCTCGTCCCACACCGGGATTGGATTTGCACCTAAAAATCGCTGGCATCGAGTGCAGTATTGGGGGTGCTGTACTCCTGGGGTGTGCCGTCCTTTGGATGAGACATTAAACCGAGGTCCCTTCTGCCCATCCTGGCGGTGTCCAGGTGGAAGTAAAAGAACCCAGGGCACTCTTCACAAAGAGTAGGGAACATTCCCGGTGTCTTGGCCAACATTCCCCTTCCCATAAACCAGTTCATGCAATTATCCAGGCTGTGTGTTGGTGATGATGTGCGATCTGGCCACCACCACACATTCAGTCATTTCACTACCAGTCTAGCATTGCTTGTAAAGCACTTTGAATGTATGAAAAGCACTATATAAATGTGGATTCTTCTTCTTCTTCTTCTGTTTTGTTAAGGTTGTACTTCATTCTAACTCTTTTTGATTACATCATCTAGATAATTCCTGACCATTTTTGTATATGTACCTATATCTGTTGGACTATGAATTGGCGGTAAAAATGTTGATTGAACCTTATCTCTCTTAGAGCTTGATTTGTTTCTTTTTCAATAGGTGTCATAGTGTCATCTGTTAGCGGAACACTATTAAAATCTTGTTTTAATCTTAGTTTGCAAGAAAAACATCTAAAAATCTAATTTCAGCTTAAAAGGATCTATTTTTTTTATTCAGTCAAAAGCCAAGATCTGGCTACCAGATTTCATTATTATATTTTCAAAAGATTTATAAACAGTAGCATAAAGGAATTCTTGAGTGCACAGTTCCAGGAGATGGTACGTTGTCCCTTTAAACTAGTTATTGTTTGTAATATAAATAACATCTGCTGAGTTATTGTGCTACACATGCTTCAGTGAGTTGCTTTCAGCAGCTCAGGGGGAGCTCCTGAGTTGGTTCAAGGCAATTGCCCATATCAGCAAGCTTCGATAATGATGCAGTGATGTCAGTGTTGCCTGGTGTCATCAATTGCCTGGAGCAGATGCACAGATACCTCCTATAAAGGAGGAGGATGGATGCCAGTTCACTTTCTACAAGATGGTAGAAGGACTGCATAGCATATGACAGAACAGAGTCTTTAAGTATGCTGAAATTCTTCACTGCTGTCTCAACAACCAGAACTAATGCAATATAGTAGTATATATTGATAAGATGGGATTAGTGTTTGAGTTGGAATTGATAACTATTACATTTTTTCAGATTTTGGTACATGGCAAGAAAAACTGTTTTAGTGAGAGTGGCAGTATTTGAAAGAAGACCTCAAAGGGTAAAACAGATTGATACATGTATTGTGTTGCTTTTATTGTTTAAAATAAAATTGGTGAAATACACTGATATGAGAGTTATGCAGACTATGGGGGTCAATAAATAAGTATAATGAAATTCATGAATATAAGAAACAAAGTGTAACCACCACACCCCCCACTACTTTACACAATTTGCTACCCTGGTATCTCTGACTGGATACAAACTACTTCAGAAATTGGTACCATCCCTAGCTTTAGGAATGTATACCAGGGTCATTACTTCTGGAGGTCAAAAAGGGGTGTGGGTGTACAAAAGCAAGACTTATGACCAAGACCCAGGGCCTGAGGAGAGAACACTGTGCTAGTGCTATGCTAGCCCTATACTTCTGGATGGGGTATCCAGTAAATCCACACTTGAAGCAATGGCGTAACTATCTGAACCATAGTTGGGGTTCTAGAGTGTGACTTTATTCCAAAAGATGTTCTCTAAAGTAAGGGTGGACCCCCAAGATTTACACATCATGGCACAAGGAAATGGCAGAACAACAAAATGACTATCTGACAGAAACTCTACATATTCCACTTTTTCATAGGACATTGAATTTTCTTCAGTGGCACTGGCCACAACATGAACATTTCTTCTAGTGGCACTGGCCACAACTGAGTACACATTTCCCATATGGCATAGGACTTTAAAACTTCTTCAAGTGGCACTGGACACAACTCAACACACAGGGGCCCATTATTAGCACAACCCACTCCAGGGGGTAAACTTCTCTTCAGACATTGGCCACTATGTCCAAAGTAACCTGGAATCCTTACGGAACCTGTAGTCCTGAACTGGTTACTCCAGATACGGGGCTGCCCACCCTTTGCTCCCAAATTTATACCCAGTCATTCTTTCAGAGTTACACCTTACACATATTGAACACACTTAGGTAAATGTATCCTCGAATTAACTTTTGCATCCAGTGTTTAAGAACACTACTCTGGAGTGTGAGAAATTAAAGTTCTGACCAGTGTGAATCAGACTGCCACTGGACCCCACAATTGCCAGCCAGCTTTAAATGGAGAACAGAAATTTCAGAACAGAACTGGTGTACCTATTCCCTTTTAACCAGCGAACACCAAAGCACAGGTACCTTTCTTCAGGAAGCACAAAGTCAGATCTACTCACAGTTAGAATAGTACAGGCAGCTTCAAATTGTCCTGGATCAAATAGGGGATTGACCCTAGTATCCATTTCCTAGCAGTCCTTTTCATTCCTTCTGGGGATGAAAATCAAGAGATCCTACTGTAGACAATGGATTCCACCACTTCTCTTGTCAGGCTGGAGAATACTAGGACTAAGGCGAGAAAATAGGCTTTCCTCTCAGAGCCCACAGCTACAGCTCTCACTCCACTGACTCACTACTCCAACTCCTCTGACTAACTACTGACTACCAACTGACCCAAGATTCTAAAACTCTCCACTCACAGCCAGCTGCTGTGGCTTATGCTGCTGAGAGAGTTCTAAATGACCTCATCTTTCTCATCTCAGCTGAAAGCAAGTAAACAAGAGAGTGAGTAGGCAAAAACAACTTAACCACTTATTCACCAGCTGCCTTTCCTACTTAGTACTGACATTGATGGGATTCTAGTAACCCCAGGGACTTGGTGGTTACACAAAAATACTATTTATGCTGCTAGAACAAATTAGCAAAAGTATTTTCTTATGGTGCTTATTTGCATAGGTGGGATATGATACATAGCCTGAGGCATTTACTGTGGAAAAAGAAACAAGCACATATTAGGAAGTAACTCTATTTGATATTAACAAGAAAGCATGAGGATTAAAATATAGTGACATTTTATTGTTGTTTTCATATTATTTGATTTTTAGAAAGACACTCTGACCAATTGAGCAACACTGATGCATGATTTTGCCTTACTTGAAGACTTTGTGAGGTATTTATGAAGTATTAGTCTGTTTCATAATATCAGCAAATCTATCTATCTTTTATTAAATTTAATTGAAGAACTGCAAACTTTACACCTGTTCTCTGATATACTGTACACTTACTTTATATGCGCTAACCCTGAAGAAGAGACTAGCCCGTCTCAAAATGTCAGTTTATGAAAAAATCTTAGATACAGGTGGCAAGAAAATAAATGCTTTTAAAAAGGAACGTTTTCATTCAGGTTTGGACTTTTTCTTGTGATAATTTCTGGGACACTAGACTGAATCAAGATTGGTGCATAAAAAGGACTTTGGGTTTCTTAGTTTAGATTTACAAACCAGATTTTGAACTTCTGAACATATGAGTTTAGGAAAGAATGAAGGCCACATGCTCATTAGGTTCTTTCCCCTTCAGTTCAGATGGAATACCCTGTATACTACCCTTTTCTCTTCAATGTATTTTTCCAGTTTAAGCTTGAAGGTAGAACGTGTTGACCCATACCACTTGCTCTGAAAGTCTGCACCCAGAGTCCACCTCTCATTCTGTATAGTAGTTCTTCCTTACTCTTACTATCTCCCTCCTTTCAGTGACATTTTGATTTACTTATTTTTTCATTTACTTAGGAGCGTACAGTTTCTCAGCAGAAAAGTAGTCTGGCCCACCAAGTCTACCCATAGGTTCTCTACCTAATCTGTCTCTGTAGACACTAACTAGTCTCCAGCAACCCTACCTCCTCCCTGCCTGTTTTCTAATACACTCATATATCTATTCCATACATGCTTGAAGCCCCCAGAATTTTTGCTTCCACCAATTTCCTTACCAGTCTATTCCAGGTGTCTGCCACCTTTTCAGTGAAGAAATACTTTCCAACATCTCTTTAACTCCCTGCCTCAGCTTCATTGCATACCCCCTGGTCCTGGTACTCCTCCTTATTTGAAAGAGACTTTTTTTTGCACCCTGTTCACCCCTGTAGGCACATTTTGGCTGTTCTCATGTCACCTATAACTCTCTCCTCTTCCATGATGTACATGTAAAGATCCCTTAGTCTCTCCTTGTAGGGCTTCTAGTGCAACCCCAACACCATTTTAGTTGCCCTCCTCTGAACTGCCTCCATTCTGCCTTTGTTGTTTCTGATGTGTGTCCTCCAGAACTGAACACAGTAATCCAGTGGGGTCTAACCAGTGAGAAATACAGTGGCAACAACACCGCCCTCCTCCTGTGGAATATACCCCTCCCTATGTACCCCAGTATCCCACTACCCTATCCACTGCTTTGCCACACCCTGTCACTACAAGGTCATCAGAAATGACAACCCGGAGGCCTTCAAGAAAGAGGGTGGTGGTGCTGTCCCTGTATAGAACACTGCAAAGCCCCCACCTAGAGTATTGCATCTGGTTTTCAAGATCACATCTCCAGAAGGACATAGATGGAGTGGAGGCAGTCCAAAGAAGGGCAACTAAAGTGGTGGAGGGTCTGTATCAGAAGTCCTATGAAGAGAGACTAAAGGACCTCAATATGCACACCATGGGATAAACCGAGGAAGGGGGATATGATAGAGACCTTTAAATACCTCACAGGGTAAATATACAGGAAGGAAGAATTTTCCAAAAAAAGGTGCTCAAGAACAACAGAACATGTTATGAAGCTAGAGGGGTAGATTCAGAAGAGATTTGTAGAAGTACTTCTCCACAGAAAGATTGGTAGATTCCTGGAATAGCCTTCCAGCAGAGGTGATGGGGTGAAGACAGTGGTTGAGTTCAAGAATACATGGAATAGGCATAAGGGAATCTTAGGAGAAAAGAAGAGGGTGAGGGAGAAAGGTCCGGAGATTAAGGAGAGTCTGTGGTGATACTGTAGGTAGCAAAACATGAGCAGACTTGGTGGGCTGAGCAGTCCTTATCTGCCTTCAAATTCTATGTTTCTATGCCCCTTTCCTATTTAGTGACTGCCAGTATATCCCCCATTCTACCTCTGTGCTTGAGTTAATATGTCCTAGGTACATGATCCTGCATTTTTGGCACTAAACCTCAACTTCCATGATACAGACCACTCCTTGAGTTTCCTCAGGACACTGCTCATTCTCTCCACCCCCTCCAGAGTGTCCACTGTATTGCATATTTTAGCATCCTCTCCTTCCCATATCTCAGCAATGCCACTTATGAAAATATTGAAAAGGATTGGTCGCAGTACTGAGCCCTGTGGCACCCCACTGGTCACTCCTCCATCATTCTAGTGGGTGCTGTTTACCATTCCCCTCTACCTCCTATCAATTAACCAGTTTCTAACTCAATTCACTGCTTTGGATCCCATCCCCAGGCTGCTCTTTTTTTTTTATCAGACTCGTGTGTGGCACAGTGTTGAAGGCCTTGAAGTCCAGATAGTCCACTGCCACTGCCACTGCCTAACATTGATCTATTTATTTTGTCACCCACTCAAAGAAATCCATCAGATTTATTTGGCATGTGCTCCTCCTGTGACTCTGTTCTGCCTGTGGTCTTGCAGTCAACTGGATTTGAGATACTCAGCTTACTTGTTTCTTTAACAGGATTTCCTATAATTCTTCCACCACTGATGTAAAACTGACTAGCCAATAGTTGCTAGACTCCTCCTTGCTGCCTCTCTTAAGTACAGAGTCCATGTCAGCTCTTCTCCAGTTCTCTGGAACCACACCTGTTTCCAGTGAGCTGTTGAACAAGGCTGTCAGTGGAGCAGCTAACACCTCTCTGAATTCCTTTAGAATCCTTGGATGTATCCCGTCTGGTCACATAGTTTTGTCCACCTTCAGAGCTTCAAGTCCTTTTTGGAATCTATCTTCCAAAAATGAACTTTTGTCCACCTCTCCCTACCCCTGTTGTTTCTGTTACTCCCTTGTGGTCCATCCCCCCTTCTCTCCACTGTGAAGACTGAGCAGTGGTACCTGTTCCAGGTATCTGCTTTTTCTAGGTTCTCTTCTGTGCATGTTTGCCCCCCACACTTCTAATCCTTACTATCCCTCCCCTTGCTTTCCCCTTTTCATGTATTTATCTGAAGAAAGTCTTATCCACTTTAGTGACTATTTGGCAGTTATTTTCTGTGTCTCTGATTCTGCTCCCTTGCCATCTTCTCTGTTTCCTTCTGCTTTACTAGGTTTACCTCAACATCCACCTCCATCTGTGTTTCCTTATACTGTACCTCCTGAATGCCACGCATTTTCCCTTTACCACCTTTACCGCTTCCTTACAGAACCATAACAGTCTCGTTTTCCTTCTACTTTTACTCACTTTCTTGGCACAAAAGTTAGTTTGCTTTATTTATACCCTCCCTTATTTTTTCCCACTGCACCTTCACTCTTCCCTGGCAACCCCCCCGAGGCAGTTTCTGAGGCAGTCTGACACTTTTAAAAAAATCTGCCATCCTACAGTCCAAGACCCTTATTCTCATGTGGTTAGCCTCTGTTCCTGTCTTAATGTTAAACCACACTGTACAGTGATCACTGGTACCCAGGGGACTGCCCATTGTGACATCTGCAGTGCTGCCCCTGTTTGTAAGCACCAAGTCCAGCACGGTCCCATCCCTAGGGAGTCCTTTGCCAGCTGTCTGAAAAAAGTTAAATGTAGGGAGTGAAGGATAGCCCTATTCTTTGCAAATGCTGCAGCTGGAAGGCTCCATTCCACATCTGGCATTTTGAAATCACCAACTAGCAGCACCTTCCCCTTACTCACCATTCCGATGATGGCTTCCCCAAGTGCCATATCCACCTTCTCCCTGTGGTGGAGACCTGTAGATTACTGCAGTGCAAATAGTTGCCCTGGAGCTTTTCTTCAGGGTGACTCACAGCACCTCCAGCCCTTCCTTTGCTTCCTAGTGCCCCTGTACCTCCATGGTCTTGATTCCCTCCCTCCCTCACTCCCTGCTCTTTCTCTCCTGAATATAGAGTACCCCAGTATGGCAATGTCCCATTTGTGATTCTCAGTGCACTACAACTCCGTAATGGTCACTAAATACAACTCAGTCTCCACCTTGATAGCTTCCATGTCTGAAATGTTGTCTCCAAGACTCCTTGTATTGGTGCTCATAGCTCTCATCACCTTCCTTCCTTCCTCATTGCCACTACCCTGCCGCCCACTCCCATTACTGATTGTGTTTTAGTCTGAAGCTCCCCATGATTTTCCTCCTACATTTTCAATTTCAGCATTCCTTGTCTCCTTCAGTGCTCTACCCTCTACAACCTGAGTTTTACCTCCCTTTTCTTCTGTCTTGTCCCCATCCCTGCCTTTCTGTACTCCTGCCAAGGAGAGTTTTCTCCACTCTGGGCCCTCCTTCCCTACTGCTCCATTATCTGGAGGGGAGCAATTCTGGCCTTCCTTTGTTTTACTACCTCCTTCTCTGGCTAGTTTAAATGCTCATTCAAGTAGCATTTAAACATTCCATCAAGGACTGCAGTCTCCTTCCTGGAAGGATGTAGGCCATCTTCCTTATAGATGCCCATCTTCTCCAAGGCTCACCCATAGTTCCTAATGTAGCCAATGCCCTCCTCCATGCACCAAGCTTTCAATGGGACCTTAAATGCCCTGCTGCAGAGCACCCTTGCAGCTTCATCGCTGTACACAGGTAACACTCTGGAAAAGCAATCATGTATGCTACCTGCTCATGTCCCATCCCCAGCTCCCTGAAGTTACCCTGCACTAGCCTTACCTTGCCCCTTGATTGGTCATTTGTCCCCAAGTGAACAAGGATGTCTAGCTCCCTTCCATCTCCTGTGTCTCTGAATTTAGAATTTGTACACTCCAGGATAGCTTCATTATGGGCGGCCTGGAAAGGCATAACAGTAGCAGAGTTGAATAGTTATAATCTTCACAAAATTAGAGTTTGTAGATGCAAGAGTACATTCACAAAGTGTGTAGTTAAATAGCTACAAATTTATGTTGATTCAGATCTGGTTGGTGTTGTTTAGAAGCTCCATTAAAAATTGTTGTATTAAGACCAAGGGTTAGTATGCACATATAGAACTGTGTTGGGGTAGATGGCAAAGGGAAAGGTATGCTATAGTATGGGATACAATAGAGGACAGGACATGCGATAAGTGAGAGTAAAAATGTGTTTGGAGGTACCAGAATATAGCTCTTGAATTGCTCTGTGTCTCTATAGTCATTGATAGTGTTGCGGATCTTGTTCCAGCTGTTTGAAGCAGTAATAGAGGCAGCTTTTCCTCCAACTCTGTTTTACTAATCCTGAGTAAATTCTATATATCCTTTCCTTGACACCTCAGCTGGTACACTAGGGTAGATCTAGTCAGTAGGTCACATAGATAATAGTGCTGACCACCAGGATCAAGCACTTTTGTGTGAGAATTCACCATTTGCCACATGAAATATTGGAGTAATTACAATTGGATTACATTGAGTTCCTATAGTATCCTGCAAGCTATCCCAGCAAAAATTGTTATACTGCACTTGGTCCTGGTGGATAGCACTGTAGGTAGGATAAAGACCATGTACATTTTTTTGAAAGGAACAGCTTCCCATTTGTGTACCCTCCTTGCATCTGGTGTGAGTAGTCTAAGCTGCTTATACTGTATACTGTGCCGTGGTGGGTGTGCCTATTGTATCCAAATGGTAAACCTGCATATGCTGTTGTAATTTTACAAAGTGCAGTAGTATTAGCTGCTCTGTAGAACTCACTCACATATTCAGGGAATGGCAGGAAGGTTTGCTTGAGAAGTAACTGATAAGGCAGCCTAAGTTTTTTTTATGGGCGTACCTAACTAGTCTAGTGATGTGTTCATTATAGGAGAGCCATGGATCAAGCCAGAAGCCCAGGTTCATAATTTGCTGGATATGTTCAAGAAAATGTACCATTCAAGGTTGAAATGTGCACTGTATTTGAAGGATGAGGTTTATATGAGAAGCACATCACCTTGGTTTTGGAGCTGTTGAGGAAGAGTAAATCTCTTCCCACACTGAAAAAAAGGTTTATGACTGATCTTGCATGATTTGTGAGAATAACATAAGAAAATGTACTAAGTGCCAAAATTACTTTGGGACCAATTCCAGAACGCCTTTCGCATGGCACGAATCGCACCTTGTGCCATGCGATATGCTTCACATGTGGGTTGTGCCAAAGGTGGGCTACAACACTCACTACACCAGAAACCTACTGCAGCATGGTGCAAGGGTGGGCTATAGCAGCATCTGCACCCTATTTTTAAAGGGCATCTGTCATAACCCAGTTACACTTTTACAAGTCCCGCTATGGTGCTGCGGGTTAGACTAGCATGGAGGTGGTCTAAGGGTCATCCATCCTGGCAAAATAATGGATGCCCCCGAAAGTACCCTGAATCACACATCATCATTCCCCATGGACCCCCCCAGCACACTGATGCCCCCCACCTCCAGAATGTCGGGGTGCCATCCGGGTCCATATTGCACCATGACCCCCTTGCACCTGTGCCAACCAGCCTACTTCCCAAGGCCCCCATGGGACTGCTGGCATGTTATGGGGTGGTGGGCTCTGGGGGGGCAGTTAATTGTGGTCTGTGACTTACGGCACCCAGATCCATTGCTTCATTCCTGGAGCGGAACCCTGCAGCTGCTGGAAGTCACAGGTCATAGGTGCCGGGGACCCTGTCTGTCCTGGAATAGGGAGCAGGGTCCCCGGCGTAGTGGCACATGGTGCAACTCACAGATGCCTGTGAGTTGCACCATGCATTCTGGAATCATGCCCTTTAAGCTTTTCTTTCATTTTTCTTGCATTAATAAATGCTAGTTTTTTTGCAAGTACACACAAGATTTTTGTAAGATCACAATTTAGGTTTTAACACTAGTCAGGACATGTGCAAATTTAAAATGTAGTGTTGTAGAAAATATTGATATATTATAGTACATGTTTGTAAGCATAGTGCAAGAAAAAATCCTGTACTTACAGTAGTCAAGAATTATGCAAGCATAACTTTTAAAGTGTTTAAGGATTTTGGTACATAATAGCACTTTGTATGAATTGTACAAGGATGATTGTTCTACTTGAAATACTCACAGTATGTACAGGTAAGAATGCACATCTTCATAGCACTGATACAAATATTTAGATAAAATCTAAGGAGTAAAAAGCTGCAAGCACATCAGCAAACATGTTTAAAAATGAAATATTTAGTTACTATTCCGTTAATATTACATATATTCTTGTTAGATTTCTCCTTCCTGTCATTACTAAGAAACTGTGTATGAATGCTGTCTCATAATTCCTTACATGTTTTTTACCCTTGTTTCTTATTCTTCACTTAAAGTCACACCCCCAATAGCTACATCATAAGTAGTCATGGTAATGATTGCAATAGCATGAACAAAGTACAGTATTATGACTACAAGTGCAAATTAACCATATTACTAATCTGGATAGCACCCTAAAAGTTGTAAGTGTGGTCTTGTGCATTCAAATCAAAAATATTCAGAGCAGAATTGCTCGAGTATATGTTTGTGTATCTTATTGCAAGACACTTGAAACACATGGGGTGGGACATTCAGAAGGGTTGCACATGGTGCAACACAGTTGCACCATGTGCAACCCACTGATGTGCCCTGGCATGATATTCAAAAGGGAATGTGCCTGGCACAAATCTTGATATACCGGAGTGCATCAGTAATGTATGTGGCGCAAGTGGGGGGTCGTGCCCATGCATACTCTGCACATCCTGATATTCAGCGCGGGATGTGCTGAGCCCATACAGGCACAATCCATACTTGCACTGCACACAGGTGAGCCAAAAGAAAAAAAAAGGGAGCAACAGCTGGCCACCTGAGCTCCAGTGGCACCAGCGTGGTAGTGACCCCCCATGCCTGACTGCAGGCATATGTAGTAATAGAACATCCCATATCCCTGGTGGTCCAGTGAACTGCTCACAGCCCAATCGTGGGCATCAGTAATAATATATGGCAATCATATCTATCCCTGGTGGTTCAGTGATACCCCCCTCCCCACCCACCTGCAGAGCCCCACCACCCCGCTCCCCCCTGGCAGCGGTGGGCAGCAACTTCCCACCCACCAGTCGCGCGCCGCACCGCCGACTGACTCCATATGGTAAGGGCTGTATGCCCGATGGTCCCTAGCGTAGGCCAATGAAGCGTGCAGCATCCCGATCTACTACCCATTCACATTTCTGGACTGTGCACATGGGATATTGGGTGCCCATTGGCCCACACTGTGGACCATTGGGCATACAGCCCTACTGTACGGAGTCAGTCGGGTGGGTGGTGGGGCAGCTGGCAGTTGGGGAGCAGACCTGCCGCTGCCGGGGGCAGCGGGTGGTGGGGCTCAGCGGGCGGGTGGGGAGGGGGTACCGCTGGACCACCAGAGATGGATTGATTGTCAGATATTATTACTGATGCCCACAATCGGGCCGTGAGCAATCCACTGGACCACCAGGGATACGGGACATTGATTTACAATCCCTATACCCGCAATCGGGCAGTGGGGCACTTTGCCGTTTGTGCAGGAGGGGTCAGTCCCCGATGGCTGCAGCCTGGCAGGGCGCCAGGTGCAAGTCGCCGGGGATCGGCACACCTGCATGCAAATAGGGCCATAATGACATGCAAATGGCCCCATTTGTGCCTTGCCTGCATTATGGCCTCATTTGCATGTCTGCTTTTGAATATCGCGGTTGTTGCGCCTAGCACAATGGCACTTGCGATAGCGCATCCCCCTACTCCACTCTGGCCACTTGCGCTGGTGCACTGCCACTGCACCATGCACAATGTGGGTGGCCATGGAGCGATATTCAATGGTGCTGTGCCATGGCACAGCTCCATTGAATATCACACTGTCTATGCCCAGGTGCATCCCAGTTGCACTGTGCCCAGGCTTGCGCCACAGCCTGGCGCAGCCTGAATATCCCACCCATGGTATCAATGGCTCAGTAGATTGCATGCCCTCCTCTGGGGCCCCAAAGTTGCAGATTCTAGACCCATTATCAGGAACATGTAAAATCAATACTATAATGCAGTAACCCCATACAGTTTTTCCTAGCATCTCCTGATAGTAGCAAGGATTTTTTCTTGTAGGATTTTTTCATGCAAGGAGAATGTTGCAATCCTTACATAATTCCTTTCATGTAATTCTTACATAAAAAATGTGCATCTACCTCGCATATGACAGCATATGTCCTTGCATGTTGTACCAATCAAAATACTTGCACAGCTCTTGCCTTGCGGGAGTTTGTGTTGGAGCAGATGAGGAAAAGTCATTCACAAACAGGCTAAATAATGGGGGTCTATGCTGTAGCCTTGATATACTCTGAGTCCTAAGTTGAGAAGATAATGCATAGATGTCACACTATCAACTTTGACCACTTGGGCCCTGCCAGTAAGATAGTCCTTCAGTCAGACTAGCCTGACATCATATGGATTATCCCCTTGTCCTCTCATCTTTGTGCATCGTGAAGAGCTGTATTTTGTCTACTGATATTATCCCTTTCAGATATTTAAAGACCATATCCATATCACCCCGAGTCTCCTCTTTTCCATAGAGAATCACCACAGTTTTGCTAGTTGGTCTTCACAGCACATTATGAGAGCATTCATCAACTTTGATCACTTTCCCATGCATTCTATCAATTCCATAAACACATTTTCTTAGTTATTAAGGCAAATGAGAGAAACTGTAGAGTGCAAGGAATTTAATATGAGACAGCACCATATATTCTGCATGAACTGGCACTGAAATGGCAGGAACCAGCAGAAGAGACACGTAACACTGAGTTAGAAATACAACAGTGTTGGTGCAGTAGTACCAAACATCACAGGTCCAATTTTCAAAACTGGTCTTAGATTGATGCAAGCTGCGGCAAACTGCAGCTTGCATCAAATGCCAGTATGCCAGGGACCTTGCACCTGATTTTAGTACAGGAAGAGTCCTGGTCCAAAGTGCATGGATTTATGGGAACCGCTCCCATGCACCAAACAAGAAGCATATGGGAGGAGTTTGACAGAGGCTGTGGCATAACCAAGTGACAGTGCCCTCAGGGAACCCTGAGCCCACCGCTGTAAAAAACCCTGACAGTCACCATGGTGATGGCCAGGAATGTGCCGCACAATGTGTGGGGGGGGGGATGCCATCCCAAGCATGGTGCTGCAACTGCGGTGCCATCTGGAGGGTTTACTTATAGCAAGGTGACATCCCCCTTGGCGACATCCCCAACAATGACAACCACAATGCTGAGTGTCGGCATTGCACTGTCATGGATGTCTCAATGTTTTTATCGGGAGGCTGTGCTCCTCCAAGCCCCCCCATGTGGGGGGTCTGTCCCCACACCCCCAGTCTCTAAGGATACAACTCTGAGTCCGAGTTGTTTCTGGGGAGGGGTGAAACATCAGGTGAGGCAGTCCTGGTGCCAGCAGAGACCATCACAGTGACTAGAGGTATTTGTTCAAATCCTGTCGTTGTGATGGTCTTCTCTACTGTGGTTTCACTGTGCAGTCAGCATACCCATCTGTGGCATGGCCCAATGGCACTATAGACAGTGCTAGGTAGACTGCAGCTGGCACACCATGGTAGTATGTTTCATGTACAGTGTCACTTACCTGCAAAGGGGCAACCTGGGTGCTGCATGGTACATGTGGCCTACAGCGCTTTATATTCCTGTACCATGATTGTAGGTGTTCACACTGTTTGGCATGTTGTGGTGGTGATGGGGGGTGCACCTGGGAACCCATCCATGAACACAGTATGAGTGGGATGGTGTACAGGATGTTAGACCAGCCCTGGGCTGGTATAAGACTGGAGGGGACCTAACCACTTTGAGAATGTGGTTTCAGGAGATGGTGCATTAGCAACATAGTGAAAGTCCCTTTTATGCAATGGCCCACAGAGATGGGTGGAGTAAGCATGGGGCAGCCACTTTGGTGCACACTAACCATAGTTGCCACATGTTCCATATGAAATTTGGGAATGATGCAACCTGTGGTGCAGTGAGCCACTTTTTCTTTGATGCAGACACCTTACTTGATTCCTGACATTTTGAAAAACAGGCCCCAGAACTTGAATCAGATGTAAGTGGCAAAGAGTTTAAAATAGCAGTTCTAGGTGAAGTCACACTCACTAATGCCAACAGTAGTGATAGCAGTGGTGCTAGACCTGAGAAGAACTGGATGTAGTACTTACTGTTGACCCAAATGGCAAAGAAGCTTTGGAAACAGAAGTAGCAACAGTTGTGCCAGATAAAAGAAATGGTTTGATCTAGGGGCCTCAAGTCACAAAAAGTTGACAACAGCAGTGACAGGAAAGGTAATAACAACAGCTTGCATCAGCATCGCACCATTAAGGAAAAAGCCAAATTATTTGTTTAAATGAAAGTAGAACATGAAGACTAATAATCTTTACCACTTAGTCACTCACATCCTGTAGTACGTTATGGGTCCCTGACAGCTTCTAGGGAAAAATTCAGATTATTGCTCACTTCTATGGTGGTATGTGAAATTCAGGGTTTGACTACTAATTTAGAGAGCTTTGAGTGAACAGGGTTCATCATACCTCTAGGGTATCCCTCTGCCATACTCCCTCACAAGACCCCTTTATTGAGCTGATAACATGAATCTATAAAGATCAAGATTAAAATCTTCCAGTTGCAGATTATTTGTGGTTTCTATGAGCCTGTTATGAAATGCCCTTTCAATTTTAGTACATTAGCAACCAATGGCTGAGTACTTGAAGTCAATTCTGAAAACCCCTTTGTTTGACATGACATATCCAGAGTTCTGAAACTGATCATAATTATAGTGTTAGTTGTTTACTATATCTCTAGTTCCTTTCACTTTACGTATATATTGCACAACCCTCATAGGTTCAAAATTGCAGTCTGTGAAGGAAAAATCTTACAAGTCCCTGTAGCCACGTAACTGGCAGAGGGGAATAGACCAAAACACACATGCCCACTAGTGCACGCAAATGGGCTGACATTTTGCCATGTCATCATGGCTTCATAAGAATTCAACTAAATTATAGGAAGATTGATCATGGTGTTCCTGTACACTGGTGCTTGCACCAAACTTGTTGTTAAAATGTTTTGAAATTGATGAGTGAGCAGCTACTCTCCTTGTTCTTGTTCTAAACACATAAATAAGTAAATCAATAAATATTTATTTCTGACAGGATACTGCATCTCATGCAGACCTGCCCAATGCAATCCATAACAGGGTGCATACATGTAGTCACTCAGCATTGCGCATACATCAGTAACACAGCTTTTAGCTATCCCTACAAAACATATGCATTTGCATTAGGCTGAAGAACATAGGGCAGGGGTGCTGGCAGGTTCTCAGAGTACAATATTCACACATAAGCCTTATGTACAGGTTATTATATACCCCATGCTCTCCAAAAATCTGTACAGTAGTGTACATAAGCCTTTAGAATTAGGCAAGCGTGTGACAAACAAAACAAACTCCTTGGCTGTGGTACCTGACACTTCTCCTGTACCCCTGGCCTTAAATGGAACTAAAACTAGCACTGTTCAGTTAAAAAAAGTTTAAGATAGTCTTTCCAGTTTCCAGCTGAAAACTCTTAGTTGGTAGCAGTGCAACTCTGTAACATGAAATATCCTCAAAATTGGGATTTCATGGTCTTCTATTTTTTTTTATTACTGAAGAAATAGACTTTGCCTATTCAAATTGCTCAATCCTGCTATTAAGTCATTAGACCGCTGTTCATGATATCAAAGTATCATGCCCTGTAAAAAATGATGATGTCACATGCAAAGGATGATGAATTCAGGGTAGGAAAAGGAGTACAGATGAAGTGTAAAGGTAAAACAGCCTAGATCCTTTCTCAATGTCTTTAGTAATGGAGAACGGAATGTCTTGAAATTCAGTTTTTGGGGGGAATGTTAGGAAATGTGAGACCTGCTGATGACAACTTATCGAATATGGTTGCCCCCTACTGTAGATGGATTTCGATCTAGTACAAATAGCTGTTGAAGGACAGGTCAAAAAAGTTGAACTATAGTAGGTACTAGACTGCTGTAGTATGACAATGTTTGTATTCTGCATCTAAGCCCTGTCTCCCTCCCATCATGACCAGCCTGCCAGCACTCAATACAGGACAGCACAGTAACTGTTTCAGTTCAGAGAAGGGTTTTCTCAAACCCTGTCAGTGACAGACAAGTTGTTCAAATAACATGCTATTGCCATAATTCTCCAAAAAAGATGAGCTCATAAGAGTCGGGAAGGGGCAAATAGGAGTCAAGAGCAGCAGAGAGGGTTACCAATAATTATAAAAAAGCCTTTTTGAGTTAAATACCTTGTGATCCTGCAAGTAAAGCTTGGTGATCAATGGCAAACCTTTGATTCACAGGAACAGTCATTGAGTGAACTGAAAACAGCGCTCCCAGATCTATTTAAATGAGCCTGGGCTAAAGAGAGAAGTTACACTGCATCTGATTCTACTTGTAGTGGCAGCTTTTCTGTGCCAATGCTACCAAAGCCACATCTTTATGTATAGGTGGACAGTGTCTAACAGCCTGGTACTCGTCCAAAATGTAGATCTTGTTTTTTGCACTTGGATCTCAGTTTGAACACAACTTCAGATGGTAATGTATCCTTGAACGCTTTACCTGATCCGGTGACAGACCGTTGTTATTCTCTATGAAGAAGTGTCTTCACATGTATCCCCTCTGCGCAAGGATGCAAGACTAATCCCATGATTAGTGAATTTTATGTCATAATTTTTGAAGGTCCACTCATTAAATTAGAGACAGTGCTGACCCCTGATTCTGATATAAGACTGCGCAAGAACATGAGACTATTCCTACGATCTACGAGCTCTGCATTAAGGCTTTCAGAGGCCCGCTTGTTATAAATGAAAAACCATTAGCCTATGACCCTCGAGTCTGTCTGTACAATTAAGTTCATATGGGTTCAGAATCCTGAAAACCAGTTTAACTGTGTAGTGGCATAATAGCCACAGTGGGACTTAACATCGAGACCACCAACATTTTATGTACTGTGTTGTCTTTCTATTACTTATATTGACATAGCAAAATCCTACTGTTTTATCTGGCAAATCCGAAGGAGTAGTTTCTTTGATTAGAAGAGTTTTGCCTCTTAACAGACCTGTAAATTACTTTTGCCATTTTTAAAGGCAATCACCCGAGTGTTTAAATTCCCAAAATTGCCAGATAAAATTAGTGAGTTGGGGAAGGGGCTTTTGGGGGAAGTAATGGCTTCTAGGCTTGTCTGTTTGTTTACATCACCTGACATAGCTGATGGTAGTTCAGTTATTGGAACTGGGGGTAGTTTTAGGGTTCATATGGGGTAGTATGGTTAGAGGGGCAGGAAATAACTGGGATGGGTTATCTCCTCCTTACTTACCTTTATTAACTACTGATAAAAGCATCAGGCACTCTCATCAGGACTCAGATGTGCCCTATCTTATTTGGAGATCTAATATTAATATCAAATAATGGCAGGCCCTTATACAATTCTCAGTTGGAATATAAAAGGTGCTAGGGAAAGAACCAAGTGGCAAGTAATATTAAAACACTTGAGATCCCTTAGTGCAAATATTGTCTGCTTACAAGAAACACACCTTAAATGAGAAGACACCTCATTATGGTGTAAAGGATGGGTAGAACAGTCTTATGAGGTGGGCATATCCACAAGTAGAGGTGTAGTCACTATCCTTTTCCATAAAAACATTCCTTTTAGATTAGAAAATGAGGTATGGGACAGTCAAGGGCGATATATAATACTACATGGTATACTGGGTATACGTCAAATAACGATTAGGTCTATTTACAGACCAAACGTAGACTCTCCAGCCTTTTTCACCAACTTAATAGGAAGTATTTCCATTACTCCCCATAGAACTATAGTTATGGGAGGAGACTGGAATATTACTCCCCGGCTTTCATTAGATAGATCAGAGCCTAGGAAATCCGGTCTCTCCCCAGCCCAGAGAGCCCTACAAGATTTAATGAGTGGGCTGGGTCTCCTTGATGTATGGAGGATATTGAACACCAATGAACAACAATACACCTTTTTTCTCACCCCATCACACTTGCTCACGCATAGACTACATTTTGGCCAGCTCCCACATTATGCCAGGAATAATGGAAGCCTTGATTCACCCGCGAGTGGTGTCAGACCACTCCCCAGTCTCGATAGTCTGTGAATTGGGGCCCAGAATTAAAAGACTCTATACGGAGACTGAATACACAGCTCTTTCAGACACCTTATATACAGACCCATTTTAAACATTTTATTACTTCCTTTTTGGATAATAACTTAGGAACTATCTCCAAAATTGACATCTTCTGGTCTGCCCTGAAGTGTGCCTTACGTGGGGAGTGCATACATTTAGCCTCAGTTAAAGCGAAAAAATACAAAATGCATACTGAGTCCCTGCTTCAAGAAATAAAAACATTAGAATCTAACATTAAAAACACTCCTCAGACTCTGAATGGACTAAGCTCCATATGCTACATGCTCAATTCTTGGACTTGATGTACCAAAAAGTTGAGCTTTCCTTAAAACGCGTCCAAATGAGGCACCTAGAATCGGGAGAAAGTGCCGGAAAGCTATTAGCTATCCAAATTAAGCAGATAGAATCAACTCATTTTGTACCTGGGCTGTACTCAGCTAAAGAAGGCCAACTTATTACAGACCCAAGGGAGATTGTTTCCAGCTTTGCAAAATATTATAGAGATTTATACCATTGCATAAATGAAGATACCCCAAATAAACAATTACAAGCATATTTCGATCAATTGACGCTCCCAACACTACCTGTGAATAAAAAACTATCCCTGGTTTCCCCTATAATGGAATGGAAAGTAATCCAAGCAATTAAGCAGCTTACTACAGATAAGTCATCTGGCCTGGATGGCTTCCCAGCCAACTTGTATAAATTATATAGTGCAGAACTCTCTCCCCTGTTAACCAGAGTCTTTAATTCATGGTTT
Organism: Neoceratodus forsteri; assembly: GCA_016271365.2. Classification (NCBI taxonomy): domain Eukaryota; kingdom Metazoa; phylum Chordata; order Ceratodontiformes; family Ceratodontidae; genus Neoceratodus; species Neoceratodus forsteri. The sequence goes on along the minus strand of CM057455.1, from coordinate 1,172,452,286 downwards.
GAATTGGGTATCTCAGAGCAGACATATCTTGAAGCCCTGATCACCATTATTCCCAAACCAGGTCAAGACCCACACTATGTTGAAAATCACCACTCTATCTCACTACTTAACACCGACGTTAAAATACCAGCAAAAATATTAGCTAATTGTTTGGGACCTTTAATGGACACATTAATCAGTAATGAACAAGTTGGTTTTATGCCTGATCCTCAAGCGACCATATGCGTCGATTACTACACCTTATTCCCCTACCTAGTGAGTCAACCATACCCATGGACCTGATAGCCTTAGGTGCAGAAAAGGCCTTTGACCGGGTCTCCTGGCATTTTTTGTTCACTGCGCTATCCCGGTATGGCATCCCACAAACATTTATTGATTGGGTCAGACTGTTATATTCATCTCCTACAGCCCGGGTCTGGTGCAATGGTCACCTTTTGGAACCATTCCCATTGAGTCATGGCACTAGGCAGGGCTGCCCCTTTCCCCACTCCTTTTTAATTTCTATTTAGATCCCTTCATTAGAAAACTACTTATGACCCAGGGTTTGCAAGGTATTCTAGTAGGAAGTAGACAACACCTTTTGTCTGCTTATGCAGATGATCTCCTAGTACATGTAATGAACCCAAGTACAAGTGTCTCTATCCTGTTACAAGAAATTGAGTCCTTCTCTAGGATCTCCTATTACAAACTCAACCTGGCTAAATCTATTATTTTCCCCCCTAAACCAGAAACTATTTAAAAGTGATGTAGAACAATACAGACTACACTGGGAAAACAAAAGTATAACCTATTTGGGTATTAAAATCTTTAAATCATACTACTCCATTATTAAAGAGAACCTTTCTAATTTAATAAAAATAATTAAAGCAGACCTGGAAAAATGGAATACCTTGCAGATTTCATTATGGGGAAGGATTAACATCACTAAGATGAATATCCTCCCTAGAATCCTCTACCCTCTCAATATGTTATCCCCCCTATCTTCCTAAATTATGGTTCATGAATTTAAGGAATTTACTTAACAAATTAATTTGGAAAGGTAAAATGGTGAGACAGGCATATCATAAGTTAACAGCATCAAAAAACCATGGTGGGCTTTCCTTACCATCTTTTTTCAATTATTATGGAGCAATCCACATCACAAAACTGGCATCCTGGATGTTCTGCCCACGTGAAGGAGACTTAGGGTCTTATACTCCAGCATGGTTAAATATTGAAAAGACCCTTGTGTCCCCCACATTGTGTTCCCTACCATCTCTACTATATTTCTCTTTAAAATATATCCCCAAAACCCTCTGGAAATCCCCAATAGGGTGGTCACTGAGAGCCTTGAATCAGTTACAGAATCACCTGAAAATAAACTGACAAATGGACGGAGAACAACTGCTCTCAAATAATCCACATTTTAAAATTCATCAGAAACCTATCCCAATAAAGTTTTGGCCTGCTCTAAGGGATATTAGGCTTAAGGATCTCATACCCAATGGCAATATGCTCTCTTATACTCAATTCCTACAGAATTTTCCTGAATTAAGTGGTTACCCTTCTAAATACTGGCAAATCATGCAAGCGATCTCTTCTTTCATGACTATAGGTCGATCCCTTGAACCTCCTAGGACTGCCTTATCCTCCTTATTGAGAATAGCTACCCACCCACATTCAACATCCACGGTATATAAGGAATTGTAGACTCTTGATGCATGACTAGCAGTAGGTATATGCCAATATTGGGTTAAGGCCCTATCTCTTTCACTCGCACCTGATTTTTGGCAACAAAACTGGAAAAACCTATATAGATTTATTAAGCAAGACCACTTGCGGCTTATACAATTTAATGTGATGAATGACCTATATTATACTCCCCAGAAGCTTCATAAAATTGGCAAGATACCATCCCCCTGCTGTCCCTGGGGCCTCAGTAGAAACGGAGACCTCTATCACATGTTATGGGCATGTCCTAAAGTCCAATTATTTTGGGGAGCTATACAAAATTCTTTAAATCCTATGCTAGCTTTAGGCTCATTGTTTTCCCCAGAAGTTTGTTTACTTAATTCTTTTCCAAAAGGAACATTGAAAACAAAGAAGTATTATATGGCTCTTATCTCTGCAGTGGCCAAACTTGTACTTATGAGGCACTGGACCCTGTGCTCCTTGCCTGCAACATTAGAATGGCATACAGACATTTTGCTGGCCTTGCAGCTGGAAAAACATATTGCTAGTATGGGCAACCAGTTGCAAAGCTATCTAGATAAATGGGGCACCTTAGATGCATTATTGGCGATATGGAAGCCTGAAAGTAGATAACCTAATGGTTACTGATTTTTCCACTTGCATTCTGGGTTTTCTCTGAGAAAAGCCATCCCTAATTATAGTAGAGAAAAAGTCTTGTGCCTGATGCTTTCAAATGGAGAGAAGAGAGTATGAGGGGGATAGGAAGTTCAGGGGAATTTTTATGGGGAGGAGGGAGGTGTTTTTTTTTTTTATTATGATTTTACTATTTCTGCCTACCCAAAAGTTATAGTGATACCTCAGCAATATTGCAGTATACTTTTATGTTAGGTTCATATTTAACCACAAGAACATGTGGTGATGACATTATGATATGCTTGTATAGAAATGTTTGAATCTAGATACTGCGACCAGGATAGGCATAAATACCAAACATACTATGTTATATTTTATTTTATATTTCTGTGCATTAATGTGCTGAAAACAAAGTTTTTTGAATTATAAAAAAAAAATATAAGAAAATGCCCCAAAAATGTTTCTTCTCTTTTTTTTAAATACCGAAACCACATGACAATAAGAAACTAAAGTACTGTAAACTCTGCTCACAGACACAAAGATTATAGAAGTTTAAAAAAAAACGTACTCTTGACTGTTGCATGGTTGAAGAGAAAAGCGGGTACACAGTAGGGGAAATCATAAGATAGGGGCTTCCATATCACAGCCTGCCTAGCAGGGTACATGGGGAGTATTTCCCACACAAATTTTATTCTACTAAACTGTGCTGCTTGTTTTTCCCATTCAGGGCAATAGGTAAACAACAGTTGTCAGGTGCATAAAAAAATGCAAGTTTAGGTATGAAAGAAGACCACTCACCCATCATATTCTTTTGCCACCAACTAAGTGATAGGAATACTTTCCACTCCTTTTTATGTTGTTCTGCATGTGCAAGCAACATTTTGTGGCAGCTTGCTGGGGTAGGGGGTTGTGGAGGTGTGACAGTGTTGTGGCCAATGCTGCCACTGCTTTTTTGGGCTTGTCTCTGTTGCACCAATAAATGAGCACACTGCCTATGACAGCAGTTGGGAAGTATGCCACCAACTTAAAGAAATTCACCACCATAATCAGGGAGTGCCCTGTCATTGCAGGGCATGCCTTACCTGCTGAAACATTTCAATAAACATGGCTGCATCTGTCGCTGTCCGCCTCTCACTATCCTTAGAAAGCTGACTATGAGGTTGCCCAATCCTCCTGTCAGCATGTTTATAACCCCTCATGATTGTGTGGCATACTGGGAGCCCACCCCAGTGTGCTTTGTGTGTTCTGAAACCGACCACATCGGCATGTTCCTGCTCCCGCCCAACCCCACCCCACCCATTGTGTGCCACACGAGAGCCCATTCCAGTGTGGCTAACATAACCTCCCAAACTCATGAGGCACACTACAAGCCCACCCTATGTGTGCCCAACAGTTGTTTTATTTCACCTGTAAATAAAGAAAACCTTCCTGTGATGTCCGTTCCTGAAAAAAAGAAAACGGTCCGTCGTTGGATCCGGAGCACCCCCCCTTTCTCAATCCGCACTCACCCTCAGTGTGCACCCCATCTTCTCACACCCCCTCACCCCATACTTACCTCTGGAGGTCTGGTGCCACGATCTTCGCTGGAGCAGGAACACGTCTGCAGTCTTCAAAGCTGTTTGCAAACTGAAGAAATGCTGGTAAGCTGTATAATGCCATCAATGGGGGAGTGGGGTTCAGCTTAGGTGGATATCTCAGCCATTTGTTTGATGTTTGGCCCCAAATTTTCAACATGAGTTTCTTGGGAACCCACCTCATGAAATCAGTCACTGTCATTTCGTTATTCGGTGCCAAAAGGTGATTTCATGGTCACTGTGCAGAATCACCTTTCAGGACTGATTAATGAAATGACAGTGCCACTGTTCATGAGGTGACACCCCAAAAAGCCTATGTTGCAAATTTGGTGAAAAAATTCCAAAAAATGACTGTGTTATGAATGTGCATTGCGCAGTTTCCACTCATGCTCATAACTTAGAGAATTTTTAATATTTTCACTCCAGATTTTCAACATTGCCAATTTTTCATACCTCCTTATGAACAGTACAGCTGTCATTTTTCACATCCTACCCAAAATTTGTTTCTGCACATCTGGCACACAATGGCACAGTCACTGTGGGAAATCAATGTTCGGGACAGATTAAGAAAATCACAGTGCCACTGTTCATGAGAGAAGGTCCCAAATGCTTTCATGAGGTGGGGTCACAAAAAGCCCATGTTGAAAATTTGGAGTGCAAATACCAACAAATACCCAGGGCGTTAGGGTTTCTAACCATAATGTCCCACCCCGTGGAGACTGACAGGCATCAGGGGTGTGACTTTGGATTGTTGGCTGTAATGATCACATCATTCCACCCCCTCCCTCACCCTGCAGCCAGAGACAGGCATCAAGATGTGCCTTGGACTCTTTGGCCCCAAAGTTTACCCCATTCTTCTGTACTGCACCCATCTCAATGTATTTCCTTGTGGAATGGGGTGAGCGTAAGGCCCAATGGCCCCAAGGCACAATGCAACACTTGTCCGAGTCTGCAGGGTAGGGTGAGGTGCAATGGCATAAGCGTTATGGCTGACAACCCAAAGGCACACCTCAATGCCTGTCACTCTCTGCAGGGTGGAGTTGGCATCAGTTCTACACTTCACTGCCATTCCTATTATGCATCTATCTAACTTCTGCACTACCAATGCCAATGATAACAAGACAGTATTCGGCACTGACAAATGCTTGTTAAAGGTACTTATCTATTTTAAACTTAAGGTGGACAAGGGTGACTCACACAACTTTTGTTGGAAGTCTGTTTCAGGTGTCCACAGCTCATTCCATGATGTATTGTAGTTCTTCCTGATATTTTACTTGACTTTTCCTCCTGATTCTCAGCTGATAGTTGTGATCCTGAAGGACTTAATCTCTCAGGCAAGGACGGGCATCTCGAGAGGGGTAATGGTAGCGCTGAGACAGACTTCTTGTCTGCCTTGAAGTATTCTTTTCTTGAGGAACATGTACAAAAAAGGGGCTAGATTTGAGGCCACTCATGATCTTGTTCTCAGCAGGGGGTTTGGAGTCCTCTCCAGTTGAATAACATGGAAACAGTGGGAAGCAGTGACTTCAATTGGGCAATCCTCTCCTTGCTGAAAGGGCATGCTAGCCAGTCCTCAGCCACTAGGAACTGAAACTTCAGAAAGTTTGACTTTTCTAGTATAAAAGATGTTGTGTATAAGGGTCACTGGCAGCTGTATGAACTCAGTAATACAGCGCACATGTTGGCTTATTGAAGAGGGTGATCAAGGTAGCCTTCAGACAGAAGTGTCAGCACCCATCCATTCACTCCAGAAATGTTCTGACCTAACGTGTAGCCTGTTACAGAAAAGTTTCATGTAATGTGCAAATCTGCAGATCAGTGCAAAAGAGTAAAAAAGTATTTGTGCAGTGAGACAGCAGTATGGCGTGGCACCCACCTGACTCTTGATGTGTTTCGCATACTGATGCATGCTTTCTCAAAGGATCTGGTAGGTGGTAATACAGAGCACATGTAGGGGCTCTTTGAAAAGGATGATCTTGGCAGCCACAGAAGTCAGCATCCCTATAAACAATATAGTAAAAAGGGGCCAGCAGCAACACACCTGGCTCAACAGGACCCTAAGGAGGCTGATCTTAAGGAAAAAAAAATCTATGATTGCTTGTATTAGCCACAGAGTCATTTTTTTTTTTTTTTACTCATTCTGCTAAACAAAAATTAATTAGCCACTTTTGGTGAGAGCTTTCTATGCCAGTTTCAGCTTAGGGACCCTGTAGAATGCAACGGTGTAAGAATTGTGAGGGGAGTCAGGAAGGATTTTTTCCTATTATGATCTAGGAGTGGAAGCAACCACCCCTTCCTAACAGGTTATTCCACATCTCAAACAACTCCATCCTTGAAATATTTCCTCAAACATTCTTAGTTCCACCACCATCCCCTCCCAGTCCTTATCACCCCAAAGTTATTTGGTTTAGTAAGACCAAATATTTTCACTCATATACAATACAATGCAAAGATCCTCATTCTCTGCATCTCTCCACTGGACTGAAATGCAGATTATTTTGCCCCAATAATGCTTTGCTGAGACCACGGCATTTGAGACTGCTGGGGAGCTGCAGAGGATGGGTATCTGCACTAGGCTGGATGTGTGTAAAACTATTAATGTTACTAAGCCAGGTGACATTGAGTCTAATAAGGTCTGGCTGATTGGGGGCTTAGATGGATAGAATACCAATGAGTAATACAGAGGGCATGAATGGAGGATGGGGGAACGTATGGCAGTGCTCCCAAACGATTGCTCCTGTGTTTTGTTTTTAGTTGGATGGTGGCAAAAACAGATACCAGCACTCCAAACAACATGAAGAGGGGCACATATCACTCCCAAAAGATAGATGAATGGGGAGGGCACACTTGGCTGTGCCTGAAAAGAAAACTTTGTCAAATTAAGAGGAGGCAAAAGGGGTTTCATAGAAATTACATTGCAGAGGGACTGGAAGGAAAAGTATGCCTCTTTGCAGATGACTCAAAGATCTGCAACAGGGTTGATACACAAGGGGGGTTGGAAAGGATGAGAAGGGACCTTGTAAGGTTGGAAGAATGGTCAAAAGTATGGCAGTTTAGATTCAATGCAAAGTGCAAAGTAATGCACCTGGGAAACAAAAACCCAGGGGAAGAGTACATAATGGGTGGGGAAGGGGGTAGTAACAACAACAAAATTGGAAAAGGACCTGGGGTAGTCATATCAGACCTAAAGGTAAGCAAGCAATGTGAGAAGGCAGTAAGGATGGCTGGGGGGATACTGGTATGTATAGGGAGAGGCATCACCATTAGAAAACAAGAAGTTATTATCCCTCTGCATAGACAGTTGGTGAGACCCCATCTGGAGTACTGTGTGCAGTTTTGGAGACCACATCTCTGCAAGGACATAGACAGGATGGAGGCAGTCCTGAGGAGGGCAACTAAAATGGTGCAGGGTCTGTAACAGAAGCCCTACAAAGAGAGACTAAAGGAGCTTAAAATGTATACCATTGAGGAAAGGAGGGAGAGGTGGACATGATAGAAACTTGTAAATACCTCAAGGGAATCAACAAAGTCCAAGAGGGTAGCATCTTTCAGAAGAAGAGATGTGAAAGAACAAGGGAACACAATTTGAAGATAGAGGGTGGACAGCTCAGGGGCAATGTGAGGAACTAGTTTTCACAGAGAGGGTGGTGGATACATGGAACGGCCTTCCTGAGGGGGTCATGGGGTTAAAAACAGTGGGGGAATTCAAGAATGCATGGGACAGACAAAAGGAAATTCTTGTGGGGGGTAGGAAGAAGTAGGCTGTTGGTTAACTAGGATCTTCAGCTTATCCAATAGGTAGGGGAAATGGGCAGACTAGGTGGGCCAAGCGGTCCTTATCTGCCATCAAAGTCTATGTTAGGTTCATAGGTGGTTTCCAAGCCAGTTGGTCAAAAGACCTTTGATGGCTCACCACTAGGTAGTAGAAATTCCTACATCTCTGTAATCCTATGTGTTTATCCAAATTATGCTTAAATGTTGACATAATACTACATGACACTACTGTTTCTGGTAATGCATTCCATGCATTCATGACTCACTGGCTGAACCATTGATCTCTTGTGTTTTTCCTATATATATCCCCTTTCTGTTGTAAATAGTGAGATCTAGTATTCATTGCGTTGCTTAAGTTCTGTAATCCTATGGACTCCCATAGGAATCTATTTTTGCTTGTGTTGAATACATAACAAAGGTCACCTCTTAATCGTCTGTAATCAAGAGAATATAGGTTCAGATCATTTAGTCCATCCATATATGATTTATTTTCCATGTTGTTTAATTTTTTGGTCATTTTCCTCTGAACCCTTTTGTATAACTTATTGTCTCTAATTGTTTGGAGTGCACATAAGGGAGAGCAATACTTTAGGTGGGATATGACCAATGAGGTGTACAGTGGAACAATTACTTTAGGATCTCTACTCCGAATGAATACCAAAAGACTGTTTGAGATAACAACCCCCAGATCTCTTCCATTATCTGTTACTGAAAGAGCAGTACTATCTAGATAGCAAGTAAGCCATATATTCTTATGTCCCAGGTGCATAATGCTGCACTATCCGCATTGGATTTCAGTCTATTACTTTCAAATAATTTATAAATTAAGTCCAAGTCTTGTTGTAACATATTTCAATCTTCTTAATTATTGACAATGGGGTTAAAGGTACTGGGCTGTTTTTGAGTTTGGGAGGGTAAGGTCTGGAAATTGAAAGGGTATGTTAGCATAGAGGTTAAGACCACAATGCTGAAAACCTGAATATTCTGATCTGAATAGCACCACTGTCTCTTTTGAATGACCCTGGGTCACATAATTTCCCTCTGCTTCTCACAACGGCACTACTCACTCTTTGACTCTGAGAAATTCCATTACCACCCTTAGCATAACCTCTGTGTCTTGCAGTCTGTCTCTGCAGGGTGTGATTTTACATGTGAGATGAAATGGTAGCATTCTCTCCCCTTCCTGTTTTGGATTATAAAGTGCTTTGTAAAAGTTTGTATAAAACTCTATATACTGTAGACTAAATATCCTTCCTTTCCTTTCCTTTATGAATAACTGAACGAGGGAGTGCAGTGTGTAAGAGTCTTGGAATCTAGATCTCCTGCTCAGACCCAAATTGTAATCTAAGAACCTGTGCGCACACTATTCTCTGAGCAAAGCTAGCAGGAGTCCATTTAAAGAAATGGCTCAAATGGCTAAATTAATTTTTTTTAGATGTTTTCACTGGAAAAGTATACTGAGTTGAGAACATCTGATTTCCAGATGCATCCCGTGCAGAGGGGAAAGGGAGCACAACAGTAAATAAATAAAATGTATCAATACATCAGTAAAAATGTGCAAGTACAGAAATGAGGTACTGTACAGGCACGGTATAAGTAAGAAGTTCAGACACTGTAAAAGGCAGTAAGGAGACCACGCGGGACAGTAGACCTTTATTTGCCATCACTTTCTATGTTTCCATGTAAAATAAACTACCGCACGTGGACCATATGGAGCAGTGAAATAAAAAAAGGAAGTAGTTACAAGGTGCACGTTTAGTCAGTATCAGTGGAGCAGTAAGCCATACATAATTTTACTATCTCAAACAACAGAGCAGGAAGCTAAAAAACATAGAGGGCCAAGGACAGTGGCTAAATGTTTTTGGTGTCTAGAGCTTGCAATAACCAGGGCACTAAACTTCAGAAAAGTGGGTATTTTTCTTGTTTAAGGACCTGGAGCTGGATTAGCAAACAACTGAAAAAATGTGTGTGGTGGCATAATCAATGCACAATGGGGCTTCCCTTGCACAACTGCAAGTTTTTCCACATGGGTGTGATTTCAGTAGCCAGGACTGTTTTGTTGCCATTTCCATGATTCATGGCAGCTTGCAGACAAAGACCATGAGCAGTGTCATCAAGGCACAGTTCAGGAAGCATAGGATGACCAGGAGCAGTTGTAAAATTCACAAAGAATGTTTTATTGTTATTCATAACAGCAAACTAAAAAATAAAAATGTGTTCAGTGTGGCCCCGATATTCAAAGGGATTGCACCTGGTGCAACAGAGTTGAGCTGGTGCAACCCCTCATTGCACCCCAGTGGGATATTGAGAAAGCTGCCTGGAGCAGAGCAAATCCCAATGTGCCAGGGCACAAAGTAATCACATGCAGCACAGATGCAGGGGGCATGCCCATTCATATGTGGCACATCCCGATATTTAGCCCAGGATGTGCGGCGCATATGCTGGCACAACCCTGCACTGTGCCACATAGGGGTACACAAAGTTGAGCCCATGCAGAGTAGGAACAACTCCCGGCCACCCACAGGTGGGCTGCAGTATTGCAGGGTGCAACACAGCAGCCCAGCCATGGGTCGCCACCCGCCCTCCCAGAACACTGTCCGCAAGCACACACTGAACCCTGGTGGTCAAGTGGAACCCCCCTTCACCCGTAGCCATGATCACACAGTATATGTGTAAAGATAACTCCCTGGTAGTCTAGGGGCCCCTTCCCCTAAGTCCCCCTTTTCCCCTGATATATATTTAATACATGACCATCCCATTTATACTTCGGCCATGAATGAATCCTATGGATGCTCTGGTCACCACTTCAGGCTGGTATGCTGCACAAGTCATTCCCAGGCCCTGGTGAACACCAAATCATCCAATCAACCAATTTACCACCATATGAATTGTTCCCTAGAGTGAAGGTATTCAGTATCAAATTTTTCTGAAAAAGTTACGTTGTCTTTCATTTTATTGCACAAGCTCCCGAACAATGTGTGTCTGATCCAACTTGTCTGTTCTCTCTTTGTGAATGTTCAACAGCATTAGGTGATTGTATCTCTTCTCTGTCATGGTGCTTCTTACTGTAAGTAAGACTTTATCCTCCACTGTGTTGAAAAGGATCTCTCCTCAGTTGTTGTACCCATCTGGAAGAGGAGGTAAATTTGAATGAGCTTCACTACTTCTGAATACAGTGTCTGCTGCTGGCTGTCTTTTCCCACTAAGGTATCCATAATGGTGTTGAATGACATTACTGCCCTCACCTCTGACAAAACCTGCTGCACAAGTCCTGGGAGCAAGTTCAGTTGTGCATTTAGAATGTCAATGTCCAAGTCCTTATCTCCATACAACTGTGTGATCTGAGGAGGAACTGAAAATGCCTTTGCATTGGCTGCTTGAAGCAACAAATTCTCCATGGATGACAGCAAAGTGTAGGCTTCTTGATCAAAACGTCGGTCTAGTTCAACAAGACAGGCATCAATGGCTTCATAGTACATTTGTCGATACCAGTCCTTAGCAGATTAGGGATGGTGATGCAGTGCACTACCATGTTGCAGCCTTGCTGGCACATAGCGCTGTCTGGGAAGTTTTGGCTCCTTCACATTTTTCAGTAGTTGTGCTTTCTCTTTGATGCCTTCATAGACCAGGTCAAAGTCATTGTGCTGGCTTTGTAAAATTTTCTTCAGGGAGTTTATACTCATCATTGTATTTTCTGCTGTCACTGTTTTTGTTTGCAAGATTGAAGCCACTTGTTCTGATACGCTGAATATATTGTATGATACAACCAGTCCAAAATAGGTCAGAAACCTTTTCATCATTGACAACAGGCCTTTGACCATACTTCGTACATCAGTAGATTTGTCTTGTTTCAGCTCTTGTAAGGTTTCATAGAGTGCTCCATAGTTTTTGAGAACTGACTTGATGCTCTTTGTTCTTGCTGTCCATCTTGTTGGACAAAGTAAGTGCAGGCCTTCTATCATCACGTAAGGGTCCTCGCTGTCATTCACAGCAATATTTTTACAAACAGCCAACTTCTGTGGCAATCCCTGAATCAACACACTTAAATCCTGGACAAAGCTGAGGGCATCTTCAATGGCATCGCTTGTTTTGCCACAGTGTTGCAACACCAGGTCCAAGAAATTATTGGCATAATGGACATTCAGTGCTAGTGGATTTTCTCTTTTAATTCTTGTTGCAATTCCAGAAATACATCCACTCATATCTGCTGCTCCATCATATGCGTGTCCCTTCATGTTGTCGATTGGTAAATTATATCTTACTAAAACATATTTAATAGAACTGGTGATGGATTCTGCATCAGTCTTTACCATTTTGTACATCCCAATAAAATCTTCATGCGTAACAAAATGAGGCAGGGAAACCCACTGCATACATATTGTCATCTGCTCATGTTGGCTGATATCCCAAGATTCATCTGTTATGATTGCATACAGCTTTGATTCATTGTATATCTGTTCCAGAAGCTTTCTTAGCAGCTGATGTGCTATGAGTTCCATGACTTCATTCATAATATCTGAACTCTGATATTTCCCCTTCCTGGATTCATCTCAGTAGTTCTGGTATGTCAGCTGTCCTACTTAGCATTTCCTGCCTCAGGTTGCTTTCCTAGTCTTCTTTGCCACAAATTGCTAGAACTTGCAGAACGAGAAACTGTATTGTATTTAGCTGTTTCAGGAACATTTCTTGGTTTCTTGCCTGTTTCTGTGCAAGATGCTGGCTGAGCTGAGCACCAACATCGATCCTTGTGTTGCTGAATGCAGTATACTTCTCAACAGCTTCACAGTGGAATAATGATGTCTGATGTTTCTTAAATTTGTCAGTTGCTTTCTTCCAGTTACTAAATCCTGATAAAATGAAGGTTGGTTCACCACAACGACTGCCTTTGATGAGTTTTCTTTCTACTGCCGCCTGAAAGTAGTAGCAGAATACACATCCTTTTCAAACACAATAGGCTAGCCAGCTGAAAGATGAAAACCACTGTGTTTTACAAGTTCTTGTTTCAGTTCTCTCATTGTTTCATGGAATGACTTGTTTGATCGACGTGTCTATAACACTGCTTGGTTGAAAAACACTGTTAATATTGTGGCAACAAACAGAAGAGCAGGAGGGAAGAGACAAAGAAACAGCAGATTCAGACACTGGTGGTTCAATTGCAGTTACCCAGGTATTCTCAGAGCAGGAGGGAAGAGACAAGGAGACAGCAGATTCAGGCACTGGGTCAACTGCAGTCACCAAGGTATTCTCAGAACAGGAGAGGAGAGGCAAAGAGAGACAGCAGATTCAGACCCTGGGTCAACTGCTGTGACCCAGGTATTTTCAGAGACATCCGTGATGTTGCCATCGCTATTTTTTTTGTTCTTTTTTTTTAGTCTTTGGTAACCGGGTTAGGCCCACTAGGCACAAGTGCCTGTTTTCAGGGGTGACCTGGGAGCACTGGGCAGTTAAGTGACTTGCTCAGAGTAGCACAGTATGCAAGTGGAGGTTGTGAGAATGAAACTCAGGTCTGGTCTGCTGGATGTATCAAGCTCATTCACACCTCATTCCTCTAACCACTAGGCTATACTGCCAGCCCATTGTTGTTCATGGGGAACAGCTGTGCAGCTCTATTTTCTGAATGAGAGCAGGCCTTACCATCCAGGGGCACTGGATTGGCAGCTGCAGGAAACTCCTCATCAGGCAAGGAACATGTCAGTTCTGGCACTGATGCAGCACTTGAAACAAACATGGCTGCATTTGACTCTATCAAAGCCATTGGCAGTGAAGCTGTATGCACAGTTACATTGTCACTGTACCACTTCAACTGACAGCTATAGTGCTTGTGGCAGTGTCAGTGGTATTGATCTCAGCAGCGATGTCCCTTGCAGGCTGTAAAGCTATTGGTATCTGAACACTCCCAAACCAGTAATTTAGTTTTCTAGGCATCTTGGCAGCAAAATCAGCCAGTTGTTTCTCCATCTGTCTTTTTCATTTCTCAGTCCTTGGCATATCTGAATGCAATGACACAGACAGTGCAGGCTCTGAGAATGAATTTTTGTGTATACAGTTTAGTGAACCCATCTTTTTACCATTTTTTGACAAGGCACTGCAGCATGAACATCATTTAAGCATGCTAGCAATGAAGTGTCAATGGCAAAAAAATATTTTTTATATCTTGCCCTTCCCCACCCCCACCCCACCTCCGCTCTCTGCCTTTGTCAATAGTTAAAATTTATCCTCAGCTACTGTGGGTACTTTATTTAGCCATTGTTGGCTAGTGACTCATGCATCAATGCTTGTGTACTGCACCACTATAATACAAGACATGTGGGTCCAATAAAATTTATAATGCATGATTTGGCTGGTACTGACAATGGAACTATCATATCTCTACATAACTGGCAATATTTTTATTATAAGCTGTGTCAGCCTGCATGAACTGTTTATTGTCCGTTTTGAGGTCACACCTCAAAATAGAGCCTCAACCTAGTGTGCCTGATCTGTTAACTAAAACTAAATAAATTAAAAATGGTGCTAGAGTGAACATGATGCTATATTGGTCTGCCAAACCTAGTGCTCCCAGATGCCAGAGCTACAAGGATGCCTGTATTTCATAGGGAAATAGGCCAATCAACAGGGGGAATAGTTACCACTGACTTATATGTTTTTATACAGCAAACTAAACCAGAACTCATATTCCACAAGAAATAGGGTTAGAAACATACCCATTATACACTGATTGGTCAGTTTTCTGTGAAATGTGCATCTAACTCCTTTTCCCCAGGACACACCAGGAAACAAGCTATCACCTCATTTTTGTAAAAATGAATACAAATGTCACCCATGCTCTGTATTTTATATTCAGCACATCATTGACCAATAAAGGATTTGTTTAGTTGGAAGTAGATCCAGAAACAAATGGTGGTGTGATACCTTTTATTGGACCAGCACAGATGTTACAAAAAGAAAAACAGTGTCTGTGCTTTCAGACCATTAAGCTTTCAAACTATTTTGGTCAGGGCTACCTTCAAAATGTGATTTTGCTCAAGAGACTGTCATGTTAAAATTCATAAGTAAATACATGAATAAATAAATGAATAAACCATTCCTTGTCTCTAGTCTTCTTTGAGCACCAACTTGCTTATTTTTCCCTAGTTCATCTTTATCCTGTTTTCACCTCTCTTGGTATCTCTTACTCCTCCCTCCTTCCCACACTGGTAAGTGTTATAACAACTGCTGGACAGGGCACAATTATGTATTTAGCTATTTTTTTTTATTATTTGTTCACACACTTTGACTGCTGCTTTCCAGTAGATCCTGACCATGTCACTCTGTATAAACATACATAACAGTGGCATTGGCATAGGCATTCAGCAGAAATCAACTAAATTTACAGCCCTGTGCCAAAGTCTGCTGCTAGCTTCATGAAGGGTCTGCATATCTTTTTGCCACTGATTTGATGCCTATTCCCTAAGTTCACAAACCCATTCACATTCAATTGAATGCAGGAAGGTGTAAGTTTATTTACTGTAGTTTTATCCTACTAAAAAATAACACATTGAACACCATGGTAAAATAAGTAATTCAGTCTGTCACCATACATACAATAGTGGATGGGAGACTGTGCACAACCAGTCTTGTGGCACCGAGGGGTTCTGATACCCTGTGACCTTGAGCGTGAAGCCTGAGGGGTCCTTGGGAATCAGATCCATGAGGTGGCACAACACACTGGTTGTGCATAGAGTTGCCCATCCACTATTTTATATAGTGTATTGGCATCCATGCCTATTTCTGACACTGCACTTTGTTTCAGTGAACTGCTGCTTGGGGGGCACTTGAGGTTGGTGGTAGGTGCAAATTACTGACAGAGTCCTGCTGATGTTTCTGCAAGTTCAAGTTAAAAAAATAACTTCCAGCTTAAGTGGATAGGGGAAATTAAGTATGTGGCAGCATTCCAAGTTGTTCTGCTGCAGTAGTGACATCACTACTACAGCAGAACAACATAACAGAATAAATGTTAAAATGTGAAATTAAGCAATGAAGAGTCTGGAGGCTAGGGGAAGGGGATGATGATTACTGTTCACTGAAACTACAAAGATGTGTGAAACTGGCAATTTAAGCACTGTGAAGTAACAGTAACACTATATATTCTCTAAACAAAAGAGATCTCAATATCAGTTACAGTTTCATACTGGAACCACACAAACTATACAATTCAAATACACAAAGAATATTGCACTGTGGTGTGGGGGGGAGCTTTCAATGGAAGCAAACACTACTAAAAAATAAAACATTCTCTCATGACAACTTCATCAGAGCACTGAGGGGTATATATATATATATATATATATATATATATATATATATATCTATCTATATCCATATTGGTAGCCTGTGATGTGGGCTGACTGAATATTGGCGACTGGTCATAAGAGCTACTGCACAATGGTGCTCACAATGTGGGTGACCTTGAATTTCACCTCTTTCCTGAGTTGCGCCTCGGAGTAGGAATCCCACTAGGTGGGGCAAAGTCTCCCACATTAAACAACATACTGTTTTTCAGTTGCCATTGTGGTTGTGTGCCCTATGACCCGTCATGTGATTCAGTAGCCCATGTCACATAGAACCATCTATATCTATATATATATATATATCTCCTGGCTGTTAACTTGCAATGGAGTGCATTTTTTAGCTAAAAAATAGATGTATAAAAACAACAGCACAGAACTGAGCAACCCTTGCCTTGCAGAATATGCAGTTAAGTAAAAAAAAACTGATGTTATTTGTTTTACATGTAATGCTAGTACAGCAGCAGACAGTACAGGTCCGGTCCAGGCAATGCAGCTCCTATTTGGATCCATTCAGATCTTCTTCTCCTCAAGTCCCTGATTTGACAGACAAGGCCAGATCAGCTTTTTGAAATCAAGGTATCACATTTCAAAACCCTCCTGTGAGGACCCGACCCTCATTTGTTACAGCCTGTTACACACCAGGCCCCCCCAAATCCAACATGTCAAATCAAACGACAGCTAACATCACCTGCCTTATTTTAAATGAAACCACCATGCAATATTTTTTGCTACTCCAGGCTAGAAGCTGTGCATGAAAACAAACAAACAAACAAACTCTGACTATAGCAAGCTTCTGCAGTCACATAGGCTTGCTAACAATACAGAGGCCCACATACGAATACATAAAATCATACTGCCAGCTTCAAGCAATGACAACAGTGGGAGGTTGAATTTATGTAATACTGTATGGACAAATAGGGTATCTGAATCAGAATATAGTCAGTAGTACTGAATGTTCCTGGTTCAATTGATAAAAATTCAGGTCAGCAACCAAAACTAACAATTACACCAACGTGGGATGGCAGATAAAGGCAGCAGACGATGCACAAGCACCTGCATTGTTTGAGTTTGAAAGCACAATACTGTGCTGTCAGCCACCCCTCTCAGTTTGGACAGCTTTTGCGTAAATAACAAGGCCAGTCATTCTGATAGGCACCATTAACTTCAATTCACATCTCACAGAAGGAAACCTCTGTATAGAACAACACAGTCTTTTGCAGAGATTTCCAAGCCAGGAGACAGGCTTTAAAATAAACATAAGTAGTCAGCATTGGTAGCCTTGAAACTTTACTTGATGCAAATTAAACTTCACTTACATTTGAGGATTGGTTGTTTCATTCCTGCTTGGTGCTATGGTATTCAATCTACCCAGGCAAACCCTCTTGATGCAAAATACTAGGGCTTTGAAGGGCACCCCACAATATCTTGTAAATGAGCCCGCTCAATGGAATCTTTCCTGCCAGATAAAACTGAACTGAACTGAACCATTAGTTAAAATGAAATTTATTGCACCTTTTCAGGAGGCAGATTTAGGAGGCAATACTTTTACACTGAATTATTTTCACTAGTGCCAAGGTTATTTTAAAGTAAACTGATCTTTTTCACCAAAGCCTGACATATACATTGTCTAATAAACAGAACGAGTGCAGAAACATTGCAGTTCTTCTGGTTTAGTTACTGGGCTCCTCATGAATATAATTTATGTAGGTGGGGGACAGTTGGGGCTATGTGCTGAAGCCCCAGTCGGCAAAATCAGCTGTTGTACCAAGGTCATTTTAAAGTAAACTAATCTTTTTCACCAAAGCTTGATATACAGGAACATAGGAATATAGGAAAGTGTTGGCAGAAAAGGATCTCCAGGCCCACCTAGTCTGCCCATTTGCCTAGCACCCCTAGGCCAGCCCCTGATTCCCCCCTCCTTTCAACAGCCCTCTGTGTCTGCCCCATGCCCTCTTGAACCCCCCCCCACTGAATTCACTCCTACCACCTCCCAAAGGCAGCCCATTCCAGGAGTCCACCACCCTCTCTGTAAAGAAGTTCTTCCTGATGTTGCCCCTAAACTTGACTCCCTCTAGTTGGAGATTATGATCCTTTTTTCTGGGACACTTCTTCATCCGGAAGAGGTTTTCAGTGGCCACCTTATTGGTCCCTTTTAGGTACTTAAAGGTCTCTATCATGTCCCCTCTCTCCCTCCTCAACTCCAGAGGGTACATATCCAGGGCTCCCAGCCTCTCCTCATATGGCAGGTGACTAAGGCCCTTCACCGTCTTGGTTGCCCTCCTACATACCCTCTCCACCCTCTCCACATCCTTCTTTTGGCAAGGCCTCCAGAACTGGACCCCATACCCCAGATGAGGCCTGACCAGCTGTGTGTACAGGGGAATCAGCACCTCTTTCTGCCTGCTGGTGATTCCTCTCCCAATACATCCCAACACTCTACTGGCTTTTATCACAACCCTACCGCACTGCCCAGCCACCTCTAAGTCATGAGAGATGATGATACCCACTGTACACTGTCTAATAAACAGAATGAGTGCAGAAACATCGCAGTTCTTCTGGATTGGTTACTGGGTTCTGCTTGAATATAATTTATGTCAGTGGGGGGCGGCGGTTAGGGGCTATGTGGCTAAAGCCCCCGATTAGTAACATCAGCTGTTGTTACTGAGGTTTTGCTGCAGTTGAATTATTTTCTTTTTTTTATGCGAGTACCTTTGTACCTGCCCGCCAGCTGCTGCTGCTCTGATACATTCCTTCGAGTTCAATCAGACTTACCTGTTTCTGTTTAAGTTCATTCGTTCGACTATAAGTCATTATGATAAAAGAAAAACACAATATACAATCATCCAACATCAAACAGAAATGTGCAAGTTACATGTGAACTTCAACCAATCACTTAAACAGAACTTTATGCTGTATAGAACTGGCTTGATTAAAAAAAATAGGAGCTATGCATATTCTAAAATACTAAATAACTTTATCATCTAGCCAGAATTTATATAATACTATAACTCATTAAACCCAATCTTGCAGACCTGAAATTTTACTTAGTAAGCCTGCAGAAATACAATCACAAGTGAGCATTATTATCTAAAAATAATAACATAAATTACTATAACAGCTGTCTCATTCTGCTAGTGATGAATATTAGAAGACTGCTTCTCAAACTCTATAATCATGATAAATCAAGTGCTTATACAACACGCTATGCAATTCAAACCCAAGATTAAAAATTATATATATGATTTTTGACTTGGGTAAAGTGTCCTAAATAACAATTAACTTAAAATGCTCTGTATGTTTCATACAATCAAAATCCATAGCAAAACAGTGTTTTTTTAAAGGCATATTTGCCATAGCATAACTCCACAGATCACTAACACAGCATCCTTATGGAATTCAGAATAGTTAACACATCTTGGCGATCCAAAATGTTGAATTGGGCAAGACAAAAAGCTGTTTAGCCCATGTATGTCTTTAAGGTCCTAGTCATCAGCTGACCTTTGTAAACATTTGTATATGCATTTGAGGTTCCACAAAGTCTCAAACTCCGGCATGATTCTTATACCATAGCTTAGGGGCTCCCTTTAAACACCAGAGTCCATTAATTGTTAAGATCATGACAGAGAATGCTTTATAAAATACATGGCAGTCCAAACTTTTCTTATTAGATTTTTGATAAGTGAGAAAGAAAATATAGAATGGAAGGAATACTTCAGGGAAAAAAGAATCTCATAGCATAATCACTTCCAGTTCTAGCCACTCCATAGTAAAATGAACAATAATCACATGCCATTCATAACATCAATTTCTCCTACATTAGGAGTCCTTTGAATAGCAAATTCTGAGAAACCAGGGTAATTTAATCTCTTAGGACGAACCCCACAGGGAGTATCCACTGTTAATTCACCCATATTCTTTATAGATTTAAGACACACTAGGTGGATAGGCCAGCTGTAGAGATTTGGAGATACTGGTACAATTGTTACAAATTTTGACTCCATGATAAAAATTGAGCCCTGTCAAATGGCCCAAGCCCAAGGGTTTTTTTCTCATTTGTTCAGCTGTATATTTTTAGCAAGACTTAGCTGTATATAAAGAAAACTAAAACACGTAATCTTTCAAGGGGGATTACCTCCAAAAATGACCTCCACCATCACTAAACAACATCTCTGGATAGTCCGACAAAGGGAAACCACCACCACCATCTGCATTTAAAACAAATATATCTCCCTACTTATAAACTGACAATCAAGGATTCTTAGGGTCCATTCCTTAATTGACCCAGATCACCTCACTTCTGTAAGGAATGGTGAAAAGTTATTTTTCCAAAATTAGGCAGACACTCATTTTCATAAAAATGGAAATAGAATCGCATAGCACATAACGTTCTTAGACACAATACTTGTCTTCAAGGCACTGCTTCGAGCAGTTTGAGGCAATAATATAAGGCTATGGGTTCATTTAAAAGTAGTTCATTTAGAAAACACTTTTCAGCCCCATAATAGGGCCATATCATAAACAAATAAGCTCACAATAGTACTGTAATTCAAAAAAGAACTTCAACTTCAGTTAAGCCCTTGCTGCAACTTAAATGTCCTCAGACTGATACTGTAAATGTGATAAAGAAAAGTCAGGTGCATTTAATTCAAAAAGCTTATACTATATTTTAACTGAAGTACCAAATCTTAATACTCCTTACAGCAGGACTCGGATTCTTCCAGTCACTGCAGCAGACTTGCCTGTTAGTTTTTTTCCCCGGACCCCAACTTGAGGAGGCGTTTATCACAGAGTGAGAAGGATCCGTCGAGGGAGTCCCAGATGAACTAGAAGTGGAATCCAATTTCACCCCGCCCCCACAATGGAGCATTGTCACACTGAGATGACTGCACTGTCAAATAGGGGGCAATTTGAGCAAAAACTGCAGTGCGGTTGGAACACTAACAAGATGACCACGTAGTTTAAAGTTTTACAGTTCTCTGTCTTGGGTCGTTATTACTTCATTTAAAAAAATCATTACATGAAATCCAATTCTTGAAATATCTTTTTTTGGAATGAAAATCCACTTTTTTTACCTCAGAAATGGCAACTAAAGTTACTTTTTTTTTGCTTTTCAGTTACACAAAATCCTAATCTTGAATGGGCCTGGGGTGCTTGTGCTTGGGGATTCATTAGACTATGTTCCCCTCTAACTAAATATATATATATATATATATATATATATTTGTCAGGATGAAAATCTGCTCCTCAGAAACATCAGCTGAGGTTTCCTCTATTATTCTGAAGATGACTGAGTGCTGCTCCCCACTCAGCATCTGCGCTGCCACAACTGCTGCAATTTTTTCAAACATTTTGGAAGAGGTAACACCAGGAGATAATGCTAACATGGATTCCACCAAACAAAGGATGGATCAGTTGGACATAGCAGTGTCTGACAAGGAGAGTACCCTGCTGCTACTTCTGGATATACAAGGGAACGCTTGAGGCACTGAACTCCAGATACTCAACTTGGAGATATCTCAGCTCTCTGGGACAACATTGACAGGAACATGACAGTTTATTTTAATGTTTATAAATAATTAATTATTGTTCTTGTTGTCCTGCCCTGGCCTCTGACTGCCAATCACCACCCCAGGCTCTCATGATGCTACCCTGACTAGCTGTTAAACAGCTTAGCTAGTCTGGGTAGCATCATGAGAACCTGGGGTCATGACCGGTGGTCAGAGGCCAGGACAACAAGAACAATAAACAATTATTTATAAACATTAAAATTAAATAAACCAATAAAAAAAACAAAGAGTAATTCAGGACATTGGATTCACTCAGTCAACAGCAACACAACAGACTCAATCTTCACAGCAGCCAGTCATGTCACGAAATCAGAAGCAGCAAGTCGGTAAAGTCCACAACACTCAACCCCAACAAGGAAAAGTCAGGAAGGAGTCAGGAGAAATGTGATTTGGGGATATGTGTGTGACTACCTTTATTCTTCCTTGGCTACCCCTGGCTTTTGTTTGCTCTCACTTCTCATTCCCGGGCAGGGCTCAACTCAAAACTTCTGCAGGACATCACATTAAAAAAAGCTGACTTTTAAATGTATTTTGTAGTAGTAGACCTAGAGGTGCCAGTGCATAAAGTTAAACCTAAACCTTATGCAGTTTGTTACCTGGCAGTTGGCTAATGGCTTACTTCTGTTACTAGCTAACTAGGTGCTAAGTGCCATCCTCCTGACTCTGAGTCCCAAAAACAAAGAGGAGATGACCAGATGGAGGTGTTAAAGCTGCCAAGCTGCTGAATGAATAGAAGTGTTAAGTAAGTTCTGGCTGGAGTTGTAAGTAGAGTTGTTATAATAACAACTCTGCTTTACAGCTCTGCTGGCCAAGGCATTTAACACAGCAAGTGTTTCTTTTTCCTTTGTTTAGTGCTGTGGTGGAGTGGGTTGCGGCCGTGGCAGAGCAGATGAGATTCAAAGGGCACTAGCACTGCAGTACTGTCATGCAATGACAGAATATGTTAATAATTCATTCCAATTTTTCTGCAGCATATAGGGACAATCTCCTAGTGTTCAAAAACTGGGGTGCTCATGCCCCTCTGTCCCCCCACTTCAGCACCTATGTCTCGATTCTGGTATTCTTGGCATCTAGTGGACTACCCCAGAAAATCCCAGTTTTCGCCAGTGGCGAAAGTTCCAAAATTTTTCAGAAGTTCTGCAAAAGTGGAATTTGCAACTTTTGCCCACCCCTAATGGTGTCCCAGAACTGACCTCCTGTTAACAGCTCTGCAAAAGAGCTAGTGTTGCATTCCAGGTTAACCCATTAAGTTCCAAATAGCTTTTGAAATATCTTCAACAATATAACTATATACATTTTACTGAAGCTTAATAAAGGAGAGGGAATGTGGGTAGAGGGTGACAGTGAAAAAGCAGGGATATTGAATGAATATTTCTGCTCAGTATTCACAAAGGAAGAGGAGGGGGAGTTACCTAAACCAAACAAGAGAAACACTCTGAAGACAGGGGTTGATACCAGTCCATTTACAGAAGAAAGGGTTCTGAAAGAACTAATAAAATTGAAGGTGGACAAAGCAATGGGGCTTGATGGGATTCACCCAAGAATTCTAAAAGAACTAAGGGTAGAACTAGTGACACTGCTGACTACTCTCTTTAACAAATCATGGGAGGATGGGGTGGTACCTGAGGACTGGAGGAGGGCAGATGTGATTCCTCTTCACAAAAGTGGGAGCAGGACAGAGGCAGGAAACTACAGACCAGTTAGTTTGACCTCAGTTGTAGGGAAAATGATGGAATCACTTCTGAAGGAAAGAATTGTTGAGTACCTAAAGGCCAGTGGGGCACAGGACCCAAGGCAGCATGGATTCATGATGGGAAGGTCATGTCAGATGACTCTAATAGATTTCTTTGACTGGGTGACCAAAGTAGTAGACCAGGGAGGGGCTGTGGACATGGCCTACCTAGATTTTAGCAAGGCATTTGATACAGTCCCAATAAAAGATTAATAAACAAGATAGCCAGCCTTGGAGTGGGTCCCAAGGTGGTAGCCTGGATAAAAATTGGCTAGACAACAGGATGCAAAGGTAGTAGTAAATGGAGTACACAGTGAAGAAAGGGAGGGTTACTAGCGGGGTACCGCAGGGTTCAGTACTGGGACCAGTCCTTTTTAATGTCTTTATAAGTGACATTGCAGAGGAACTGGAAGGAAAAGTATGTCTCTTTGCAGATGACACAAAGATCTGCAACAGGGTTGATACACAAGATGAGTGGAAAGGATGAGAAGGGACTTGGCAAGGTTGGAGGAATGGTCAAATGTATGGCAGCTCAGATTCAATGCAAAGAAGTGCAAGGTAATGCACATGGGAAACAAAAACCCAAGGGAAACATACACAATGGTGGGTGAGATACTGACAACAGTAAAAATAGAAAGGGACCTGGGGGTATTTATATCAGATGACCTAAAGGTGGGCAAGCAATGTGAGAAGGCAGTAAGGAAGGCTGGGGGGATACTGGGATGCATAGGAAGAGGCATCAATAGTGGAAAACAGGAAGTTGTTATCCTCTGTACAGACAGTTAGTGAGATCCCATCTGGAGTATGTGTGCAGTTCTGAGACCCCATCTCCGCAAAGACATAGACAGAGTGGAGGCTGTCCAGAGGAGGGCAACCAAAATGGTGCAGGGTCTGCACCAGAAGACATACGAAGAAAGACTAAAGGAGCTTAATATGTATACTCTTGAGGAAAGAAGGGAGAGAGGGGACATGATAGAAACTTTCAAGTACCTCAAGGGAATTAACAAAGTCCAAGAGGGTAGCATCTTCCAGAAAAAGAGATGTGCAAGAACAAGGGGGCACAATTTGAAGATAGAGGAGATGGCCTCAGGGTAATGTGAGGAAGTATTTTTCACTGAGAGGGTTGTGGATGCATGGAACAGCCTCTGAGGAGGTCGGGAGTCAAGAACAGTGGGGAACTCAAGAATGCATGGGACAGACATAAGGCAGTCCTAGTGGGGGTAGGAGGAAGTAAGCTGTTGGTTAATTAGGGATCTGCAGCTTATCTGTTAGGTAGTGAAAATGAGCAGACTAGGTGGGCCAAGCGGTCCTTATCTGCCATCAAATTCTAAGTTTCTAAGTTTCAAACCAAGGGATCCCATTTTCACATAAAGATTCACACATATTTTAAAACGTCAGATACGCAAGGGGGAAGAAAAGATAGAAACAGCAAGTGAAAGTAGAGAGATAGCAGGGGGGGGATAGTGAGACCATCAGAGTGGCCAGTTCCTAGGTCTCACAAGAAAATTTGACTGCGCAGTCAGACAGACAAAAGACAGAACAGGAGAGGATAAAACAGATCCTTGCATTTAACTCTTTTTGCATAACAAATGTTACAGGGTCTTATTCAGCCCTGTCAGATACCTCCTCTTTAAGAGGGAACCTGTTTTAAAAAAACAGATTTCCAAAACTTTCTTTAAATTCTCCTTTAACATTATGTTATAAAGCATATGCAGTATTACATTTCTCCATAACAACCTGTACAGCAAACAGTGAAGTTTAATCTCATACATTTGCT
Source organism: Neoceratodus forsteri (assembly GCA_016271365.2). Taxonomy (NCBI): domain Eukaryota; kingdom Metazoa; phylum Chordata; order Ceratodontiformes; family Ceratodontidae; genus Neoceratodus; species Neoceratodus forsteri. The sequence goes on along the minus strand of CM057455.1, from coordinate 1,172,427,228 downwards.
TTTAACCTTCAGAATTCTCAATTCCTGATTCACGTCTTGACAGAAAATTAGCAATGACATTCTCTTTTTTCCAGATTTGTACAACACTTTGAATTTAAATGGCTGTAGTGCCAGGTACCACCTTGTGTTTCTGGAATTTTACCCTTCATTTGTTTAAGCCAAAAGAGAGGTTTATGATCGGTTAGAAGTACAGAGTCAGCTCCTAGCAAATACAACTTAAGGGACTCCATGGCCCACTTTGCTACAAGGCATTCCTTTTTTTAATGGTGTAATACCTTTTTTCTCTGTTGTGTAACTTCCTACTGATGCATAGAATGGGGTGTTCCTTCCCATCTATATTTTGACTCAAAACTGTACTTAGGCCTACCTATGATACATCTCTGTGTAGGAAAAATGGTTTCTCAAAGTCTGGACTTCTTAAAACAGGGGCTAAAATAATTCAGCCTTAACAGCTCGAAAAGTGTCATCACACTCTGGGTTCACTTTACATTATTCGGGAATTGTTTCTTCATGAGTTCAGTTAGGGAAGTACAGTACAAGTCATATTAAATTGTTCCACCAATGAGTTGTTTTAGCATTTCTGACTCGGTCGCATAAATGTTGCTGGATCCAACACAAAACCCTGCACAAACTGTTTTTTAAGAGTGAAAACTTAGTTTTTCATTGAATTGTGACTGGACTGCAGATCCATTCCAACTAAGCTGAAAATGCATTTTACAAACATTGCTCTTGAGCTGGTTAAGTATTGAAAAACAATGTGATAAGAGTTGCCAATGCTTTTCCAACTGTAAAAAAAAAGCGACACCAACTCATTGGTGGAACAGTTTAAAATGTAACTTGTACTGTAGCTAGCTGGGCAAAGTTGGCAACAAATCTCTGATAATAACCAGCCAACCCTAAAAATTACCTGACATGTATTTTTGTTTTGGATGGGACTGTTAGCTACAGCTTCTTAGAAATCTCTGGTTTTACTTCTCCATTTCCCAAAACATAGCCCAAATATCTGGTTTCCTGCATGCCCAATGCACATTTGGTAGGATTAATGGTCAGACCTGCATTTTTGATAGCTTGGATAACTGCTCATAGGTGTTCCAGTTGGCTTTTTCAGTCTGTACTATACACCACAACATCATCCAGATAAGCAGCACAATAACTAGTGCGAGTAGTTAAAATTACATCCATGTACCTCTGGAATGTAGCAGGTGCATGATGTAAACCAAACGGCATGGTGGTGAACTGATAGAATCCAACAGGAGTGGCAAATTCAGTTTTGTCTCTGGATTATTTAGCTAGGAAAATCTGCCAGTAACCCTTGCTGAGATCAAGGATACTGATGTACTTTCCACTTCCCAGTTTGTCCACCAAATATTCTATCCTTGACATAGGATAGCTGTCAAATTCGGACACTTCCTAAAATCAAGCAGATTCTTACACTCCCTTCTTTTTTATTTACAGTCACCAATGGTGATGACCAAGCACTTCTCGACTCTTCTATGATACCCAATTCTTTTATCTTCTGTATTTCCTTAACCATGTCTGCTAGTAACTACTCTTGTAATCTGTATGTCTTTTTTCTAATAGAGTGAGCATTCCCTGTCACTATTACATGCTCGAACCCTTTTGCTCAGCCTGGCACTGTGGTAAAAGTACTGTTAAATGCCTTTAGTAAGTTACAAATTCCTGCAGCTTGTTCAGAGGTTGAAGGGACACTGTTAGCCTTTTGGATCAGTTTGAAACGGCATGTAATGAAGCTGTCTGAGCCAGCTTTATCCATATAAAATTCATACATGTCAACAGTTTTGCACAGTTGTGCAAGGTACTTATTATTTTTGTAGAAATTATAGTTTGATCATCCTGACTGAAATGTCAGCTCTGCATGTCCACAAGATAGAATGGTGCAGAGCCGAGCAGAAACTCGTTCACGAACAAGTTAGTTGTTTTTGGTCCTATATGTGAAAAAGGTTGCATCTGTTATGGGTCATGAGACAGAGTTGTACAAAGACATTCCAAAATAAAAACAAGCACTGTAATCTGTTTATTTTTTAATCAAAAAACTGAAGCCGTGACTACAGGCATGCGTGTTTGCCTAGAGTCACTGCTTCAATTTTTACATACAAAATAAAACAGGTTACAGCGTTCGTTTTTATTTGGGAATATCTTTGTACAACTGCACAACTCTGTATTGTGACCTATAAGAGATATGGCCTTTGTCACATATAGGACAAAAAATAACTAACTCGCTCATGAATGAGTTTCTCTTGGCTCCACACCATTCTTGCCCATGCAGAGCCAACATTTCGGTCAGAATGACCAAAATATAATTAAAAAAATAATGACTATCTTGCACTACTGTGCAAATCTGTGGCTATGTATGTGTTTTATATTGATAAAGCTTGCACCGTGCATTGCTCCAAAAGGCTGACAATGTCCCGTTAAGGAAACATTCACCTTTACAGCATCAGCAGTTACAGTTTTTTCCAGTCTATCATAAGCTATTTCAATATCTTCTTTATCAGTTTCTGGTAAAACTAGCAAAGCAGGCTTTGGTGTTTTTTTCAACCCAGTTCTTCAGGAAGTTAGCATGGTATATATTGGTAGGATTTTTCCTGTCAGGGGTCTCAATCTTAGAGTTAACTGTGCCAGTACGTCTAAGCACATTATAAGGCCCTTGCCATTCCATTAAGAATTTATTTTCTATAGTGGGTAACAGTTGCAAGACCTTTTCACCTGACTCAAAAACTTTTTTCCTTTATTCCATGGTCATAAGATGCCATCTGCTGGTTTTGGGCCTCCTCCTGATTACTATGGGCAAATTCAACATATTTTGCCAGCTTCTTTCTTAGGGCACACATATAAGACACTATAGATTGTTTCTGAGTGGGATTATCTTCCCATGTTTCTTTTACTACATCAAGTGGCCCTCTAGGATGTCTCCTATACAGCATTTCAAATGGTGAAAAACCCATTGAGACTTGTGGACTTCTCTGTAAGCAAAAAACAGGTAAGGTAAATATTACATAGAATCTGATCTGATGGCAGATAAGGACTGCTTGGCCCACCTAGTCTGCCCATTTCTCTACCTAACGGATAAGCTGCAGATCCTAGTTAAGCAACAGCCTTCTTCCTCCTACCCCTGACTAGAACTGTCTTATGTCTGTCTCATGCATTCTTGAATTCCCCCACTGTTTTTGACTCCATGACCTCCTCAGGAAGGCTGTTCCATGCATCTGCAACCCTCTCCATGAAGAAATATTTCCTCACATTACCTCTGAGCCGTCCCCCCTCTATCTTCAAATTGTGCCCCCTTGTTCTTGCACATCTCTTTTTCTGAAAGATGCTACCCTCTTAGACTTTGTTGATTCCCTTGAGGTATTTGACAGTTTCTATCATGTTCCCCCTCTCCCTCCTTTCCTCCAGGGCATGCATCGTAAGCTCCTTTAGTCTCTCTTCATATGTCTTCTGGTGCAGACCCTTCCCCATTTTGGTTGCCCTCCTCTGGACAGATCCACCCTGTCTACGTCTTTGTGGAGATGGGGTCACCAGAACTGTACACAGTACACCAGATGTGGTCTTACCAACTGTCTGTACAAAGGGACAACAACTTCCTGTTTTCTACTGGTGATGCCTCTCCCTATGCAACCCAGTAACCCCCCTGCCTGCCTTACTGCCTTCTCACATTGCTTGCCCACCTTTAGGTCATCTGATATGACTACCCCAGGTCCCATTCCATTTTTGTTGTTGTCAGTATCTCACTCCCCCCACTGTGTACTCTTCCCCTGGGTTTTTGTTTCCCAGGTGCATTACTTTGCACTTCTTTGCATTGAATCTAAGCTGCCATACATTTGACCATTCCTCCAACCTTGCCAAGTCCTTTTTCATCCATTCCACACCACCTTGTGTATCAGCCATGTTACAGATCTTTATGTCATCTGCAAAGAGACGTACTTTTCCTTCTAGTCCCTCTGCAATGTCACTTATATAGACATTAAAAAGGACCATCCCCAGTACTGAACCCTGCTGTACCCCACTAGTAATCCCCCTCTCTTCACTGTGGACTCCATTTGCCATTACCCTCTGTGTCCTGTTGTCCAGCCAGTGTTTTACTGAGGCTACCACCCTGGGACCCACTCCCAGGCTGGCTAATTTGTTTATTAATCTTTTGTGTGGGACTGTGTCAAATGCCTTGCTAAAATCTAGGAAGACCATGTCCACAGCTCCTCCCTGGTCTACTACTTTGGTCATCCAGTCAAAGAAATTGATTAGATTTGTCTGACATGACCTTCCCATTGTGAATCCATGTTGCCTTGGGTCCTGTGCCCCACTGGCTTCTAGGTACTCAACAATTACTTCCTTCAGAAGTGATTCCATCATTTTCCCTACCACTGAGGTCAAACTGACAAATCTGCAGTTTCCTGACTCTGTCTTGCTCCCACTTTTGTGAAGATGAATCACATGTGCCACCCTTCAGTCCTCAGGTACCACACTATCCTCCCATGATTTATTAAAAAGGGTAGTCAGTGGTGTTACTAGTTATTCCTTTAGTTGTTTTAGAATTCTGGGGTGAATCCCATCAGGCCCCATTGCTTTATCCACCTTCAGTTTTAGAAGTTCTTTCAGAACTCTTTCTTTTGTGAAAGGACTAATATCAACTCCCCTATCCAGAGTGCTTCTATTGACTGGAATAGGTATCTCCTCCTGCTCTTCCATTGTGAATACTGAGCAGAAGTATTCATTCGGTATCCCTGTTTCCCAATATTTCCCTTCCCCTTTTACAAACCTTTTTAACATGCATTTTAGGGTTTGATTAAAATGCTCAACAAGACCATCTGTCTGAGGGTGATAAGGGGAGGTTCTTATGGCAGTGATACCTAATAGTCAGTACAGCTCCTTCAGTAATGCAGCACAAAAATTACTGCACTGATGAATAATAATCTCTTTAGGTATGCCCACCCTGCTGAAAATGCTGGCAAGCTCTGCTGCCACTTTTGGGGCTGTAACAGTACGCATAGGAACTGCCTCTCAGTATTGAGTAGCATAATCACATACTACCAAAATTAATCAATTACTCTTTTTACTTCTGTCTAAGGGGGCCAATCACATCCACTGCAATTCTTTCAAAAGTCACATCTATCAAGGGTAGGGGCACCAGGGGCATCTTGTCTTTTTTAGTCACTGGAGCTACTTTGTGACATTCAGCACAAGAACTTCAATAGGTAGTAACAACTTCATGAATTGCAGTCCAATAAAATCTGTAAAGCAATCTGGCAAGGGGGCGATCCCTCCCTGAGGGACCAACCATAGGACTATCATGTGCTATCTGTAACAACTCAGTTCTATACTTTGTGGTATAACCAATTGTTCTATCTGTTCCTGTGTCTGAGGTTTAACATAAACTTGGTACAGTAACCCATTACATTTTTTAAACATTGGTTCACCCTGTTTTTGTTTCATCCCCAGCTGCTTAAAATAACCCTGTAGAGGAGCATCATTAGATTGCTCTGAAACAAAATCACAATCAGTTATTAGTCTAATTTCAGCATTTTCAGCATTTTCACATTTTAACCCCTTTTGTCCATCAGTCTTTTGTTGCCACTGTTGTTTCAGGCATCATCTTTCTTTTCTGGACTTCTGGATCTTGGAACTGGGCTCAAACAAGTCCTCATCAAAGTCAACAAAAGGAAAAGTGTCTCCACCATCTGAGATTTTCTTTGCCTGTGCTCTTGTTATCACTGCTGCTGCAACTGCAGGTTTCAGTTCCTCTGAGACTGACTCTGTAAATCCTGGACAGTCATTTCCAATAATCACAGGTACAGGTAACTTAGGTACTATCCCCATGTTCATTAGGTGTGACATGCCATTAATATTCAGTGTCACTTGTGTGGTGGGATAGTATCACTTATCCCTGTGGATACAGATGATACCAGTCCCTGGTCCTTTTACTTAGTGTTTTCCTAGTACTTCAACATGCACTATGGTCTGTCTGCTTCCCAAATCAATATATCTCTTTACAGTCTTATCTCCCACCTTGACATCTGTTAAATACTTGCCCCAATTTGCTGAGGCCAAATCTGCTGCAGTGGTACCCTACTTATTTTTATGGCAGTTTCTTGAGAAATGGCCTGGCTTGTTACAGTTATAGCAAATAAAGTCTTTAGGTGCAGATTTGTTACCCCACTGCAGTTTTTATCTGATTTGGAGTTAGACAGGGAAAAAGTGGATCTTACTGTTCTTTGGCTGTTACTTCACTGCTGCATTGTCTGTAGGGCCAGCTGATAGTCCTCGGGCAAAGAAACAGCCTTTTACCCACTTTCTGGTTGGTGTTCTTTTACCCAAAGCTGTATGTCTGTAGGCAGGATGTTGATTAATTGCTCCATTGCAAATGTGTCAGTGATCTGTGGGACTGTTTTACCCTCTGGTTGGAGCCATTTACTAAGGAGTTCTCTGAGTCAGGTGAAGGCTTCTTGAGGATTGTCAACTGAGCTGTACTTCAGGGACCAGAATTGTTCCTTTAGGTCTCTCCTGAGATGTTGTATCTTTTCAGGATTTCTCTTTTCACAAGGTCATGGTTTTCTGACTGTGCAGTACAGTGTCCATATTGCTGTGAGCAAGTTGTGCTTTACCTGTCAGATAAGGTACCAGCCTGATTGCCCATTGTTGCTTTGGCCACTGGCAGGCTGTGGCAACCCTTTGAAAAGTTGTGAGGTATAATTTGATATCATCCGATTGACACAGCTTTGCAAGTTTAAGGTCTTTTAAGTTGTTGGTGTTTTGTTGCTCTGCTGGACCTGTGCCAGATTCTCCAGCTTTGACAACTTGCAAGGCATCCAGCCATAGCTGCTCCAGTCGCTGCATCTCATCTCTTCTCTTCTCTGCCTGCTGCATCTCTTCTTTTCTCTGCTGTTCCTGTCACTGTATCTCTTCTTTTCTCTGCTGTTCCTGTCACTGTATCTCTTCTTTTCGCCACTGCTCCTCTTCTTTTCTCTGCTGTTCCTGTCGCTGTATCTTTTCTTTTCTCTGCTGTTCATGTCACTGTGTCTCTTCTTTTCTTTTCTCCACTGTTCCTCTTCCTTTTTCTGTTAGTTTGGCTGCCATCTTTCTGGCAATGACTCCTGGGCTTGCTGCTGCAGAATCCATATCTTTCTGCTATGCTTCCCTGGTACCAGGTCTAGTACCCATGCACAAAACTCCTGGCTTAGAGCATGCACAGTGTAAATCACACTTGTGACACCATCTGTCATTAAGGCACAAGTGAGGTAGTATAGGATGACCAGGAGCAGTTATAAAATTAGCAATGAGTGTTTTATTATTATTAATAACAACATAGAAAATACAAATTTGTTCAGTATAACTATTTACAAAGGCAGTACAAACACAGAAAACAAAGTCCTTCATCTAAGGATATGTCTAATTCCTAGTTTCAGTCTCTCAGTCTCCCTCTTTCTCTTTATCAAAAGTATTGCCACTCTTTCTATAAGTCTTTGTCTGGGAACTCGTTAAGAAGACATCCTGTTTTTCAGAAAATGTTCTTGTCAGTTTCCTTCCTTGCAGGTACAACAAAACAGTACATGGTGTCCCAGAACTGACCTCCTGTTAACAGCTCGGCAAAAGAGCTAGTGTTGCATTCCAGGTTAACCCCATAAGTTCCAAATAGCTTTTTGCAATAATTTTAACAATATAACTATATACATTTTCAAACCATGGGATCCCACTTTCACATAAACATTCACACATACAGTATTTTATAACTTCAGATACACAAGGGAGAAGAAAAGATTGAAACAGCAAGTGAGAGTGGAGAGATAGCAGGAGGGCAGGGAATAGCAAGATTGGAGATGCCAGTTCCTAGGTCTTACAAGAAAATTTGACTGTACAGCCAGACAGACAAAAGACAGAACAGAAGAGCATAAAACAGATCCATGCATTTAACTCTTTCTACATAACACATCATTGTAGATAACAAATGAGACAGGGTCTTATTCAACCCTGTCACAAGCAGCAGCACCCAAATTCTGTGCCTGGTATTACCAGGCATAACATTCCTCCTGCAGCTGCACCTGCTATACCTTTGCCACCCATGCACACAGGATGCTGAAAATAACATTTTCATCACTGCAGAGATTTTTTTCTCTGCACTGCCAAATAGAATATTATGACCTAGTGCCTGGGCCATGGCAGGCATTTTGAAGATCAGGCCCCTGCTGTCCAAGGGTTTGGAGCACCTGCATGAGGATGTTAATGCAGAGCATATTTTGGAATTGCTGTAGGTGGTTGAGGCAGCTGAAGAAGTTTGAATCTGCATAAGCAATAAGGGGAAAGGGGCCATGAAGTGTACCCCCCTCAGTTCAACTGGGATTTAAAGGATCCATCAGCTGTGGAGTGAGACAGGTTTCATCCAGGCCAGAGATGAGTACAGAGCAGCACTGAGAGATTTCAAGACTAGAATGTGGAAAGCCATGTAGGGGCAGGAAGCCAGGCTTAACATATGAGCCACAGATAACATCAACTCATTCTTACTGTACATGAATGAAATAAGGAGTTGAAGAAGTGGATTGGCCACTGCAAATGAAAACAAGGTGCATGAACCAGTGTGACAGTGAGGGGAAATGGTTGAGATGCTAACTGAATGGTTTACTTCATTGTTCAACAGGAGAGCCCAGAGAAAGGTACACATTGCATAGCCATGATGCAGCCAGCAGTGATTACACCCACTCAGGTAGCTAACCTCCTGGTGGAGATCAAACCAGGAATGTTCCAAAGGGCAGACTGGACACAACCCAAAATCATAATGGAACTAATGGAACTATTGTCAAGGATGCTTGCAGTAATCTTCCATTAGTGGGTCCAGACAGGTGTGCTGCCAGAAAAATGAGAAGTGGCTAGTGTGGGCCCTTTTTCAAGAACAGGGCACGGTCAGACAAGGGCATCTACTGACTGGTCATCCTGACATCAGTGCTGGGCAACATCCTGGAAGTTATCATCAAGGACAGAATAACAGCACACCTGGTTGAAGCCTAGGTTCTTTTCCCACTCAGAATGAGGTGTAGATCGGGTCAAACCAACATGATCACCTTCTTTAATGCAGTGACCAGAGAGGTGACATGAGTAGGTTCACAGCCATGTCTGTTTAGACTTCAGCAAAGGCACACTGAGAAGAGGCTCAGTTCCTGGTGTGACCTGGGGAAGGGGATAAATGCAACAACTTACAAAAAATATGCAGATACAGTGCATACATGAAGCTTATAAAATGGGCTTGAAAAATAAAGCATCCTGACTGGCTGAAAGCCATGGTCATGCATGCATTTATTTTTCAATAGATGCCCGGTTAAAAATGAGTACCAATTCTGGGTGCCCCATTACTTAGTGTAATTCTAAAAGAACTAAGGGTAGAACTAGTGACACCACTGACTACCCTCTTTAACAAATCATGGGAGGATGTGGTGGTAGCTGAGGACTGGAGGAGGGTAGATGTGATTCCCCTTCACAAAAGTGGGAGCAGGGCAGAAGCAGGAAACTACATACCTGTTAGTTTAACCTCAGTGATAGGGAAAATGATGGAATCACTTCTAAAGGAAAGAATTGTTGAGTACCTAGAGGCAAGAGGGGCATAGGACCCAAGGCAACATGGATTCACAGTGGGAAGGTCATGCCAGATGAATCTAATAGATTTATTTGACTGGGTAACCAAAGTAGTAGATCAGGGAGGGGCTGTGGACATGGCCTACCTAGACTTTAGCAAGGCATTTGACACAGTCCCACACAAAAGATTAATATACAAGTTAGCCAACCTGAGAGTGGGTCCCAAGATGATAGCCTGGGTAAAGAATTGGCTGGAGAATAGGACACAGAGGGTAATAGTAAATGGAGTCCATTCTGAAGAAAGGGGTTACTAGTGGGGTACCGAGGGTTCAGTATTGGATCGGTCCTCTTCAATGTCTTTATAAGTGACATTGCAGAGGGACTGGAAGGAAAAGTATGTCTCTTTGCAGATGGCACAAAGATCTGCAACAGAGTTGATGCACAAGGTGGGGTGAAAAGGATGAGAAGGGACTTGGCAAGGTTAGAGGAATGGTCAAATATATGGCAGCTTAGATTCAATGCTAAGAAGTGCAAGGTAATGCACCTGGGAAACAAAAACCCAGGGGAAGAGTACACTATGGGGGTGAGATACTAACAACAACAAAAATGGAAAGGGACCTGGGGTAGTCATATCAGATAACTTAAAGGTGGGCAAGCAATGTGAGAAGGCAGTAAGGAGGGCTGGGGATACTGGGATGCATAGGGAGAGGTATCACCAGTAGAAAACGGAAGTTATCCCTCTGTACAGACAGCTGGTGAGACCCCATCTGGAGTACTCAGTGCAGTTCTGGAGACCCAATCTCCAAGCAAGGACATAGACAGGATGGAAGCTGTCCAGAGGAGGGCAATTAAAATGGTGCAGGGTCTGCACTGGAAGACATATGAAGAGAGACTAAAGGAGCTTAATATGTATAGCCTCGAGGAAAAGAGAGAGAGGGGGAACATGATAGAAACTTTCAAGTACCTCAAGGGAATCAACAAAGTCCAAGAGGGTAGCATCTTTCAAAAAAAAAGGTGTGCAAGAACAAGAGGGCACAATCTGAAGATGGGAGGACAGCTCAGAGGTAATGTAAGGAAGTATTTTTTCACAGAGAGGGTTGTGGATGCATGGAACGGCCTTCTGGAAGAGGTTGTGGAGTCAAAAACAGTGGTTGAATTCAAGCATGCATGGGACAGTCATAAGGCAATTCTAGAGGGTGGGGGTAGAAAGAAGTAGACTGCTGGTTAAGTAGGATCTGCAGCTTATCCATTAGGTAGGGGAAATGGACAGACTGGGTGGGCCAAGCGGTCCTTATCTGCCGTCAAATTCTATGTTTATGTTTCTATGTATCATTTTGCACTCTGAATTTTCAAACTTCTCAACCACCGTTTACTTCGTCTGGCTTAGTGGCCATCTGACCCCCATCCCGTCACTGGTCCTCTACCTGCTTTTTGTTTTAAAACATGCAGAACTCAGAATAAGGCACTCTTTTTCACAATCACTTATTTCCACTGAAAAATCATTACAAAATTTACATTGCACAGTCTGCCTCGCTGTCTGATACATTTTTTTCCCAATTTTTTAACCAGGTGAGACACACTAAGCTGAAAACTTGTTTACAGGTGCAACTTGGGAGCACAGGGAAGCTAAGTGAATTGCTCAGGGTCATACAGTATGCAAGTGGGGGCTGTAAGATTCAATCTCAGGTCTCCAGATTTCCAGCTCAGAGCCTTAAACCACTGCGCTATACTGCCTCCCATTTGAGCTATGCTGCTACTCCCTTACCCACCCTGCCTGTTCCTGCTCCTGCTCATCATTCATAAGAAAGTGTAATAAATTTCAGTGGTTCCAATTCCTCTACACATTATTTAAACACTTACAGTGATCACCGATGTCATTCTAAATAAAAGTTAAAACAGCATGTCTGGGCTCCATTTGGACCAGTGCACTACCTCTCTTTATGATAGTTGTCCTAACCACAGACAAAGACAGCTGGACCTGGAAATGCTTTTTTTTTTATTGTACTCATTGCTCTGGGTGCTGTTACTTTTACCTGTTAGACAGGATGCCCAATTATGATGTTTCTCCCATAGGTCTCCACTTCCTGGTTTTCAGAAACAGAATCACTAGAGGTTGTGCACCTAACAGCCATGTCTTCATATTGGGGGGGAAAAAGTATCTTACAAAAAGGGAACAGTACTGTTTTCCTAAGCACAAAAACCATGACAACTGACTCCTGGAGGAAAACTTTACTAGAAACTCTATCTCTCTAGGTGGTGGTGCAGAGGTGGCATATGCAGAAGAGATTGGCTCTCCGGGGTGGGCAACAGGAAAGGGACTACTTTACGTAAAAAACAAATTTTCTGGTCTTTCTATTTGTTGTGACATTTACACAGATGCCCATTTTCTAAGCCCATTAATACCCTCCAGGGTGGGCAGTATTAGGCATTACCAGACCTTCCTGGGGCTATAAGACCCTCCGCCTGCTGCGTCGAGCCTCATTACACCCCTGGGTGGGCCGGTATTGCCCAATACCACCCACCCTGTTGGGTATCATTGCTTACATATACTGTACAAAGAGGACTGCTAATTGGCTTGGGAGCAGATAGCAGATGATTGCAGTGAGGAAACAGTACTCTGAGTGGTATACCTTAGGGACCAGTCCTGGAGTCACAGCTGTTCAGCCTTTTTAATCAATGATCTGGAAGGGGGTCTCCAGCAGGCTTCTTAAGTTTGCTAATGAAACTAAGCTGCCCTGACTGGTGGACTCCCTTGAGCTTGAGGATAAAACCAGGTGATTGACCAGATTTGTGGAGCCTCACAGTCACTGCAGTCCAATGCAAGGTTAGGGGAGGACAACCAGATGTAAGAGCTACACGCTGTGCGGTGCTCCTCCTATTTCATCTCTTTCTTCTGTAAATACTAATGCATAATACTCATTGAAGTATTCCATCTGTTTCTCCTTGGTCAATATGTTGCCAGATTCCTTATGCTACAGTGGTCCAATGGATGTCTCTATTTGCCTTTCTGTGGTCTGATAGGTGTCTGTTTGTGTTATCTAATGAACATAGCTAAATAACTTTTTATTATTGAATTTAACTACAAGTGCTAGCTGTGCATCTGCCATTCATTTAGTATCCCTTATTTCATGCTTGCACTCTCTGAGTTTGTCTCAGGAGATAAGCCAGTTTTTGCTGGTGCCTTGCAATTTACTCATCTTGTGTGAATCTGTTTTTCCTAAGTACTGCAAGCCAAGTATCTCCAATACCATCCATATAGGTTTATGTCTTCTACTAATGTACTTTCTGTTTTCTGGAATAATTCCTTGTTTGTTTTTCCCAAAACTAGTGCATTAGCCAGAGAAGGGCATGATTTGGATATTAATATCCAAGAGCCAGGACCTCTCTCGCCCAAAGATCATTCCACCACAGAGCCCCCTCTTGGTACAACTCCCTCCCTACTCATATCACAAACATCCCCCAAATCGGCCACTTCAAAATCGCCCTCTGAAACCACCTCACACTGACACTTGGGCTGTAAATGCCCTGACTGGCCCATACCTAGAGCTCCGCCGGGCCCAATTACAGACAACGTTCTTCTGGACTGCCTTCTCCCCAGCAACCACCCCTTCCCCCCAGGTATCGCTCCCTAGAACCCTTAGTGGTACCTTATTATTTATGTACTAGACTAATTGTAACTAATTGAAGCCTTTGTACACCTTTGTGTTACTGGAATTGCTTTGTGTGTTCTTTTATTGCATCTCAACTGTAATGTTCTCCATTGCTGCACTCCACCACCAATTGCTGTCTACCCTCCCTACAGACGAGGGTGCCTTTGTAAATGAGTCTTTGACTCAAAGGTTGTAAATCCAAATTATGAAATAAATAAAAATAAAATAAATACCCCACCCACAATGCCTGTTTTGCAAATGTAGAATACTTCCTGTCAGGAACTGCCAAGTTCCACCCCACCCTTCTGTCCTCTGGCCCTATTCTTGATAAAGTTGATGCCAGCGAAATGCACCTTCCATAGCCCTACTGTCATGCTCCATGTAGGAGTCATAGGACATGAAGCAAGTAAGTTATGCATTGCATGCCTTAGCTAGTAAATGCTGTAACAATCACACAGGTGCACCAATGTGGGTGGCTGTATGCAGCTTTGTGGTGGACTTAGCAACGACAAGGTGAGGGCATATTTGATAAAGCACTAAGGCTGTATTTCATTCTTCAGATTGTGGGCTTTATAAACCATTGAGCTGCACATGTAGTTCATAATATTACAGGAACCCTTGAATGAAGTACAGCCTTGTATTTAGTTCCAGGGCATTTGTTATTCTCCATGTACTATAAACTGCTAGACAGTATTCTTTCTAACTGGTGTTTACTGCTGTATTTGCTGAGATAAAGGGAACTCTTGCATTTAAAAAAATCATGATTTATCATGCATTAGGATTATCAAGGCTGAAACATCTCTGAACATAATGGCAGGGGATTTTGGTCATTAAATAACATGTAACTAAATATAATTAGAAGGGAGAGTAAAAACTAAATTATGGTGCCTTTCTAATATATGGGATGAACTGTAAGGCTTGTTGCCGCCATGTGTACAGGGAATCATACACACAGACTTCTGTATATACCACCTGCAGCTTTTGTGGGAACCCAGTGACCACCTAAAAAAGAAAATACAATTAATTTCAAAGGTTTTTAATTTGTGAACATGTTAAAACATGTTGTGTATTTCAAAACTACTGCATGCATTTATTTGATCTGTGCTTTTTACTTCCAAGGCAGCTTATGGTGTTGGGTAGAAGTGGGAAAAAGTGAAACTAGAGGAACTCCAGATATAGCCATTATCCAGACATGTGACTGCACATTGCCTATGTCAGCAGCATATTGTATATCTAAGCTTGAATGGTGCCATAACATCATACTGTAGTTTCCCTACAACTGTGTGTGTGTGTGTGTGTGTGTGTGTGTGTGTGTGTGTGTGTGTGGGGCCCTCTTTATTACAGAGGAGGATGTTTCCTCCAGGTGTACGTGACTGAGATCTGGAACTTCAACCTAAACAGCAAGGGCACCATTTGATTTTGCTGAATAGATACAATTTGCAGTAAAATAAAACAGTTGTTGTGGTCTCTGAGCCCACAGGTAGCTAGTTTCTGGTACACCCCGTTGAGGATTAAATGCTGCAGAAGAAGTCTGACAGTCAGATGTGAATGTCAGAAACCATGTTGCACTCAGAAGGCAGTTGCATGAGAACACTATAAAATAATGCAGAGCAAAATGCCAGGCTGCAGGCAGACCTCAGTTTATTAGCAAAACCACAAAGTAGATAGCTTCGCAAAGGAACCAGACAACTTTTCAGCAGCTTACTTCAAGAAATATTTTTTTGTTAAAGATTTTTATTGTTTCCAACATTAACAACCATACAATAACAAAAATGTACAGAATCCTGAATGCATGCAGTCCAGATTAATACAATCACCAAAACAAACAAGCATTTGTCAATGCCGAATATTTGCTTGCTGGTATTAGCATTGGAAATGCAGGAGTTAGACAGATGCAGAGAAGGAATGGCTATGAAGTAGTGAACTTCACGCCAACCTCACCTCCACCCTGTAGAGATGGACAGGCATTGGGGTATGCATTTGAGTTGTTGCCCATAACATTCATACTAGGGTTGTCAGAACAGGTTCGGTAAAGGTGAACCCTCCTCAAAACCCTGGTGTTGAGAGTTCTAACTTAGAACTCGAACACTAAACAATTCATAAAGGGGTTCAATCACTCGACAGACGCAAGACCCACGGGGGTCTAGTAAGCACCACGCAAGCCGGGATCTGTGGGGGTATGTGTGTGTCACAGAGAGAAGTTTCCCAGTGTGCCCCTTGACTGCACTGTACCCTACCCAGTGTGTGTTACAGAGAGAAGCCCAGTGGCCAGTTGTGTGGTGGCATTAACCTTACATGACAGAAACGTAGAAATATAATTCTCATTCCCTGGTTGCGATGTGGACTCGGTCTCCTGTGGTCAGCCCATCACCCTGCTGCTGTGTGCCCTTTGACTGCACTGTACCTACCCAGTGTGTGTGTTACAGAGAGAAGCCCAGTGGCCAGTTGTGTGGTGGCATTAACCTTACATGACAGAAACGTAGAAATATAATTCTCATCCCCTGGATTGTGTATGTGACTCCGTCTCCTGTGGTCAGCCCATCACCCTGCTGCTGTGTGCCCTTTGACTGCACTGTACCCTACCCTGTGTGTGTTACAGAGAGAAGCCCAGTGGCCAGTTGTGTGGTGGCATTAACCTTGCATGACAGAAATGTAGAAATATAATTCTCATTCCCTGGGTTGCGTATGTGACTCCGTCTCCTGTGGTCAGCCCATCACCCTGCTGCTGTGTGCCCTTTGACTGCACTGTACCCTACCCAGTGTGTGTTACAGAGAGAAGTCCAGTGGCCAGTTGTGTGGTGGCATTAACCTTACATGACAGAAACGTAGAAATATAATTCTCATTCCCTGGTTGCGTGTGACTCGCCTCCTGTGGTCAGCCCATCACCCTGCTGCTGTGTGCCTTTGACTGCACTGTACCCTACCCAGTGTGTTACAGAGAGAAGCCCAGTGGCCAGTTGTGTGGTGGCATTAACCTTACATGACAGAAATGTAGAAATATAATTCTCATTCCCTGGGTTGCATATGTGACTCCATCTCCTGTGGTCAGCCCATCACCCTGCTGCTGTGCACCTTTTGATTGCTATGTGTATGCCTATGCCCAGCAGCCCAATCATTCTGTAAGCCTTGAACCTGGGATCCTTTAGTTGCAAACTGTCATATTCTTCAATTACTTTCAGTCCATGTATCACAGTGTCACACAACCAAAATAAAATTTTGGAGTTGTAGCCAGCGATTACAGATCACATTGCTTTGTTACAGAGGAATTGTTTGGGTGTTGGTGTGTTCACTGCAGTATACTGGACTGGTAGTACTGGTACTTACTGTCTGTTATGGCTGACACCAACATAGATGAAGCATTTAGTGCTGGTGTTGGAGCAGGTGTTGGTGGTAGTGGTAATCCTGGTGCTAACAGAAATAACCAAAATGTTTCATGTGATAAAAATTCAACAAACAGCAAAAGAGCAACAGTGAAGTGTGGTAAAGGGGGACCTTTTAAGAAAACCTGTACAGCTGCTGGGGTCACACGGAGAGGCACCATAAGGTGTGCCATTCATGCCGTTAAGATCCCTGTGACTAGCAGCAATAATGCAAGTGACAGTGAGTCCCTCTCTGACTCAGACAGTAGCTCTTTGTCTCAGTCCCACACTGTTGTGTCTCATGACAAATCATTACTTCCTCAACAAAGTGAAATGAGCAAGTCTGCTGACAATGAATCAGGTAGTGCACTTGCAAATACATCCAGCACTGTTGGCAATGAAAGGACATATCCATTGAATCCACCACTTCTGTGTTGGCCAGCAATGAAAATCCATCAGAGTCTTCTGTCCACTCTTCTAGCACCAAGGAGCATGTCCCAGGTTCTGTTAGGACAGGTGAAAAGACACAAACAGTCTTTAGCTATCTTCCTAGCACTCGAACAAAATCTGTCACATCTGAGGTGTGGAATTATTTCTCAGTCAGTAAAACTGATCCATGCAGAGCAATTTGTTCCCTGTGTAAACAGAGTGTAAGCCGTGGTAAAGTTGTGTCATGCCTTGGCACTACAGCTCTTAAACGCCATCTGAAAAAGCATTCGGTTTTGCTTGATCATCCAAAACCCATGTCCTCCATCTTCCAGACCGCACGTGAGAAGGGTCAGGAATCTGAAATGGATACTGAATTGTCTGAACTTGATGCGGGCAGAACCACTGCCAGCCCTAGGATCACTGTTACCACCAATGCCAGCACCATTAGTACCAGTTGCACATCCAGTGATGGCACTGAATGTATAAGTCCTAGTCCACCATCTCTGCATCCATCTGCCCATCGAAGCATGGTGTATAATAAACCAACAGGGACATGTTGCAAACAGCTAACACTGTCTCAGGCATTTGAAAGGAAGAATACCTTTACTAGAAATCATCCAAAGACCCTTCATCTTAATCACCGAATTGGTGAACTGTTAGCCAGAGCCCTTCTCCCATACTCTTTGGTAGATCATGAGGATTTTAGGAGCTCATGACATTAGCAGAGCCTCGTTACAATGTTCCTCATTGAAGGTACTTTTCCTATGTTGAAATACCAAACATTTATCAGGCTTTAAAAGCGACAGTGATGCTTGCACTTAAAACTGCAGAGGGTGGGTTATTCATGTCACAACAGATATGTGGACCAGCACTCAAAACATAGATTACATGTCCCTTACGCTCATTGGGTCACGTTTTCTTGTGCTTCTTCAAAAACAAAGACACCCCCAAAGATGGCGGCTGCATATAAAAGTTTGGGCAAAGTCATACTGCTGCAAACATCTTGCAGGAACTAAATGACCTCCTTGACGAATGGGTTTATTCTCACGGTCTAAAATGTGGCTTCATAGTAAGTGACAATGGAGCCAACATCTTAAAAGCAGTACAGGATGGAGGATTTCTGCATGCTTCTTGCTTTGCACATTGCTTACACTTAATTGTCACGGGATTTCTCAGCAACGAAACACAAGTGGATGGTATGATTGCTGTTTGCAAAAAAATTGTGACTCACTTTTCACATTCAACCAAGGCTATACGGACATTGTCCGAACTGCAAAAAAAACACAAGCTGCCCCAGCAAAAGCTGATTCAAAATGTTTCCACTCATTGGAACTCAACGCTTTATATGCTGCAGCGCCTCTTAGCAAAAGCAAGCTGTACATGAGTACTGCTCCAGTTACATTATTGAGATGGCATTATGCTGTCTGTGCTGCAGTGGAAATTAATGGAGACAGTGTGCTGTATCCTAGCTCCTTTGAGACATCTACAAGGGACATGTCTTCTGAAGGTGCATCTGTGAGTCAGGTTATCCACCATAATGCTCATTTCACATCATCTTAGTGTTCTAAATCTACAAATAGAAAAGACAGATCTGAAGCGCAGACAACATGTCGCCTGTATCATGGGAATCTCAGAAGAGAATGAGCGAGCTTCAAAACCAATGACAAATTAGTTGCAATGACGAAATCAAGACACTACATCCTTGCAACTCTCTTAGATCCCAGGTTCAAGGCTATACATCTTCCAAAAACAGGTGATATAGAGCAGTACAAATGTATGTTGCTAGATGAGCTGCAGCACTCACAGGAGTCAAACACAGACACGCACAGTACCCTCAGGTTGTCATCACCACAACATGCAGGTTCATCTTCACAAAGGGATACAGAACTGGAAAAGTCACCAAACATTAACAGTAGTTGTTCCACAACTGCCACTTCTTCAGCCCTTAGTAGCAAGCTAAATCTGTGGCAAAACATTTCCCAAATTGCTGCCATACCAGCTGCTTCTGCTGATTCCTCTTCTGAGCGGTCTCTGTCCAACATGTAGACAGTTACCTGCAAGAACTGCCTATTCCTATTGATGCATGCCCTTTTGAATACTGGAGATCAAAAAAGTCAATTTGGACAGAGCTGTATGATGAAGCCTGTAAATATCTTGGTTGTTCTGCAACAAGTGTCTCTTCAGAACGCATGTTTAGCACAGCTGGCAATATTGTGACAGACACCAGAAATAGGTTGCCTCCAGAAAATGTACACAAGTTAACTTTTATTAAAGTTAATAAGTCAAGATTTTCGTATCCCTACAAGAGTATACAAACTGATCCTGAAGTGATTGATGTTGTGGATGTTGATGGTGATGACAACTCAGATGGTGGTGGCTGGTAAATACTGTGTGGACGGAGCCTCTGCACCAAAAGGAAACTTTACAGACTGTGATGACTTTGGTTGTCCTCTCTCCTTTCTCGATCTACTACCTTGGACTATATACCCCAAAACTTTCACCATTTCATGGCAAACTGCTTTGTAGCTAGGGTCTAAACTAAGTCAACAAGTTTTATATACAGGGCAATTTTAACATCAGTGGGAACAGGCCCAAATTTGGCATAAAAGGGACACTGTCACGTCAATCCTTTCTGTATCATATTATTTATAGTTAAAGTGCAAACATATATTTTTGGATTTACCTTCTGTGACTTTGTGGTGCATCAGTATGGGCTGGGACAGGAGACCGTCTATTTTTCAATTTTAAAGAGGACAAAACAATGAGTTCTAATTGGTAGCTGTTTATTATTTTTTCAATTACAGAAATGTTAGCCATAAACGAAAAATGGATGCTAGTACATGGGTGAGGGTTGTGGGTTGGTTTTAACATGGGTGTAAGGGTGGCATGGGTGCTACTGCACAGATGAGGGTGGTGGAAGAAAAGTGGAATGGGTGATGGGGTGAAAGGTGGGTGTTGTTTTAGTTCTTTCATTTACAGATTCAGTGATCAGCTGGGGATGGTGAGGAAAAAATGATGACAGACCGAACCTACTGTACACATAATATATATTCTTATTAAATACATTGCAAACTGCTGCCACCTAGCACAATTGTCCTGTCCCCTTTAAAAAAAGAATAAAGGAATCAGAAATAAAAGAAAATCTGCATCAGCAGTTTTCACAGAATGTGACGTATCATAGTGTTTTTGCTTTATAAGTAGTGATAATTTGATACATAATGGGGTTGACAGACGCTGTCCCTTAAACATCACATGCCAACTGCTGCAGCTACATTAAATGTTCCTTAGTATGTGGTGAGGAAACCACTTTTTTATTTATGTGACTGAAATACAGATTTTATTGAAGTATCAGCTGCAAAAATGCATCATCTTAGAATTTTTTGTATGTATTACTTCAATTTGCCAACAAAAATGTTGGTATATGTATGCATTACCTTAGAAAATTGCATGCATTTTGCCAGCAACAATGACTGGCATATTTTTTTTATTCCAATGTCTTGACTGAATATGTTATGACATAATATGTTTTGTAACAGTTCCACATGTTGCTGCTGTAGTACTTGGCTTGACTTTGTTATAAAAGCTTTCTTTTAAACATAGCAACTTTTGATTCACTCATTTAAAACAGAAAGCAGCAAATAGCTGAAATTAGGTAATATCAGTTATTTTTCTCCTAATTCATGACGATGAGTATATATAGCTGAGTACATAAATGGCTAATGTGCCTCTTTCTTTCACTAAGGAACTATGATGCAGCTGCAGCAGGAAAACTTTTAACATATGGGAGGGTGGGTAGGCCTGTTACGTATTAAGTTGCTGACTTTAGCAAACAGAAGAAACCATAGATAAACCTAGTTGTATTCCTATCAATGTCACACAAGATAATTTATCTCCCCCTTATATTGAACAGTTTTTCCCTTACATGTATTTTATTACTATCTTCGTTACTGGCAGCACAATAAAAATATAGGGTTCGAGTTCTAAAAAGTTCTAAAAAAGATTAGAACCCTAGAACTTTTTCAAAAGTTCTAGACTAGAACTAGAATCCAGAACTTCAGAGGGTTCTGACAACCCTAATTCATACCATTTCACCTCACCCTATCCTGCAGACACAGACAAGTGTTGAGGTGTGCCTTGTGGTGTTCGGCTTTACAGTCACCCCACTCCATAAGGACATACACTGAAATGGGTGCAATATAGGAGAATGGGGTGAACTCTAGGGCCAAAGAGTCCAAGGCACACCTCTATGCCTGTCACTGGCTGCAGGGTGGGGGTGAAATGGCATGAACATTACAGTTGGCAATCCAAAGGCACACCCCTGATGCCTGTCAGTCTGTACAGGGTGGGACGTTATGGTTAGAAACCCTAACGCTCCCGGTGTTTGTTGGTATTTGCACTACAAATTTTCAACATGGCCTTTTTGTAACCTCCACCTCATGAAAGCATTTGGGACCTCTTCTCATGAACAGTAGCACTGATTTTGTGAATGTGTCCCGAACTTTGAGGTCCCACAGCGACCATGCCATTGTGCGCCAGATGTATGAAAACACAGATGGGGCAGGATGTGAAGAATGACAGCTGTACCATTCATAGGGAGGTGTGAAGAGATGGCAATCTTGAAAATCTGTAGTGAAAATATTAAAAATGCTTGAACTTCCGACTGCACGTGGAAATTGAGCAACGCTTGCTGCAACATAGTCATTTAGTGGAGTTATTTCACCAATGTTCAACATAGGCATTTTGTGAACTCTGCTCATGAACACTTTCAGTATGATTTTCTTAATCTGTCCCAAACATTGATTTCCTACAGCAACAGCTATTCTCGCCAGATGTATACGCATATTTCGGGCAGGATGTGAAAAATGACAGCTGTACTGTTCATAAGGAGGTCTGAAAAAATGCCAGTGTTGAAAATCTGGATTGAAAATACTAAAATTTGTGAAGTTACAGGGTGCATGGAACTGCACAATGCATGCTTGTAACACAGTCATTTTATGGATGTTTGTCACCAAATTTTTAACACAGACATTTTAGGACCTCTGCTCATGAGCAAAGTCATGATTTTACATACAAACATACAAATCTGCCAGCAACAGACCAATCGGTCTAAGTCTGCCTGAGTGTGCAGCTAGCACCATAGATTGCAGCTGCCTCAGCCTCCTCCTCCTCAGTTCCTCCACCGCTTGTCCCAGTCCCTGCCCCCCTAACTCTTCCTTTTGCTTTATCCCACCTTCTTAAAGCTATTGACTGTCCTACATGTTACCACCCCTCTGGCAGTGCATTCCAACTAGACACCACCCTCTCAGTGAAGTAGTGCATCCTCATTTCCTCTTGAAACGTCCCTTTCCAACCTTAGTCCGTGCCCCTTCGCTCTCTTCCAAGCCTCAGTTTAAACACCTCTCAGTGCTAGGTTTATTTACCCCTCAGGTATTTAAACGATTCAATCATATCCCCATCCCTCCGCCTCCTCAGTGTGTACATGTTCAGTTCCTTCAGCCTAACTTCATATGCCTTTCCTTCCATCCTGTAGCAGGGTGAAATCCTCCTACTGTATTTTGGACTAATGAAAATAGAGGATCAGTTTTTAAGGGGCTGCAGGAAAGCATTACAGCCACAATAAGTCTGATTTAAGGTATCAAATAAAAATGAAAGCCTGTTGAAACCTAAGATATTCAGTGCAGGAATAGTCATACAGCATATCAAAATAAATGTTTCTTTCCTATCCTTTTGGCTGCAGCCTTTCTTCTATGCTACTTTTCTATCTTGTCTTTGCTGGACTGATCACCCAGCACTGAAACTTCAATACTCCTTCTTCTTCTCCTTCTGACCCCCACATATACATACACAGCTAGCATTAAGTATACAAGAGCTTTCTTAGCACGGTTAGGGTGAAAGAAATGTTGTGTACTTTGGTGCTGTATTACCCTGTTAAATTTCCATGTGCAAAATAGTGAACCTTGGCCTTATAAAATATAAAGTACTGAAGAACTACAATAAACCACCTATAGTTTTGTATGGAAGGTATTAGGAATCTCAGAGTTCTTGCTGTTTGAAATAAACCAAACACATGTTTTACAAACTGCTACCAAACAATGTATTAGCAATCTTTTGTTTCATATTGTTGGTTTAATTTGTATTTTTCTGCCGGCCCATCAGCGCAGAGTTGATTTCCGCATGCGATGCCGGCGACTCAGGTTCAGGAATGGACCAGGGTCGCTGGAGGGCCGGCCGGGGGAAAAGGATGGAGCATCCTAGGGACTGCTCTCCTTCTCTGGGGAAGCGGGAAGTCCCCAGAGCATTGATGACCCCTGGCAGTGGCCAGGAGTCACACAACTACCGGCACTGGCATGCTTATACGAGGTGGGGCAGCGCATGACGTCATTGCGACCCGCCTCCCGGAAAAATGGAAAAAGCTAGCTGCCAGCCGCCGCTAATGAAGCTCACCACGGCGATTTGCTCCCAGGCCAGCCCTCCGACCTGGTCTGAAGACTGCGGCATGTGAGGAGGTGCTGCAGCCCGCCATGGGGGCAAGCCATGGGTATCGAGGGCCGAGGCCAATTTGGGAGTAGAAGCTCGTGGCCGGGCTGAAAAAATATCAGGTGGCAGGCAGCTCAAGGAAAAGAATAAAATAGAAAAATAATTTGTATTTTCCTGATATTAGATGAAATGTTTTTAAGCCAAAACTGTACACATTTCTATATGTTGAGGAAAATTTACCTATTTGGAAAATGCCTGACTCCATGTGCTTTAGTTTGCTGGCATCCATTTTGTAGATTACTAAGGGCTCAGGCCGGCTGAGATCTGTGGGCTTTATAGAGCTCTAGCATGAGGAGTCTGGGAACAAGAAAGGTGGATTTCCTGCCAGGAATTCCTTTCTTTATTTTCTTATTGCTTTATTTTTGCTTGTTTAAATGCTGATCTGTGTTAAACTATTATTTTTCATGTTTGATTACTTTTCTGTATGAAATAGACATTTTAAATTGTTGCAAACATTTAATTAACATTTAAAGCTATGACTGACAAGTCACATGATCTTCAGCCCTATAAAAGGAGCTGGCTGAGCAGAGTCTGGCAGATAAGATCTGAGCTGTGGAGAGAGCAGTCCTCTGTAGGAGTGAAACTGGCTGATGCAAGAGGGGAATAGTTGGGTGCTGGAAGCAGTCTCAGAAAGACTTACCAGTGGTGTTTCTAGTCAAGGCTGGGATGTTCTGAACCAGAGCTGAGTTGAGAAACTAGAGGGGTGATTGATCTTCCTAAAGTATTGGCTGCAAACTGCAGGTACAAGTAGGACCACCCTCAGGCACTGGATTTGTCCCTGTGAGCCTACTGGCTGAGTGGGAACCAACAGCCCTATAAGCCATGTTTTATGACAGTTGCTGAAGATCATCCTGACTAGTCAATCAGTGTGAGCAACACAGAAGTTCCAGATCTGCATTGTTGAACTGTTTATGGTATTGCCAAGAGTGTGTAGTCCTTCTGTATAAAAGTGCACTGCCCTATGGGACATTTTAAAAGAACTTGTCTCGCCTTCTGTGTCTTCATCCAACCCACCTCCCCACATCCCTTTAACATTTTGTTGCCCTCCTTGCACTGCCTCCAGTAACTTTATCTCTCCTCAGGTATGGCCTCCAGTATTGCAGACAGTACTCCAGGTGCGGTCTGACCAATGATCTGTGAGAGTGGTAGGATCACATCCCTGTGTCTGATGAGAACCCCTTGCAATGCACCCCAACATCCTGTTTGCCTTCGCAGCTGCTCTCTGAACTGGGCTGGAGTTGTTTATGCTCCCAGTTACTAACACCCCAGGTCCTTCTCCTCCACTGTGATCCACAACCTCACCCCCAACCAATAGTCCTCTTCTGGTTTTAGTCCTGAAGTGCATCATCTTACACTTCTTTGCATTAAATCCTAGCTGCCACTCCACTGACCGTGTCTCTAGTTTGGTTAGGTCCCCTGCAGTTTTCCCATCTGTCCTCTTTGTCCACCACCTCCCCAATTTGATATAATCTGGGAACAGACTAACCCTGCTCCCCACTCCATTTGCTATATCGGAGATAAAGAGTAGGGATGTAAGTTTGTCATGGCAGTCTATACGTCATTGATTCCATGATGTTTGATCTTTATTCAGGACTTCCATGACTTTCACTAGTGTCATCAGAATGTAGCAATGATGACAGTGCCACAACATTTACTACTGTTTACTAATGATTTCAAGAACAAACAAAGAGTCATTAAAACCTCATTCATGACAAACTTACATCCCTAATAAAGAGCCCAAATAGCACTGGGCCTAGCACTGACCTCTGCGACACCCCACTTGTCACTGCTTTAGATCCCAAGAACTCCCCACCACCACCCTCTGCACCCTCCCGTAACCAGTTCTCTATCCATTTAGTTAGCTTTTTCCACCCCAATGCGTCAGCTTCCCCTCAGTCTCCATGTGACACTGTATCAAAGGCCTTACTGAAGTCCAAGTACAGGACATGTATTGCATGGCCCTTGTCCAACTCCTTGTCACCCGGTCATAATACTCTATTAGGTTGGTTTGACAAAACCTCCCTGAAGCGAACCATGATACTTCCCATCTTGGAAGCCATTACTCTCTAGGAATGCCACCAGCCTCCACCTTCATTATCGCCTCCATAAGCTTACCCACTATGGAAGTAAGGCTGACCGGACGATAATTTCCTGCTCTCCCTAGGCCCACTCTCATGTATAAGCACTACATGGCCACCTCTCCAGTCCTGGGGCACACACCATTTCCAGGGAGGTGTTGAACAGATCTGCCAGTGGCTCAGCCAATAGCTCCACCATCTCCTTCAGCACCCTGGGGTGGATGCTATTGGGACCTGGTGCCTACTCAACCCTTACTGCACTCAGCCTGTCTAGCACCTTGCTCCCTGTGATCACTTTTTCCATCACCTTCTCCCTCCTTTCCCCAGCCCATGCTGGTAGTGGACCATCCCTCTCCTTAGTGAAATGGAGCAGAAGTACTCATTTAGAATTTCTGCTTGCTCCCCCCCCTTTTCCACCCAATCCCCTTCTGCTTTATCCTCACAATATGTTCCTTGCATTTCCTCTTTTCTCTGACATACCTAAAAAAGTATTTTCCCCCTTCCTTTATACCCTGTGCTAACCTTAATTCCCTGGAGGCCTTAGCTTTTTTCACCCTCCTGGCCACCTCCCTTGACCAACTCCTGTAAGTCTCCTTATCCTCTCCCTTCCTTGTTCTCCAGTACTGCTGGTAAATAGCCCTCTTCGCCGTCACCCCTTGCAGCACTTCCTTGTACTGCCAGCATGGTTTCTTGGCTCTGCTCTTCTTACTCCTGGCACTGGTGCAGGCTACTGTGGCCTCTGTTAGCCCAGTCTTTATAACTCCCCACTTTTGTTCTGCATCCATCCCCGGCCTTATATCCTGGAGTCTCCCTTGCACTATTGCTCCCATTGTCCCAAAGTCCACCCTACTAAAGTTCACCACCTTAGTGCCTGTGCCTCCTGTCTCCCTGACCAGCGCGAGAACGAATCACACTGTTTGGTGGTTGTTACCTGCTAGTGGGTCCTCCACCCTTACCTCCCTCACCACCTCCCCATTTGCCAGTACTAAGTCCAGAGTGCTACCAAGCCTTGTAGGCCCACTTACCAATTGTGTCAATAGGCCGTCCTGGAATGCATCAAAGAGCACCTGCTCCCTGGTACTGCTAGTGGCTGGGTGCTCATTCAACCCCTGGTAGGTTAAAATCCCCACTATCACCACCCCCCCCCTTCTACACACCCACCTTATCTGCTCTGTGAACTCCCCATCCAATTCCTCAGATTGGGCTGATGGTCTGCACATCACTCTCAGCCTCAGCTTTCTGCCCTTGGAGTCCAGGAGATGCACCCACTGCACCTTTGTTCTCTCCTCTTCTCTTCTCCTTCGTCCCTTATGCATTTGATCCCTTCCCTCACATCGAGTGCAACCTCCCCTTCCAACCCCCTAGTCCCTCCTGTATATCCTGTATCCTGTAACTGCCAAGTCGAGTCATGATACTCTTGTGGTTCAAGTCTCTGTCACTGCAGCAGTGTCCACCTTCCCTCTGAAAGGAGCACCTGAAGCTCTGCAATTTTGTTTCCCAGGCTTCTTGCATTGAGAGAGACCACCTTCCACCCGTACCCTTCCTTCTCCTCGCTCTTCTCCTTGGCCTGTGTCCCTCCTACAGGTAATCCGCACCCTTTCTCCTCCTTATTCTTACTGGGTGGTGGTGGTGCCTTCTGTATTACACTCAGACTACTCTGCCCGCCCCCTCCCGGGGTTACTACGCCTCTGCCTTTACCTATATCTAGGGATGTGAGCTCATTAGGCTCCCCTGTCTGGACCTTTCTACCAACCTCAGTATTCTGGCCACCCCCCCACTAGTTTAAATCCACCTTAGTAGAGATATACTCCTCTAGTCCTGTCTTTAATACTCCCCTTCCCATCTTGCTCAAGTGTAGCTTGTCCCCCCACGTGCAAGTCACTATTCCCCTAGACTCTACCCCAGTTAGTCACCAATCCATAATTTTTAGTGTGGCACCAATCCCTCAGCCACTTGTTGAACTCCTTGATCCTACCCTTCCTCCCCGTGCTTGCACATGGTACTGTAAGTACCTCTGAGAATGCCACTGACTCCCACCCCCTCAGACTGCCTGCCCAACTCCTCGAAACTCCCCATCACTACTTTCACAGTCTCCCCCTCCAAGTCATTTTTATCCACATGCAACACTAAATGAGGTTTCTTCCTCTCCCTCGCTGCACACTTGAGCAGTGCCTGCCCTGCCCCTCCTGCCGTCAACCCAGGGATAGCTTCAACCCAAATACGGCTGTGCCTTTCCCTCCTTCTGCCCCATCTCACCCATTTCAGTATAGAATCCCCCAAGTTGGAGTACCCTCTGTCCCTACCTCTTCTTTTCTAATGCCCTTCCACACCCCAGTATTCGCTCTTCCCTGCTCCTTACCCCACCGGCTGCACCCTCTGTGACTTCTGTATCTGCACCCCCTATTTCCACCTCACCCCTCTTGTCTGCCTTATTCCTCCCATCCCCCTTGAACCCCTTCCCAGCCTGACTGCTTTCTACTGGGCTTCACATGTCGACCTCCCCTCCTCCCTTGCTGATTTCCAACCCCTCTCCTATCTCTGTTGTTGTCGATTTAGAGGCCCCCTTCCCTTCGACCCCGATAGTGATGCCCCTCCCATCCTTCTCCCTTTCCATAGTCTTCTCTCCTCCAGTCACCTCCCTCCCTCCTTCCTTCCTTACTAGCCCCCCTTCTACCCTTTCATCCTCGCTATCTCTTCCCCTACCTGTTGCCATCCCTCTCATGCCCTGCTTGTCCTCCCCCTCAGTATGTTCCTGCTCTCCCTCTTTCTCCTATAGCACAGGTTCAAATCTATTCCTAGTCGATACCCCTCCTACATCTCTTCCCCTCCTTTTGGTTCCCCCCTCCTACTTGTTCCCTTCCGTGCCACCCTGGTCCTTCCCTACCCATAGCCATCTGCTCTCTCCGCTGGTACTCCTCGTGATCTCTTCCACCCCATCAGGAGGCCTCCCCCTTGCATCGGGCACCCCTTCCTTCTCCTCTCTTTTCTGCTAGTACCTCTGATACTGGGGTCAGTTTCAGTCCCTAGTTGTTCTTTTCCTGTCCCCCCCTTGCCATCCCCATACCCCCAGCCAGGATACCTACCATACTCATCTGCCTTGCCACTTAGACTCCTCCCTAGCCTCCACAGTTCCTCCTCAAGCAAGCCAGTAGTTTACAGACCATACACCCTCCATCCTCCAAGCCCAGTCCATGATCATGACGGACCCACACCCTGTACAGCCCATCCTTCCAAAGATGCCTGCCCTATTGACATGCAGCACCTGCCCCATTTTGGCCCCCATCCTATGTTATGGGCTCTTACTCCCTGTTTGTGTACCCTACTACAATTGTTAGGCCCCTATTTAATCAAATTCCTGTTCTCCCCACACTAGTCCCCTTACTGCCCCCTTGTTGACCAGAGTAATTCAGTCTCATCCGTTAGATACTGTATTACTGTAGCAATCCTACAGCCTCCTTGTCCATTTTTCCACCCCTCAGCTACCATACTTTTTGTTCTCAGCGCTCATATAGTTTCACTTAGCCCAATTAGAAATCCTATTGCACTCCAAGTATTACTCAGCTCAGTTAGTGAAATTAACAAACAAATAAATATGTATTATTACAACAGTCCTAACAGTATAGCTCAGTACTTAGCTCAGTTAGAGAAATAAACAGAGCAACTAAATCTGTACTATTACAGCAATCCTAAAAGTATCCAGCCATTGCTTTGTCTTATTACAGCAATCCTAAAAGTATCCAATCATTGCTTTGTCTCCACCTCAGAGACCCTGCTGTAATATAGGACCACACAGGACCCTGGGCAGTAGGGTGGGCAACTCTAAAGTCCTGACAGAGCTCCGTTGAGCTTGCTCACTCCCCCTCTCTCACTCACTCATTCTGTTTCTCCTGGCACTGCAGGCTGCCTTTTTGTGCTGGGCTCCTGCCTGCATTGGTGCCTTTTTCTGCCCACAAAGAAATTTGCAGCAGTCCTGACAGAGCTCTGTTGAACTCGCTTATTCCCCCTCTCTCACTCCCTCATTCTTAATCTGTCCCAAACACTGATTTCCCACAGCGACCGTGCCATTCTGCGCCAGACCTGTGCAAACACATTTCAGCCAGGATGTGAAAAATGACAGCTGTACTGTTCATAAGGAGGTGTGGAAAAATACCAGTGTTGAAAATCTGGCATGAAAATATTACAAATATGCAAAGTTACAAAGGTGCATAGAAACTGTGCAATGCATGCTTGTAACACAGTCATTTTATGGACTTTCATTGCCAAATTTTTAACATAGGCATGTTAGGACCTCTGCTCATGAACACTGGCACTGTCATTTTCTTATTCTGTCCCAAACACTGATTTCCCACAGCAACCGCGCTATTCTGCGCTGGAGTGCAAAAACACATTTTGGCAAGGATGTATAAAGTGACAGCTGTACTGTTCGTAAAGAGGTATGTAAAATGCCAATGTTGAAAATCTGGAGTGAAAATATTACAAATTCGTGAAGTTACGAGCATGCGTGGAAACTGCGTGACGCATGTTCATAAAACAGTGATTTTTTTCACCAAATTTGCAACATAGGCTTTTTGAGAGCCCACCTCATGAACAGTGGCACTGTTGTTTTGTTAATCGGTCCCAAAAAGTGATTCTGCTCAGTGACCACAAAATCACCTTTCGAGACTGAATAACGCTATGACAGTGACTGAATTCATGAGGAGGGGTACTAATAACCCCATGTTGAGAATGTGGTGCCAAAATTCCCAAAAATGCCAGAGATATGCACCAAAGTTGAAAAAACCCTATTACTGCCATTATACAGCTTACCGGCATTTCTTTAGTTCGTGGTCAGCTTTGAAGAGTGCAGACGTGTTCCCGGTCCACTGAGGATCGTCGCGCTGGGCTCCTGAGGTAAGTATGGAGTGAGGGGGGTGTGGGGAGGTAGACTATGCAGAGGAAGTGCGTGGGTTGGGAGGGGTACGGAACACTTCAAGGGACCATTTTTCTCATTTTCGGTAAAAAAAAACCAGACAGACAACGTGGGTTGGTTTCTTTTTCTGGAGTGTGTTGGTACACTGGGGTGGGCTTCCAGTGTACCACCTGCATTTGTGGGGAGGGGACCGAAGCTGATGGGGATTGGGCCCCTGTCGGCACAGGAAACAGGTGTGGGGGTGCATGATGCTGAGGGCATTGGGCACACCCCTCGGCACACACAGCAGAAATCGAGGGGTGGGGACATTATGCCTGCAGGGAGTGGGCTCCTATTGGCAAATTGAACTGGGAAGGGGAAAAAGCTGACGGGACTGGGCCCCATCGGCAAAGAAAGACTGTTGGGGGCGATGATGCCAAGGGGATTGGGCAACCCTGGTTCTGAGGCAGCTGTGACAGGAGCTGCCATATTCCTGTTAATGTTACACCAGGCAGATACTTCCACCTGCAATGATGGGTCGCTCCCTTATTGCAGCGGAATTGCTGATGCTGCAATGGCAGGGAGGCCCTCACTGCAGTGGCCAAATCATTTCAAGTTGGTGGCACTTCTGCAGAATCAGTGTCATCAGAACACTGGGCCTGCATTACATAGAAACATAGAAACATAGACTTTGACGGCAGATAAGGACCGCTTGGCCCATCTAGTCTGCCCATTTCCCTACTTACAGGATAGGCCGCAGATCCTAGTTAAACAACAGCCTATTTCTTCCTACCCCCCCCCCCACAAGAATTGCCTTATGTCTGTCCCATGCATTCTTGAATTCTCCCACAGTTTTAGACCCCACAACCTCCTCAGGAAGGCTGTTCCATGCATTCACTACCCTTTCTGTGAAATAATACTTCCTCACATTGCCCCTGACCCCCCGCTTCTATCTTTAAATTGTGTTCCCTTATTCTTGTACGTCTCTTTTTCTGAAAGATGCTACTCTCTTGGACTTTGTTGATTCCACTGAGGTACTTAAAAGTTTCTATCATGTCCCCCTTCTCCCTTCTTTCTTCAAGGGTATACATATTAAGCTCCTTTAGTCTCTCCTCATCGGCTTCTCTTGCAGACCCTGCACCATTTTAGTTTCTTTCCTCTGGACTGCCTCTATCCTGTCTATGTCCTTGCAAGATGGGGTCTCCAGAACTGGACGCAGTACTCCAGATGGGGTCTCACCAACTGTCTGTACAGAGGTATAACAACTTCCTGTTTTCTGCTGCTGATGCCTCTCCCTATGCATCCCAGTATAACCCCAACCCTCCCTACTGCCTTCTCACATTGCTTGCTAACCTTAAGGTCATCTGATATGATTACCCCCAGGTCCCTTTCCTTTTTTGTTGTTGTTACTACCTCCCCCCCATTGTGTATTCTTCCCGGGTTTTTGTTTCCCAGTTGCATTATTTTGCACTTCTTTGCATTGAATCCTAGCTGCCATACTTCTGACCATTCCTGCAACCTTGCCAAATCCCTTCTCATCCTCTCCATGCCTCCCTGTGTATCAACCCTGTTGCAGATCTTTGTGTCATCTGCAAAGTCATACTTTCCTTCCAGTCCCTCTGCAATGTCACTTATAGAAGACATAAAAGGACTGGACCCAATACTGAACCATGCAGTACCCCACTAGTAACCCCTCTTTCTTCAGAGTGGACTCCATTTACAATTACCTTTTGTGTCCTGTTGTGCAGCCAATGTTTTACCCAGGCTACCACCCTGGGACCCACTCCCAGGCTGGTTAATTTGACTATTAATCTTTTGTGTGGGACTGTGTCAAATGCCTTGCTAAAGTCTAGGTAGGCCATGTCCACAGCCCTCCCTGGTCTACTACTTTGGTCACCCAGTCAAAGAAATCTATTAGATTCGTCTGACATGACCTTTCCGCTGTGAACCCATGCTGCCTTGGGTCCTGTGCCCCACTGGCCTCTAGGTACTCAACTATTCTTTCCTTCAGAAGTGACTCCATCACTTTCCCTACCACAGAGGTCAGACTGACAGGTCTGTAGTTTCCTGCCTCTGTCTTGGTTCCACTTTTGTGAAGGGGAACTACATCCGCCTTCCTCCAGTCCTCGGGTACCACACCATCCTCCCATGACTTATTAAAAAGAGTAGCCAGTGGTTTCACTAGTTCCTTCCTTAATTCTTTTAGAATTCCGGGTGAATTCCATCAGGACCCATTGCTTTGTCCACCTTCAGTTTTAGGACTTCTTGCAGAACCTTTTCTTCTGTGAAAGGACTGGGATCGACCCTCCCTATCAAAGTGCTTCTGTTAATTGGATTTGGCACTTCCCCTCCTCTTTGTGAATACTGAGCAGAAATATTCGTTCAGTATCCTGCTTTTCACTGTCCCCTCTGCCCACCCACCATTCATTCTATTTATCCTCACTATCCTCCCTTTGTTCTTTCTACGCCGCTGATGTACCTATAAAAGGTTTTATCCCCTTCTTAACTGAGTTGGCTATCTTTGCCTCAGTTTGGGCCTTTGCTATTCTGACTTCCTCCATGCTTCCTTCTGCCTTAACTGGTACAGCTCTCTGTCCTGCTCCTTCTGTGTTTCCTTACACATCCGGAATGCTATCTTTTCTTCCTGACTTTCACAGCCACCTCTTTTGAGAACCATAGTGGCTTTTCTTTCATTTGATTTGTTTATTTGCTTCACACAAAGTCTTGTTGCCTCTGTAATGGCAGTTTTGATGATTCCCCATTGTTGCTCCACCCCTCCTTCTAGCCTGTTTGCTAGTGTTTTTCTGAGGCACTCTCTCATCTTGCCAAAGTCAGCCTTCCTAAAGTCCAGTGCCCTCACTTTTGTATGGCTTGACTCTGTAGCTGAGTTTAATGTGAACCACACTGTTTGATGGTCACTTGTTCCCAGATGGCAACCCACTTCTAGTTCTGAGATCCTCTCACTGCCCCTGTTTGAGAGTACGAGGTCTAAGATTGCTCCCTCACGAGTGGGTTCCGAAACTAGCTGTCTGAGGCCTGCCACCTGTAGGGCATCAAGAATGACCCTGCTCTTGGATGTGGCTGCAGCAAATGTGCTCCAGTTAACATCTGGCATATTCAGGTCTCCCATCAACAGTATCTCCCCTTTCTCTGCCATTCTAAGAATGCCTTCTATCATATCCTTGTCCATTCCCTCCCCCTGACATGGGGGTCTGTACACAACCCCTGTGCAGATTGTGGTGCCCTTTCCAGTCTCCAAGGTGCCCCACAGTGCCTCCTCTCCTCCCTGTTTACTCTTTTGTTCAGTTGCTTTTATCCCTTCCTTTACATAGAGAGCTACTCCTCCCCCTCTTCTCCCCTGCCAGTCTCTCCTGTAGGTTATGTACGCTGGTATGCATTGGGCGCACTCCGCCAAGCTCACCTATGCAGTGCTGGCATTGGCTGCCACACTGCCGCACCTCCACAACCCTCTTCTCTCCTGAGCTGCCACATAATGTTTCTTGCACATTCACACAAGCAAACACAAAAAGGAAAGGAAAACATCCATCTGTATAACATCTTCTGCAAAGAGGCTAAACGCTATCTGAACAAAGCCCTGGTGAACTCACGCTATAGTAGTGACTCCCTGGACCTCAAACTCATCCAGCTCATACTGTATGTGACCATCCCCATCTCACCAAAATCTTTAACCTATCCTTATGCCTCAGCCAATTCCCCACAACTTGGAAAAGAGCAGTTATCACCCCCATCCTGAAGGGTGGTGACCCCACGTCCACTAGCAACTACAGGCCTATATCTATCTGCCCCCCACCAAAGGTCCTTGAAAAAATTGTGGCTGACCAGCTCACAGACTACCTGACCAAACACAATCTGCTCTGTCAGGAACAATATGGTTTCGGAGGGTTCACAGCAACTCCACCGCACTTGTCGAATTCACATCATACATACACTAGGCCCTTGAACAAGGCTCAGTGGTAGGGGCTCTATATGTGGACCTGACCAAAGCATTTGATACAGTTAGTCATGAACTTCTTCTCCGCACCCTATCATCCCTAAACATCTCCCAAGAGGTCACCTTCTGGCTCAAAGACTACCTCTCTGGCCAGACCCAGCAGGTAAGAATTAATACAACACTATCCTCCAGTAGGCCAGTCCTAACAGGTGTCCCACAAGGGTCCATTCTTGGTCCACTACTTTTCACACTCTTCCTGAACTCCCTCCCCCAATCCTGCAGTGGGACGCTAATGCTTTATGCAGATGATGCTGTAGTTTTTTGGAAACATCCTCATCCCAATGTGCACCAATCCACCTTGCAGAGTTTCTTTAGACAACTTGAAACCTGGTTCTCTGAACACCACCTTATACTAAACTACAAGAAGACCAACTCTATGATCTTTGCCAATCGCCAAAACCAAATCAGTAACATTCCACTAACGGTGACAAACTCCCTGGGCAAGGCCCTAGAGCAGGTTCACTACTTCCAATACCTGGGAGTCATGTTGGACACCTACCTTACCTACCACATGCACATACAACAAGTCTCCTCTTCTGTTAACTCCAGGATCGGGATCCTGTATAGACACAGACACTGCATTCCCATGCAGGCAATGCACCTAGCAGTGTCTGCCTCCATACTACCCTTGGTGGACTACGGCATAGTAATATATGGGTCTGCTGACCTTACTGCCCTTTGCAACATCAACCTCATCCTAAATAAAGCCTGCCATCTGGTATCAAAGTGTGACAGGCTAACCCATACCTGTGAGCTTTACAAATCTACTGGTTGGCTAAACTTCCAAGATAGGCTAAAATATCACACCTGCCTCCTTGCAAAAAAGATACTACACAAACAAGCACCTATTGGCCTCCACCCCCTCATCTAAATAGCTACTCACAGGAGGGCACCAAGGCACTCTGCAATCACCCACTTCCAAGTACCTCACTGTAGAACCTCCCTTGGCCAGCGGTCCTTCTGATATCGAGCCCCCTTGTGGCTAAACATCCTAGTGTCCAGTATCTCCCTTGCATCCAGTCTGGCCAATATAAAGCTGATCTCAAATCCTTTCTCCATAACTCTGCAATCTGTAATGTTCATAATGTACTAATGTACTTAACCCCACCTCCAGATTCCTCCTCCAGTGCAATGGGATAGCCCTCAGCATAGAGATTTCTTCTTTCTTCTCCATGCTACAGCTCATTCAAACTCATTGTACATATTTTATGACTCTGGGCCTACTATTATGACCCTCTGAAGCTTCTACTGTCTCATTAACATATTATTAACCTAGACCTCTTTAAGATCACTGCTGATGTAACTGTGCAATGTTAACTGTGCTGAATATTTTGACGTGTATATTTAAGTGATACTTGTGTATTTTTGTTTTTACTGACATGGAGCCTTTGCAAAGGAGTCTATGACACAAAGGCTGTAATTCTGATTCTTTCAATAAATAAAAAATAAATAAAAATAAGACTGTTATACTCCACCCCTCCAATCTTCACCCCTGAATGAGGGGTTTTGTCTTATAGCTGTGGTGAGTGGTTCTAGCCAACACAAAAAGCAGCAGTGAGAGGACAGCCCTAATGCATACCATTACCCAGGGAGGGAGGGACAGCACAGAATTGGTAAGGACTTTGGCTGTGGGTGAGTGATATATCCCTCAAACCCAGGCCTGGAATCTTTCCCCAAACCCCATTGTGGTTAGGACTTGTTGGACATAGTCCCATTCCAGGAGGTCAAAGGCTTTTTTGAAAACTATCCCCAGGGCAGCTGCTGGGGTAGGTAGTGTTTTGGCCCTGTGAATCAGGTTGACCAGAGACTTGATATGGTCAGAACTATAATGGCCTCTCCAGAATGTCCTTGGTGATGCACAGAGAGGTTAGCCAAAAATCTGTTTGACTGTGAGAGTTATGAACCGGGGAATGGAAGGAGTAGTCTTGGTCCTTGGGATGGAAGACCCTCCAGATGTCAGAAAGGTCTATGTCATGTTGGAGCTGGGCTAGTGCCTTGGCTTCTCTGGAGTTGGGCTCAATGTTGGAGGGGGACCTGTCCAAGAATGGGTCTATTGTAAGGTTGAAATCCCCTCCTATTAATACTGGGGTGTCCTCCAGTGCTAGCTCCCCTAACATTTGGGCTAGTTCATGGAAGAAGGATGGGTCATCCTTGTTTGGGACGTACACATTCCCTAATACCTGGGGGCCTTCTGGGGTGGCCATCAGAGCTATCACCCACCATCCACAAGGATCACTAAGCTCTTTCTTAATCATCCAATTAAGGCTCTTATGGATTAGTATGGCAACCCCCCATGTCCTAGTAGGAGCTGAGGCATGCAAGACCAAACCAAACCATTCCCTCTTTAGCCTTTTTTGGTTCTCGGATGTCAATTTGGTCTCCTGTAGGAAGGCCACTCCTGCCTGCAGACTCTTAAGGTAAGACAGCACCTACTTTCATTTGGCAGGGGTGTTCAGCTCTCTCACATTCCACATGTAGCCAGTTATGTCACCCATTGTGACTGGTAAAAGGACTCATACTGAAACTAGTGACTTGAAATCGGAGGAGTGTTTCCCACCAAGAGCACAAAAATGTGGGCAGCAGCATGACATGAAGCGAGACAGTCTGTGGCTTATCCCAATCAAGAGCAGGAACAGTGCAGAGAAAATGCATAACCAACTTTGTGTGTGAAATCAAAACACTAACAAGCTCTATAACATACAGACTATATACAGTATAACCAAAAAGTTCAGATGTGGGATATAGAGGTGGTCTAGAGGCCACGTTGGTCTGCTGAAGGCCCACCTCTATTCCCTGGGCACACATTGTGCTGCTATCCCCTTGGGCACCTGGGTGGGTAGCGTGGGGGGGGTCACAAGAACACCAACTGGTACCTAGGGAGAAGAACATGAGGACATAGTTCCACCTACCTCTTGCCTATAAGGAAAGGCTATAATTCCGGGGCTGGGCTGGAGGATGATTACTGCCTGGCCAGGCTAGGAGCCTAGATCGAGACTATGAGAGAGAGCAGGCTGGTCAGGGGGTTTGGGTACCACTAGTGGTTGGGAGCACTGGCTGAGCTTCACAAGTAGCAAATGGTGAGTAAGCAGTGCCACAAGGAAGGCCTCTGCCACCCCTACACTGAAGTGGTGGGTAACTGAGTAAATATAGGTTGATTTAAGGGCTACTACCGAGAAACCAGAAACCCAGGGTTTGTTTCATAGCTTGTGCCCCAGAGGCAGGTCTGCACCCTGGACCAAAATGGGGTGGGAGGCTGCCTGGCAATTAGGGACTGTTGGGCACATGGCCTGCAACCCGAGACTCCTCCAAGGGGAACAGGAGAGAGGAATAAAGGGGGTGGGCTGATACATAGATAACATAGACAGTGTCGGCAGATAAGGGCCTATGGCCCACCTATATCTGCCCATTTGAGCTTTGTAAGTTCAGTTTGTTTTCCTAGAAGTCTGTTTCCCCTTACCCCTGCCCTCTAGAATTCCTTTATGTCTATCCTATGCATTCTTAAATCCCGTGATTGTTTCAGCCCATACCAAGACAGAGAGCTCATTGTCCCCTCTCCCCAAGGAGCCTGGCCACAAGGCCCATAGAAGCCTGTTGTGAGGCCCTGAGAGAGCACTTTTTTCCTTTTTTTTCTACAACAAACCCATACCACTGAGAAACACAATGCAGTAAGTCCCAAAGTACATACAGCAATACAGTAGAATGGGTGGGGGTTGGGGAGTCAAAGGCAACACAAAGTATACAAGTGAGAAGTTACCCCTACTCCCTCCCCTCAGACCATGGCTCCAGATCTCAGATCTTGTTCACCCCTAAAGAATCCCTCCCAGTACAGGAGCAGGGCTGGAGAGCCACTGAGTGAAGTCATTGCAATGAGGAATGCCGGGGAATGCGCTGTGGTCCTCCACTTGATCCCCATGTCCCTACCCTGAAGATCCCACTCTTAAACCTTCCAGGTTGGGAGGAAAAAAAATGAATTATCTGAAATAGGCACCAGGTCCTGCTGTGGCAGTGTGAGAACTTCTCCGGGAAGCTGGGATCATGCCATGGCTGGCACTGCTGCATCTAGGGGGCATCTGCAGGGTGGCATAGCAGGCTTCCTCTGGTGAAGTGGATCCATCAAAGGCCACAGCCTGGGTGAGAAGATGGTGTTCAGCATCATTGCATCTGGGAGGTCTCCAAAGGCTCACGGAGGTCTTCAAAGGCTACTCTTTAATGAAGAAGGTTTCAGCAGTGCAAATCAGTTCTCTATCGAGAAGAGTAGGAGCTAGTCGGGGACCGCCTCTGTCCATCTGGCAGTCGGCAGGGCTCTCCTTGCAGACTCTCTCCATGGGTGTTCCCATTTCCTGTGCCATCTGGAGGAATGCCTTTTCTGCTGCTTCAGGGCAGAAGCTCCTAGGGGTTCTCATGGGCCATTTGCCAGTCCTCCGATCTAGGCCTATGATGGGATTGCCTGTCTAGCTCCATCTGCAACCTTCCCAGGCTCTTTGTTGTGCAGTGCTGAAGGCCGAACATCATTAGGCCAATTCCAGCACAGAAAATCTGTGAGGGCCTCTGGAGTGGAGAAAAGCAGAGGGACACCATTGTACTCCACCCACATGGTCACTGGATAAGGCAGTGAAAATGATAGACCAATCCAGTGCGTCGCGTGTCTGGCCTCAGTGTAGGCCTGCTGCCTGTCTGGAATAATAGGGGAAAATGTTTATCTGGTGATTGTGCCACAGGGCCTATTTGAGCTCTTGTGCCTTAGCCATGATTCGCTACTTATCTCAGAAACCAAGAAATTGGGCAATAGTAATTCATGGTTTGTCCTGGGTCCTGGGCATGGGGACGAGGGAGCAGTGAGCTCACTCCACCTGGAGCAGCCATGCAGTGTCCAATTGCATCATTTCTACCAGGGCTTGCTGTAAGAAACTCTCTGTGTCTCGAGCTTCCACCCTCTCTAGGAAACCTAGGAAATGGAGCTTGCTTCTGCTTCCCCGGTTCTCTAGGTCATTGATTTTACTCTGCATTTGTTGTATGGTGTATTGTTGGTCTCGTAGGACTGTTGAGAAATCCTGTAACTTTAACTCATTGGCATTAACACAGTGCTCCATTTGGAACACACACGCCACCAGGGATTGGAGCACCTGGGATGTGTGATTAGTGGCGAGGGTGACTTGGGCCATCTGGGCTAGTAGTTGCCCAAACATCCCCTCGACTAAAGCATGATCCCAGACAGCAGGCTGTGGAGTTTGTGCCATGATGCAAACGGAAGGCCCCACTCACCACAGCAAAAGTCCTGGCACAGTAAGTAGCTGAACAAACTGGTGTACGGAGATAATTTTGATATTTTCTGGCTCCTGTGAACATTCTGCCCACATTATGTGGTTTAGGATAAAAGATAGTGAAGGATTCCTCAGGATTCTGGAGGATTTAGCCCTCAAAGGCAGGAGAACAAAGCTTATGGTGCCATCTTGTTAAGCGCCCCTAGTGGCAGTCTAATTCAGGACATTTAATACGTTTACTAGTGAGGTGTCAGCAGGATTATTGTGAACACATGTGGACTGCATGCTCACATAACAGCTAATGTTTTCATCATGTCTGAGCATGCACTGCCTCCAACACCAGCTCATATATGTGAACTGCTATGCTGTATGCATGGCGTGGGAGACATGGTTGGAGCCACATGTTCACTCACAAAAAGGTAGAGAATTGTGAGTATAAAATCAGCACCATAACTCAACTGACTTCTTGAGATCACAGCTGTACAGAAGTCAGCAGTTAAACAACTTACCCAGTGATCGAATCCAAATGAAAAGGAGTGTAATAAATTCAACAAAAAGCAAAGATAACAGGACCCAAACCAAGGATTAAAGATATTAAATTTTTTTTTATAGAAAAGTGCTCATGTGCTCAAATACATCACCTGGCTAAATACACATATAGTGGCAGGCAATGTCAGGATTAAAACAGGTTGCATGAAGGGGCAGAGAGGAATTAACTTATTATGAATCTAAGAACCACTACTTTTGTATAGACGTGGGTGTGCTGGGTACTACATAGAGACCATCTCGAGATAGCTGTAGCATGGGGAGTTTATGACAGTTTTCCCTGACATTCCCTATTCTATATATACTGGAGGGGTTATGGGGTCTTACTGGGTTGTTTGGCCATGCTTGTACAATGTAAGACATGCTGGATAGTTTTATATATTACTGGACTGCTGTCTGTATTATGGATTCTCTGAAAAGTGTCTTATGTACCCAACTTGTTCAATAAAGGTGAAGTAAAAAAACAAACATGTTGCATAAGTGTACCCAGGCCTTCTCTTCTCCCAAGCTTGAGGCAGGCTACAAGGAAGCACTCAAAGGCTTAACCTGGTCCCTGGGTGTTGTTACCTGCTGGGCCTCAGCTAGGAGACAGAGGGCAGGATTTTCAAATGGTATAGATCACCGCAAACCCCTGGTGTGCTGACGATTCAGCGCATGGGGCTTGCAGATCTAACTGGATTTTCTATCCAGTACAGCAATTGCCACAAGTTAGACATTTTCTGGCCTAACTTGCAGCAATCCTGGAGGCCCTTTTTACAGAAATTGCACCACATATTGACACAAGCTGCTGTAAATCATGAACATTGTTGCAACTGCACTCAAAATTGTGGAATCAGGTGCATCTGCGATGATGGGGTTGGCGCACTGCCAGAACCTAAGTGTCGTGGTGCAGGGCTTGGTACAAGCCCTGCAGCATGCATTGAAACTCCTGCCCAGAATGTCTGGGTGTTTATGCTCTGTGTTCTGGCTTGGCCAGTGAGACTTAGACAAGAATATTCATGGTTCTACCCTTCCCACTTTTTCCTGTAAAGAGGAGAAGACTAGCTTGGCCTGGTGCTGGGTCTCAATGCAGGAAGAGCAAGAGGGTGTCAGAGTTTGGAGTACTGTAGTGCCCCAGTGAAATTGGGGGCACTACAGAAAATAGTGGAATTGGGGGCATCACAGAAAATAGGGGATCCTCAGAGACATGAGGGGTCAGGCAGTTATGGGGACCATAGCAGCTTATTGGGAAACCCTTGAAAAGCTTAGGGGACCCTCTGAAGCACAGAACAGGCCCCTCTCCAGCAGAGAGTCCTAGCAGTTTAAATTCAGAGTTTTAAAAGAAAAACATTTTTTCTTCCTTTGTTCTCTCTTCCCCCTGCCCAAGACCAACACCTAGTCAGCCAAGGCCAAACCAGTTGGGCCACATTCCTGTCCCAGCAGGGGAGAAGGATGCCAGGCTGAGCCCTCTCAGCCAATCTCTGTGGCCAGGGTAGATTCAAATTTGGAGACTTTTTTTAAGCCACTGATCCAGCCTCAGGAGGCTGATCTCTGGAAAAAGAAGCCAATCCCCTGGCAGGTAGCCAGGACCGCCCCAGCCTAGAGGAGGCTCTGCATAGACTAGAGAGAGGAGAAAGAGTTTGACCAGGGATGGTGAAGGACGGCTGGGCAATGGATGTCGGCTTCCCTATTAGGAGGTTGAAGAGAATCCCTGGGCCCCTTCGGTGTAACTCCCTTCCAGAAGATCTCCAGTAGCAGCCTCAGTCAGTTTTCTGAAGAAATTTGCTGGCTAGTTGGGTCCCCCAGTGTGGCGAGTCAGTCTATTTGGCTGGGAAACAGATCCAGTGAATCTTTTATGTAGCAGTCTCCAGCAGAAGAGGCCTTATCACTCCTTTGTGGTTGTGCATTCCCCA